>CM076574.1:432176079-432791079 GCA_034641835.2 Pinus albicaulis | reverse complement strand
AATCTCTCTGATGTTAATTGGGTTTATTTGGGGTGGTTGGGAGGAATTATTTTTATACTCCCCACCCAATTTCAATTCCAACAAGTGATAAGTCAAGCTCGTTACTAGTATATTGTTATAATGACTTTGAGACTTGTTGATTGGCCTTGTGCCTTGAAGGATCTAGGGTTTATCTTGGATACCATCCTCAAAATGAGGGTAAGTACTTGAGGGCTTTCCCTTGACATGTACCCTAGGGAAAAACAAGAGAAGATGTATTTGAAACCCATGGATAACATAGCAAGGCCTCCAATGTATGCTCTTGCAAGGTATTTAACTAAGTAGTTAAAGTCCTTGCGAAGGAACACATATTGCTTTTTGAAGGAATCCACATGCTTTGTTAATAAGTTAAAGGACCTTAAACTTGGCGACAATGCAATTCTTCTTAGCTTTGATGTTACAATGCTCTACACTATAATTCCTATTTACAAAGTAGTAAAGGTCATCAACAACATCACTGATCTAAATATGACTATTGTTGAAATTGGCAACAAGAAAGGCTTCTAATTTAATTTTCCCTTTAATTAAATTAGAAGTAAATTGCAATTCCACATCACATGACAACTTGTACGAGTTGACTGAGTCAGGGAAACTTAGTTAGCTCAGTCAATTCGAGTTGAGGGTCAAACTGGAGGCATGTAGAGTTCTCCCTAAGCTTTAGGGGGTCCAGTTGCAATTTACTGATGGATGAGCTAGTGAGAGGTCCAGTGAATTAAATATGATTTAATTTACATGCAATGATCAATAAGATAATTGATAATTCACTATAAAAAGTTGTTGCATATCAGTTCTAAGGAAAACCCAGTTGAGATTGGAGTTAAAGGGAAGTGTACTATCAGTTGTATAATAATCCAAATTGTACAGGTGGTGCATGCAGTTAGAAGAATGCCTAAAATAAATCATTCCTTAATTAGAGAAAATTTCTTTTAAAAGGAGGAATAAAGGCACACGTTTAATCATTGTTTTGGTGAGCACAAGTTGGTGATACCAATCAATAGGAAGCACAAGTTTGTGCGCAGAGCTTGTGAGAGAAAGGTGTGCCAAGAGAAGCTTGTGCATAGATTGGTAGAGTGAGACAACCAACGATAGTGCAAAGGTTTCTTAGAAAGGGAAATAACATTTTATTGTTTCATGTTCTTGACTTAATGCAATATACAAATAGCGAGGTTTTTAGTTGAGGCTTTCCCTAGATACATCTTTGTGTTGTGCGATTGAAATTCCCTCTTTCTTGTTCATGTGATTGTGCGATAGTAATTGGTTTCCGCAATTTGTAGCATTGATTCAGTATTTTGTTTTAACATATTACAAGATCGATTGAATCTATTTAGATATTTCTACATGGTATCAGAGCAAGAATCACTATAGAAAATAAGAACCAGAGTTTGTTTTGAATAGGTGAATCGAATTTACAGATTTATTTTTCAGGACCAACAACATATCAGTATGTCTTTCTCTGGATTGAGACTCGAATATGTCTTTGAGGGTAATTCGAATTACATAGCATGTAAGGATATGATGGAGACAGTGTTGGAGGACAATTGATTGAAGGAATTCATAGACAGTGATATTCCCAACTTGCAGCAACAGATGCTCAACTTCTTGATGCATGGAAGAAGAATGTAGCAAAGGTGAGAAGGATTCTGTTACGAGTTCGAGATCATATTGTCTCGAACCTCCATGGAAAGGAAACTCCATATGTTATGTGAAGGCATTAACGGATGTGTTTTAGAATAGCAACGACCACAGGAAGCTGGCGTTGAAGGACAAGCTCAAAAAGATCAAGATGGAGAAGGGCAACACGATTCCAAAATACTTAACCAAGTTCACTCAATGTCGAGATGAACTTGAAGTGTTGGGGTGACAGTTGCCCAAGATGATTTGGTGAGCCTAACACTTCTAGGCCTTCCCAAGAGTTGGCATAGCTACCAGGACTCAGTGAATAGGAGGAAGCGGAAGTGATTATGGTCTGACTTGGTACAAGAAGAGATTCAGCGGAATACCAGAGATGGTTCCTTATCAAAGAATGATAATGAGGAGAACTGTGCCTTGGCTGGAAATGCGAAGAAAGGGAAAGGGAAGGTGTCCCATTCCAAATTGGATTTCGGTTAGGCAGGCAAGAAATGAGACTTGTCAAAGGTAAAATGTTTTCACTGTCATGAGCTTGGACACTATGCTACAAAGTGTCCGCACAAGAAGACCAACAAGAATTCCCGAGGAGGAGTGGAAGTTGAAGCACTTGCTTCATAGTTCGAGTTGGATTTCACCCTCATCACATGCATGGTGTCCTCAGTGATGGGTTCTGTGTGGTACTTAGATATCAGAGCTTCATTCCATATGACCAACAACAAAGAATTCTTCAATGACTTGGAGGAAAAGGATCTCCAGATGCACATCAATATGGGAGATGACGGGAGGTATAACACTACCGACATAGGTATAGTTACCTTTTAGAGGGAGTTAGGTACCCCTCTCAAATTAAAAGACGTCATGTATGTTCTTGGTTTAAAGAAGAATTTGGTTTCTGTTGCTATGTTGGAAGACCGTGGCTATGATGTGATATTCAGTGATTGAAAGATGTTCCTTTGCCACAAAGCCGCGAGATAGATGAAGAAGATCGGGGTTCGAGTAAAGAACCTCTACAATTTGGATGTAGAAGATTATGCTGCCTTGAGCACGAAAGCAGAGAAGGTGGAGAGCAGAGACATTAGTGAGTTATGGCACAGAAGGTTGGGCCATCTACACCATGGTGCCTTGAAGATCATGCAACATATTTCTATAGGACTTCCAAAGGGTGCACTTGAACAACGAGATACATGCAAAGGGTGTACATTGGGGAAGTATACCAAAGCCACCTTTCACGATAAGGAAAGTAGAGCAAAGGCGATCCTTGAGAGATTTCATTCATACGTGTGTGGATCCTTCTCGACAACTTCCACAACCAAACACACATATTATGTGATTTTTGTAGATGGTTTTTCACGCAAGTGTTGAATTTTCTTTATGCAGAAGACAGATCAGACGTTCTCCAAGTTTTGTGAGTTCAAAGTACTCATCGAGAAAGATACAGGGAAGAAGGTGAAGGATTTGAGGAGCGAAAATGGTGGAGAATATGTATCTAAATAATTCAAGAACTTCTGTGCTTCAGAAGGAATTCGAAGGGAATTGATGACACCTCATAACCCATGTTGTAACTCCTAGAGACAACCTTGAGTTTTTAAGGACCAGTGCCTAGGACATCTTAAGCTGAGAGGATTTAGAAAAGCTTTCTGTAGTTGACAATACAAGACCTCTTGTTTGAAATAGAATTTAAAGTTTCATAAGATGGGACCAAGACCTCAGAAACAGAGAGTAGATAACAATGACATCCAGTAGTAGAACATAAGGGTCAATAAGCATACATCAAAAGGCTGAACCAGAATTAAACTGTTGTGAGGAGCGTCGAACATGAAATCCGTTCATAGTTATCAAAATAAATGAGTGTGGAAACAACGACAACAAATGAGGGAAATATTAACAACATGTAGGCCTATTCTAGCATAAGAATATACCGAAGCTAATATCAGAAGAAAGGTGGTGAATGTAGTATAACATATGAACATAATATCAAGCTTCGAGCCATATTTAAAGTGCAATAGACGAATAGATATGAGTACCTTTCCATAGATAAATTCACATCTAATTAATCAGCACTCGCATTCCAACAACTTATGATATAAAGAGAGTAATGGAAATGCCATGAACATTTGTATTAAAGTATAACAGAGGGAATACAAACTGTAACTTATCTCATAAGGAATCCATTACACAACAGAAAAATCTGTTTCAATTTCTCGACGGGATCCTTCAACGTATACTATGAAAATGCCTTAAAACTTTTACAAAATGGAACATTCATGACTAGCAGTCTTTGTTCTGAAAATCTGGAACCTTGCCTTAGCTTTTGATTGCTCCTTTTATAGTCTTCTGCTGGGCCTTTGCAAAAGATATTTCCTAAACCAAAATATTCCCCGAGATCTTTTTGTTTGTTTGTTTAGGGTCTCTATCAAAGTCAAAATTAATGATGCGGAAAACCGCCTCGCATCATTTTCTTAGTGGCCTTAACGAAGGCGCTAACTACAAACATAACAAATTAACATAAAATAAAGTGCAGAGGGTGAAATGAAGATTTCACCTGATATTACAAAGTAAAAGAGATAAAATTAAAAGGGCCGCTTGGGCCTGATCATGAGTATCACTTTTTGGAACGAAGAGGTGTGGCTGCTGCCGGCTGACTTGGAGGCACTGCTGACGTGGACGAACTAGATTTGTGTCGGAGAGGAGGTGGGGACTTGTGGGATGATGTGGAGGCAGGGGTGCTGGAGTACTCGCTGCTTTTTTGCCATATGATTGCCCCTGACAGAGGCATAGTGGCAAACACCTCTACCAAAGCTTGGATATCAGTCAATTCAGTGTTATCTACTCGGACGACCAAGCGCTGCTTAATCTGGTAGAGAAGGGAGATTTCCTTGCTTAGGGCAGAAATTATGGTTTCCGCTTTTAGGTGAGTAGTTTTCTCAAAGGGTAAATTGGTCTGGTTCATAACAGCTGTCAACTTCTGTTCATACTCTGTTAGTCCTATAAACGCAGCCGTTACAGGCTCCCAGCTTGATGGGAGGCCCGCCTTTACCAACTCGTTCCACTTTTGATCAAACCATTCCACTCCCTTAGCAACTTGCTCCAAACCACTCAATGCGTTTGCACGCGCAATCTCCTTCTCGACTACCCTTCTAACTTCCATCACTCTCTTGAAACGATCTTCAATGCCCTGGGCGAGTAGTTCTTCAGAGTCTAATCCATTCAGGTAAGTGATATACCTTTTAGACATGGTCACTTTTCCTGTCACTTCCGCTACACCTTCCTGCAACTTTTATTTGAGTAATCGGGCTGCGACCTTTTTATCAACAACCGAAGTAATGTATTTCCAATGTTGCTTTACCTCTGATATAGTGTCGGTCCAGATGAGGCGCCTAGCTTCTAGGAGGGTCACATTTCCCTTCATCCGGTTGGTCAATTCCTTGATGGTTTTTTCCTGTTGCAACTTTTCCCTTTTTGCTTTCTCTACCTCTTCCTACAGGGCCACTACCTCCTTGTCGTTCATTTCCAGTTTAGTTTCTAGTTCTTGTATCCTTTGGCATGCTGTACAAGCTTCGTTTTCTGAAACCCGTAAATCCGACAGAGCTTTAGTCAGCTGCTTTGGAGTGGTGCTAGGCGCATCGGAGGTTGGGGTTATGTAGACGTGTTTGTCCCATTTTCCCTGCAACTCTGCCATTTTCTGTTTGAGGGCACCCAATTCCGCGATCCTTTTAGCATTCCCCTCCTGTTCTTTGACCAGTGAATCAGCGAGAGCTGATTTCTCCTTATCCACCTGGGCTAACTCCTCTGTTTGTACATGTTGTTCGCGGGGAATGTGTAGTATTTTCCTTAGCTCGGAGTTCTCAACCTCTAACTCCATAATGAGCTCCTTTCTGACCCCATCCTTGTCGCTCCATTTCTCCCTCACTATCCTCCTGAGATTGTGCAGGTTGTTGGCTATGCCTTTGGCACTAGCCCTTTCTTTCCTCTGGTTCTCTAGCACTCGCTGTACTTATCTTCCAGCTTCCTCAGTGAAAGCGCGAGTTTTACCACCTCGTCCCTCAACATTTCCCTGATGCATTGATGTAGACCGAGCTTTGGAAGTCGCTCTGAATCTGGCCAAGGTCCCTTTAATAGACAAGCAGACCGAGCTTGTCCATTAAAGGGACCTTGGCCAGATTCAGAGCGACTTCCAAAGCTCGGTAGCTAGTTCCTTCCACTGCAGGATCCAACACTGCCTCTGTAATGGAGATTATTAACTGTTCTTTATCCATGTCAAGCTCTGTAGTGAGCTGAGTATGATACTTATTCACAAATACAGAGAGTTCTGCTCGGAGTTTCTCCAGTATAGTCCTGTTTGTATTTCCAATCTCTTCCCTTACTTCTGCTCTGTTAATTGAGATTGCATTAGATAGTCCCGAAAACTCAGAAGAAGAGGCACCATCATAATTGACTGTGAAACTGGCCTTGCCTTTGTCAGGCTCCCCGTATCGGATCAATTCTTCTCGCGGAGGTTCTTCCCAGATAATTTCCACATCATCTGTTCTTTGCTTCTTGAAGGAATGAAATCCCTTGCCCATATCTATATCTTCTTGTCCTCCTGATGCATCGGCCTTGTCGGTCTGCCCTCTTCTCTTTGTGCCCGCAGAAGTAGTGTCACCCCTTCCTTCTCCAGCTGAAGGTTTAAATTCCAGCTGTGGAGCCAAAGGCCATGTATCAAGGTTAGCTCTCCACTCAAGGAAGGGCCTAGTCTCATGTACATAAGCAGTTGACTTTATTTTCCTTCTCCTATTGGAAAGGATCCCTTTCGAGTCATAGGGCCAAGGTTTCCCCTGTATCAGATCCATCCCCTGAAGCAGCGTGTCTACTGTGGAGAGGGCGTGTCTTGAATTTACGGTGAAGGGGCCGATAGTGGTATGGAGCTTGAGAATGTACCCTTTCTTCGCGGGGACGAAGTGGAACTGGTCTGCCTTCAGGGTTTGACGGATGTACTCAAGGGAAAACATCCGCATAGCAAGAAACACCGGTAGGCGATAGAGGGCACGTCTGCACCATAGACCCTGATCTCAGTATAGTCGTCAAACATATACAAGTCCCCGGTGCTCTCTTCATCGTCAAATTGCAGCTAGTCCTTCTGCTCCAGAAATATCTTGGGAGGAGGGTTTTCGTGGATTATGGTGTAGGCTATGGTCGTGAATTCATTCAAGAACCGAGTGTAACCCCTCCCATTAGGCTGTTGACGAATAGAGACGTTCCACTCAAAGACAGTCTTTGGCTGGGCGTTTGCTCTCGAAAGCTTTTCGAGGCCTAGGGTTTCAAACTTGTCAGCATGTTGAAATAGGAAGAGATAAAACACCAATGAACATAAACGGAAAGCCCCTGAAGGGAGTAACTCTTGGAACTGGGTTTGGATGGCCGAGGCCAAGAAAGTAGGGATATCTAAAACAACGCCCTGTTGCGACATGAGCCAGAGGAGAGCTATACATTTTTTTGACACCCACTCGAACTCCCTGAGATCTAGTAACCCTGAAATGAAGGCAATGATAGGCTAGACATTGTCTCTGAATGTGGACAAGGGCATCATATCCGAGGACGGGATAGCCGTAAGATGGGAATCTGAAATAAAACAGAGGAATTCACTTTGCTGTCTCGAGGGCAACTTGGAAAACTGATAGGAAAGAGATAACTCAGTGAACTCGACATAGCTCTGGGTGCGGGGTAAACGGAGGGCTTCCTTTATGAGCTTAGGGGATATTTGGAAAATCTTGTTTCCCTGAGCCGAGAGAAATAAATCTCTGCGCTCGTCATAGGCATATCTGAGCCAACATATAAACTCAACCATTGGATAGGTGGGTGGAGCAATTTGGTAATATAAACCTGACTGAACGACTCTGAACCGGTCTTGGCCCTTTACATGGCTTTCCAACAAGTCGGGTCTGACACGCAAGACACTAAAAGGGTATAAAGGATCACAAGTGCGAGCTTGAGTGTCAATGAAAGGTTCAGGTCCAGGAACTGCCCTGACCTCGCGGGCTTGTGGGGTTTCAGGTTCAGACTTTCTGGGCTTGGCTTTCCCCATGACCATTTTTGAAAATTAAAACGGAAGGAAAAATATGAGGTGAAAGAACGACTAAATACCTGTAATTAGTGAGGAAAAACCTAAGAGGGAAAGCAACGTGGGGGGTTGAAAGCGACTTGGTACTGGAGTTCAAGCTTCGCTGCGCGACAGATTCGTAAAAAACAATTATTTTACCAAAAGTGGGCGTAAAACAGGGTTAAACAGGCCTGGATTTGCGGAAAACGAGGTTAGGGTGCCAACTGTAGGGTTGACGTCATAAGGACTTCGAAAATGGGGTGCGTGGCATTAGGCTGTTAGCTACCAGGAGCTGGGTAGGTGTGAGCCACACGCCGGGTTAATATCGGTACTGGTCGTGTACCAGCTCTCCTAACTTACCTTACCTTTGTT
Source organism: Pinus albicaulis (assembly GCA_034641835.2). NCBI lineage: Eukaryota > Viridiplantae > Streptophyta > Pinopsida > Pinales > Pinaceae > Pinus > Pinus albicaulis. The sequence goes on along the minus strand of CM076574.1, from coordinate 432,782,963 downwards.
TTAATAACACCACATGTTATTCTTAAGGGGTCCACTTAATGGTTCCGACGGGGGCCCGTGAAGCCCTCTCGTGACGCTTCGTCACCCCACGGAATTGTTAAGACTTGTTCCACCAACCCGTGACGTCATGCATTCCAGGGGGTAGAGCTCCGCCCTCTTCATACCATCCTTAGTACCCCCAGAATCCCTCCACGTGGCGCCCTTCCTTCGACTACCCCATATATGGCTCGCGGCCCTGCCTTTGCTTAGCTGTGAAGCACCATTAGCTCTTTTGTCCGCGCTCTTACCTTGAGGGGGAGTTTGCATACCATACTTCCCTTTTATTTACTTAGCCCGCTCACCTCCAATGGATTTTCTTCATTTACCTTGAGTTTTTCCTTTTGCACCTATAAGGTGAGGGCTAACATAACAACATTGGCTCCACCTGGGGACGACACGTTCATCCTTGGATGTGTCGAGAACTTCGCAGACCATTTGTAGCCTAGGCGTTGAAAGCCAAAGCCTCTTCAAAATTTTCAAACATTCTTATGGTGAAACAAACATCAATAGTGAAAGTAGAAACAAATGGTATATACACTATAATACAACGGCCTCTGGGCCCCTGGTCAGTATTGAAAATAGGGCTTCAGGAACTGCCCATTTACGGGCGTCTCGATTACATCTCCCTCCAAATTCTCCAGTGTGAAGGTGTTATTGCCTTTAACCTCGGAAATTTTGAAAGGTCCAAACCACAATGGGTCAAACTTTCCATGCTTACCCTTCTCAGCTCTTCTGATGTCCCATCTTAGTAATAAATTCCCTGATTGCATTTCCTTGTTTTTGGCATGTTGATCAAACAAACCCTTCATTTTCTCTTGATATTCTACTAACCGGTCATTCACTTGGCTCCGAGTCTCCTCTAACTCGACTAATTGGTTCATTCTTCTGATAAAGTCGTTGGGCTCTTCTTAGCTATCATGTAGGAACCTGGCCACAGGCAAAGCGAACTAAATTGGGAAGACTGCCGCTCGACCATAGACTAGTTCATATGGGGACTTTCTTGTCGACCTTTTATTGGTGATTCTGTTCGCCCACAGTGCAAATTTAAGCTGAGAATTTTAATTTTATGACTTTTGTTTATAGATTTCTTTAGCGCCCTTAGCAATGTCTTGTTGGAAGACTCAGCGAATCCATTCCCTTGGGGATAATAGGTTGTAGAGTGCCCCAAGGTGATATTGTATTGCTGATAGAAATTGGTAAATTTTATAGACTTGAAAGCCTGCGCATTATCTATCACAATCTTAGCCGGGTAGCCAAATCTGGCTATGATATTCTCTTCCAGGAACTTGATTACCACTGCATTAGTAGTGTTCCTTGCTGGTATAGCCTCTACCCACTTGGTGAAGTAGTCAGTGGCAGTTAGGATCCACTTATGCCGGCCACTGGATGCTGGGTGGATTTCCCCGATGAAGTCTATTCCCCATTGCTGAAAAGTCTCTTCTATATGTACTGGGATCATAGGTAAGGGCACAAATTTTTGTTTTTTAGCAAACCTCTAACATTTTTCACACGCTCTAACTCAAGCATGTACATCTCCAAACAATTTGGGCCAAAAGAAACCCACTTTCAATATCTTGTGGGCTGTAGACCACCAACCGTAGTGGCCTCCACAAATGCCTTCATGGAATTTAGCCATAACTTCCTCCACTTCAGATTCTGTGAGGCACAAGAGCAGGATTCCTGAAGGACCCTTCCAATATAATTGGTCATTTGCAACAATATACTTCTGGGACTTCAACCTCAACGTTCGATATTTAGCCTTATCGAAGTTCGGTGGACACCTGAGAGTTAAAAGGTATTCTACAATATCTTTATACCAAACACTAACCGGATAATTCATGTGTGTTTTCTGCACAACCGTTTCTATCCCAGGCTGTTCCTCCATGCCTTCAGGCAACTCTCCAACTCTGATGGATAAATTTATTCCTAGAGCTTGACAGTTAGACTCAGACAAAATTTTAGCCAAACCCTGTCCCTTGATAAGCTTTGTGGGGCGAATGTCTAATTCATATTCTTGGATCTTAGCGATCCATTTGCCTCTTTTTCCCTCGTTATCCCCTTGAATCAGAATATCTTTAACCACATCAGTAGGCACAAAAGCGGTGATGGCTGACTGTAGTACGTACATTCAGAAAGATTTTAAGGACATCACCAAAGCATACGCCTGTTTCTCTAAAATGTTATATTTCATCTTGACATCTCGAAGTACCTGACTAAAGAAGGCGATGGGCTGTTCATACCCTTCCTCATTTTTCTGTAATAATACTGCAACTATAGTATGCAGGGAGGCAAATGAGAAGATCATGAATGGCTTACCGTAATATGGTCCTGCTAGTTCTGGGGCTTCTGCAAAGGCACTCTTGATTCTATTGAATGCTTCTCTTGACTCATTCTTCCATTTCACATCATTTATTTTATCAAGCATTTCGGTGATATGCCGAACTATTTCCGCGTAGTTCGGGATGAATCTTCTCAGAAAATTTATGCGTATGAGGAATACCTAAAATTTCTTTTTGTTTCGGGGTAAGGATATGTTGTTGATTACCTCCACTCTTTTTGGATTAATCTTTAATCCTGCTTTAGTTACAATGTTCCCCAATAATTTTCCTTCTTATAAAGAAAACATGGATTTATGAGGATTTAGGGACAAACCATACCTGCGACATTTTTCGAAAGTCCAGCGCAGGTGTTCAATATGTTCAACATCATCCTTCAAAAAGACGGTGATATCATCCAGGTATACCACCATGAACTTGTCTTGCTCTCTTATAAAAGCAATGTCCATCGCCCTCTGGAAAGTGGCTCCAGCGTTTATCAAGCCGAAAGGCATTTAGGAATACATGAAAGTGCCCCATGGAGTGGTGAATGCCGTCTTCTTTTGATCTTTGGGAAGGAATTCCACCTGATTATATCTAGAGAATCCATCCATCATGGACATTCGAGATGATCCAAACACTTTCTGCAATATGTGATCCATTTTGGGGAGGGGATAGTTATCTTTAAGGGATCCCCTATTAAAGTTCCGAAAGACTACACATAGCCTTATTTCTCCGTTCTTATTTCGGATCGATACCAGGTTGGCCACCCATTCTGAATATCTCAGAGGCACAATGATCTTGGCCTTTAGAAACTTCTTGATTTCTTTCTCTATGGCGGGAAGCAGCAAAGGGTTAATCTGCCTTAGCTTCTGCTTATGTGGCTTGGCATCTCCTCTCAGTGGGATCTTATGCTGGATGATACTGATATCAAATCTTTTCAGATCTTGGTAAGACCAAGCGAAAACATCCTTGTAAGAGTGGAACAACTGTAAACATTTTTCTCTGTGTTCTTCCGGGACTCCTTTAGATAATTTAACTATCTTAGGATCCTCTTCCATTTCAACGTTGACATCCTCTACTTGAGCTTCCAACGCCAGCTTATTAGGGCTGATTGGAACGTCATTTTTATCAAACAATCTCTCCAAAGGTACTAACCTATGGGGATCATGTTTCCTTTCAGCTGCAACACTCTATGACCAACCACCGTCTCTTGCCATTTATTTTGGGGTTTTTCTTCGATCTCTCCTTCCTCCCCGGTATCAATGACCAAGTTTGAGAACTCTCCGATAGTTTCCATGAAGTGTTTGATCTGCTCTTCATCTTCAAACACCTGCCAGTGTTTGACGTTGTCTGGGATAGAGGAGCGATAATGCACCTCCACTTCATATCTCAGAAGTGGGTTCTGAGGTGGACGGAAATTACTTGCTTCCACAGTAAGTGAATCAACCATCCTATTCTGATCTCTCGGCATAAATTGTATGTTGAATGCTAAGGAAAAATTCTCCACTAGGTCCCATACTTCATTTCTGTATGCTCTTAGCCGAGGATGTTTGGTTTGGCACTAATTTTTAATCTGCCTCACCACCAGCTCTGAGTCTCCAAACACTTTAAGACTTAGAATGTTCATGTTCTTGGCAGTTTGTAAGCCCAAAAGTAGTGCCTCGTATTCTACCACATTATTATATTCCAATTTAAAGGAGAAAGGGACCAATTGTCCAGTAGGGGAGATCAAAAGCAATCCTGCTCCATTTCCTTCCCTTGAATTCGCTCCAACAAAGTGCAGAGTCCACATCCCCCTTTCATCACTACTTGAAAACTATTCCGACTTCAGTAAATTGAATGCTGGTTCCTGCAAGAACTCTTGATCTTCCTCGAGCATTAAACAAGAAAAATCTTCGTCGTTACTGTATACCGAAGAATTTATTGAGCCATCGGCTATGGTCACCATTTTCACGAATCTTGACTCTCAATACAGCCTTCTTTCTTTCCCCTCGAACACTGGAATAGTTGCATAAGTGAGGTCAAGCTTGATCGACCCTCCAATTTTAGTACCCCATGATCTGGACAGAAGCATCCCGAACCGGGCTGGAATATGGACAACTACTATGTCCATGACAACACTCTTGGATGGGATTTGAGCCAAGTTTACCACAAGATATTTAATCATCCCGAGGCATTTGAATCTGCTGGAGTCAAGTGAATAAAGGTCATTGTAGGGTCGAGTGATCAGCAATCCCAGTTTCTCCATGAGTGAAAGAAGTAACAGGTTATGTGATGCCCCCGAATCGAATATGCAATTGTGCAACAACAAATCATGGATGACTAAAGAGACATAAAAAGGTGGGGTTGCAAAGTCCAACTCTTCCACATGGGGGCCAAATACTACCATGGGCCTTTCCCCTTGAAGGTTAAGACAGTCTGGAGGTGGAGCTACTCCATGAGGAAGCATGAACTGAGAGACTTGAGCTTTGTAGGAAGGCTATTTTAGGAGTTCGACTAAAGGAACAGGGATTTTAACTTTCTCTAGCTCTTTTTGGAGATTAAACACAATAGGCCCCTTTTATACAGTGGTCTCTTTCGGTTCCTTGGTGAGGACAGGAGGCTTTTCATTAGTAGGAATACATTTAGAATGTGCAAGAGGATCAAGTATTGATTTGGATGAGGATGAGGGAATACCTTTCTGTCCGAAGGGTTGTTCAACAGGTTTCTTACCTCTGTTATCAATATTTTGGAAGGCCGACTCCTTAGGAGGTGACTCTTCTTCTTGATCTTGAGTATGTGTCCTCTTCCTAGAAGACCGAAGGTCATACTTTTGTGGAATTGGGCTTGCATGAAATCCACGAACTCTCTGTAATCGTCATCAATGTCAGGATCTGCAGTGGGGTTCGATTTCTCTTCCTCCTCCTCTTCTTGCAGGGAAATCTCTACCTACTCACTTTCTAAATAAGCGAGGTATTGATCATCTTGTCCATCAGAACCATCTTCAGCAGGTCCTTCCATTTTCCCTTCCAAATACAGAGGGGGTTGTATGTGGTCTTGCTGCTCATTTTTATCTCTCTGCAATATCTGTATTGGTGGATTTCGGTATTGTGGGTTATATCCAAGGTTAGGCGCAACCTGAGATGGTCAGGATGAGGCGTTTTTTGCTTCCAGCTTGAGCTTCACCAATTTACTTGACAGATTCTTAATCATTTTGTTAATCTCTTCAATCTTGTAATCTGATACCTCCATTTCTTGGTTTGAAGAAGAGGCTTCTTCTTTACCTCTTCGCCTGAAATCGTGGTCCAATATTCCTTTTGATTTCCATGTGCATGCAAAGTTAGCTTCTACCTCTAGTGCATCAGTCTGAGCTTGATCTAGAGAAACATATTTCCTCTCCCTTAGGGTGAAACTAAACTCGGATTCCAATGCTCCTATGAACACTACCTTAGCAACTGTCTGAGGAGGCTTCATATAAGTCGGTAGGTTGGTGTATAGCTTGTTAAATATCTTTATAAACTCAGCCACGTCTTCATTATGCTTTTTATTTAATGCGTTGAACTCTATGAGGTAATAAGCGTGATCCCTTTTCTCTCCCCAATCTCTAGTGAAAGCATTTTCCATCTCCTCCCAATTAGTGATGGAGTGGTCTCCAAGAGTCTTGAACCACTTTCGGGCTTCCCCATCCAGAGATTGAACAAACAACCTCAGTACCACGTCCAGATGTTCAACATTAAAATTCTCTGCGAAAGCACAAAAGTCTTCTAGATGATTTTGTGCAACACTACTGTCTTTCCCGATAAACCGGGGTAAGAGCTTCATGTAGTCTTGGGGCATGTCATTTAGAATCTGTGGTAATGCCAGGGGGGCATATTTATTTAACAAGAAGCGGGGAAATTCCATGGGAGGGGGTGGAATAAGAGGGAGATTTGGTTGAATGACAATGGGAATAAGTTGAATGGTGGTCTGTGGATTTGCTCGGGCAAGCGAAATCTGAGGGATGGTTACCTACTTTATTTCTTCAGCTTCTGGAGTGGGATGTAAGAAAAATCTTGAAGTATCTACTGACTCTGCTTCATCTTTTACCTTTGACTGCTCAAGGAAAGGGTTATTTGGTGGGTATTCAAGGACTCTTGCAGTGGAACCAGGGCCTTGGACTTGAGGTTACTGTGAGGAATATGGGGAGTCTTTAAGAGAGAATTTGGGTATATCAGTGTGTGAAGGCTGCTTTTCTTTCCAGATTAGTTTGAATAAGATTTTATCTGGGTCAGATACGGAAGGCGTTCTTAACTGAGAGGTATCTGACCTTAGGTGGGGCTTTTGGTAAGCCAGGATTGCAAATGAATTTTATAATTTAAAGGACAGTGGAGTCGCGAAGGTGGGGGATATACAACTCTCAACCCTTCATGCTCACCTGATTTTGAAGGGTGAATGTGTTTCTGTCGCACCCAGGGATAAGTTATTCAGATTCGATCCCCGACAACGACGCCAAAAAGATGTTGTAACTCCTAGAGACAACCCTGAGTTGTTAAGGATCAGTGCCTAGGACATCTTAGGCCAAGAGGATTCAGAAAATATTTCTGTAGTTGACAATAAAAGACCTCTTGTTTGAAATAGAGTTTAAAGTTTCATAAGATGGGACCAAGACCTCAGAAACAGAGAGTAGATAACAATGACATCCAGTAGTAGAACATAAGGGTCAATAAGCATACATCAAAAGGCAAAATCGGAATTAAAATGCTGTGAGGAGGGCCGAACATGAAATCTGTGCACAGTTATCAAAATAAATGAGTGTGGAAACAACGACAGCAAATGAGGGAAATATTAATGATAGGCAGGCCTATTCTAGCATAAGAATCTACACAAGCTAATATAAGAAGAAAGGTGGTGAATGTAGTATAACATATGAACATAATATCAAGCTTCGAGCCATATTTAAAGTGAAATAGACGAATATATATGAGTATCTTTCCACAGATAAATTCACATCTAATTAATCAGCACTCGCATTCCGACAGCTTACGATATAAAGAGAGTAATGGAAATGCCACAAAAATTTGTATTAAAGTATAACAGAGGGAATACAAACTGTAACTTATCTCATAAGGAATGCATTACACAACAGAAAAATCTATTTCAATTTCTCAACGGGATCCTTCAATGTATACTATGAAAATGCCTTAAAACTTTTACAAAATGGAACATTCATGGCTAGCAATATTTGTTCTGAAAATATGGAACCTTGCCTTAGCTTTTGATTGCTCCTTTTATAGCCTTCCGCTGGGACTTTGCAAAATATATTTCCTAAACCAAAATATTCCCCGAGATCTTTTTGTTTGTTTGTTTGGGGTCTCTATCAAAATCAAAATTAATGATGCGGAAAACCACCTCGCATCATTTTCCTAGTGGCCTTAACGAAGGTGCTAACTAAAAACATAATAAATTAAAAGAAAATAAAGTGCAGAGGGTGAAATGAATATTTCACCCAATATTACAAAGTAAAAGAGATAAAATTAAAAGGGCCGCTTGGGCCTGATCATGAGTACCACTTTTTGGAACGAAGAGACGTGGCTGCTGCCGGCTGACTTGGGGGCACTGCTAATGTGGATGAACCAACTTTGTGTCAGAGAGGAGGCAGGGACTTGTGGGATGATGTGGAGGTAGGGGTGCTGGTGTACTCACTGCATTTTTGCCATATGATCGCCCCTGGCAGAGGCATAGTGGAAAAAACCTCTACCAAAGCCTGGATATCAGTCAATTCAGTGTAATCTACTCGGATAGCCAAGCACTACTTAATCTGGCAGAGAAGGGAGATTTCCTTACTTAGGGAGGCAATTATGGCTTCTGCTTTTAGGTGAGTAGTTTTCTCAAAGGGTAAATCAGTCTGGTTCATAACAGCTGTCAAATTCTGTTCATACTTTTTCAGTCCTATAAACGCAACCGTTACAAGCTCCCAACATGATGGGAGGCTTGCCTTTACCAACACGTCCCACTCTTGATCAAACTGTTCCACTCCCTTAGCAACCTTCTCCAAACCACTCAATGCGTTTGCACGTGCAATCTCCTTCTCGACTACCCTTATGACTTCCATCTCTCCCTTGAAACGATCTTCAATCTCCTGGGTGAGTAGTTCTTCAGAGTCTAATCCATTTAGGTAAGTGATATACCTTTTAGACATGGTCACTTTTCCTGCTGCTTCCACTAGACCTTCCTGCAACTTTTCTTTGAATAATCGGACCGCGACCATTTTATCAGCAACCAAAGTAATGTATTTCCAATGTTTCTTTACCTTTGATATAATGTCGGTCCAGATGAGGCGCCTAGCTTCCAGGAGGGTCGCATTTCTCTTCATCCGATTGGTAAATTCCTTGATGGTTTTTTCATGTTGCAGCTTTTCCCTTTTTGCTTTCTCTGCCTCTTCCTGCAGGGCCGCTACCTCCTTGTCGTTCGTTTCCAGTTTAGTTTCCAGTTCCTGTATCCTCTGGTGTGATGTACGAGCTTTGTTTTCTGAAACCCGTAAATCCGACAGAGCTTTAGTCAGCTGCTCTGGAGTGGTGCCAGGCGTAAAGGAGGTTGGGGTTATGCAGACATGTTTGTCCCATTTTCCCTTCAACTCTACCATTTTTTGTCTGAGGGCACCCAATTTCGCGATGCTTTTAGCATTCCCCTCCTATTCTTTGACCAGTGAATCAACGAGAGCTGATTTCTCCTTCTCCACCTGGGCTAAATCCTCTGATTGTACACGTTGTCCGCGGGGAATGTGTAGTCTTTTCCTTAGCTCAGAGTTCTCAACCTCTAACTCCATAATGAGCTGCTTTCTGACCCCATCCTTGTCACTCCCTTTCTCCCTCACTATCCTCCTGAGATTGTGCAGGTTGTTGGATATGCCTCTGGCACTAGCCCTTTCTTTCCTATGGTTCTCTAGCACTTCACTGTACTTATCTTCTAGCTTCCTCAGTGAAAGAGCGATTTTTACCACCTCGTCCCTCAACATGTCCCCGATGCATTGATGTAGACCGAGCTTTTCTATTAAAGGGACCTTGGCCAGATTCAGAGCGACTTCCAAAGGTCAGTAGCTAGTTCCTTTCGATGCATGATCCAAAACTGCCTCTGTAATGGCGATTATTAATTGTTCTTTATCCATTTCAAGCTTGGTAGTGAGCCGAGTATGATACTTATTCACAAATCCAGCTTGTTCTGCTCAGAGTTTCTCCCATACAGTCCTGTTTCTATTTCCAATCTCTTCCCTTACTTCCGCTCTGTTAACTGAGATGGCCTGAGATAGTCCCGAAAGCTTAGAAGAAGAGGCACCATCGTAATTGACTGTGAAACTAGCCTTTCCTCTGTCAGGCTCCCCGTATCGGATCAATTATTCTTGTGGAGGTTCTTCCTAGATAATTTCCACATCATCTGTTCTTTGCTTCTTGAAGGAATGAGATCCCTCGCCCATATCCATATCTTCTTGTCCCCTTGATGCATCGGCCTCGTCGGTCTACCCTCTTCTCTCTGTGCCCGCAGAAGTAGTGTCACGCCTTCCTTCTCCAGTTGAAGATTCAACTTCCATTTGTGGAGCCAAAGGCCATGTATCAAGGTTAGCTCTCCACTCAAGGAAGGGCCTAGTCTCATGTACATAAGCAATTGACTTTATTTTCCTTTTCCTATTGGAAAGGATCCCTTTCGGGTCATAGGGCCAAGCTTTCCCCTGTATCAGATCCATCCCCTGAAGCAACATTTCCACTGTGAAGAGGGCGTGTCTTGAATTTACGGTGAAGGGGTCGATAGTGGTAGTGAGCTTGAGAATGTACCCTTTCTTAGCGGGGACGAAGTGGAACTAGTCCGCCTTTAGTGTTTGACAGATGTACTTAAGGGAAAACATGCGCATAGTAGGAAACACCGGTAGGCAATAGGGGGGCACGTCTACACCATAAACCCTAATCTTATTATAGTCGTCAAAGAGGTACCAGTCCCCGATGCTCTCTTCATTGTCGAACTGCAGCTAGTCCTTCTGCTCGGGAAATATCCTGGGAGGAGGGTTGTCGTGGATTATGGTGTAGGCTATGGTCATGAATTCATTCAAGAACCGAGTGTAATCCCTCCCATTAGGATGTTGATGAACAAAGACGTTCCACTCAAAGACAGTCTTTCGCTAGGCGTCCGCTCTCGAAAGCTTTTTGAGGCCTATAGTTTCAAACTTGTCAGCATGTTGAAACAGGAAGAGATAAAACACCAATGAACAGAAATGGAAAGCCCCCGAAGAGAGTAACTCTTGGAACTGGGTTTGGATGGCCGAGGCCAAGAAATTTGGGATATCTATACCAACGCCCTGTTGCGACATGAGCCAGAGGAGAGCTATACATTCTTTTGACACCCGCTCGACCTCCCTGAGACCTAGTAACCCTGAAATGAAGGCAAGGATAGGCTGAAAATTGTCTCTGAATGTGGAAAAGGGAATTATATCCGAGGACAGGATAGTCGTAAGACGGGAATCTAAAATAAAATAGAGAAATTGGAAACTTGGAAAACTGACAGGAAAGAGATAACTCAGTGAACTCGACATAGCTCTGGGTGCGGGGGAAATGGAAGGCTTCCTTTATGAGCTCAATAGATATTTGGAAAATCTTGTTTCCTTGAGCCGAGAGAAATAAATCTCTGCGCTCATCAAAGGCATCTCTGAGCCAGCATATAAACTCAACGATTGGATAGGTGGGCGAAGCAATTTGGTAATATAAACCTGACTGAACGACTCTGAACCAGTCTTGGCCCTTTACATGGCTTTCCAACAAGTTGGGTCTGACACAGGAGACACTAAAAGGGTATAAAGGATCACGAATATGAGCTTGAGTGTCAATGAAAGGTTCAGGTCCAGGAATCGCCCTGACCTCGCGGGATTGTGGGGTTTCAGGTTCAGACTTTCTGGGCTTGGCTTTCCCCATGAACATTTTTGAAAATTAAAACAGAAGGAAAACTGTGAGGTGAAAGAACGACTAAATAACTGTAATTAGTGAGGAGAAACCCAAGAGGGAAAGCAACACAGGGGGTTGAAAGCGACCTGGTACTCGAGTTCAAGCTTCGCTGCGCGACAGATTCATAAAAAATAAATATTTTACCAAAAGTGGGCATAAAACAGGGTTAAACATGCCTGGATTTGCTGAAAACGAGGTTAGGGTGCCAACTGTAGGGTTGATGTCATAAGGACGTCGACAATGGGGTGCATGGCATTAGGCTGTTGGCTACCAGGAGCAGGGTAGGTGTGGGCCACGCACCGAGTTAATACCGGTACTAGTCACGTACCGGATCTCCTAACTTACCTTACCTTTGTTTTAATAACACCACCTGTTATTCTTGAGGGGTCCACTTAATGTTTCCGGCGAGGGCTCGTGAAGCCCTCTCATGACACTCTGTCACCCCACGGAATAGTTAAGACTTGTTCTGCCAACCCGTGACATCATGCATTCTGGGGGGTAGAGCTTCGCCCTCTTCATACCATCCTTAGTACTCTCGGAATCCCTCCACGTGGTGCCCTTTCTTCGACTGCCCCATATATGACCCACGACCCCGCCTTTTCTTAGCTGTGAAGCACCATCAGCTCTTTTGTCTATGCTCTTACCATGAGGGGGAGTTTGCATACCATACTTCCCTTATATTTACTTAGCCCCATCACCTTCAATGGAATTTCTTCATTTACCTTGAGTTTTTCCTTTTGCGCCTATAAGGTGAGGGCTAACATAACAGCAACCCACATAAAAATGGGGTTGCAGAAAGGAAGAACATAACTATTGTGGGAGCAGCACAAGCTATGTTGCATGATTGGGGCCTACCATTGCATCTGTTGCCTCATCGGCTACTTGGGATGAGTACACCAGAGGAGTTTTTTTCAGGTAAGAGTCCATATGTGTCGCATTTTAAAATTTTTGGTTCATCAGTTTATTGCCACATGGCCAAAGATGCTAGGAAGAAGCTAGAGTCAACAACTGAGTTGGGTATATTTGTGGGGTACATTGATACAAATGACAACTATCAGGTGAATGTTCCATCACACATGATGACAATGGTCATAAGAGATGTGAAATTCGATGAATAGAAGGCCATGCTAATTTCCCTTGAGAGGGAGCTTCAATTGCATGCTATTGAGGAGCTCTTGGCTACAAAAGAAGAACCTCAAGATGCGGTGCAACCACAAGAAAAGGTGCATAGAGTGGAAACACACACTTATGCAGAGACATCCCGACACGGAAGGAAGCGCATTAGAGAGGCTGACGAGTTGTTTCTTGATGCTAGAGAGAATGTGGGAGCACCCACATCACAACGCAGGAAGAGAAGGTCCCTAGAGATGTACATTAGCTACATGGCTCTTATGAGAAAAGGTGTAGAGATAGATCCATCCTCTTTTGAGGAAACAATACAACAACCAATTTGAGTTAATGCCATGGTTGAGGAGTATGACTCCATTATCAGAAATAGTACATGGGAAGTTGTCCCAAGACCAGAGGGGAAGTCAGTTGTAGGATCCAGGTGGATCTACAAGGTGAAGCAGGTAACATATGAGAGTGTGGAGAAACACAAGGCCAAGTTTGTGGCCAGAGGGTTCTCTCAGGTGGAGGGGATAGATTATGATGAGACCTTTGCACCAGTAGCAAGGTACTCATCAATCAGATCCATCCTTGCACTCTCAGTGCAAATGGGATCACAGATACATCAGATGGATGTAAATACAACCTTTCTCAACGGGGTGATTGGGGAAGAGGTGTACATTGAGAAGACGAAAGGTTTTTAGACCTTCGACAGGGAGTCACATGTGCAGAGACTCAAGAGAGCACTGTATGGGCTGAAGAAAGCACCTCATGCTTGGTACACCAGGATCGACAACTATTTAACTAGGTTGGGCTTCACCAAGAGTGAAGCAGAAGCAAACCTTTACCATATTGTGGTAGAAGATAAGATTTTGATCATTGTATTTTATGTCGATGATTTGATACTGACATGTGATGAGAAACTCATCAAGTCTTGCAAAGAGGATCTTGCAAGAGAATTTGAGATGAGGGACATGGGGCTCTTGCAATATTTCCTGGGATTGGAAATTTGGCAAAGAGATGGGGAGTTATTTGTATCTCAGAGAAAGTATGCCAACAAGATTCCCTTGATCTTCCACATGGAGGGAAACAAACCCATGAAAATTCCTTTAGCAGGATACTGGGAGAAGGAGGATGCTACTCTAGGTGAATTTATAAATGCTACTTCCTACAGGCAGGTTGTTGGTTCACTCATGTATTTGGTGAACACATGATCATACATATGCTATGCGGTTAACCAACATAGTCAAGCTATAGTTAAGCCTACTAAGCTCTTTTGGAAGGCAAACAAGCATGTGTTGAAATACCTTAGAGGCACTATAGAGTTTGGCCTATGACACAAACATAAAGAGGGAGTGAAGCTTTAAGGCTTCTCAAATGTAGATTGGGTAGGGAGTCCATCATGGGGAATATTTTGCATATGATCAACAACAATTTCCTGGTACAACAAGAAACAAATATCAATTGCACCCAATTCAGCAAAGGCAGAGTACATGGTGGCCAATAAGACAACATGTGAGGCCATCTGGATGATGAAGATACTTATTGGTTTGTTTAGTTGACAAATTGATTCGAAGGTGATTTATTCTGATAACCAGAGTTACATCAAACTTTCGATTAATCCAGTTTTTCATGACAGGTCCAAGCATATTGATATCTTGTGTCATCATCTTAGAGATTGTGCGCAGAAGAGGATTATGCCATTAGAGTACATTCCCAAGAAGGAGAAGGATGCAAACATCTTGACGAAGACACTGTCAAGAAGAAAATTTGAGTTCCATAGAAGCAAGATTAGGGTAGCATACAATCCCTTTCTTGTTGAGAGGGAGTGTTGAAATTGACAAGAAGAAAAACTTCTAATTTAATTTTTCCTTAATTAAATTAGAAGTAAATTGTAATTCCACACCACATGACTACAAGTACGAGTTAATTGAGTCAGGAAGACTTAGTTAGCTCAATCAATTCAAGTTGAGTGTCAAACTGGAGGCATGTAGAGTTCTCCCTAAGTTTTAGGGGGTCCAATTACAGTTTATTTTGAGTTGTAATTGTTTAACTGAATTATTTGAGTTAAAATTAGTTTAACTAGTTCCAACTGATATATGAGCTAGTGAGAGGTCCAATGAATTAAATATGATTTAATTCACATGCAGTGATCAATCAGATAACTGATAATTCACTATAAATAACTGTTGCATGTCAGTTCTAAGGAAGACTCAGTTGAGATTGAAGTTAAAGGGAAGTGTACTAATGTTTGTATAATCATCCAAATTGTACAGGTGGTGCATGCAGTTAGAAGAAGGTCTAAAATAATTCATTCCTTAATTAGAGAAAATTACCTTTAAAAGGAGGATTGAAGGCACAATTTTAATCATTGTTTTGGTGAGCACGAGTTGGTGATACCAAGCAATAGAAAGCACCAGTTTTTGCGTGGAGCTTGTGAGAGAAAGGTGTGCCAAGAGTAGCTTGTGCACATGTTGGTAGAGTGACACTGTTAGGAATAGTGCAAAGGATCTCAGGAAGGGAAATAACATTGTATTTTTTCATGTTCTTAAATTAATATAATATACAAATAGTGAGGTTTTTAGCTGAGTCTTTACCCAGATACATCTTTGTGTTGTGCGATTAAAATTCTTTCTCTTTCTTGTTCATGTGATTGTGCGATTATAATTGGTTTCCACAATTTATAGAATTGATTCAATATTTTGTTTTAGCATATTAAAAGATCAATTGAATATATTTAGATATTTCTACAACGACATTAGGGGAAATGTATTTCAAATACAATTTATTTAGCTTTCAAGGGTCAAATAAACAAGGTGGTTGGGGAATGGGTAACAATTTTCCATTTAAGTTTCTCATCATGTTATGAAATTAATGAATTTTTAGTTAAGCTCTAAATAATTCACCCTCGTTCAATTAATCAATTGAGAACATATGGGTAAGCCTAGCCAACATTAGTGATTACAAATGATTATGGGATGTATGTTGAAGATCGTAACTAGGTTCGGTCTTCATAAATTGTACTTAAGTCAAAATATAATGTACTTGTCAAAAGAATAAAGAAAATAATTTATATTATTATAAAATAACTTATTAAAGCATGAGTTTCATGCTTGGGTCATATGATCTAAGATCAAAGTCCCCATTTTGGACTTCTAGGATTTATTCTGAGTTTATAGTCATTACAGCTTTAAATTGATCCATCCTGGCCTTTTGAATCATGTAATTAGGTTTAGTATTGAGTCAAAAATGAATTATGGAACCTCCACACCAAGTTTACCTTAATGTGATATGATGTTAGCCTCAAACCCAAGAATTTAGACTCATCATAAGCCTATATAGACAAGGAGATCAAACTTATTTGGAGGACTCACTCTCTCACACATAAATTCGATATCTACTGATGCACAGGGAAAAAGTGTGAAATCAAGAAAGGGGTCAAAAGGAGTGCGAGATTGGACAAGCTAAAGGAGTGAAAAAAAATCAATAATTTGGTCTCTCTCTCTCTCTCTCTCTCTCACATGCTCTAGATTGGAAGATTGAAATCTCTCATTGTTTTGTTGCTGCCAGTTTTTGCTGCCAAAAGAAATAAGTCGAAGTTGATTTTTCTAGGTGCCAGTGTCTTGAGAAGTTGTATTGGGTCAAAATCGAACTCCTAGAAGCAAGATCAAAGTCTTTTATCCAAGATTGAAGTCTCAAAAGAAGGATCAAAGTTTATAAGTCAAAGGAAGTGTTGCATAGTGCTATTGCGGCTGCTGCTGCTACCAGGTCAAAGTAGGATCAAAAGGAAGGCTAACTTGGTGTGGAGGAAGTGTAAGTCAAAGTCTAAAGTCTCAAGAAAAATATTGAAGGAAGAAAAACTGACTGGGTTCTCCCCTAGAGTGGGGTTTTTCTTTGACTGCTGGCCTATGTCTGGTGTCCTTGATCTATGTGCTATTTCTTTGATATTTCTTGATGAACTAAGAAGAAAGAAGAAAATAAGGATGTAATAAGAATTAAGGAACATCACAAGTAAATAATCAAGAAAAAGAAAATATTTTTTCCTTTCTGAATTTTTAACATGGTATCAGAGCTTTGGTGAATAAAGAAGGAAAATGCAATCTCAAGGAATTGATCAAGGGAGCATAAGAGGTAACTCTTCAAGGAAAGAAGTTTCATCTTCAAGAAAGATGTCTAACACTATCAAAGGAGAGAACAAACTTGTAGGAGCTTCAAACTACAGAGCTTGGAAAAATAGGATTGACCTCATCCTTGAAAAGAACAAGGTATTAGATGCGGTAAAGGGAAAAGTGAAGAAGCCCACAGAAGATTCCAGTGATGCAGATAAGGTGAAATTCAAGGAATTGGAATTGGTGGCTACGACTCTAATGTTTGAAGGCATAAAGGACAACCTTGTCCCTTACATACCAAAAATTGACCATGCTCAGGAAATGTATGAAGCCTTTTCAAAACTATTTACCATAAAAAACATTGGAAAATTAGCAAGTTTGAAAAATGAACTAAGGACCACTAAGATGACTAAGGAATATACTGTGGCCACTTTATTTGTGAATATAGCAAGAATAAGAGATGATATTCTTTCCATTGATGAAATAGTTCCAGACAAAGAACTTGTGATCGCAACCCTATTTGGGTTTCCACCTTCTTGGAGTGCATTTGCTTCAGGTCTCAATAACTGGAAAGAAGCTCCCACCTTTGAGGAGCTGTGGACAACCTGTAATCAATACAAGTTAATAATCCCATTAGTAACCAACAATGAAGAAGTATCAAATGCTTATGTTGCTCATCACAAGGGAAAATTCAAGAATAAAGGGCCAATAAAGAAGGTTGATATGCCCAAGGTTGAATGCTATAATTTCCATAAAATGAGTCACTATAGAAGTGAGTATCCCAATAATCCTAGAAATAGGAAAAGAGAAAGAGATCATGCAAATGTGTCTGAAGAAGAAACCTCTCCCAAGAGAGTGAAACCCGAAGAGAATGACATAAGAGACTTACACTACTAAGCCCTTTGATCTTAGCTTTGGATATTTCATTTTGAATGCTTTATGTTTATTTGTAGGTTTTAATATATTTATGTGAAATACATTTTCTTGTTTTATAAGTTTTAGGTATCCCTCAAAACTTTTGAGGGAGCCCACAACAACTCCTCAAGATAAGTGTCTCATTCCCTCTCAATTTTGGTTTCATATAATTGTTTAAAAGTTTTGATTATATTAAATACTAATCACCTTTCTACCTCTGTTTCTTTGTCTAGGAATTAACATATTTAATGCTCAAAGATCACGAGATAAGGCCTCACAAGGCAAAGCTTTGAAATTAAAAAGGTTTGTCAAGAAACAAGGGTATGTCACAAAGCTTTGTTATTCTATTTATATCCAATCTACATTACTAACTATTGTTGTGCCTAGCTCTCCTGAATCTTAAAGATTCTTGCTTGGGATGATACATCATCTGATGAATCTACCCACCTTATATCTATGATTGTTTATATATAAGAACCTTAGACAAGTTCTCTGGGAAGCCCAAAATTAAGGGTATGCTATAATGTGTGAAACCATAAACCTACTTAGGGTTATTGATGAAGAAGTTGCTATACTGGTTGATATATTGATGATGTCATGTTTGGGGTTTTGATATGATCATGGAAGCTCTAACTTATTAGGGTTGAAATGATGTTTTTCGAAATCCCGAACCTTTGAAATTCTGGTATAATAGGGTTTTCTTTGTTATTAACTGAAACCCTAGGTTTTGGTTAGGTATACAAGAAAAATCCTTGTTATGCACTTAAATTCCCAGGGTTTGGAAACAATCCCTAATAAAAATTTAAAATTCTAGGATGACACTGTTTTGGAAATATAGGGTTTTACAGCTAAACCCTATTAGTAGTTAAAATTATCTAGTATAAAATGTATATAATGTTTGCTAAGAATTTGTAAATGGAAATATAGGGTTTACACCAAACCCTAGTAGAAACTATTCATGTTTATCATGTGTGATTGTTTTGGTTGTATGAAATCTAGATTGACATGAAATCCTAGTGTAAGGTCTATTATATGAATTCCAAAAGTCATTAGATAGCTTTATTTTTCTTTTGAATTATTTTCTAGGGATTTCCATATCACAAAACTAATCCTCTGTCATCTTGATTAATTTACTGATGTGATTTAGGGTTTGTAACAAAACTTGGGATAGAAGTTGAAGTATTGAAGTATTGTTTCTTATTGATTATGTGTAATACTATAAGTTTTCGTTATGACTAACTTCATGCCTCTATATTTTTATTTGCACTTGCTGTCTAAAATTTGTGCAGGTACATCTTATACAAGTTGATGAAGATGTTCGTAAAAGAAGTTGATATAATAAACATGATGAGAAGGATTGAAGCCATGAAAGATTCTCCAACACCGAAAGAGGAAGTTAATCTTCCTGGTTAAGAGGGAGGGCATAACATGGTTTTGATTGGAGAATATATTATGAAAGATAACGTGCTGCATGTCAAGTAGGAAAATGAATCTTATAAGATTCGATTAATAGTCCTACCGAGATAAGTTAAAGAGCAACATAGAGATCTAAAAGGTTTTTTTTAAGAAAGTATATTTGAAAGTGTATTATTGGTTGGGGTTGTGTTTGTACAAGTAAATATCTCGAAGGTTTGATAGCATGATGCTTACTAATCAACTTTATTGGGAGATATTTGTTGTTGAGGCTTTGTGAGTGAAGCATTGTCTAGAAAGACATCGAGCCGACACTTTGTTTTGATGTCTGGTAGGGAGAGTGGCATCGGGTGGATGTACACCTAGTTCCATGGGATGATGGTTAGTAAGTAAGCCTGATGGTACCTATAGAGGCTGAAATATTTAGTCCATCTTAGTCCCACTTGGATAGATTTCCCTAGTCAGGAATCTAGTCCATGGCATTGCGGTGCCTAAATTGTTGAGAGATCAATGGATAGATTGCCCTAGTCAGGAATCTAGTCTATGGAATTGCAGTGCCTAAAATTCTTCATAGTTCACATAGTTGAGATATTCCTTGTATGATATGAATACCTCCCTAGTTAAGAGGAAGCGTTGAATATTGTAACTAGGTTCCGTCTTCATAAATTGTACTTAAGTCAAAATATAATGTACTTGTCAAAAGAATAAAGAAAAGAACTTATATTATTATTATATGACTTATTAAAGCACGAGTTTCATGCTTGGGTCATATTATTTTAGGTCAAAGTCCCCATTGTGTACTTCTAGGATTTATTCTGAGGTTATAACGTCATTACATATTTAAATTGACCCATCCCGAGCTTTTGAATCATGTAATTAGGTTTAATATCGAGTCAAAAATTAATTATGGAACCTCCACACCAAGTCTGCCTCAAACTCAGGAATTTGAGCTCATCATAAGCCTATATATATAAGGAGATCAAACTCATTTGTAAGACTCACTCTCTCACATAGAAATTCGATATCTACTACTGCACAGGGAAAAAGTGTGAAATAAAGAAAGGGGTCAAAAGGAGTGCGAGTTTGGACAAGCTAAAGGAGTGAAGAAAAATCAAAATTTTGGTGTCTCTCTCTTTGTTATGAAACCAACTCCAAAAATAGAAGAAAAGAGAGATCAACACCTTAGAAATCAGCCACTTCAAGGGGGAAACCTCCTTTACATTACATAAATGAGCAATTCTTGGATGATACAAATGAAAAAACCTCCTTTCTATATATAGGAGTCCATGGGGTCACAATATAAACCTAGCTGACCTAACAATGATAATGTAAGGGCATAACAATAAAATAGTGGGGTTTATGGGGCACAATAATAACAATATGGGGGCTACAGGGGTACAACAATAACAATAAGGGGGCTACACTACCAAAAATAAGGGGATACACTAGTAATATAGGGACCTAACATGCCCCTCTCCTTCAAAAAAGTGTTGTCCTCAACGCTTAAGTAGCTCTGGATGCTTATTTATAAAATTCTCATCCTCCCATGTCGAATCTTCAGTGGGTAAGTTCTTCCACTTGATGAGATACTCTGAAATTGATCGATTTCATAGTTTTCGAGTGCTTGTTGCCATGATTGCTTCAGGTTCCAATATGATTTTTTCTTCCTCATCAAGTTCTGGCTATATTGTTTGAACTGGAAGTTTTTCACCTATAACCTTCTTTAAGCATGAAATATGGAAAACTGGGTGCACTCGAGACAAAGCAGGAAAATCCAATTTTGTATGCCATAGTACCAATATTTTGCAACACCTAGTAAGGACCATAGTACTTTGGTGATAATTTATTATCCTTCTTAGCTTGCTTGAGGGAAATTTGTTTGTATGGTTGTAGCCGTAAAAATACCCAATCTCCTACATCAAAACTTCTCTTGCTGCGATGTGGATCTGCCTGTTGTTTCATTCGATTTTGTGCCAAATTTAGGTTATCCTTTAAGAGTTGGAGAACTTGTTACTGATGCTCGATGTGATCTTCCACTACTTGAACCTTATAATTTTCTCTTAAAAATGATGTGATGGATGGTGGATGATATCCATAAATTGCCATAAATGGGGTCATTTTTGTTGCAGTATGGAAGGAAGTGTTATACCACCATTCAGTCAGAGGTAACCGCTTGACCCATTGTGTTTATTTATCAGATACAAAACAACGAAGATATCCTTCCAAACATTTGTTCACTATCTCAATTTTCCCATCGGATTGAGGATGATAAGATGAGCTATGAGTTAGTTGAGTACCCAAACAAGAAAATAATTCCGTCCAAAAATTTTCAGTAAAAATTGGATCTCTATCGCTTACAATAATCTTTGGGTTTCCATGTAGCTTTTGAATTGTTTCCATAAATGCAATAGCAATTGTACTTGCTTTAAATCGATGAGATAATGCCCAAAAGTGTGCATACTTGGTAATTCTATCAACTACCACCATGATGACACTCTTTCCTTCGGACTTAGGTAAACCTGTGATAAAATCCATTGAAACCTCCTCCCAACGTTGAAATGGAATGGATAAACGCTGTAGAAGACCCGAGGTCTTAATTGTCTCAACTTTATTTTGTTAGAAAACCAAACATTCCACCACAAAATTATAAATATCAAATTTAAGGCCATCCCAAAAATATTATTTCTTCACCATGTGGTAAGTTTTCAAAAATCCCGAGTGTCCTCCTAGGGAGATGTGTGCAATTCCAAAATAATCTTTTGTTTTAGTTGGGAATTATTACAAAGATATAAGTGATATTTGTACCATAAGGAATCATTTTTCCAACTAAATGTATTAGATGTACTAGGATTTTGCTGCAACTTTTGAATAAGTGTCCACATTTCTTTGTCATTCTTCCATTCATCCCTTGTTTCGGTTATCTAATCCAGCTGGATAATAGAAATGGCACAAATCAATGCTTCCACCTCTTGATCCTTTCTTGAGAGTGCATCTGCAACAACATTTAGCTTCCCCTTTTTGTAGATGATTTCAAAGTCATAACCTAACATCTTTGTTACCCATTTTTGCTGCTCTTCTGAAGATATTATTTTAAGACTATCATGATCATTTTTTACCTTGAAGTGTCTTCCCATTAAGTAAGGTCGTCATTTCTTTAGTGCATGTAGTATTGCCGACATTTCCTTCTCATAAATAGCTATGTAAATATTTTCCTTTGATTGGATGACTTTAAAAAGAAATGGGTCTTCCTTCTTGCATTAAAACAACAACAATTCCATTTCCTGAGGCATCACATTCCATAATAAAGGTTTTGGTGAAATCTAGCATAGCTAAGATGGGTGCTAGACACATTGCCTCTTTAAGATGTTCAAAAGCCTTAGTTTCTTTAGAAGTCCCTGAAAATGCATCTTTCTTCAATAATGTTGTTAGAGGTGTTGCTATTCTCCCATAATTCTTAACAAACTTGCGATAATACCATGTTAACCTGAGAAATCCTCGCAACTGATTTATGGTTGTTGGGACCTTCCATTCCTTAATGGCTTTAATTTTGTTAGGGTCTACCTTAACACCCTGGTGAGATACAATATGACCTAGATATTCCACCTCTTGTAATCCAAAGAAACATTTGGAGGTTTTCGCATATAATTGTTTCTCCTCCAATAGTTTGAGCACCCTGTTAACATGTTGAACATGATCCTTCCAAGACCCATTGTAGATTAGTATATCATCAAAAAATACTAACACAAATTTTATAAGGGTTTGAAAATGGAATTAATCAACCCTTGAACTGTAGAAGGTGCATTGGTAAGGCCAAAATGCATGACCAAAAATTCATAATGACCCTCATGAGTTCGAAATGTTGTTTTTGGAATATCTTTAGTCTTCATTCTAATTTGATGATACCCTGAATGAAGATCCAACTTGGTAAAATAAATTTCTCCATGTAATTCATCCAATAATTCATCAATGACATGAATAGGAAATTTATCTTTAATAGTGAGCTTATTGAGCTCCCTATAATCTGGACACATGCGCCTGATCCATCCTTCTTGTTCACCAATACTACTGGTGCAGAGAAAGAACTTTGACTAGGTTGAATTAAACTTGCCTCTAACATTTCTGCAATCATACGTTCAATTTCGCTCTTTTGGACATATGAATATCTGTATGGCCTGATGTTTGGAGGAACACTTCCTGGAATCAAATGAATAGCATGATCATGATCATGAATAGGTGGGAGTCCTTTGGGAGTTTCAAACACCTTAGAATGATTGTACAAGACTTTTTGGAGATCTAGAGAAATAAATGATTTTGACGTTGGAAGTTATAATGAGCATAATTGTGCAATTATGCCTCGTTGTTCTTTCTTTAGAAGATTTGTCATTTGATTAGAGCTTATTATCTTTCTTGGCTTCCCTGCGATACCCCGTAGTTCAAGTTCCTTTCCTTCCGAAATTTTTTTCAAGAAAAGTTATTGAAAATTAAAAGCTACCGTCCCCAAATATTGTAACCGTTGTACTCCTAGTACAACATCAACACCTCCCATTGGAATGGAAAGACTTGGACTATTCAATACATATTCCCCCATGGTTAGCTTGATATTATGGCATTTTCTAGAGAAATTTATAGTTCCTCCATTTGCAACCATCATGTGACACTCTGGTGCTGGGTATAGGAGGAAATTTAATTCCTTGGCTACCTTACAATGACTAAAATTATGGGTACTACCCGAATAAATCAACACTATCACCTTTTCTTCTTGATATGTCCTTCTATCTTGAGAGTTTGAGGAGTGCTAATTTGTTAGGTCCCTTTATTACTAGTTTAGTCCTTTATTATGTTAGTGTAGCCCCCCCTTATTGTTATTGTTGTACCCCTGTAACCCCCATATTGTTATTATTGTGCCCTTACATTATTAGTATTAGGTCGACTAGGATTATATTGTCACCCCATGGACTCCTATATATAGAAAAGAGGTTTTTTCATTTGTATCATCCAAGAATTGTTCATTTATGTAATGTAAAGGAGGTTTCCCCCTCGAATTGGTTGAATTATAAGGCGTTGATCTCTTTTTTCTTCTACTTTTGGAGTTGGTTTCATAACATTTGGTATCAGAGCTTTGGATTCTAGGGTTTCACTGCTCTAAACAGGTCATCATGGAATTTTCGATATAATTTTTTTTTCTAGGATGGTTCATAAGCTGAAAAATTTATAGAGCGAAGCCAAAATATTGAGGAATGTCGTGTAAAAATTTCAAATCTTGGTTCGCAACATTTTCGGAGATATGATCTATGGAATTTAGGGTTTTTTCAGGCTCTCAAATTTCACCTAAACAGGTCATTGTGAAATTTTCGCTATAATTTGTTTTCTACGAAGGTTCAGAATCTAAAATTTTTACAAAGAGAATTTGAAATCCTGAGGAACATCATTTAACAATTTCAAATCTTGGTTCACAATATTTTCGGAGATATGATCTGTGTAAGTTAGGATTTTTTCAGGATCCCGAATTTCATCTCAAGGAGGTGACCATGGGAAAATCATCATAGCTCTCTCTCTCAGAATCGGATTGGAATTCTGTAAAAAGTGGTTGCAAGTACACAGACTGTAGTTTCCTGTTTATCAATTTGAGAGCCTAAGGAGGAAACATTGACACTTGGCACATTGTACAAGTTCACTCTACTAAAACCGTCCATAATTAGGTCATTGTGGGAGATTGGGCATAAATTTGCCTTGAAGAATCCAAATCAAGTTAGACATGTGGAATTCAAAAGAAGATTCAGTGGGATACTACATGACCGAATTTTAGATATTGAAGATTCGAAATCACAAAGATAATTCAGTTTCAATATCGAGATCGTCAAAAGCAAGAAAAAGGTGTGTATTTGTTTTTAAAAATTGCATAACGTTTGTTTGAAAAAGAAGTTTGAAGTGATTTGAAGGGCATATTGAAGAATTTTTATCAGTATTGGGTTCTATAATTCCTCCAAAAAATAATTCCGTACCCATTAACCCCTCAGAAATCTATACTATGACGCATGAAGAGGAAGAATTGCAGGATGAGATATCAAAATTACGGTACCAAGTGCAACAAATTTTGATCTTACAAAGAGCAATCAAAGATGACATAGATGTTTGAAAAAAAAAAATGAAGGCTAAGTTGAACGGTTTGAAGGATCAAATGAAAGATAATATGGATAATTAAGTAGTGGAATATCAGATCGAGCATCAACAACAAGTTATCCAACTGTCAAAGGATAACCTAACTTTGGTGCAGAATCGAATGAAACAATAGGAAGATCAACATCATAGCGAAAGAAGTTCTGAAGCAGTCACAGAAGCAAGAGCTTGACAAGTAATAAATCAGTCAGTTTCAGAGTATCTCCACAAGTGGAAGAACTTTCCCGTTGAAGATTCCACATAGTAGGATGAGAATTTTATACAGAAGCATCTGAAGCTACTCAAGCGTTGATGAAAACACTTTTTTGAAGGAGAGAGGCATGTTAGGTCCCTATATTACTAGTCTAGTCCCATATTATGTTAGTGTAGCCCCCCTTATTGTTATTGTTGTACCCCTGTAACCCCCATATTGTTATTATTGTGCCCTTACATTATTATCTTTAGGTGGGATAGGATTATATTGTGACCCCATGGACTCCTATATATATAAATGAGGTTTTTTCATTTGTATCATCCAAGAATTTTTCATTTATGTAATCTAAAGGAGGTTTCCCCCTTGAAGTGGCTGAATTCTAAGGCGTTGATCTCTCTTTTCCTCTATTTTTGTAGTTGGTTTCATAACATAATTCCTACCAATGCATTACAGGATATAGTCACACTCATTTCTTCTTTCTCTAGGGTTGGTTCTTGGTGCATATCTTCTTCTTTTGAAGTTTCTTGTTCATTTTCTTTCTCCTCTTCACAATCTATGTAAAATAATTTCTTCTCAACACACTTATGACCTTTAGTGTATTTTCTATCACAACTGTAGCAAAGCCCTTTTGTGATTTTTTCTTCCAATTGTTGTGTCTCAACCTTGTAGGTTGTGGAAGTATAGGTGTAGAAATACTTCCATCTTTATATATGTGAGTGGTAGGCTTCCTTGTTGCCATAATTTTACATTCAATTTTTCTTGCCAACCTGAATGCGTTCTAAAATGAATCAGGTTCCCAAAAGTGAACCTCATGTTGGATGTTATCCCTTAAAGTCCCTATGAAGACATCAATCCTGTGTTCCTCTGGAATATCAGTTACCCTTATATTCAATTTTTGGAAGTCCTCACTGTGCTCCACCACTGAACCCTTTTGTTTGAGATTTATCAATTGACTAAAGAATGTGTTGATCTTTGTATCCTCATAATGTGCTATAATTTCCTTAGTAAAAATTGACCAAGTGACAATTTTTTTACAGGAGAAAATCCTTCGATACCATACAAATGTATTTTTTGTCTAAATATAAAGTTGCAATGTGTACCTTTTGTGTGTTTTGCACATTATTGAGATCAAAATATTGCTTCATATGTAGTATCCATGTTATGGGATCCTTGCCATCAAACTTCCTCATATCGATCTTTGGAATATGGTGGGTCTTCAATCCAACATTAGATTTTATGAAATGAAGATTAACATTTATTTCGTTCTCATCATGAGTTTCCTCTACTATCTTTTCTCCATTAGGAATTATTTCTTGTATCAACTTTTTCAAACCTTCCATGTCTGCTTTTAGATCATTCTTCATGTCTTCCATGTTGTATTTCATTTTTTCTTCTATACCATCTATCTTAGCTTCCATGTCATCCGTCTTAGCTTCCATGCTAGATTCCATTCCATCCATCTCATCTTCCATGCAATTCTTCAAACCATCCATGCCTTTCTTTAAACCATCCATTTTAGCTTCCGCGCCCTTCTTCAAAACTTCCATTTCATTTTTTTGTTGATCTTTGCGAGAGCGAAATTTGGTGCACTTTCTCTTGTAATTTTGATATGTCATGTTGCACTTAATCCTCTTCATGAGTCATAGTAGAGCCTTTTGAAGGAATAATGGGTGTTGAATTATTTTTAGGGGGCATTTTAGAACCCAGTACTGATATCTATGTTTCAATATGCCCTTGGAATCACTTCAAACTGATTTTTCAAACAAGAATTATGCAATTTGAAAAAAAACACACACATTTTTCTTGCTTTTGAGGAGCTCGATATTGAAACTGAATTATCTTTGTGATTTCGGATCTTCAATATTTGAAATTCGGTCCTGTAGTAGCCCATTGAATCTTATTTTGAATTCCACAGGTTTGACTTGATTTGGACTCTTCAAGACAAAGTGATGCCCAATCTCCCACAGTGACCTAATTATGGACATCTTCAGTAGCTTGAACTTGGACTACGTGCCACATGTCACTATTTCCTCCTTCGGCTTTGAAAGTGATACATAGGAAACTACAATTTGTGTACTTTCAACCACTTTTTACAAAATTCCAATCTGATGCTCAGAGAGAGAGTTATGATGATTTTCCCAAGGTCACATCTTTTAGATGAAATTCAGGAGCCTGCAAAATCCCTAACTTTCACATATCATATCTCTGAAAATATTGCAAACCAAGATCTGAAATTTTTACATGACATTCCTCAAGATTACGACTTCTCGTGGTATAAATTTCAGATTCTAAACCTTCGTAGAAAAACGTTATGGCAAAAATTCCATGATGACTTGTATTCATTATCTTGATGAAATTCAAAGTTTAGCAAGAACAAAAATAAGGTTGCCTCATGCAAGTCATCAATGGTATTCATTATCTTGATAAGCCTTGAAGGGTCAACTAAAGGAAAAAATCATTCAAATGTTTGAATGAAAAGTCTTGTATATGATTTGTGGTTTTTGATCCTTCAAGAATCCATCAAGGGTATATTTAAAGAGGCTAATAAACTCTATCTAAGACTTAAGTTCTAAATACCACAATACTTTTGTCAAAAATATGAAATACCTGAGAGAGGTTGTAGATCAAGAATCCTAAGAAGTATTGTGACTATATCTATATTGAGATGTCTCATGTAATGAAAGTAGAAGTACAAAAAATGCTTGGATGTTTGTTGTGATCAAAGGAATAAAAAGAAGAAGTTACAAATGGTATTTGGGACCATGGTAAATTCATTTTCTGATGTATGAAATATAAGGGAAAGTACCAATGAACACTATTCTTGAATACACTGGAAAAGGGCTTGTATCTAAAATATGCAGATATTCACATTGTTTGATAGTAAGAGGTGTGTTGCAATGTTACATTACATTTGGATTCACTGGAAATATACAAAAAGTGTCAGTGAAAGAGGTCATTATTAAAAGACTCATAATATGAAGAGAAAAATTGTTTGGGAAACTTAAGTGTATATTCCTGAACCAAGAAGCTTGAATAATCTATTTGGACACTTGGCTATTGACTTACAAGAACTAAGGTTTGTAAACCCTAGGCTAATTTTTGAAAGGTAATAAAGACCAAGGGTTTGAGATAAAACCTTAGCTAGATGTTTTTCACTTAATTGGTAATGCTGAGGCAATAATAAAGTATGATTGGAAAATGGGTGTTAGAATGCTAAAGAAAATGTTAAGCTATGAATGATGAAATTTACTCCTTGCACATTGTAAGAGAAATTGTTGTTGCTACAATGTTTCTAAGAAGCCAAGCTGCTTGAATTAGGTTGATCATTGGTTGATTAATGATAATAATAACATATCAAATCTAGGGTTTTTAACATTTAAATATATAGGGTTTATAAACCCTAGAAAGAAACAAGGTTTGGATAAGAAATTTTTAGGGGTTATAAACAAAACCCTAGGATTGGATATTTCCACTGAAAGAAGAAACCCCAGCTCTTGCAAGGAATGGATGACATCATAGTGATGATAAGGATGAAGCTGATAAAGTTGAAAGATGAATTCAAGAAGGCTAAGGTCAATATGGGGCTAACATTATTCTCAAAAGACAAGTATTTCATGTCTCTCTTTATTGATTATTACTATTGTTTTTTTTACTAGTTGTTAGTCTCTTGTCTTTGTATCTTTTGCTTGGACGTAATTATTGTTTCTGTGAGGATTTGTGTGTGTTGAAACCTAATCCTAAGGGTTGGGTGAGAATATTTAATACTGTATATTAAATTATATTAGGAAATAAGGAAGGCCAAGAGTCATTGGGAAGTGAATCCCAATAGCCTCACCTCCATGTATAAATAAAATCACATTCTTCAGCTAATACACATTCTGATTTGCGGATTTACCTCCTGGTTTGACATGGTATCAGAGCTAGTCCCACTATTGGAATTTTTGCCTGTGGTGTAACTCCCTCATTTCTGCTAACAGTATTTTGTTCAGTCAGTTTTATTTCTAGTTTTTGCTGCTCAATTATATTGATGCCATTTTGAGTTTATATATTGTAATTCTGCATTTTTTTTGTCTGCAATTTTTGCCTAGTTCTGAATTTTGCAGCTTCTGAAGATTCTGCAAATCTGCAATTTGTAGCTCCTACAAATACCTACAATTCTGCAGCTCTTGAAATCCTGCCACTCCAAAAAATTTTAACGGCCTCTCGACCTCCCCCATTCTCCAACGTTTACACTCGACCTCACAACTCCCTCCTCAGCTGCTCTTCCCAACTCGACTATCACTCAAAACTGCGCTCATAACCCCCATTCCCCCTACACTACAACCTACAGCTAACGACCGCAGAATCCCACCCATTACCCAGCGCTCCTCCCCCCACTGCTAGCACCGCTCTCTCCCTACGTTACCCACCCCCTTATCACTCCACCCAGCCCACGCTCCCCCTTATCATACCCATTCCCATCTTAATCTACGAGCTCCCTGCGTTAACCAACACTTACCCACAACACCTTACACACTATGCTCCCCTCTCAATGCTTTCCCTCCCCTCTTCCGTACGCCATCCTCTCCTACCGCCTGACGACCTCCCAACCTTGCACGGCCCCCTCTCCCTCATCGACTAGCGCTCTACTCCGCTATAGACGTCCCTTCCCACACGACCTTTTGACCCCCTTTCCAACCCCATCCCACGATCATCCCAGCCCGAACTCCTCCCACTTGCAAAACCTGCCCCTTCCCGCCGACCCCTCACTCGACCCCTTACCCAACTTCTCCCCGCCCGTCGCCTACCCGACTGTAACGCCCTTGCTACAACTTACCCCGCCCCTGCTATAGCCTTACCCTGCTAGCCTTATCTGTTATAATAAATCTCATACACTCTATTTTATACTCCCTTTATAATACATCTCCCCCCCCATATAATACCGCCCCCTCCACATATTCAATACCATCCCCTCCACATATTCAATACAGTTCCCATATAAATTTTTTCTTCAAACAAAAAACATATATATATATATATATATATATATATATATATATATATATATATATTTTGTGTGCAGAATTCAGTATTTTTATAGCAAAGTTTTTCCCCTTCAATTGAGAAATCTTCCAGCAAAGTTTTTTTTCCTCCTCAAAAGAAATTTTCCAGCAAAGTAATTATTTTTTCCCTTCAGAAGAATGCATTCTCTCATATCTATTGTAGGGGTGGTTCTCTCCGACAAGGAGAATTATCTTGAATGGTCTCGGAAAATCAAGCACACTCTCATTTTTAATGAGTTGTGGAAAGGAATCTGTGAAGGACAAGAAGGAAATCCACTAGCAAAGCCCACTTCGAACAAGGAGCTCGCCATTTGGGAAAACAAGAACTGCAAGGCCTATGCCTTGATTACAACTTCCGTAAATGAAGAGGTGAGTCACCATATTTCACCATTTTCAAATGCCTATGAAGCCTTGAGCAAGCTAAAAGAACTCTATGACTCACATTTAGAATTAGAAATTGTTCAATTGATGATTAAGCTGTTCAGTCTTGAATTGAAGAATGATGATCCCCTTGCTTTAGCTTCAGAAGTAAGATCTATCATGCATGATATTGACAACACTGGTGTAAAAATTGACATATCTCTCATAGCATATGTTAAGGCATTATATCTGACTTACTCACATTATCTTGAGTCATTGCAAGCAAGTGGAAACCTTGAGCATATCACCTTTGATTCCCTTGAGAAAAAGTTTGCAAAAAGAGAGAAAGCTTTCGGGAAGATGACAGTCCCTTCATCTTCTGAAGAGGCTGCATACTTTGCACATAGAGAAAGGAGTCATGCTCCAGGTCCTTCCAGAGGAAGAGGTGGCCGAAGAGGAAGAGGAAGAAGAAACTTCAAAGGAAAGGGGGGTAGAAAATCTGACAAATCCGATCTTCATTGCACACATTGCAATAAATATGGGCATGAAGCATCCACATGCAGGACACCTTGGGAAAAAATTGAGCGGCAAATAAATCAATACAAAGGTAAAACTAATGACAAAGACAAAGGTAAAGCACCTAAATCTTCTCATTATGTTCTAGCACACTGTAACAATGAAGAAACTAAAGACTTGTTTGATGTTTCATTTACTTCATGGAGAGATGATTGGTTGCTAGATTCAGGAGAAACATGTCACATGACATTTAGAAAAGATTTTTTTGAAGAATTCACTGACAAAGTTGATGGAGCAATATATTTCGTAGATAAATCCAAACTCAAGCCATCAGGGCTTGGCACAGTCAGGCTTAAACTGCCTAGTCTTCCAGATCATATTCTACATGAGGTTCTATACCTCCCTAAGTTGAGGAGAAACTTGTTGTCCCTGGTCCAAATCCGCCAGCAAGGACACTCCATTCACTTGTTTGATGGCAAGGCAGAGGTCAGAAAAGCATCAGATCACTCACTTGTCATGGAGGGAATAGAAGAAGGAAGACTCTTGAAGCTGAAAGGTTCATATGCTCATACTCAAAAATTTGCATTTAGATTTGGACACTTAAACTATGAAAGCCTTTTTTTGTTGAAGAAAAATGGTGTTAATGGGCTGCCTACAATTCCTAGGAAACCTAAGGAATGTGATGCTTGTATTCTAGGAAAGCATAGCAAACAACCATTTCATGATTCACACTCCAGAGCACATATAAAACTTGAGCTTATTCATTCAGATTTATGTGGCCCTATGCCTGTTGCTTCTGCAAATGGAAATAAATATATGATGACATTTATTGATGGCTACACCTGAATGTGTTGGATTTAATTATTGAAGAACAAGTCTGATTCTTTTCAAACATTCAAGATTTTTCATGCATGGATTGAAAATGATGCACAAACTCATATTGGCTCTCTACGTACTGATAATGGAAAAGAATACACTTCAAACGAATTTGGAAATTATCTTCATCAACATGGGATCAAACATCAAACAACTGTGCCGTATAATCCCCAACAGAATGGTGTAGCTGAAAGAATGAACAAAACTATTTTAAATATGGTTCGTTTCATGTTATTTTTCAAGAATGTAAAATTGATGTTTTGGGCTGATGCAGTTCTATGTGCTGTTTACATAAAGAATAGGTGTCCTTCAAGTTCAATTAGAAAAAAAACTCCTTTTGAAATGTGGCATGGCCGCATTCCTTCGGTAAATCATTTCAGGGTCTTTGGGTCCACCTGTTATGCCTTGATACCCAAGGAACAAAGGAATAAACTTGGTGCTAGAAGTCGAAAATGTATCTTCTTGGGGTACTCCAATACCTCCAAACGATATTGTATCTATGATGAAGCCAATAAGAAGTTTGTAATAGCAAGAGATTTCATATTCCTTGAATCTTCCAAGAGTGACAAGGTTGTTGAGCGGCAACTTGATTGCCTGGATAGATTCACACATGCAAAGTCTTTCCAAGAATTTGATAATCAGATTCCACATCTTGAAGGGGGGATTCCTATATTGAATCAAACTGTGGAATCATTTCTTGAAGCACTCTCTCCCCCACATGAAGAAACAACCACAGATGACACATTGAATGATGTGATTGACAGAATTGAGAGATTGAATCTTGAATCAATCCCAACTCATTCAAATGAGTAGCTTGGGCCATCTCAGAAAGGTCCTCCCAAATGGCTGACAAAGACACTAGAGAATGTTCATCTCGATGAGGTTGCAAAAACAGGAACAAGAAGTTCGACTAAACAAAACGAAGGTGACATATATAATTCTGATTCTCCTGTTGATATGGATATTGCTTATAACTATGAATTGAGTTTGTCTACAGATCATGAACCAAATTCCTTCAAAGAAGCTGCTTCTCATGATGAATGGAAGGAAGCTATGAAAAAGGAGTATGATGCCTTGATAAAGAATGACACTTGGAAGCTGGTTGATCCGCCTTTGGGAACAAAACCAATTGGCTGTAAGTGGGTCTACAAGAACAAGTATAAAGCAAATGGCTCACTTGACAAGCACAAGGCCAGGCTTGTGGCAAAAGGTTTTGCACAAAAAGAAGGAATTGATTATGAAGAAATTTTTTCCCCCACAGCAAAATGGACCACCATCCGGACTCTCTTTGCCCTAGGAGCTCAGAATGGATGGAAAGTCCATCAGGTGGATGTAAAAACCACCTTTTTGAATGGAGATCTGAAGGAGAAAGTTTTTATGTCCCAGCCAGAAGGATTTGTGGTAAAGGGCCAAGAACACAAAGTTTGCAAGCTTATAAAATATTTGTATGGCCTCAAGCAAGCACCACGAGCTTGGTATGAGAAATTAACCGAGCATCTTCTGAAACTTGACTTCAAACATTTTGATCTTGATGATGCAACTTTGTTTGTTAAGAAAGTTGGAAAAAAAATTGTATATCTTGTGGTGTATGTAGACGATCTTTTGATGACAGGGAACAATGAGAGTTATATTGCATCCATGAAGAAAGAATTAAAGAAAGGTTTTGAAATGACTCATTTGGGTTATGTTCATTACTATCTGGGTATTGAAGTAATTCAACATCCTAAATTTATATTTCTTTCTCAAAAGAAGTACATTAGAGATCTTTTGAACAAGTTTGGCATGGATGAATGCAATCCCTTAACCACTCCAATGGAACAAAACTTGAAGCTCACATCCATTGAAGGGAAGGAATTCGAGGATGCAACTAAGTATAGAAAACTTATAGGAATTCTTATCTACCTGACCACCACTAGACTTGACATTTCATTTGCTGTTGGAATCCTCTCAAGGTTTATGCAAAAACCTTGTGAAGGACATTGGCCTGCTGCAAAAAGAGTGTTAAGGTAATTGAAGGGGACTCAAGACTTTGGACTCAAATATACACAGGTAGGCGACTTCAACTTGATTGGATACTCTGATTCAGACTTTGATGGGGACAAAGAAACAAGGGTGTCTACTACAGGTTACACCATGAGTCTTGGATCAGGAGCTGTCTCATGGAGATCACACAAACAATTAGTTCCAGCAGATTCCACGACCGAGGCAGAATATGTGGCAGTAGCTGAAGCAACAAAGGAAATTGTGTGGCTCAGGAAAATCCTAGAAGATTTGCAGATGAAACAAATGTATTCCACACCGCTCATGATCGACAACACTTCTACAATAAAGTTGGCCAAGAACCCAAAGTTCCATGATCGAAAAAAGCACATCAATACAAAATACCATCTAATTCAACATGTTTAGGACAAAACCATCCATATACATCATTGTTCCACAAATGAGCAAACCGCTGATATCTTCACCAAAGCACTTGGAAGAGAAAAGTTTGAAAAGTTCAGATCGATGCTTGGACTCACCAACATCCCTTCGGATTAAATGGGGGAATGTTGACACCTAATCCTAAGGGTTGGGTGAGAATATTTAATACTGTATATTAAATTATATTAGGAAATAAGGAAGGCCAAGAGTCATTGGGAAGTGAATCCCAATAGCCTCACCTCCATGTATAAATACATTCACATTCTTTAGCTAATACACATTCTGATTTGCGGAGTTACCTCCTGGTTTGAAAGTGTGGAGAGATATTGTATTAGTTGAGAACTAAGCTCAAGAGGGAGTAATAAATGATGAGCCCTAATCTTGCAATAAGAATGTTGCAACTCCCAACTTTAATTATCAACTCTGGGTTCCTACAAACATAATAGGGGTCGACACTGCACATGCAACAAACACCTTCCTCTTCCTAGTATGAAACCCTTTGATGTAGGTGAAAGAAGGAAATGAAACAAATTCAAATGAACAAAGATCTAGGTAAGCCGCCAGTCCTAATTTGCAAAAGGAAAATATGAATAAACAAACCTATTCTAATTTTGCTGGAAAGTAAATGACATAAACAAAATCAATTCTATTTGCAAAAGTGTAAAACACAATGAAAACCATGAAAATAGAATATCGTGCTGGAAAGGAAATTAAATTAAGAAAATATATTCTATTTTTTAGGAAAGGAAAGTCATAGATTACTCTTGCAGGAAGGAAATCAAACTTTTCTTAAAGTAAATTGCGGAAATGAAATCTAAACTAATTGCAGAATGCAACATTCAAGAAGAAAAAAATGTAAAAGATAAATGGCGACCTAACCAAGCATCAACTCAACCATAGTGGCCTAAAATAAATCATAGCCTATAAATATACTTCCACAATGAATTTGGAGTGAATAAGAGCTCAAAAACAAATTGCCACAATAAACTTTCTATTGCTACAGGATTGGTACGAGATGCATCTTTTTCAAGTTAACTTTCCAAATGCCCAAGCTAATCAAATGCAAACATTGTGAGGTAATTTTTTTTTTTTTTTTTAAATATTTCAATGCCATTAGGTTTTAATCCAAGTGGAATAGACTCGAATGAGCTTCTTAACATGTGCTAAAATTCAACAAAAAATTACTACTAAAAACTAGAAATTTCAAAACAATGAGCTAGTAAGCTGATCTAAGTACCCAAATGCATGCACTAATCAAGTGAAAATGATATGGGGTAAATTTTGTTATTAAGTTGGATGTTTGTAGGTTTTTAATCCAAGTGGAATCAACTTGAAAGAAGTTCATTAACAGGTGCTAAAATTAAACATAAATTTATTACTCTTTTGCTACAAGATACTTCTAGAAATTCCAAAATTGTGAACTAGTAAACCAATATAAGTAACTCAATGATGAATATGAATTTTTTGAGCTATTATAAATATGGATTGTACTTTAAATTTATAATTTACCTAAAAAAAAACTTACTCGAATAATTTAATGTTGTATAATCAAATCATAAAACAAAACAAAATATAGATTAACGACTTGATAATATGCCTCTTTGAGGGGACAACCTCCTTTTACATCGCATAAAGGAAAAATTATTGGATGATAAAAATGAAAAGAACTTATTGGTATATATAGGAGTATAAAGTGTCACAATATAATCAAGGCCTACATAACAATAATAATGTAAGAGCTCAAAAATAATAATAATGGGATTCTATGGGACACAATAATAGCAATATGGGGGCTACATGCGGTAGAACAATAACAATATGTGGGCTACACTAATATTATAGGGACCTAACATGCCCTTGTCATTCAAAAAAGTGTTTTCCTAAATTCTTGAGTACTTTTGGACACTTATGTATAAATCATCATCCTCCCATTTGGAATCTTCAATGGGTAGGTTCTTCCACTTAATGAGATACTCTGAAATTTATCGATTTTGTACCTTCCCTGTTCTTGTTTTTGTGAGTAATAATTCATGATCCAATATGATTTTTCCTTCCTTGTCAAGTTTTGGAAATATTATTTGAACTGAGATCTTGGCACCTATAACCTTATTTAAGCATGAAACATGGAAAACTGAGTGTAATTGGGAAGATGCAGAAAACTGCAATTTGTATGCCATAGTTCTAATATTTTGCAACACCTTGTAAGGGCCATAGTACTTGGGTGATAATTTATTATCCTTCTTAGCTTGATCGAGGGACATTTTTTTATATGGCTGTAGAAGTAAAAATACCCAATTGCCTACATCAAATTTTTTTTCACTATAGTGTTGATCTTCCTGTTGTTTCATCGATTCTGTGCAAGGGTCAGGTTATCCTTTTAGAGTTGGAGAACTTGTTGTTGATGCTGGATGTGATATTCCACTACTTGAATCTTAGATTTTTTTCTTAAATATAATGTGATGGACAATGGATGATATCCATAAAGTGCCATAAATGGGGTCATTTTTGCTGCGGTATGGAAGGAAGTGTTATACTACCATTTTGCTAGAGGTAGGAACTTTATCCATTGTGTTTGTTTACCAGATACAAAGAAATGAAGATATCCTTCCAAACATTTGTTCACTATCTTAGTTTTCCCATCATATTGAGGATGATAAGATGAACTATGAACTAATTGAGTACTAAGACAAGAAAATAATTCTGTTCATGTAGCTTTTGAACCGTTTGTATAAATGCAATAGAAACTGTACTATATTTGAAAGGATGAGATAGCGTACAAAAGTGTGCATACTTGGTAAGTTTATCAACTACCACCATGATGAAAATATTTCCTTCAGACTTGGGTAAACCTGTGATAAAATTCAAATACCTCCTCCCAACGCTGACTTGGAATGTCTAAAGGTTGTAACATACCTAGGGTCTTAATTTTCTCAACTTTACTTTGTTGGAAAACAAAACCTTCTGCCAGAAACTTATGAATATCGAATTTAAGGCCATCAAAAAAAAATCCTTCTTGACCATGTGGTAGGGTTTTAAAAATCATGAGTTCCCTTCTAAAGGAGAGGTGTGCAATTC
Organism: Pinus albicaulis; assembly: GCA_034641835.2. Classification (NCBI taxonomy): domain Eukaryota; kingdom Viridiplantae; phylum Streptophyta; class Pinopsida; order Pinales; family Pinaceae; genus Pinus; species Pinus albicaulis. The sequence goes on along the minus strand of CM076574.1, from coordinate 432,745,460 downwards.
CAAAAGAATATTTTGTTTGAGTTGGGAGTTCTTACATAGATATAAGCGATATTTGTACCATAATGAATCATTTTTCCAGATAAATGTATCAGATGTACTAGGATATTGTTGCAACTTTAGAATGAGTGTCCACACCTCTTCATCATTCTTCCATTAATCCCTTGCTTCATTTATTCAATTAGGTTGGATAATATAAATGTCATAGGGAAATGCCTCCACATCCTCATCCCTTCTTGAGAGTGCACGTGTAACAAAATTTTTCTTCCCTTTTTTGTAGATGATTCCAAATTCATAACCTAACATCTTTGTGACCCATTTTTTCTACTCTTATGAAGATAATTTATGTTCCAAGAAGTATTTAAGACTATCATGATCTATTTTTACCTTCAAGTGTCTTCCCATTAGGTAAGGGCGCCATTTATTCAGTTGATGTAGGATTTACAACATTTAGTTCTCATAAATATAAATAATTTCCCTTGATTGGACGACTTTAAAAAGAAATGGGTTTTCCTTTTTGCATTAAAACAACACCAATCCTGTTTCCTGAGGTATCACATTCCACGATAAATACTTTTTTGAATTTTGGTGTAGTTAATAACAGAGTTTGACATATTTCCTCTTTAAGATGTTCAAAGGCCTGAGTTGCTTCTTGAGTCCAAGGGAATGTATCTTTCTTCAATAATGTTGTTATAGGTGTTGCTATCTTCCCATGATTCTTAGTAAACTTGCAATGATACTCTGTCAACCTAAGAAATCTTTGAAGATTCCTTACGTTTGTGTGGAATTTCCATTCCTTGATGGCTTTCATTTTGTTAGAGTTTTGCTTAACACTCTTATGGGATACAATATGACCAAAATATTCCACTCCATGTACCCCAAAGAAATTTTTTGAGAGTTTTTCATACAATTATCTCTCCTCCAATAGTTTGAACACCTTGTCAATATGTTGAATATGACATTTTCTAAGACTTGCTATAAATTAGCATATCATCAAAAAATACTAGCACAAATTTTCTAAGGAAGGCTTTTAAAAGTGGAATTCATCAAACCTTGAAATATGGAAGGTGCATTAGTAAGGCAAAAATGCATGACCAAAAATTCATAATGACCTTCATGAGTTCAAAATGCTGTTTTCAGAATGTCTTTTGTCTTCATTCTAATTTGATGATATCCTGAACAAATATCCAACTTGGTGAAGTAAATTGCTCCATGTAGTTCATCCAACAATTCATAAATGGAAATAACTGGAAACGTATCTTTAATAGTGAGTGATTAGCCCCAATATTGCAGCAAGTGAGGCTACCAACTTAAATTATCAACCCGGGGTTCGAACAAGATCAAGAAGTGTCGACACTGTATGTGCAACATACAATGTGTCATTCTTTCTTTGATATGATGTAATGGAGTGAATTTCATGAAATCAAAGCCTAAACTAATTATATAAATGGAATGAATACTCTATTTGCAAGAAATGAAAATGCTACTTGCTTAAATGTAAACACTATTACTAATTGCAAGAAGGTAAAGGTTATGCTATTTGTAGGAATGAAAAGTAATTGTCTATTTGAAGAATGTAAAACTTGTGCTACTTGCAAAAATGTGAATCATTAGTCTAATTCCATAATGTGAAAATTTGACTTGAAAAGAAACTAATCCTATGCAAGAATAACAATTTATAAATGAAAACCTAAGAGCATTAATTCAAAGAAATACACCTAATCTACTTTATAAAAAGGAAAGTTTCAAGTAGTGTTAATTATTCCCCAATCATGGATTTAGAGCCTAGGGGTAATTATACAAGTCTAAAAAAAAAAAAAAACCATAGTTAGGAGTAGATATGGTAAAGTTTACACATGCTACAAGAGAGCTACAAGAGTGCTACAGGAGGCCCTATTTTGCTACAAGAGGAGATAACTTGCCGAATTCCCAAGTGAATCAAATGCAAATGAGATGATTATTTTTTTTATTAAGTAGGATTTATTAGGTACCCATTGAAATTGAAATCACTCCAAAATACCCCTTTAACACATGCTAAAAAATAACAGAAAATTACTAGTCTAAAAATTGGAAATTCAAGAACAAGTGAGTTAGTTAACCTACCAAATTCCTAACCTAATGAAGTGCAAATCCCATGGGGTAAAATTTGATATTAAATTTTTTTTTTTTATGACTCAATACAAGTGGAATAAACTCAAATGAATCTCATTAATACGTTCTAAAAATAACATAAAATTACTACTATTTTGCTACAAGGGACTTCTAGAAATTCCAAATTTATGAACTAGTAAACCAATGCAAGTAGATCAATGTTGAAGATGAATTTTCAAATATTTTATATGGATGCATCATGCTTGTGACTTTATAAATATCCTTCAAAACAACTCACTTCGATCATTTATCCAATTCCTACAACAAAATAAGTATCAATACTAAATGCAAAAATAGGAAAAACAAGAATAAGATATTCATGTGGATAAGAAGTGAAAACAAATAAAAATAAAATGTACAAAAGGGATATGAGGTTCCTGGGATAGCCAAGCCCAAGGATACTCAAATTCCTATGAAGGAGACTAAGATTTAAAAGCTAAAAATGGCAACAAACTTCATTATTTGAATCAATCCAAGTACATCACTGCTAGAAATGAGAGTGGAGCTGCAAAAATACAAGTTTTTTCCACAAGAAGACTAAGAATTAGAGGAATTTGAGGTCTAAAATGGGCCTCCTAATGAAATTATTACATAATAGTGGAAATAATAAAATAAAATTAGATCACATCATCAAATTTTAGAGGGAAAAAAAAACTATTTTTTCAACTCATATTTTCAACTTATCTCCCTATGGGTTAATTTCGATTAGGAACTCTCGTTGGACGCTGAATTTGATTCCTCATCCAAGGAGTACCCATGTTTCATACTTTTGATGGACCCTGCTACACGAAAAATGAGAAATACATGAAAAAACGTGATCGTAGTCACGTTTTTTCATGTATTTCTCATTTACTGATGTAGAAGGTCCATTAAAACTTTGCAACATCAGTACTCATTGGATGAGGAACTAAATTTTGTATCCAAAAAGTACCCATGCTCGAATTTGAGTAAAAATTTAGGGAGATAAGTTGAAAATACGAGTTGAAAAAGTAGTTTTATTATTTTATTATTTTTTAATCTTTTTACCCTTTTACTCCAAAAATGGTGAATCATCTCCCATGGTTGACATCATCATCTTCAATCCTATTGGTTCTTATAAAGTTTATTTTATTTGTACATTTTTCTTAGGAGGCCCATTTTAGACCTAATAACTTCTCTAATGAAATCCATGCCTCTAGAGGCAAATTAGAATTGGTACTTATACAAATTGATGGAGAAGCATTCCCCTTGAAAGGAGGAATATTTCCCTTCCAAAATCCCTCAAATAGTGGATCTGGTTCCCAACACTAGGAATTTGCATTGAATGACAAGGAACACATTCATAGATTTTCTCAATCACTGGAGCTCCATAATTTGTCAATAATTTCATGATATTTTGTTAATTTATTATCCAATCTTGATCATCTTGTAGTAGGGAGAAAGTCCCTAGATTATCTTCTCCAAATATTCATAATTTGCCCAATATTCTCATAATATTCTTCAAAAATAATAATATTAGGCACATAACATGAAATCATCTCTAAACCTTCCTAAGAATATATTAAAGCTAAAAAACCATTATTAAGTGTATAAGGAGATGTTTAATATAGCCTTCACGTGCCTCAGAAATGTTAGATGGGACTTAATTTGTGTATAATTTAGAGGCCCATCATACCCCCCCTACTGAAACTATTGCTCATCCTTTGAGAAACCTATCCATATTATTGTCTTGTTTTTCTTCTCTTATGCCTTAGATGACTTTCATGATGTTCCATCCTAATGTGGATGTAACTTCCCCCGTTGGATACGATTTATGTTTATCTCAATTTCCCATCATTCCTTTGATTCTCTCTCTTGGTTTTAGTATTTCAGAAGTATATGTTGATTCTCTTCCTCTCATGAATTCAATAAAATTTTATCAATGTGAAACAAGGAGTTTCTATTTTCTACTACACGAGTGAGAGTGTTTACAGAAACAAAGGTAGAATAAATGTTCTTTTTATGATGCCGAGGAGAAGGTAGAATTCAACATGAAACCCAAGTCACTTTATCCTTAATGACACAAATTCATTGATCTTTATTAATGAGATTTAAATATGTGGCAGCTACAAAGTATGCTTTTGATAATTGAGAGAGTTTTAAGGGTTTTCATACCAAGTATTGGTGGATAAAATTTGTACTTACCCTTTCCCTCATGATTCTTTCATCATTCTTAGGGTTGGAGGGAAATTCTGTCCACTAACAAGATTCTTGTAGCAAATTGTGAATTTCTTGTAGCACTTTTTGCAAACCCTGTAGGTTCCTATGCAGTGGAGGATGTTGTAGCAGAAGAAGTTTTTGAAATTATTGTTTCAAGGCCGAGGAAAGAAAAATTACAACATGCACCCTTGCCCTATTCAACAAATGATATTCTTAAGCAAATACTTAATCAATCCAAATTTTTCTCTTACTAGAATCCAAATTGTAAATTTTTAGAGTAATTTTTCCTGATGATTGAGGTGCCTTTGGAATCCTTATTCCAAATGTTGGAGAGAAGGGATTTTTACTGACTTTTCCTTTGAATATTTCCTTGCTTCCCAAGGATCTGGTGGCTATTCTGGGAAATTTTTTCCTTCCTGTAGCATTCTGTTAGCTTCCTATAACAAATATGTTATTCCTGTAGTAGTGATATTCCTTCCTATAGAAAATACATCCTTCCTGTAGAAAATTTGTTCTTCATGTAGCAGTTCTATTCCTCTTTTATCAGCTTTGTTTTCTCCTATAGAAGTTCTATTCCTCTTGTAGCAGCTTTGTTTTCTCCTGTAGCAACCAAATCGAATCCTATAAAAACTACTCCTTGCTTGCCAAGAGGTGGTGGTTCCACCTTTTTATTCTTTTATTTTTATTTTTTTATTGATTTTTTTCATTGCATGCAAAATAAAGTAAAAGTCCCCCCAAACTATTTTTTTAACTCCATCATAACATCCCATTTTCCTAAGTTTTTTTTCATTTTTGTCTCATTTATTTCCCACATGTGTGGCTGTCCTTTGGTGAAAAGTTAAGTGACTTGCTAGATATGACCGACGCTTCTTGCTATTAATTTTTGCTATAAAATACCTTTCCTTCTCATAATTTTAATGTTTTCTTAAGCTAGAATAAGTTCGAAGGGTGAGGTTAGAGAGTTGCATACCTATGTCTTACCACGAGTGTCTTTTTTTCTGTGCAGAGCGTCGCTATTGTTATGGAGGATGCCTTTGATGATCCTAAAGCTACATGTGATAATATGTGGAGGTCCTCTATGTTTTCTTGTTGCTTTTGCTGCTCTGCTCCTGATATGCTCTTGATGTGAGTGTTGTAACTAATCATATGTTATTTCTAAATAGAGGTAAGGTTGTTGTGCATGTCTTATGAACTGGATTACACCTTGACTGATGATGTTCTTGTGCGTGTGCAGGTGTTTCTCTCATGACTGAGATACATCTGCTAGTGGAGTGATTTTTTGACGGTGATGAGTCCCTTCCTGGGTGCAGACATTTCTCCCTCATGCTTCTTGTTGACGGGGAGAAAAAATATTAGAGATTTCTTTTGACTGCACATGTTGCTACAAGAGGAGTTTCTTCCTGTAGCAGCCTTTTGATCCTTTCTTCTAGTATTCAATTAGCATGGTGGAGTTGATAGGAGTGATGAAAATCCATGTAAACAGGGTTCGAGTCATGATGATGTAGCGTGAAGAATGGAAAAATGGAGAACAATGGTCTCTGTGTGTTTTTTTAGAGTGAAAATTTTGAGCAAGTTTAGATGAAATTGAGTGGATGAGTGATGGATGGGTGATGAGTAAATAATTGGAGGGACCTCTTCAAAATTTCCGCTAGGCATCATGGCCTTTTTGGCTTTTCTTCTCATTGAATCCCCCTCCCGTAGTTGCACAAATCCTCTTGTAGGATTACAAGACCTTCCAATAACATTATAGTTTTGAGGTGACATTTAACTTTCTGGTTGATTGGAGGATGGAGAGAGATGGTTATATGAGTGAGGGGTATGGAGATGAGATGGTATGGATGGAAGGATGGAGGAGAGTTTGTAGGTGAGCTTATGTAGCAATTTTGGTCCCTTCTGTAGCATTTTAGGACAATCTCTTGTAGCAGAATTATTTTATTCATTTCTCTCAAATGGTAGACTGGATTGACCTAGAATAATTTGAGCATGTTTCCATAATCTTTATTCACCTCCCCATAAAAAATATTGTCCAATGGATGCATGAATCTTGAGAAAACATAATCATGGATGCAAGTGATGGAGGCCAATTTCTCAAAAAGTGTGAACCAAAATTTTCTAAAATTTCTTGAGCATGTTACCATAATCCATATGCATATCCAAATGAAACAACTAGGCTAATGGATGCATAATTGTCAAGATATGGTAAATTAATTTCTTCCCTGTGTATTTTGGCCTTCTGTAGCAAAACAAAACTCTCCTGTAGCATTTTACGGCAACGAGCAAAATGAATGGGAAATGCTTGGAAATGATGGGTGGATCTTGGAAATGGATGAGGGTGATGGATTGACATGGCCTTGGTCCTTTTGGAGCATCTGAGTAAAGGAGGAGAAATACCAAGTTTGAATTCCTTTGACTAGATTTTTGACCAACTTTTTCTTTTGGTGCTAACTTATTTTTGTTGCTTGCAAAGGTTGGATAGCACTTGTATTCATCAGAGAGAGATACATGGAGCAAATAAATTGTCTATTTTTTTCTTTTAAGCCTACTAGCTTCCTCAATGAGGTTTTAAACTAGTAGGTCTGCCTAAGCACCTCAAACGAGGTTTCCCCCTAGGATCTTTTATTTTTATCTATTTTTTTTTTTCCAACACATTGAATGCCTCACAGAGATTTTCAATCAATGATCCAATCTCAGGCACCTCAAAGGAGTTTTTCACCTGATATTTTATTCTTTTCCTCTTTTTTTTTTTCATTTTTTTTTTCTTTTTTTCTATCCTACTCTACTTGATTTTTTTTTCAAGTATAGGAATACTTCCAATGCATCCATGTGCACATCAAAATGACATATAAACTCATGTGTAGGCTCGAAATGTATTCTTTGAAATGTACCTGAATGTGATACCAACTGCTTTGATTGAGATGAGATCAATAATTTTTGAAGAAGAGTGTTTTGCTGCAACTTAATAATTGTTTGGAACCATATTTCAATATAGTTGTGATGCCCCTGGTCCACTAGCTGATATGGATCATCCTGTATGTCTTCTTCTTCTTTGAAATTTAAGGATTCTTATTTTTCCTAATTATTCTCTTGAACACATCGAGGACATGATGGTGAACATGATGGAACTTCCTCAATCTTTGATTTTGATGTCTTCTCTCCATCAAGTGCAACCCATGATTCTTTGGTCTCCTCATTTGAATATTCTTCTTATGGATGTTTTCATTCAACGACATCAATAAAATCTCTTTTTTTGCAATACATTTCCTGATATAAGATGAATACCATTTAGATCAAGAGGAGATGTTTGGAAGTGTTGTACCTCAATATTGAAAGTGGATTGATCTACTTCCTTTTGTGAGATTGGAAATGGTGGTACATGTAGTTTACTGGGAGTGGATATATGATATGGATGTGGTTGGGATTTTTTTTTGTGGTTGATGCCGATGTAGGGATATCATGGAGTTGGGTATGGAGGATTTTGAGGAAAATATTAAAGATATTATGGATTTCTCCCATAAGATTCTTTCCAACCTTGTTGTCGAGATTGGTTTTGGGGTTGAGATGGCCAAGGTTTCCAAGGAAAGGTTGTGTTCCAATTACTTTGAGATGGATGTGCGTAAACTTGAAATTGTGAATTAGGCTCTTCCATCATACAAGGTTAACTAGGCTGCCATAGCCTTCTTGGAGCTACATAACATAGTTGCTTTGGCGATTGACTTGCTCTGTTGTCCTCTTGGTAAAATTCCTTCAACCTTGGAAATGATGGGAAATATTTAATAGCATGTGATTATGAATGGACAACACAAATATCAAAATATTATTTTTCCTCATCTTGCATTCTTAAAATTTCTACTTGTTCACTTATATTTCTAAGAATTTCTGTTTTAAAGTTATAAAGAAAATTCTCAAGTCCAGCTTGACTTACCGATCTTGATGTTGATTTACCTACTCTTTCCCTTCCTCTTGATATGCGCTTGCATGTTTAACAAATTTCTTCAAATGATAATTGGTATACATCACCTCTACTCATGAGATCAAGGAGATAAATTTACTAATCCATAATTGTTCTACGTAAGATGGTTTTTAGCGTGTCAAATCCTAAATGATGCAATTTTTCCCTAGTAACATTATACATAAATCTCTCTATTAGGTCCTCAAGGATCTCATCTTATTTTTGATTCATTCTAAAGATTTTTTTGGAACAGGGTCTCCTATAAGCTGCGAAACTGGTCTGATTTTGTATATTTTTTATTATATTTAGTCTAGCGCAGGGGTTTTGGGGTGGGTCAAAGCCTCGAAAGCATTGTAATGGGTCAAAGGGTAGACCTAGAGTCTACAAACCACAGTTTGCGAACCATAGGAAGATTAGGCTATATTTTTATAAATAGAGGGACATTTTGTATTGTAAGAAAAAGGAGAAGGAGCTCTTGATGCGAATTGTGGCTTAGTAGATCTGTTTGGGTTTTTGGGGAAAGGACTCCTGTTGGCTATGTGGGTGGAGATCCCAAGTCCTGTTGTGTGTAGACCCTGCTGTTGTGTGCGCAGGTCGGGTTTGGGTATTGTAAGAAGGAACTGAAGGATTAATGAATGGGAAAGGTTGTTGCGTAGCTGAATGTATTTGTACTGTTGATGCGAATCTTTAATAGCTACTGTGTGATGCATATTCTGTGTTAAGCTACGAAAGTATTGTGTTACATGTTTCTTCTGCACCTGGTTATGTTCTGTTATGTTTTATGAGAATAACTGTAATGCTGCACTACTGTTTCAGAAGTATATGATTTGTTGAGTACAGTAAGTATAGTTGACCTTGCGCACGTAGCTGCGAAGGAGATCTGTAAATCTGGTTCTGGGATAGGAAATCTGGTCATTATAAAGCTAGACGTAGCTCTGCTTGGCTTACCTATCCTCTCTCAGGGTGCGGAAACCTGGTTCCAGAACCCACCCATACTGCTTTGGGTGAGACTTTGACCTGCGCAAGTAGGTTACTGTCGAAAGGGCCAGTAGTATAGGGGTTTGTTGGCAAACCTTAACCTCTGAACCTAGGTCAGGACCCCTCGAGCAAGAAAATGGTTCCGTTGCTGGGACTAGGAGAATTTTGAGAAGGGGGTTGGGTAATGCGAAGAAAAGTAATGAAAGGCTGGGAAGAAAAGAAGAGTAGGTACGAAAGAAGGGGATAGATCTGTCTATAGCCCAATAGAAGGAACAGCTGTGCAAAACCAATCAGCTACACCACCTTCAGGGCCACGTAAGGGTAAAACCTTGTCCAAAAACCCGCTAGAAGAAGATATGGCAGTGCATTTGAATTTACCCACCTTTAAAGGTGCGGGAGGTGAGGACAGGGATCGATTTTGGTTTGTTTCAGACTCAGTATGGACTGCGCAAGGCGTGGCAAGCAATACTGTGAAAAGGGTGTAGCTATCCCTGGCCTTCGAAGAGAGAGATTTGGACTGGTATATGCGATACATATCTCAAAACGGAAGCGCATATATTCAAGATATTAAGGACTCTATGAAACAACAATTCTGAAGGCCTAAGTCCTATTCACAGATCGTAGTAGATGTGAAATATTTCAAGCAAGGAATGACTGAGTTTGTATGGGAAGCTGATCAACTCCTAAAGAAAGCTATCAGAGAAGCAGAATTTAAGTATGAAGACATAAAACATATGGAGTGGTTCATTGCTATGCTGCTACCTCACCTGCGCGTACCTATGGGTCACCACAATTTCGAATCATAGGAAAAAGCTTTGGAAGCCGCTATGAAACTGGAAGCTATGCCCAGGGAAGATACTTCGTTAGGAGTACAACAAATTCAGGAGCAGCTCGGGGAAATGCACATGGAGATTCAGGACCTATGAAAGGAATGAGGGAGGGAAGCTAGCATAGATCTATGGTGCCTACGATCAGGACATACGAAGGATCGGTGCCCATTACCGACAGACTACCTGCAAATAGGAGGACCTAGCCTGATGTGCCCTGGATCAAGCAGAGGTCCTAGCCCAATACGACTAGGCCCAAGCGGACCTGCGTTATGGTGCAAGGATTGCCGCGTAGCTGGACTGCATGATAAAAACCACTGCCCCCGTCTGGGCGCATACGTCCTAGAGCGGAAGCAACAATGGTGCCGGTTCTGTCAGTCAGTAGGGCATGATGAGCAGGACTGTCGAACCTATGATCTAATGATAGATCGAAGGAACTTGTATAGGGTACAGTCATACCCCGCGTCGCCAAAAACTCCCTCAGGCATGGGCGGCTTCCCCTCCGGAAGCAGGGGAGGAGGCTGAAGTGGAAGTGCAAGTCGGAGCCAGGGGTAATTGATCTGCTATAACTGTGAAGACACAGGGCATTTTGCGAGGGATTGTCCGAACCCTACAAGACAGTCCTGCAGGTACTGCAGACAGTTGGACCATATGCTTGAAGACTGTCTAGTCTTGATAGCAAAAACACGGGAGAAGCAGTTACCACCTAAACAGAATGTGCAGAGGGTTAAGATTGAGCTACGAGATAAAGATCCAAGCATAAATGTTATTGTGCGCAGTGGATTGGCTACTAGAGGGACTGAGGAGAAGGTTGAAATTGAATCACTAATCCACAAGGCAGTTAGCAAACAAGAAGGGATGGACCTAGACAAATAAAGTGAAGCATTTATAGCAGCTCGCAGGGACTTCATTGAGACAGAGGCATCTACGTCCCTACTCCTTGCGAACCTTAAGGCAGATGAGGAGGTCAAACCTTTCTTGCAGGCATGTATGAAATTGTTGCGTAACCCGAAAGCTGTGCAAAATCTTCAGGCATTAATAGATAGCTGCGTAACGCGCCCTACCATGTCCCCCGATATTAAGGATGTCCACAAACTATCATTAGGGGAATTTTGAGGTCTAAAATGGGCCTCCTAAGAAAAATGTACAATCAAAATTCACTTTATGAGAACCAATCACATTTTAGGGGATGAAATCATCCCTAATGGTTGAGGTGGCATTGTTTGAGTTAAAGATACTTACTTGTCACATTCTCATTGGTGGAAAAAAACTCATGGTTAACCATGGTAGTGCTCTAAGTACTTTTAAAGTAAAAGTAAAATACTCATAATAAATGTCATTTCACACTTTTTGAATACAAATATATTATTGTCATTTCATATTTCTTGAAAGAAACAATACATATTCCTATACATTTATTATATTATATTATTTTTATATAGTATATTAATTACATGTTATTCTACAATTTAAATAATATAAATTTTAATTAATAACATATAATATAATTAAGAATTTATAAATTTATAATTATATTTTATTTTAAGTTATTTAAGTATAAAGGACAAATGCATTAGTTGTTCATTGATAATGACTTTATTTTGAAAAGATCATTCTTATTTATAGTCACATCAATACAATTTTTTTATTAATTTTATTTTGGTACAACTTTTGAATTGAATTTAACTATGGTTACATGGATTGTTGTGCAAAAAATGAATTGCAAATTCATAAATATTATTTTATTGGTTTAGCTATTATTTTATTATTTCCTTAGGAGGCCCATTTTAGACCTCAAAATTCCCCTAATGACAGATATAAGAAATGCACTGGGAGGGAGATGCAATTGACAACACAAATTGGCGATTACGAGATGGACCGGGTTATTTTGGACCTCGAATCGGATGCCAATGTATTACCTAAACAAACTTGGCAATGAATGGGTGAACCAAAGTTGGAATGGTCCACTATCCAGCTATGCATGGCTAATCAACAAAAGATCGTACCTTTAGGGAGGATACCAAGGATTATGGTAGATATCACAGGGGTTAAGGCCCGTGCTGACTTTGAAGTCATTCAGATTGTAGAAGATGCGGACCCCTACCTTGTGCTACTAGGATTGGATTGGGCCATTGACATGGGTGGTATCTTTAATCTAAAAAAGAGAAGCATGGTGTTCGAAAATAACGATACAAGGGTGATAATATCATTAGACCCTGCGGAAGGTAACCGCTACACTGAACCAGTACCCAAGGAGTAAGATGTGGACTATATCTATAAGTTAACTGTGCGGGACGCGGTCAACCCAACAATGGATGAAGTAATTTGTGGGGAGGAGGATAATGAATGCTTATCTGATCTCGATGAGGAGATAGAGAATTGGTAGAACCGGTTACATAATGTCTCTGCGCTGCGTTGTCTTCAGGTCACAAAAGACTTCCACTGCGTCTCCTCAGAGGTAAGGGACCTACCTTACTTTGACGGCTCGGGTAATGTTAAGGAATTCTTACAAGTATTCAAAGCTGCGGTCCCAAGGGAACAAAGTATATGGGCCGTTAAACTAGCCATGTGTAAGAAACCTACGCGATGGTGGGACACCCAGAAGGAAGCATTCTAGGATTGGGAAGAGTGTCGTGCTGTGTTGACCCTGCGCTTCGAAGGACCGGTAGCTCTACATGATACTGACACGATAGCATGGAGTAAATCACACTTGTATATCGCACCTAAACTACCCACGTGGGACCTGAAGGAGCCAGGGATAATCGACTACTGCGACCTAACCCCAGAAGAAAATTAGGCTGACCCACGAGCTACTTCCAACTCAAGGCTGCGCATGAGCACCAAACTGATTTGGCCACAGGCACGTAGCACTAAAATGCACTCTACACATTCTATCGGTATAAAAAGCAGAGCTCTCATCTATCCAGCAGCCCCAACAACAAAAAAACAGCTGCAGTTAATCCTTGGCCATGCCGGTTATTACAGGAGGTTCGTTCGAAAATATTCTCTAACTATAGCCCCTTTGAAAACCTCACTTACACTGACAGTAAGGTTCTCTTGGGATAACGAATTTCAGGAAAATTTTTCATTGGTCATAAGTTACCTAGAAAGTAAGCCTGTGTTGGGCGAGGATGCGCAGAAGATGCAGATGATTGACCCTAGCGTAGCAGATAGGCCAAGCACACATGGGATGTGAAAACTGGCCATTGGAATGGTGACAATTGGTAAAAAGAAAAAGTTACCATTAAAAGGAGCAGCCTCTGGGCATTTAATGAAGCAAATTTTTGGTATTTTTTACCATTTCCTGGGGGATACATCTCAGATAAATTTTACCTTACCGTTGCACGACTATGGGTATTATAGAGGGGGCAGGATATTTTAGCTAGAGGTTCGGTCTCACTTGCATAGCTTTCACTCACCATTTTTCTCTCAGAAGAACTTGAGCAATCAAATCTCTCGTATCTGCACTATCCCTCTCATGTCTAGCCAACCTGCTCCGTCTGATAGTAGTCACCCAGGGCTGGGATTCATCTTTCGTGCCAGGATGATGACCACTAACCCTGCCGAACCTTCGGCCCCGACAGGGCCTGACGTTGAGGAGATAATGGAAGTTGAGTCTGAACTGGAAGAATTTCCCTCTACTCCAGTCACAAGGAAAGGAAAAGAGAAAGCACAAGGCTCAAGAAAAGCCCCAAAAGCTGCGAAATGGGCTACTGGGAAGCCTAGGACTTTTCCAAGACACGCCAAGTCCCCGTTGATATCTCCTCTAGATCAAGATGTGCAGGAAGGTGCTTTTCTTGCTAATCCGATCAATTGGTTACCTCCCTTCGTTTGCCCATGTGGACAGTTCAAAGGAACACCAAAAAACTTGGATGGCTTAGTCACCTATCTGCAAACCCCCTTAACCCCGGGAGAAGTCCCTGTCCTCAATGATCCTTGTGGAAGACTCCATGAGGTCAGCTGGATGATCACAACTTGGTGGACTCTGAAACCCTCCTTGAGTTGGCCCCCGTGTTGTACTTCGATACGATTCGTACAAATTATGGGGTTACGGTGGTTCCTCAGCGCTGGGTATGTGGCTTGGCCAGGCTCGGACTCTTGAATCTGCTCCGGATGCCCCATTTTGGCCATTACAACATAACAAATTGGTTGGCTCACTAGTTGCTTGCCCTAATTCACAATGGCTGCTTGTGGATTTAAGACAGGGTCCCTATTGATGTTGCATTGATCCACAAGATTACAGAACTTCCTATGCAAGGGTCGCACCTGCTGGAGAAGGTAGGAAAGAAGTACGACGCAACCACCGCTACATTTGTGTGAAATACCTACAACGTGAGTCGAAATAATTGAGGCTTTGTGATCCAGACTATCAATGATCCGGCTACACAGATGGGTACTAGGCTCTTAGCCTATAAGCTAATGAGGAAGTGCAAGGTTGCGACCATCCCCGCCTATGTTATTCAGTTAGTCGGTCGGTGTGCGAAGGGAGTCTCTTTCAATTGGGCTCAATATTTATGTGATGAATTTCTGGCTAATGTCCGCGAATCCTAGGAGCAGGGGACGTCCTTCTACTATTCATGGTTATTACTCCTTATAGCACTGGTCTCCTGGGACACCCCTGAGGAGTTGGTCCTCCCCAAGCTCCCCCCAGGAATGTGTGAAGGATATTGGTATGCTCATTTATGGGACTCTAAGGATGCGCACCGCATTGACGAGAACGAAGTTTTCTGGGTCCTCTTCTATAACAGTGTGGCAGGAACCATAAATTCTCGACCCTGGCCGTCCTTGACGGTATATTACAAATACAAAAGCGTTGTAGTATTCCAAGTTACCATGCACAATATTCGAATCCGCAACCTCAAAAATAAGACATGGACGACACTTCCGTATATGGTAGCATATGAAGAAATTGACCTGTTGATCTTGCTATGGCCCCCTACTTGGAAAAAAGGCTTCACAGCCACTCGTGGGGAGACCACGGAGCCCAGCCAGACGGGCTCAGACATAGCGATGAAAAAGGATACACAGCCGCCACAGACCATCGTGGCCAAGACTTAGGTGGGGTATGATAGAGATACCACCCCTCCCCACGGTACGAAGTGGTCAGGTGAGCCGACACCAGGATCCCGAAAGAAACAACGGGCCCACCGCACGCAATATGATTTGACGGTCACACAAACTAATGGTGACCTTGAGAAAATTGCGGACGTAGTCACAATGGCTACAGAAGAAAAGTGGGCAACCATAGGGGCACAGTAGAAGGCCGCGCTCGACACCCTCCAGGCTGAGCTCCACGACCTTCAGTTAAGAATGGATACGCTGTAGACCAGTGTCGGTTAGGCATGGAATCCTTTGGTAACTAGCAGTACAATGCTAGTTACGAAAGAAAGCTGTCTCTGTTTTGTACCTAGCGCTGCCCTGGTAGGAACTTAGATCCAGGCAGGAACTTGGATCCAGCTGGACTTGGCTAATCTGCCCCACAAAGCCTTACAAGGCCTCCACAACATTGTATTCTAGGAGATTAACCATCACGACTAGAAAATACACCAACAACTTGGTACAGCTGAGCAGACCATCACGCAGTAGGCCACAGATTTGCTCCTCGCCATTTCACAGCAGGAAGAGCTCGAAACAGTGATCCACCAGCTCTGCATGGAGGTTACAGACGAGATCCCAGCCACAGCCACGCCTCGGGCTAAAGTGGAAAAATTGGTTGCGGCACTAAAAGAATCTAGGAGGGAAATGCATGCCATCAAGACACATCTGGAGTAGAAAATCACCGACTTACAGGCCAAACTGTAGCCCAAAACGCCTCCGGAAGTACGCACCCAGCGCGCTGCACTAGTTATCGAAGCAACGAACGTTATTTCGGGGCAGATTGCTCAAGGTGACCAGTTGCTAGAGTCAGCCATGCAACTCTGGACTAAGGTCTAGCACGATCTGATCCTCCGAAAAATCAATCAGGACTTACGACAGAAGGAAGAAGCTGTCGAGCAGGTCAAAGCTACGCTGCCCACCCTAGTGCCTGCACAATGCTTGGCACGATTGAAGACTAGCAATGATCTCCAGGACGAGATGGAGGAACTCTGGCGCAAACAACACGTCATTGCGGAACGTTTGAAACCTTGGGCTGCTGCAGCCCTCCAGATTTCGCAGAATGTAGATTGCGTGATCAAGCGACTAACTCAGACACTAGAGAGTGTCACCGCGGCAACTAAAGGACCGACCTCCCAAAAGCTTGTAGACATTGCACAAAGTGCTACTTCTCAGAGTGAAGAAGTGTTACCTCCGATGATCACAACCATCAATGCCCTCTGTGCGCAGGTAGAAAATGCACCACCATAGTGACTTGGGACGAGTCACAAGATTGTGTTGGGGGATTGTTGGAACAGGGTCTCCTACAAGTTGCGAAACTGGTCCGATTTTGTATATTTTTTTATTATATTTAGTCTAGCGCAGGGGTTTTGGGGTGGGTAAAAGCCCTAGAAGCATTGTAATGGGTCAAAGGGCAGACCTAGAGTCTGCAAACCACGGTTTGTGGACCATAGGAAATATTAGGCTAGATTGTTATAAATAGAGGGACATTTTGAATTGCAATAAAAAGGAGAAGGAGCTCTTGATGCGAATTGTGGCTTAGTAGATCTGTTTGGGTTTTTGGGGAAAGGACTCCTGCTGGCTGTGTGCGTGGAGATCCCAAGTCCTACTGTGTGCGGACCCTGCTGCTGTGTGCACAGGTCGGGTTTGGGTATTGTAAGAAGGAACTGAAGGATTAATGAATGAGAAAGGTTGTTGCGTAGCTGAATGTATTTGTACTGTTGATGCAAATCTTTGATAGATGCTGTGTTATGCATATTCTGTGTTAAGCTGCAAAAGTACTGTGTTACGTGTTTCTTCTGCATATGGTTCTGTTCTGTTATGTTTGATGAGAATAACTATAATGCTGCACTACTGTTTTAGAAGTATATGATTTGTTGAGTATAGTAAGTATAGTTGACCTTGTGCACATAGCTATGAAGGAGATCTGTAAATCCAGTTCTGGGATAGGAAATCTGGTCATTATAAAGTCAGATGCAGCTTTGCTTGGCTTACCTATCCTCTCTCAGGGTGCGGAAACCTGGATCCAACACCCACCCATACTGCTTCGGGTGAGACTTTGACCTGCGCAAGCAGGTCACTGCCGAAAGTGTCAGTAGTATAGGGGTTTGTTGGCAAACCTTAACCTCTGAACCTGGGTCAGGACCCCTTGAGCCAACATATTTCTTCTTTAAGATCATGATCTTTAAATTTTTCTAGAAATATATTTCGTATATCATTCCATGATCTTATTGAAATAGTCCCTAAACTCATGAAAATTTTAAGAGCTCTATCCGTCAATGTTGCCAAAAACAATCTCAAATTTTGAGTGTTTAGTAAGTAACCATAAGATATAAAAATGATTTAAAATTCAAAGAGAAAGGTTTCTGGATTCTCCGACCCCATACCATGGAAGTTGGGAAATAAAGATGGAGGTTTGTTCTTCATATGCACTCTGACATCAATATCTTGAATGAGAAATCCAAGAGGATCTTCTTCATTGTCATCATCTCCATCCATTTCTTCTACCTTATCTACCAGCTCTTCTTTTTCTACCTACAAAATTATATGGTGATGTGGCTCTTAATACACCACGTGATCAAGTGGGGGGAGGGGTTGGTGTTGGAGAAGTATTTTTTTGTTTATATATATATATATATATATATAATCAAAATGCTAAAGCAATGAAATTTTCTGTTCTTGAAATGAAAGATGCCTAATGCATTTTTTGTTTCTTTTTCGCAAAGATAAAGAAATGAATAAAATATGGAAGAAAACAATGCATACTTTGACACCTCCCTGGAAACGACGCCAAAAAGTGATAAGCTCCAATATTGCAACAATAATGTTACAACTCCTGATGCTACCAACTTAAATTATCAACTCGAGGTTCGTACAAACTTAAGAGGTGTCGGCACTATATGTGAAACATACAATGTGTCCTTATTTTGTTGATATGATGTAATAGAGTGAATGTTATGAAATCAAAGCCTAAAATAATTATAGAAATGGAAATGTTACTCTATTTTCAATAAGTGGAAATGCTACTTGCTCAAATGTAAACATTAATCCTAATTGCAAGAAGGTAAAGGTTATGCTATTTGCAGGAATGAAAAGTACTTGTCTATTTGTAGAATGTAAACCTTGTGATATTTGCAAAAATGTGAATCATTAGTCTAATTGTAGAATGGGAAAATTTGACTTGAAAATAAACTAATCCTATGCAAGAATAACAATTTGTAATTGAAATGCTAAGAGAATGAATTCAAAGAAATATGCCTAATCTACTTTGTAAAAAGGAAAGTAATAAGTGGTGTTTATTCTTCCCCAATAATGGATTTAGAGCCTAGGGGTCATTTTTCAAGCCTAAGAGACAAACAAAAATCTTTTTGAGCATATATGATCAAGTTTACACATGCTACATGAGAGCTACAAGAGTGCTATAGGAGGTGCTGCAGGAGGCCCTGTTTAGCTACAAGAGGAGATAAATTTCCGAATGCCCAAGTAAATCAAATGAAAATGGGATGGATTTTTATTTTTTTATTTTTTTATTTTTTAAATTAAGTAGGATGCCTTAGGCCTTCATTCCATGTGGAATCACTCCAAAATACCCTAGTTAACATGTTCTAAAAATAACAGAAAATTACTAGTCTAAAAACTGGAAATTCAAGAACTAGTGAGCTAGTTAACCTACCAAATGCCTAACCTAATAAAGTAAAAATGCGATGGGGTAAATTTTGTTATATTGAATTTTTTAATGACCCAATACAAGTGGAATAAAATCAAATGAATCTCATTAACATGTTCTAAAAAATAGCATAAAATTACTACTATTTTGCTACAAGGGACTTCCAGAAATTCTAGATTTGTGAAATAGTAAACCAATCCAAGTAGCTCAATGATGAAGATGAATTTTCAAAGATTTTGTAAGGATGCATCATTCTTGCGACTTTGTAATTATCCTGCAAAACAACTCACTTCAATCATTTAACCCAATCCTACAACAAAAGAAGCATCATACTAAATGCAAAAATAGAAAAAAAACAAGAATAAGAGATGCATGTGAATGAGAAGTGAGAAAAAAGAAAAAAAGAATTGTACCAAAGGGATCCTAGGCTCCTGGGATGGCCAAGCCCAAGGATACTCAGATTCATATGAAGGATACTAAGCTTTAAAAGCTAAAAATGACACCAATATTCATTATTTGAATCAATCCAATTACATCCCTGCTAGAAATGAAAGTGGAACTGCAAAAATACAAGTTTTCACCACAATAAGACTAAGAAATCCATGCCTTTAGAGGAAATTCGAATTTATACTTATAAAAATTGATGAATCATTCTCCTTGAAAGGAGGAATCTCTCCCCTCCAAAACCCCTCAAATAGTGAATCTAGTTCCCAACACTACGAATTTGCATTAAATAACAGTGAACACATTCCTAGATTTTCTCAATCACTGGAGCTCCATAATTTTTCAATAATTTCATGATATTTTGTTCATTATTATCCAATTTTGATCCTCCTGTAGTAGGGAGAAATTCCCTAGATTATCACCTCCAAATCTTCATAACCTTTCCAATATTCTCACAATATTATTCAAAAATAAAAATATTAGACACATAATATGCAATCATGTCTAAACATTTCTAAGAACACATCAAAGCTAAAAAAACATTATTAAGTGTAAAAGGAGAGGTTTAATATAGCCTTCATGTGCCTAAGAAAGGTTAGACGAGTCTTAATTTGGGTCTAATTTAGAGGCCCATTGGTGAGCTTGTTGAGCTATCTATAATATTGACACATATGCCATGATTCATCCTTCTTGTGCACCAATACTACTACAGAGGAAAAGTAACTTTTTCTAGGTTGAATTATACCTTCCTCTAGCATTTATGCAACCATACGTTCAATTTCACTCTTTTGGGCATATGGATATCTGTAAGGTCTAATGTTTGGAGGGACACTTCGTGGAATCAAGTGAATAACATGATCATGATCACAACTAGGTGGGAGACCTTTGGGGTTATCAAATAACTTGGAATGGTTGTCAATTACTATTTGGAAATCTAGAGAAATGGATTAATTAGATGTTTGAACATATAGATAAAATGATTGTGCAATTACCCCTAATTGTTCCTTCAAAAGCTTTGTCATGACATTAGAGCTTATTATCTTCTTAGATTTCCCTACGATACCCCTTAATTCAATATCCTTTCCTTTCAATAAAAAAAATTAAGAAAATTTCTTGAAAATTAAAAGCTATCATCCTCATACATCATCCACACCACCAATTGGAATTGAAAGCAGTGGACTATTCAATACATATTCTCCCATGGTTAAATTGATATTATGGAATTGATAAATTAGAGGAAATTTCAGCCTAAAAGTTCCCATAATTTTTTCATGTAATTTTCATGTCATAATATGTAAACCAATCAAAATCCTTTAAATTTTAAAACAGGTACATGTAAATATTTTGGAGGGAAAAAAGAAAAAATATTTTTTTCAATTGTATTTTTGGCTTATCCCCTTAAAATTTTACTCAAATTTCGAGTGTAGACACTCTTTGGATACAAAATTAAATTCCAAATCTAATGAGTATGCATTATGAATACTTTCGAGAATACCCACATTGATAAAAATTAAAGATAAATTAAAAAACATGTTCAACACGAGTTTTTAATGTATCTTCAATTTTTATCAATGTGGGTGTTCTCAAAAGTATGCATAATGGGTATTCAAATGTGAAATTTAATTTCACATCTAATGAGTGTCTACACTTAGAATTTCAGTGAACCTATAAGGAAATAATTCAAAAATACAAGTGAAAAAAGTAGTTTTCTTCTTTTCCCTAAAAAAATCACAACTCTTATTTTATTATTTTAACTATTACTTTATTATTTTTCCTTAGAATGCCACTTTTAGGCTAAAATTTCCTCTAATCGATGAAAACTTGTAGAAATTTGTGTGTTATCACTACATCATGTTAATGGATGTGGAAATATACATTTTAATATTATGACACTTCCCTGAGCAATTTACAGTTCCTTTATTTGCAACTATTACTTGACACTCTGGTACTAGATATTAAAAACAATTCAAATCCTTGGCAATATTACAATGAATAAAATTATGAGTACTACATGAATCAATCAACACTATTACTTTTTTTTTTCTTGATATATCCTTCTACCTTGAGACTTTAAGGAGAGCTAATTCCCGCCAATGCATTACAAGATATGGTCAGATTTATTTCTTCTTTTTCAACCCCTGGAGTTGGTTCGTACATATTTTTCTTTTGATGTTTCTTGTTCATTTTCTTTTTCCTCCTCACAATCTATGTAAAATAATTTATTCTTAACAAACTTATGAGATTTAATGTATTTGCTATGACAACTATAACACAACTCTTTTGCTATTTTTTCCTCCCATTGCTGTGGTGTCAATGTTGTAGGTTGTGGGAAGATATGAGCGACAATACTTCCATATTTATAGTTGCAAGTGGTAGACCTCCTTGTTGCCATAATTTTTCTTTCAAATTTTCTTGCCACCCTAAATGAATTCTCCAATGACTTAGGTTCCCAAAGATGAACCTCATTTTTCATGTTATCCTTTAAAATACCTAACAATACATTAATTAGATGCTCCTCTGTAATATTAGATACTTTGATATTCAATCTTTAGAATTCCTCAATGTGATCCCCAACTAAGCCCTTTTGTTTCATATTTATCATTTGGATGAAGAAGGTATTGATCTTTGTATCATCATAATGTATTATTAATTCCTCCATAAAAATTGTCCAAGTAACTAGTGCTTTGTGAGAACGAATCCATCTATACCATACAAATTGATTGGGTTCTAAATATAAAGATGAAATGCATAAATTTTGTGTGTGTTGCACATCATGTAGATCAAAGAACTGCTACATTTGTAGTATCCATGTTACCAGATCCTTACCATCAAACTTCCACATACTGTTCTTTGGAATATGGTTAGTATTCATCATAAAGTTGGAGTCTCTAAAATCATGATTCACATTCCATTTATTCTCTTCATGAGATTCATGAAATACCTTATCACCACTATGAAACCTTTCTTCTAGCAAATTTTCCAAATCCTCCTTCAAACCTTCCATGTCACCTTTTATTTATTTTTTTAAACCATTCTTCAAACATTCTATGCCCCCTTTTATTTTTTATTATAAACAATTCATCTTAACATTCATCATTGCTTCCAATTCATTTTTTGTTACTCTTTGCGAGAGCAGAATTTGTTTCACTTGGTCTTGTAATTTTGAGATTTCATGTTTCATTTCTTCTTCTTCTTCATGTGTTATAAAATATATTTCTATTGGCTTAAAGGGTGTATCCATTTTTGTTTTGTTTTGAGGAATATTACAATGAAATACTGATATCTATGCTTCAATACGCCCTTTGAATCATTGCAAATTGATTTTTCAAACAAAACTTATGCAATTTTTAAAAAATACACACATTTTTCTTGCTTCTAGGAGCTCAATCTTGAAATTATTGTATCTATGTAATTTCATCCTCCCAAGGTTTAAAATTTTGTCCCGAGGTATCTTTCTATATATTCTTTCCAACCCCACAAGTTAGACCAAAATTAGATTCTTTAAGATAAAGTTATACTAAATATCCCATGATGGCTTGATTATGGACTACTTCAGTATAACGAACTTGTACAAACTGCTACATGTCAGTGTTTTTACCTTCAGCTATGAAGTTACTCTTTATGAAGTTAAAATTTGTGCAATTTCAGGAACATTTTACAAAATTCAAATCGGATGCTCTAAGTGAAAGTTAAGACGATTTTCCCTAGGTCATCTATTTGAAACTGAATTCTGGAGTATGCATAAACACTAAATTCTTCAGACCATATCTCGATAAATAGAGTGAACAAAGATACAGAACTTTTACACAAAGTTCATAAACATTTCAGATCCACGTGGTAAAAATTTAAGCTTTTGAAACTTCATAGAGAAAAAATTTAGCAAAAATTCCAAGATGACTTGTTTGAAGCAGCGAAACCCTAGGATCCAAAGCTCTGATACCAAATGTTATGTAACCAGATAAGAAAACAAAAGAAAAGACATATAAAAAAATTGATAATAAGAATATTTGATGGGGAAACCTCCTTGTACATCACATAAATGAACAATTCTCAGATGATACAAATGAAAAAACCTCCTTGGTATATATAGGAGTCTAAATGGTCACAATACAATCAAGGCCTACATAAAAATAATAATGTAAAGGATCAACAATAAAAATAGTGGCCTTCTATGGGGCACAAAAATAACAATATGGGGGCAACATGGGGTACAAAAATAAAAAAATATGGGGGATACACTAGTATTATAGAAAGGCTAACATTTAACCAATCTAGCCTACAACAAATGAATTATGAATACTAAGTGCAGAAATAGGAAATGCAGGAATAAGAAATGCAAGTGAACAAGCCATTCAAAGAGGACAAATAAATTTTACATGACTCTGAGGCTCTTGGGATGGCCAAGCCCAAGGATACTCATAGTCCTATGAAGGAAACCAAGCCTTAGAAGCTGAAAATGACACCAAAATTCATTATTAGAGTCAATCCAAGTACATCGCTGCTAGAAATGAAAGTAGAATTGCTAAATAACAATTTTTCTTCACCATAGGACTAAGTAATCCATGTCATTAGAGGCTAATTTGAATTTGTACTTATACAAATTGTTGGGGAATCATCTTCCTTTAAAGGAGGCAGCTTTCCCCTTTGAAATCTCTCAAAAAGTTGCTCTGGTTCCCAATAATAGGAATCTTCATTAAATACTGAGTTCTGGCTTCTCTTGTAGCAGAGAACACATCACTAGATTTTCTCAATTAGTGGATCTCTAGAATTTGTCAATTATTTCATGATATTTTATCCATTAATTGGTCCATCCTATGGTAAGGAGCAAGTCCCTAGATTATATCAATATGAAAATCTTCATAATCTGCCCAATATTCTGCAAAATAAATAATATTAGGCACATAATATGAAATTATCTATAAAACTTCCTAAGAACTTATTAAATCTACGAAAACATTATTGAACGTAAAAGGAGAGATTTAATATAGATTTTATGTGCTTGGGAAAAGTTATATGGGCCTTAATTTGTATATAATTTGGAGGCCCATTAGTTAGGTCATCAAAATTGAAGATGCCTTGATCTATGCTGAAAATAAGTTAGTGGCAACTTCCAAAACCATGTATGCAATAGATGGAAACTTGAGAGAAGTACAAAGCAAATGATTACCTCAACAAGAGGGATAATACTATGAAGAGATATATTTCAGGTACACCTCCGTTAAAAAATTGTTATCTTTATGATTTCTATTGAAAAACATATGGATGTAGATGTTCTCTTGCTTGACAGAATTTTACATAAGAGCTACATTAATCTTGTGAGGTACGTAGAGAAGTCTCATAAGGGGAAATAAAGCTTTGTACATGCTCCTCATATAGATGGATCGATATTGATCCTATATGATTTGTTTTCTAACATCTTGTGAAAAGAAACCATGTGTTGAGGGAGTTGCATTGACAAGAAGAATTTATTTAGACAGAGAAGTCAAGGTTTCGCAAGGAACCCTTTTTTAGCTTAAGAGGGAATTGACCTTTGGATTTGAAATGAAGGATCTTGATATTTGATTCACTTCAATAACATTATGGTAGAGGAAGCAAATCAAGATGTAGAATATAATTTAGAAGGAATACTTAGTTAGGGTAACTTGAAAGTAGCCAAGATGATGGATCCAATGAAGAAAGAAAATCAATTCAAGGATGAACCAAGACATATGACTTCACATGTATTGAAGTAAAAGCATAGTGCAATTGGTCATGGCACAATTAGTTATGGTTTGATATTTGACTCAAACAAAGATATACAACTATAGTGATATAAATATTATGACTAGGCAGGGAGTGTAAATGACATGAAAAATAATTCAAGTGGATGCTTTAGTTTAGGCTTTAATAAGTAGGAATTTGAAACATGTCATACTCAGCACTGCATAAGCAAATTATATTATAGCCAATGAAGTTTGTACTGAAGTAGTATGGCTTCGGTAGTTGTTTGCATGATTGTTTGATTATGTATATATATGACAACAAGATAGGTGAACGCTCCTTGAAATCTAGTACCTGGACGTGGTGCAAGAAGAGATCAATATGGCTCCAATATTATCAAGTAGATTTTACCAAGACAAGTTTGGAGTGATTGAGCTTGTCTCTCTCGGCAAGAGGGAGTGATGAGACAACAACATCATGGAATTTTTGAGAATCCCTCTCTCGTTGAGAGACAATGTTGATATGATAGCATCATGGATAATCATTCTCCCTGTGTCAAATATATTGACCAATCGGGGAGAATTGTCCAACATATGACAATCATTTTTCATGTATCAAAGATGTTGACTAGTTGGGGGGAAGAATGGTCTTAGAAACCCAGGGGCAATCATTCGAGTGTGTGGCTTTTGGAAACAGGCCCAGTCTCTAGATTGGATGAGGAGCTCATCTAGCATCGAGCATAGTTTCTCATGTAGAGTGCAGCCTTTGGAGTTTCACCACAAGTCAAAAGAGATTGACCATGATGGTGAACCAAGATTAGTCTAGGTTAGGAGTACCAACCAATATTATGGGTTAGTGGCACTGACTAAAATAATGATGACTAGTTGATGCTAAATGTTTTGCCATGTATTAGGTGTACCAACCAAGATTATGTGATTCAAAAGGATCTAAAATGGTTAAAAATTCAAAGTCTTCATATTCAAGTGAAATTAGCACCATTGCGTAGAGCTAAAAAAAAATCCAACACATCTTGAACGGGCTAAAACTGAATCAGTATGAGTGAGAAATCACAATTTGAAATTATGGTCAAAGTAGGAAAAAAGTCAAAATTAAAAGTTCTCTACCACATGTCAATCCGTACAACTGACATGGCATACATATTGATGACCAGATGAGTGAGTTGTTACCTCAGGAACTACACCAAAAGTTGGTCAAAAGTTATGTGCATCAAACAAGCAATAATGGTATTTGATAACAAGACTTCGACATAATAATAGAACAACTTAATTGTTGGACCACATGTGATACTAATTAAATATGAATGGTGTAGATATATTTAAGTTTGTTGCACATTAAATGATCCCCCGACGGCCGCCACGTCGCACCATTATCACGTCACATATAATTACAAAATCCATGGAAAAAATAGATTATGGTATGGTTACCATAATCCACAACCATAAATTCTATACACCACATATAAATTGGTTCAATGTGATATATTCCGTGTTAATATGTTACACCATATAGAAGTTGGTTGGATAATTCCACTTTAAATGGGATACAATATCTTATATATTATTTAAATATTTGTCAATTTTGACGTTTAATTATACGATTCCGCTAAATATTGTAATATATGGTTCAACGAACCATATGACAAAAAAATATTTGTTATTAGGCCGATAGACCTTCTCTTATGAAAGAGATCACTTTTTTTTTTTTTTTAACTGTCAAATTTTGCAAGGATATATAAAGAGATCACTTTTTTTTTTTTCACTGTAAAATTTTGCAAGGATATATACAACAGCCCGCAAGCCATATATACCAGTGACTCATGACTTCGCAAGGACCGAGACGTCAACACTTTTGATGTAAACAAGACACCTGTTTCTGGTTTAAAAAATGACACCTGGAGTAACTAACCACCTCCTGATCACCCACACGCCTGGTGTCAATTGTATATTCTACCAAATTTTTAAGGCGGTAAAAGTGAAAAATGGATTCGCGAAGGTTGGCGTGGACAGTATACATACCTAAAGGCGAATCCAACGTAAATAATCAAAGCAACCATGATTCTTTATCGTATTAAGAGTCTCAACTTATAATATTTACACATTGGTGGAAATTAGCAATCATATTTTGCCATGTTTCTTTTGAAGTAATTACACAAGCCACCATTGCCAATTAAAACACCGGTATCATAGCCTACAATCTAGGTCTGTTCGCTTTGCATTTGATCGTTCTTACATGCCAATCTCGCAGGATATTTACCCATCACGTAAACTAAGCCGCATGCCACTCGACATATAACAAATTCAAAACATTTTTTACAATATATTAATGTACCCATGCTTGATATATTCCAATTACCAAACTCCATTAATTAAGGCTAACATCCACTATTTTAATTGTCGAGGCGGAATTACACTGATATTACTCATAGATGCAAAGATCACACAAGAGATCATTAAAATTATATCTAAAATTGTTTGATTGATCAATTGATTTAACTTGAAATCTGTACATGCCTTTAAACTTAGCATCTGTACACCATATCACCATGCCATCTGTCCAAAACGGTTCCATACCATTCTAGATATTTCTCCCTCGCCCTGGCTCCAACATCAATTAAAGTCCCACTATCTCCGAGTATGTATGCCGAACATCCTAAATCTGCTGCTAGATGGGAACCGCCCACGCCGCCAATGCCAGTGAACTCGATGCCTCTTTGATGTTCTACACGGTTAAACTTTTGGTAAGAGCATGAATTCGAATTCGGTTAAACAAAAATTGACGTTGCTTTTTTAATCAAATTTCAAAATATTCACAAAAACCTTTAATTCACTTAAGTTCAGATACAATGTTTACCCGACAAGAATGGAGAGATTTTCTAGCTGTTATACAGTAATGATTTGTCTATTTGTATTTATTCGCAACATTCCATAATCGTTATTTATATTTATTCCAAACATTCCAAAATTGATAAACAAAACAATTGACTTATGTTTTCTCCATCAAATTTTAAAATATTTTGGGAAACAATTCAATTAAATTCAACTATATTGTTTACTTCCCAAATATGGAGAGAACTTTCCCAATTGTTATGGGTAATGACCTTACTCGTCTGGTTGTTGTATTTATTCTCAACGGCCCCAATCGACAGGTACCGACAGGTAGCCATGGCTATATTTTTAGTAGACATGTAACCAGAAAGTGTATGTGAGACATCTCATCCTTCTATGGTTGTGGTTAAATGCTGTATGTGAGACATCTCATCTTTCCATGGTTGTGGTTAAATGCTGTATGTGAGACATCTCATCTTTCCATGGCTGTGGTTAAATGCTGGCTTGAATTAAATCTGATAAACGCTTGTTTGATATCCTAAAAGAAGTGGTGTGGTTAAATGCTGGCTTGAATTAAATCTGATTAACGCTTGTTTGATATCGTAAAAGAAGTGGTGAAAGAATTAAAGCAAACGGTGACTTTTGCAAACGGTGACTTTATTGATTTGAACATACTTGTGAGTTGCAAATTTTATTAAAACTCACTTACATAGTTAAAAAATGATATAACCATATTCAACTAAAAAAACCCAGAAAATTTTAAATAATATAAACAACAAAATAATGTAACATACTTAAAAAAAATTGAATATAACCAAATTAAAATAAAAAAACCAGAAAATTTTAAATAATATAAACAACAAAATCATGTAAGAAGAATTAAGAACAATTTCTTTATTAAGTGAACAACCATAAGTTAAAATCCAGGACCACACTCCCTCCACTCATAATCTCTCTGGCAATCATGTTTTCTTATCAATCATTAAGGGCATGTTGAAGTTCCACCCCTTTAAGCTTTGTCTATTCATTCAATGCTTTACTTCGTCACCTCGTCTGCTTTGAAAGGTGCATTACATCTATTTTCTTGAAAAGTTCATACGTTTTGCAGGTGCATTACATCTATTTTCTTGAAAAGTGCGTGCGTTTTGCTTATTCTCGTACGCTTACTTTCCTTTTGTTAGTTTATTTATCTTAGAGATTTGTGAATACAAGTAAATTAGCAATTAGCCAAAAGGTGCAAACAATGAAAACATATAGGATTGTTAAATGGGGATTAGCAATTATCCAAAAGGTGCAAACAATGAAAACAGATAGGATTGTTAAATGGGGATTGTTGAGTGCAATGAAAACAGATAGGATTGTTAAATGGGGATTGTTGAGTGCAAATGGATAGGATTGTTAAATTGGAATTTTTTAATTGGAAAAGTTGAATTTGATTTGAAATAATAATTGTTAAATTAGATTTAAGTTATGAAAACAAATAGGATTGTTAAATGGGGATTGTTGAGTGCAAATGGATAGGATTATTAAATTGGAAATTTTTAATTGGAAAAGTTGAATTTGATTTGAAATAATAATTGTTAAATTAAATTTAAGTTATTTAAAACATATTTGTATTAAGTTAGTAACACACAATTAAAACAATAATTGAAATATTGAGATAATGAAAGTTGTTGATCATATTTAATTTACTATTTATTTTATCAATGAATGATTTAAAACCATTATGAAGAAAATTACATTTGCCTGTTTTAAGTATAAATCTTGTTACATTTTTTTGGGAATCTTGTTACATATTTTTTTAAAGAAATAAATGTTTTACTTTTATACAAATTCTTTTCCTCAATAGTAATTATCATTATTATTTTTAAAAATAAAATTTAGTTAATTTATGATTTATTTAATTTTATCAAATTGAGATATATGGAGATTTTTTTAATGTTTATTATGGATTAATAATATTTTATTAATTTTAACAAATTGAGATATATGGAAATTTTTTTATGTTTATTATGGATTGATAATATTTTATTAGTATTATTATAATTTTTAAATTGTAACTTTTAAATTATTAATTTTCTTTTTATTTTTAAAATAAAATAAATTTTAAAATCATAATATCATAATCTTGCCAAAAATCTTAAACATATATATACATGCCAAATAAAAAAATAAGTCAATTTATTCACAAATGTACTATCAAACTCATGAAAATATCTTATTTGACTATCAAAATATCTCATATTACATATTTAAAATTTAATAAAAGTAACTAATACAACACTTTAACTAAATAACACCAATACATAACATCTTAATAATTTGATGCTATTATTTTTATTGGTCAAATTCTAAAAATTCTAAAATATTTTAGTTTTTTTTATTGAGTATATATTAGGTATTTTTTAATCATCTCTATTTAAAATCCTTTTAATCATCTCTATTTTGTACTTTTGAGATGTCAGTACTTCTAAGGTTTATCCAGGTTTCAGTTTTGCAAGTAGATAATGCATTTATTGTGGTGTATACAAAAATAAAGCCATAGAACTAATAATGCATTTCTTGTGGTGTATACAAAAATAAAGCCATAGAAATGATAATGCATGTGTTCTTGGTGTAGATAAGAATAAAGCACAGAACTCATAAAGGAGAGGAGTTTTTTTTTTTTAAATTATTATGATTAATTGAATATTGTTGGGTGGAATTTTCCATTTTATATTTTTTTGCTATGTTATCATAATGATGACTTGACAACAAATTCCAAGATTAGGTTTTGGTTTGTTGGTGCAATATTTAGATTTTATATTTTTCATAAGTATAATTATGATGACCACAACTCTAGCAAACATATTTAATCACTTTCTCATATTTTCCTTTTTCCTACCCAAAAAATATGATTTGTGTTTGTCTGGATTATACCAATTGACCCATTGACACCCAAACTTGATTCATACCAATTGACCAATTGGCACCCAATTGACACTAACTTTACTTTGCATTACTAGACCCATCTCTCCGGTTCACGTTTCAATCTACAATTTAATCCAAAATGCATGTGAAATTGGGTAGACCCATTAAAGATTATACCATAATGTTTTTGTTGTTTAAATATGGAGGGTGATACTACTTTCAGCTTTGGAAATATTGAGTCAACTAACATCACAATCAAACAAATTGTACTATAATCTTTTTGTTGTTTAAATATGGAGGGTGATACTACTTTCAGCTTTGAAAATATTATGTCAAATAACATCAATTGTATCGTAATGTTTTTGTTGTTTAAATATGGAGGGTGATACTACTTTCAGTTTTAGAAATATTATGTGAACTAGCATCACAATTTAGCTTTACAGGACCTACTTGGATATTGAATATGGTTGATTGCCACAATAAATTAATTTCTTGGAATGGGACAAACAAGTATCCCATCCATTACTTGCCGATAACCTTCATTCATATTCTTCTTCATCTGAGGTCCTTGTTTGTTGTATCTTGAAATTTTAACATATATGTTGGCATAAACTTATTGAGCTTTTAGCTCAATGAATTGTGGATCTATAAAGAGTAGAAACCACTGGGTAGACTAAATTTCATTATCTCAATATTTCAATTATTGTTTTAATTGTGTGTTACTAACTTAATACAAATATGCTTTAAAAAATTTAAATCTAATTCAACAATTATTATTTCAAATCAAATTTAACTTCTCCAATTCAACAATTCCAACTTAACAATCCTATCAGCCTCTCTTTGCACCTTTTGGGGCAACTACTAGTTTAATGGTTGGAATAGAATAGGCAGGAAGTTTGAACGGCCTATCTGCCCCAGTTTATTATAAAACATTTAACCAACGCACCAAAACACAAGGAGTTGAAATTTTTATGCAGCAAATTGATTTTTATGCAGCAACCACCAACGAGATAACATAACTTTGAAGTATTATTGTGGGAGTTCCAGAAACTATTTTTCAATGCCATCAGTTGCGTTGGAATCCTGAAGTCGAGTATAACACATCAGGACTAGTCAAGAATATAATTGATGTATTTTTGATGTATTTTGATGGATTTTAAAAATTAATAAAGAAGTTTCTCTATTGAAGATCGAGCTCGAAAATGTAGGCTTTTGAGATAAACCAAACTTTGTTATCAATTCTTGTGTCATTTTTCGTTGTGTGTATTGTTATTATTTTTTATTTGTTATAATTTCTCTACAAAGTTTCACATTTCATTAAATTTGAGATTTTTAATGGTGATTTAAAAACATGCAAAAACACATTTAAAAGTTAAAAAAAACCAATTTTCAATTTAACGATCGGGATTTTAGATAAAGTGGTATCTGAGAAATTTTTGATAAATTTGGTTTATAACTGTGCATGACCACCAAGATCAAGTCAAGACGTGGTGAAGGAGAACTTGTAAAAGGAAATATTGAAATTGTTCAAGGTGAATAATAACTCGTGGAGAATAAATGGCTGAAGAAGGCAAATGAGATCATCCTTTTGGTTCAGATGCAGGTTTTGTGGATGAATTTATGAACTTGCGAGCCATGGTTGAGGAGATCTATCGCGAATTCAAGAATGCGGGAGATGAAGATGAGCCTAAAGATGAGCAAGGAAAACCATCTCATTTAGGTAAAGAAACCGAAGATGAGCAAAATGATCCTCTCTCTTCTTTATTAAAACAACCTAAAATGGCTTCATCACAACCTATGTTTAACTTAGATGTTAAATTTGACTTACCAATGTATAATGGAGAAATTAATGTTAAAAGATTGGATAGCTAGATCATACAAATGTAAGTGTATTGTAGTGTGCAACAAATTACATATGAGGTGGTAAAAATCAGATTAGTGTCGCTTCGTCTTGAAGGCACAATACTTGCTTGGTGGCAAAGTAAAATGCGGCATGGAACTCAAACAATTGGTCATATTTTTCCATCACGGATTGAATTTATTATTGCATTAAGAAAAAAATCTATCCCTTAGTCTAAAAAGAGAAAGCATTAATTTGATGACAAAGTCTCAAGTTAAAGAAATGACAAACAATGCAGGAATGCATAGATGAATTTTGAAAGAAAGCCTTAACTTTAAATATTCCATTACACACTCAAGAAAACCTCATGAAGTATATAGGTGGGTTACCTAAATATATTCACAATGAAATATTCATGTTTAGTCCAACTAACTTAGATGAAGTATGTATCCAAGCCACTTATATTGAAGCAAGGAAAGCAAGAGGTAGAACGATAGAATGAAAACCCATAAAGGAGGTTAAAGGTAAAGGGAAAACAAAGAAGAAAAATTCATTGTAAGGTCGAGGAGGATAATCTCACTTGCAAGAGTTGCAATAAGGAGGAATAGGAAAAGGACCATTATTGGAAATTGCACCCGAACAAGCAACCAAAATAATTCAAAGAAAAAAAAATAAGCAAAAAGTTGCAACAACAACAACACTAATAAATTTGGGATCAGTTTCAAGAGATAAAAGCCAAATCATAACTATTTGTTTTAAAAATAATCGTCATCACATATTAATTCTTCTAATATATCATCCACTTTTGTTTGAAAAAATTATTTCACATCAGGGTGATTACTGATCATGTTAGAGTAGATACTTTGTTTGACACAAAATATCAAGCTAATCTGATCTCTAAAGAAGTTGTGAAGAAGTTAAATCTAAAGGAAACACCACTTTCTAAACCTTAATTCAAAAGTTTATTTCCACGTGTCAGTCCATACAAATGACATGGCATACATATCGCTGACTCTATGGGTGAGATGTCACCTCAAGAAATGCGCCAAAGGATGTTCAAAATTTTGGTGCATCAAACCGAGAATAACTGGATCTGATAACAAGACTTCGACATAACAATAGAACAACATATCTATTGGACCACATGTGATGCTTGTTAAATGTGAATGGTGTAGATATATTTAAGTTTGTTGTACATTAAATGATCTCATGGCGCCCCCGACATCGTAACATTATAACAGTATACTCCACGACGAAAATATATTATGGTATGGTTACTGTTGACCGCACTTTGTCAACTACCCCATAGCAGTACACCCCCATTTTTTCAAATGGGATTCTTCATGTTCGACGTGGTTGCGCCATTCAGATTCCATCATCTGTCATCAGTCGATAGTTTTGCAAATGATGTAAACCCATTCTGCATGTTATGATGTAAATGATCTAAGTAAGACTGTCAATGTATGTAACAACCTAGGTAAGCCTAGTATGTTGTTGATGATCTCTATCCTAGGAGGTTTTTTGTCTCACTGATTCATGTAAGTGATCGGCAAAGTTTTTCCCTCCAGCCTCACCCCAAAGCTAGGGTGGATTTTGTCATCAGCATGCTAAGTGAGTCCTAGTGTTTTTTATCGAGTCTTTGTAAAAGTAGTTTGAGCTACTTGGTCTTCTAGATCATATTTTGAGTCACAGAATTGGGTATTTATTTGAGGGTCTATACGAATGGGTATTCCCCCTTCATGTATGTAAATGTATTATCTCATGTAAAAGAGGGTTGGAAAAATAATTATAATCCCCTCTCAGTCAATTAATTAATAAAATCTTAAACCATAAATTTAATTCATTTAGGGTCCTAAGTTAGGATTAAATATTTAAAGGAAAAATTTGTGAGTCCTTGGAAAATGATTTTGAAAGCCCCAGGCCAAGGGAATATTGAGAATTTTAAGAAATATTGGACCCTTGGGCCTTGGTGGTTAAGTCAAGGTCAAAATTTTGGGGTAATTAACTCAAAAATAATATTTTTGAGTTAATTAAAATTGAATTAAATGATAAATTTGTTTTTTCCCCAAAATTTTAATTTCAACGCTCCGGATTAAAAGATAATTAAATCTTTTGGACGGTTGAGATTATTTTGACGAGGATCATCCAAACTAGCCGTTAGAGATTTTGTCCTATAAATTTAGAAGTCTTTGTCATTCTTGAATCATCCGATCTCAGGATCGTGCACTTGTTCTTAGAAGCTCTTGTAAATTTTTGAGGAATAAAGCATAAAGACTTTGGGGTTACAAATCTGGATGTTCCTTCTCAGATCTATGTGGTGAATTGTCTCTAAACTCTGCTACTTTTTTTCTTGTATTTTATGGTTGATGGCCTTCATGGATTAATCTGCATACAGGTATCTTGTGCAGTTTTCTGGGTTTATAAAATAACATTCTGATTTTTCTGCAAAGGTCTCATGTTGTTTTCTCAAATCTCTATGGATCTAAGATTCAGATCTAAGTGTGCAGGGAATTTTTTTTTTTAAAGATTGGGCGTCTGGGGAAGTCTTCGGTTGGACCAGCCGACTCTCAATAAACATAAATCTGATAAGCGCTTTATTTGTTAAATTCCAGGTCTATCTTACGAGATTTTTGATTTTGCAGGGTTTCAAAGGCTTGTGCATCTCATTCAAAAATTTTAATCTCTGAAAATTGTGCTAAAATGGATTTCAAATCTGACCATGAGGGTTTTAAATCTGTAAACTAGTTGTAAATTTGTAAATTTTCTTTTAGAATTGTAAGGGTTTAATCGTTGCTTGGTGTGTATCTTCAGATCCGGCTGATTTCTTACAGGTTCAGTGTTCAAATCGAGTTTTTTTTTTAAGATCTGAGACAGATCTAGCCTCCAAAGGCCAGATCTGGCCTCAAATTACTATTGTGGACGATTTGGGCAGTATTTGATTCAAGGAGCATAATAAACTGAGCTTAAACGAAGACATTTTAATTTATCCAGCAGAATTTATGTGTACTGGGTTCTTTAAAATTATTCTGCCTTTGCAAAATGCACTGCCTACCCTTCATCGAACCTTCGATATGCTCTCACTGTCCAACAATCACTTTTCTTCCTTGTCAAATGTATGCTGCCCTCCATCCCCAGCCGTCCAACATTTGCCTTCAAAAACGCATTGCTTCTTCGACCCTCGACCTGCGTTGACTCCTCCCTTAACCCTTTTTGCCGTCCATTCGGCTCTTTCTCCTTTCGATTTGCTGACCCTCACGCTTCTCTGCCCACGTATCTCCATTGCCGTCACTCTTGAAGCTGAGCCCTCTGCCATTTGAACCCTCGAAACCTTCACGCGTCGACCTATCCTCCCTGTCGTCGTTTCCTTCTCTGCCCGTCGACTTCATCCTCGTCAGCTCCTCACGTCCGTCAAGCGTCTAACCTGCAATACAGAAAAACGACAAACACACACACGCCAGAATTTTTAAACCTTATGTATATTGATGTATATTTAATCGGATTCATGTTATTTGATGCGTTAGTTCAGTTTTTTAAATCCGATTTTGTAGTTTTAATTAGCCTTTAGATCTTTTAAGTTTTAGATTTTAGGTTTCGATTTTATTTTGGGTTTAGTTTAACTTAGTTTATTTTTCAGTTTGTTTAGTTTTAGAGTTTTAAATTTTAGAATTTTAAATTTTAATTTAATCTAGTTTAGTGTTTTTTTTACTTAGTTGTAGTTTAGTTTAATTTTATTTTAGTTGGATAGGTTCTAATTCTAGTTTTACGATTTGATTTTTTTTTTTTAGATTTAAATTAGTCTTAGCTTTAGTTGTAAATTTTAATTTTTTAAGTTAACTTTAGAATTTAACTTTAAATTAGAAATTTTTACATTTAGTTAGTCTTAGACTTAAGATTTTGAATTTTAAATAAAAAATAAAAAAAATTATCAAAAATCCTAAAAAATTTAGAAAATACAAAGAATATAAAATTTGGAAAATTCTCAAAAGGGTTTTATTTTATAGTCAAAAGTGGGCTTCTAATTTTTATCTAAAGTTTTGACTATAGAAACATAATCTGGATCAAGATTAATTGAAGCATCATAAATCTGGAAATATTGCAAATGTCTGGCATTTTCATCTTGTGATAATATTGTTGTGGGTTTAAGATATTTTAATGCATGGTTGTGGTGTTTTTCAATTAAATATCATTGTGATCAATAATGTTTTAATAAGCAGCAGTTAATCATCACCTACTTGTTTACAATTGCATAGCGAGATCTTGTTTGACTCCATAGGGCACTGGTCTTAAACATGAAATCTAATTTAGATCTGTGGAATCTCGTTCGTTTTATCAAGTATTGGATGTTTTAGCTGTGTCTCCTAGATTCTTCATCCTCATTTCTAATAGGGTCTACCTCCCTTAGCTTGCAAGGAGATGGCTTAAATAGAGAGATTGGGGATAAATGTGACAGCCCCCAATCTGAGCCATTGTCGCGATGCCTGGACAATTTGTGCGACAACAGTTACCATAATCCACAACCATAAATTTTATGCACCATATATAACTTGGTTCAACCTAATATATGCCATGTTAATATGTTATATACATTGGTTGGATAATGCCACTTTAAATGGGATACGATATGGTTGTAACCATATCTTATATATGGTTTAAGTAGCTGTCATTTTTTATTTTTAATCATATGACCCTACCGAATATTGTGATGTATGGTTCAACGAACCATATAACAAAAATAAATTGTTATTTAATGGTTGGCGATGAATGGGGAGGCGATTTGCCCACCTTTTCCAACTTATTATAAATCATTTAAACAATGCGCCACAACACAAGGTGTTGAAATTTTTATGCAGCGAATTGATTTTTATGTAGCTACCACCAACGATATAACAAAACTTTGAAGGCTTATTGTGGGTGTTCTAGAAGGCCTTTTTCAGTGCTGGCTGTTGTGTTGGAATCCCGAGGTCGAGAAAAACAAAAAATGACTAGTCAAGAATATAATTGATGTATTTTTTTTATGTACTTTGATGGCTTTTAAAAATTAATAAAGAGGTTTTCCCACTCAAGACCGACCTCGAAGACGTAGGTTTTTTTTTGATAAACCGAATTTTGTTAGCAATTTTTGTGTCATTTTTTTATGGTGTGTATTTCTATTATTATTTATTTGTTGGAAATTCTTTACAAAGTTTTACATTTCATTAAAATTGAGCTTTTAATGGTGATTTAAAAAAAAAGCAAAAGCACCTTTAAAAGTTAGAAAAACCAAGTTTTAGTTTAACGATTGGGATTTTAGATTATTATAGGTTAGGAGTGCCGATCAATTATGGAAACTTGTTGATGTTGATGATTTAATTTATGCCAAAGCTGCTGACTAGGTTGATGATTATTCTAATGATATTAATGTTGATGATGAATTGATATCACTTTTTCTTAGAAAATATTTGTCAACATGAGTACATATAGAGAGTTATTATTAATACCTACCTAGTTAAGAGGGAGTGTTGAATTTTGTAGCTATGGTTGGTGTTCATAACGTATATTTTGGTCCTTAATGTATTTTGTAAGCATGTTCTTCATGCTTGGGTCAAAAGGAAAGTATTAAAAGCCACGTTCTTCATTTCGATTGTAAAAGAGAAAAAAATGAATTTGTAAAAGATGAATTTTAGTTTCCAAAAGATGAAGTTGGTATCCTTCTAGTCAAGTTGACCCCTTCAAGTGACTAAGTCAACTCAGCTCTCAAGGCCACCCATTCATCCCCTCAAGAAGTATACTTATAAGTGATTCGACATCTCCTCAAGTACCAACTCATATCTCATCTTAAATACATTAAGAATCTTTTACTCATACAAAGAAGGAACAAATTAGATGGATGAAGGCAAGAAGACGCCCCTCTCTCTTAGCCCTCGTTCTTGTGGTACTTGATCTACTTCTAGGATTTTGCATGGATGAAATGGAAGGCCAAAATTTCTGTGATGAACAAGATTTGTAGGACCAAATTCATGAATGAATAAGGCCGAATTTGTGTGGTGAAGAAGAGAAACAAATTTGAAATCTATGGCAGGAGACAAAATTCTCAGGAAGGAGGAAGGCCTAATCTATTATGTGGGTAGATGACTTGACTAGGAGGATGGAACAAGTTTGACCCAATGTTTGACTAAAATGTATCTTTGTTGAAATGAAGAATTTTTCTATTGAAAAGGTTGTTGGGTATTTCCTCCATCCGGGTTTTCCCATGGTAATCTCTTGTGTTCTTGTGTGGCTGTCTCTTTATGATTCTCTAGAATTTTTGTTTTTACTTTTGAAGTTCTCTGTGTAATTGTTTTATGATGAATAACAAAAGAAATGAGAGATCAATCTAAGATGAATCATAAGAAACAATTATCATTTTAGAGGCCTATTGAAAAATCAACAGGAAGGGGGTTTGCACCCCTCACTAGATCTATGCAATTAGATAACATCCCAAATGGGTGCCCTAATGGGTCAAAATTATCCCAATTTTTGATCAAGAACTAGGAACCAAAGGGGAACATTTTCTTAAGGAACCCACTTAAGTGCAAGACATCCAAGTGAGATTCCAAGTCTAGGTTACTTCATAGAGTGTGTAGATAAATATGGTTTCTTTTTGGAGTTATGATGAAAGATAATGCATGATAGACTGCACCAAGGAAGATCATAAGAATACTTTGTGCCATGTTCCACTTGAATCGAATATGAGGTATACAGTAGATTAGCCCTAGTATGGGGACAATAGCTCAATTGGTAGTGGAGGTCTATTAGGTGGGTTGTTGTGAGGGATATTAAGTCTAATTTTATAAACATTAAGTCTCTACTATTTCTCAGTAACAAGGAAGATGCCATTGATTCTGTTGAGATGATGGGTTGTAAAGAATGTAGAGAAGGTAGGGTGACTAGTTGGTTAAATCTAATGTGGATTAGACAACAATGTTACCAACTTAACAATAACTGTAATCTCAAAATGAGAACCCTAGCCCAAAAAACCCATAATTTTGAGCAAAAAAACAAAAAAAAAACACTATGAAATAGAAAAGTAGTGATGTTGCATCAAGTTTTTTCATAAGGTTGAAATTCCCACATTTTTCAGGCATGGCATTATAAACAAAAATTATAATCATGGAAAGCCTTAAAATTCCAACAATTTTTTACCATGGTGCTAAAGATCAAATAACATGACTCTATAAAACCTTAAAATTTTGACATTTTTAGACCATGGAATTAAAACTAGATATAATGAGTACAAAACACCTTAAAATTTCAACAATTTTCAACCATGGCATTATAAACCAAATATCATGACTAAAAAACCTTAAATATCAACATCTAAATCAAAGAGTCATTCTATTGAGAGTAATTTTTTTTAAAGGCTAAAAGTATAGCTCTTTTAAAATCTTAACATAAAACAACTTGACCCATTTTTGATGGGGCATTACAATTGCAATATTTTTAAACTATGGATTCTAAAACCATCATTATTGTACACAAAATCATGCAAAATATCCTTTAAAAACATGATATAATACCATTAAAAAAAATAAAGTAAAAAAATGATGTTTTTAAACAAATTAAATAATTAAAAAAATTAAATTTCTAGCATAAAAATAAAAATAAAATAAAATCATTTAAAAGAGAAATCTAAACAAAACTTAAAAAAAACTAAGATGTAGTGAATTTTAAAATATTATTAAAAAAATAATATAAAGATTAATAATAAAATAAATAATTTTAAAAATATGCATATATTAAAAAAATAAATAAAAATGTAGCGAATTTTAAAAAAATATTGAATAAAAAAATTAATTAAGAAATTCATATAAAAAATAGTGATAAAACAAGTAAATTTTAAAAATATACATATATTTAGAAATAAATAAAATATAATTTTATTAATATTTTTTTAAACTTAAAAAACTAAAAATATCATTTTTTTTTGTAAGTTTGGCAAGACTTCATCTTCAATTTGTTCAATATATCACCCCATCAGGGTGAGGAATTGAAACGGTGACTTTAAATCAAGGAGTACCTTAACAGAGCACCCAATCACTATATATCCAAGATCATGTGGACAAAAACACTAAAATTTTGAGAAAAAAGGATAATAGAAAAAATAAACTAAAATAAATAAATTAAGAATTAAAAAGAATTTCCCTGATGGGTTTGAGCACATAGTCTGAAAGAGGGTCTCCGTGATCAATCCAACCATCCTGTTGAATTGATGCACATTAAAGAGCATGGGGCGCAACTCGCCTCCAACATGAAATCACACGCAGTCCCATGGATGGCTATTTATTATTGTGAAGGATGGATGGATGATGCCATAATCTTGGTGGGTTGGGTGAGTGTTCATGGCAGAGGTGAGGTTGAGGTGTCAACCTCCCTTCTTGTGCAATTGTTGAGCTTATGTACAAAAGGAGGGTTGCTAATTTGAGTTTCTGGTTTTAATTCAGTGAGCTTGGCATGCGGGGAAACTTTGTCAGTGTGAATAGAATTTGTAGGTGGATATGGAGTTTGAAAGCAATAGTGGGTGAAGGCCAAATACAAGTAATGCAGGTGTGGAGGTTCAAGTTGTCTCCCTCCTAGTTTTACTTTGTTTGCTTGTTTCTCTTTATGGTTATGTTAGTTCAATACCAATGAATCTATGAGGGGTTCTTTCCATGCCGGGGTTTGGGGATATTCTGGTAAAATTTAGTTATTGGTATGTTGTCTTTGTCTGATAAAGTAATGGCGAGTTTTGGTTAGTGTGTGCTTCATCTCATGTCGGGATGGTCTAAGTCGATTTATAAAGTGTCATCCTCCTAGTTTAATCTACCTAATTTTAACTATGGAGTGTCTTGTATCTAGGGTTATTTATGGCTCTATCTATGTTTGAATCCCTAGTTTTCAGTGGCTTTGAAGGAGGGAAAAGCCATTTGTCTTTGGGTGCCTGAGTGTTGTGGATCCTTCGTCTATTTTTTTTAGTGTCTCTTTCTTAGCGACAACATTTGCGTTCTATTAGGGAACTATCCTTGTTAGGTTGTGGTTTTGTCCATTTGTGGTTATTTACAGAGAATTGAATCCCTTATTCCTGACATGCCTTCGATGCAACATATGCAATGCAGGAGGGGTGACGATAGTGACAGTCTACAGGGGCAATGTGGGGCTCTAATTTTTTCCCAAGATTCAACAAAAAACATACTTCAATGTTACGCCTCTTGAGACACAATGTGAAACTAGGAAATTGGAAACCTAGGCAGGGTTTGAGAGGTAATCCCACCTAGATTTTGAGATAGTTAAGGAGGTTTCTTGTTGGGTTCTTGACCTTGACCACACCAGGGGACGAAAAATAAATACCTCAATTTTGTGGCGCTTCATTGAAAAATGAAGACTCTGCTTGGTATGGTATTGGAAGATAAACAAGTGGAAAGGTATAATGTGTTCACTTCACTGGAAGATATCAAAGGGATTTTGAGGAACCAACCCTTCTCCATGGATAGGCTTGACATAAAGTTGGCCCATATAGAAGGGTATATGCTATGTGAATCTAATACTTGCTGCACCTCTTGGTTTGAGTACTAGGAATCCACTCCCATTTCTTCTCTTAACTCATAATTGCTATCAAGTTTGCTATTATATTTGGTTTTCTATGTAATTTAATGGCTACCCAAATTGTTTATTTTTTGGGGTGTCTTGGGGGTCTTAGAGAACCATAGTTGATTTTTGTTTTCCTGAAT
Organism: Pinus albicaulis; assembly: GCA_034641835.2. Taxonomy (NCBI): domain Eukaryota; kingdom Viridiplantae; phylum Streptophyta; class Pinopsida; order Pinales; family Pinaceae; genus Pinus; species Pinus albicaulis. Next base: position 432,703,157 of record CM076574.1, on the reverse strand, counting down.
TCTATGGAGACAATAATACCTTCATAGTGGACTAGATGTAACAACTCTATATTTTGAATTTATTTTGATAATATGAAGTCTTTTAATTAAAAAAAAATGAATTAAAAAAAAATTAAAAAAATTATATATATATATATATATATATATATATATTAAACAAGCATATTAAAAGATTATTATTTTTTGAACATAAATATTTAATTAAAAAAATTTAAAAAATCATAATAAAAAGAAAAACCACAGATTATAAAATAAATTAAAATAATAAAAAAATAGTTTAAAAAATATTCAAAAAATAAATGCATAAAAACATAATGCACTAATTCAATTAATTCTTAGCAAGAACTCCAAAAAGCTTAAGAAAAACAGAGTACCCTCCTGTAATTTGAAGTCGGGGATGCAAGAAATACAAAAACTGTTGCTTCAAAACATGTTTATAATGTATGCTCTAAAGCTATATAGAGTTTTGTGTAGTGTGTGGGGGAGGGTGATGCTCGACAATCCTGTTCACCTCAATCATATATATATATATATATATAATTTTATAATCTTTTAAAAAATATATCAATAACTTAAGTTTTTTGCAAGCTGAAATTATATTACCCCACAAAATCGTCAGTACATCATTCATCCATCCGTTGACATCATATTTTATGGTATATGGTCTCAATCTACCTTGTGGGAAACCATATATTTTTGACCACCTGCCTATGGAATAACACATCCAAAAATTGCAAGAGTCTTAATAGCTGTAACATAACATGAGTATCTACTGCATGATCATAACACAAAAAACTACTCGAATTCATTTAATAACTAGGAATCATAAGAGGTAACTAGTGCTGGATCTTTCAAACTCGATCTTGGAGGTGTTGAAGTGGTAGTGATGCATGTGATATGTTTCTCAATTTTTACTAGAAGTACATCCATTCTTTCCATATGAAACCGTTTATTCCTTTGCTCTTGTTTCAAATCCTGTAGGTTTGAAAATACACTATACCTTTTAGCCTTCCACCCATTAAAGACCCTGCCCAACAAGGTTTTCATTTTCTAGTAGAGATATAAAATGTGATAGTACTTATTTTTCCTTCCCCTGGTGTGGCCAGGGCCAGGAACCTATTGTCCTATATCCTCTATGAGCTTTGAGTCAAAGAATGCATTCTTGTCCATTGTTGTCGCAGTTTCTAGGTTTTGCAATTCACTCCTAATTTCTTGGGGACCACTGCTTGAAAGGTTTGAAAAACCTCTTGGGCTTGATATTGGGCATGATTTCAACCTTGAGGACCACATCCTCTGCCGCTACCTCATCAACTTCTCATATGCTTCCTTTACATGTTGTCTAACTGACAATTTTTTTTGTGGGGTAACATTGAGCAAACTAAGAATGGATAAATCAATATATCAGTACCTAAAAAAAACGAGCAACAACCCGATTAGAGGTAGAAATCCCACAGGTGGATCGACACTTTCAGACTCAATCATAATCTACCACACCTAGGATAATTTCCCTAAAAAAAGAAATTCCTGAAAGGAAAGGGAAAGATACAACCCAAACAAAAGTACAAGGAATTGATAATCCAAAAAGCAACAATTTATGAAAAAAAAATCCAAACAAAAATACATGTCATAGTTCCAAGACCAAAATCTATCAATAAGGTAATGTTCTTGTAACTAGGGGAAATCTAACATCAAAATTTAAGGTTTCAAATTACTATAGAAATACTCGAAGTAATATAGAAATTAGATCAAGTGTTGCAAATCAACACTATACTCAATGTACCAAATACATAAGAATAACTGAGCCATGGGAGTCTCCTGTTTTCTCATGGCTTTAGCCTCCAATTCCTTTCCTTAATACTATATGTCACTGAGTTGGAGCTTGAATTTCCTTAGCGTTGTGGCCACAAAGTTTCCTTCTAGGATTTTTTTCTCCTTGAGAATCGTTCACCTAGAAGCCAGGCTACTAGGAATCCAATTTAATATTTTATTAATATCTCTCTTAGATCCTAAAAATGATATGAAATAGATCTGAAATAGGGCTGGATATTTGCCAAAGTGAATTGATCTTTAACTTGATAACTTAGTGTGGAAGACTGAAGGAAAGAATTTGATTTTATGACTTAATCCAGAACTTAAGAAGCACTATTAAACATGAATTTTTAGCAAAGAAAAGAGATAGAAGACAATAGACATTTATTATGGAGTTCATCCGTGGTGGACTACGTCTCCGGGTCTGATTTCAAGATGGGCATCCGTTTCATTAAGGAATGATCCAAGAAATTTTTTACATCGAAATTCACCAGAATGAATGTGCTTGAAGGTACCTCTGGTCTTTGTCAACAAAAATATCTCCCTCCTAGCTTTCCAACGCCTGTATCGGTGCCGAATTCCGCCTCCGGACAACCAAGTTACACTGAAAACAAAAAATTCTCCTCTCTTACAAAATTATGAATACAAGCCTTCAAAAACACCCTTTCCCTCCATGGAGCTATGGTTAAGTTTTTATAATTACAGGCCAGGTTCACTCTCGGGCCTATACTTGGCAAGTGGGTTTACATTTAATGAAATGAGCTCACAGTCAACTAAGGGTGTAACACCTTATGTATTTGTTACATGGTGATTGAATTAAACATAACGCACATTTAATTTACAAAACAAAAATATGAATTTGAATATAAAATTAGCCCCGATGGTTTTTTAATCGGCGGAGCGGTGAACAACCGCATGTGACAGGTGGCCGATGGTCTAATTGCTGGCTGCCACCTAGTGGTTAGGTCCGACGGTTCTGCTGGTGGTCAATCTCCCACATGTGACAACACATCGGTGGTCAAACAACAGTGCGGTTTGGATGTGCTATGTAAAACCGACGTTGTAATTTGTTCATATGTCCGCCCGTGGTTAACTCCCGATACTGTTAGCTGCTACGGTTAGACTGTAACAAACTTGTAATATGGGTTTATATAGTTTATCCACCACTTGTATTATAACATTGGTTATTACATAGGTTTGCACTATATAGGTTTTAAACATATATTTTGCATGTATTTTAGCGCTAGGATAATTTTGACCCCTTTTACATCGTATAACATAGGTTTTGCATTCACCACTTAGGATTAGGAATTATGAACCATAGGTTTACAATTTTCCACCCTTTAACACATAAAACATAAATAATTGAAGGCTCTGTATCATCCATAACACTGGAGAATTGAAGGTTATCTGGACTTCCCTATCGATTTGAATTGTGCAAGATCCTCCTGGATCAATTCTCTCCACTTGAAAGCTTTTAGACCATCAAAAGTTTGATTTAAGTAGATATCAAGTGAGGATACAACTCCCTCACTCTTCTGATCTCCATCCACCTCGCCTTGCTAGGATTCATGCCTTTGAGTCCCACTCAAATATATTCAACATCTCCACTCCTTGAAGAGCGAACCTTCCTGTCCAAGATGGTATCTTCTTACAACTCATTCATATACTCAAGTGCCAAATAATCAACTGTAGGGATCTTGTATGTTCCTCTGGATCAATGATTATCAAAGGTTCATACGACTTCAGATTTTCTACATTTACAATTGAATAAATACACATGTAAGGAGGTAAATATAACCAGAATGCATTATTTCCAATATTTTCCATAATCTTGGAAGGACCATACCTAATGGGTTTCAGTTTCTTACCTTCACATTTCAACCTGTATTTATTGATATACAACCATACTTGATCACCAACCTGAAAATGATGATCCACTCGATGCTTATCATGACACATTTTGTACTTGGCCTAGCTCTTCTCTAACTTATCCTACACTTCTTCATGTATCTATTGTATCCGTTGAATGAACACAACTGCTTTATTTGTATCTTCGTGTCCATCCACTTTATATTCTTTACCAAACATGAAATCCATTGGTGACTTTAGTAGATACTCAAAACATGTTTCAGATGGTGATCGCTTAGTCAAATAATGTAAGGCTCGATTGTAAGCATATTTCACATAAGATAAAGATTCATCCCACAACTTAGGATTTTTGTTGCAGTAACCTCAGAAAATATGTATATCACTGTCCTGTTGACCACTTCTGTCTATCCATCGGTCTGTGGATGAAAATATGTGCTTTTCTTTATCTTTGTTTCCATGAGTCCCCATAAAGTGGACCAAAAATATCCTACAAAGCAAGTGTCTCGGTCGAAAATGATGGAAGTAGGTAAACCAAAATGAACCCATACCTGTTGAAAGAACATTTGTGCAGTCTGTTCAACCGTCACTTGATTTTTTCATGGAACAAGAATGCAGATCTTGTTGAAACAATCAAACACGACATACATGTAATCATACCCTCTTCTCGACATAGGAAGTCCTCCAAAAAAGTCCATGGATATGATATCCCATTGTGAAGGAACTGGAAGTGGCATATACAAGCCAATCTTTCGATTTCTTGGTTTTCTTGTCGAGCACATAACACATCCTTTAATGTACTTAACAACTGTTTCATACATGCGAGACCGGTAGCAATACCTTTGAATTTGTGCCATTGTCTTGCTTACGCCAAAATTTCCTAAAATACGAGAAGAATGTGCTTCCAGAATAACATGCACCCTTTCTATCTGTGGTATGCACAACTTACACATACGATATAACAACCTATCAAGAACATGAAAATTGACTTCTTCCACATAAGTACCATGAGTTAGTGATTCATAAATATATTTGAATCAACATCTGTACTACATTTTTCTAATTAAATTCTATGTTTTAAAGAACTATTCTGTAGCATTACTGAAGCATTCAAATATGGTCTAGACAACATATCAACTACTTTTTTTGTTACAACTTTCTTGTACTTAATTACTAAGTGAAATTGCTAAAGAAATCCCATCCATATGTAATGGCGAGATTGTTGCAACTTAGTCTAAGATTGAAGGTATTGAAGCGGTTGATGATTTGTGTGAATCACTGTTTCCTTACCCATTATGTAGTGTTTCCATTTCTTAACACTTTCAACCAAAGCAAACAATTCTTTATCATACGTTGGATATTTTTCATCTGCCTTAGAAAAAGTTTCTAAATGAAAACAAATAGGTTTCCCTTTTTGAATTAAGACTACACCCATTGCATAACCACTAGCATTTGTTTCAATTTCGAATGGTGGTTGAAGATCTGCTAAAGCTAAGATTGGTGATGTGACAATTTTTTGCTTAAGTGTATCAAAATATTTTTGTTGTTTCCCTCCCCACTGAAAGGAAAATTTAGAACTTGTTAAATCATGTAATGGTGATGCAATCAAAGAAAACTGAGAAATGAATTCTCTCCAATATTGAACTAAACCTAAGAAACTCCTAACTTCAGTCACATTCTGTGGTCTTGGCCAATTAACAATCACATCAATTTTAGCTAGATCTATTTTCAAATGACCACCTCCAATGATGTAACCAAGATAAATCAATAAAGTTTTCCCAAACTCACATTTGAACAGTTTAAGGTACAATTTTTCCCTTTGCAACACTTCAAAGACCTATTTAACATGCCTAACATGCTCTTCCATACTGGAACTGGAAATCATGATATTATCTAAGTAGATTATGACAAATTTATCAATGTATGGATGAAATACATCATTCATAACCCACATGAAAGTTGATGGAGAATTACACAAACCAAAAGGCATCACTAACCATTCAAATATCCCCTACCTAGCTTTAAATGCAGTTTTCCAGATGTCATTTTCTGCAATGCGAATTTGATGATACCCACTAAGAAAATCCAACTTAGTGAAATAGGTAACATTTTTCAACTGATCAGGTAAATCATCTATCCTGGGAAGAGGATACTTGTTCTTGATTGTGATTTTGTTTAAGGCCCTAAATTCGACACACATTCTCCATGTCTTGTCTTTCTTAGGAACGAAAATTATTGGTGAACCACTTGGAGATGAACTAGGTGGAATGAAGCCTTTTTCAACCAGCTCTTGGATTTGTTTCTTTATTTCTTCATTCTCTATGACTAACATGCGATACATTCCGACATTAGGAAGAGGGGAATCAGACAAAAATTGTATCTCATGTTGTATTTTCTGTTTAGGAGGCAGATGTTTTGGTTCTTTAAATAGAATTTGAAAAGAATCTACCACTTTAACCAAATTATATTTAACCTGAGATTCATAACCCGAAAAAGAATCATGTTGATCCTTATGTTTTTCTTTTACAACCATGAGTACATATATTTTACTTAAAATTATTAGCCTCTTCATCTGATTATAAGTAACTAAATCCAAGTGTGTTTTGATTTTATGTGCCTTGACGATGTATTCGATCCCATATTTCTTAAGGTGATATTTATGCTCTTTCCTAAGAAACACATCATCATGATAATAGAGATAAGGACTTCATAGCACTACTCCACATATGTCTAATGGAATCACATATAAATCCACTTCATCAATGTAATTAGCTGTGATGAAAAATTTAAATGACACTGCTTTGTGACATTAATCTGAGTCTTTTATTTTAGCCAGCCTAATGGGTATGGTCTTGGATCATTTTGTGTCTCCAAACCCAATTTATTAACTAACTCTGCAGATATTAAATTTTCCTGTGATCCACTGTAAATAATGTGTCTATTTTTGTGTGCTTAGAATTTATCCTTATGTGAAATAATTCAACTCTTTTATCCTCATCCAGATGATTTATGTTTGAAGAAGATGTAGAAGTACTAGAACTTGAACTAGTGTCAAAACTTTTACCTGTCGAAACCATTGCGGCTATTTTCCTTTCATCACCTGAGTTGGAGGCCAAATATTGTTGGATTTCTGTATCATACTTCTTTTCACCTTTATTTTTCTGGAACTTCTTTGGTCTGAGTTCTGGGTGAAGTTTCCAACATCTGGCTTCATCATGTATGATTCTTTGGCAGTGAGTACAAGTAGGTATTTTACTGTCCTTCTGAGATGTCATTTTTTTCTTTCCCTTCAAACTGCTCTTCCTCTTGCTGTCTTTGGAATCCTTGATTTCCAACTTTCTGAATGCTTTTTGGGAAAACTTGAATGGTCTACCACCTGATTCAATATGTATAGCTTGAACACACACTTCATCAAAGTCAGTGGGATTAAACATCAATAATGTATGTTGTAAATAAGAATGTAAAATGCCAATAGACTTTAATAAATTTTCACATGTATCCAATGGAATACCAAGCGCCAAATACTTCTTCCTGAACTCTTGAGTAAAATCCTGAACATTCTTCCCTTTACCTTGCCTCAAATGCTGCCAATCAATAACAACTTGCTGCATGTATCCCAAAGGATAGAATTGTTTTCTGAGAGCTTTTAAAAAATTATACCATGAAGAGACGACTTTACCTTTCCACTTTAAATCTACTTGAGTTTTAATTTCCCACCAGATTAAAGTTGTTCCCCCCATTCTAAGTTTCGCTAACCGAATTTCTGTTTTTTCATCAGAAATGTTCTGAATTCTACAATACACTTCTAACTGCTTAATCCAGTTATCTAAGTTTTCAGGATTCATTTCGCCATCATAAATAGGTAGTTCAAATTTTACATCAAGTTTCAAAAGAGATGATTTCTGAGGTTTATTTTATGTTTCAGAATCTGAACTGGAAGAAGAAGAAGAAGAAAAAGATGATGAAGATGATAGAGGAGAAGGAATTTTATCATATTTTCCTTTTCCCTTTTTGTTCTTCATTGATTTCTAAGATGAAGCTCCATCTCTCACCTTATTATTTTCATAGATTTATCCCAACATTTGCTGCATGTTCAAAAAAATTTGCTGAACCTGTTCCTCGCCATTGACCTTTACTTCAGAAGTTTCACTTGCATCGGATCCTCCCATTGTCGATTGTTGAGCGACCTTTCGCTTTCCAACTTTTGAGTCTATCTCCTTGAGCGTTCCTTCTCCATGTCGCAACCTAGACCTGGTTAACATTCACTGGAAAAATACTACAAAACGCAGCCTACTCTGATACCAAAATATGATCTGAAATAGGATTGAATATTTGCCAAAGTGAATTTATTTTTAACTTGATCGCTTAGTGTGGAAGATTGAAGGAAATAATTTTATTTTATAACTTAATGAAAAAATTAAGAAGCACTATTAAACATGAATTTGCAGCAAAGAAAATAGATAGAAGACATAAAACATTGATTATGAAATTCATCCCTGGTGGATTATGTCTCCGAGTCCGCTTTCAAGATGGGCGTCTGTTTGATTAAGGAATGATCCAAAGAAGTATTTACATAGAAATTCACCAGACTGAATGTGATCGCACGCACCTCTGGTCTCTGTCAACATAAATCTCTCTCTCCTAGATTTCCAATGCCTGTCTCGACACCAAATTCCGCCTTCGGACGACCAAGTTACACTGAAAACAAAAATTGTTCCTCTCTTACATAATTCTGAATAAAAACCTTCAAAAACGCCCTTTCCCTCCATGGAGCAATGATTAATATTTTATAATTACAGGCCAGGTTCACTCTTGGGCCTATACTTGGCAAGTGGTTTTACATTTAATGAAATGAGCTCATGGGAAAATAAGGGTGTAACACCTTATGTATTTGGTACATGGTGGTTGAATTAAAATTAACGCACACTTAATTTACAAAACCAAAATATGATTTTGGATATAAAATTAGCCCCAACGATTTGACTATTAGCGGAGAGGTGAACAACCACATGTGACAGGTGGCCGACGATCTAACTGTTGGCTGCCACCTAGTGGTTAGGTTCGGCGGTTCCGTTGGCGGTCAACCTCTCGCATGTGACAACTCATCGGTGGTCAAACAACTGTGTGGTCTGGCTGTGCTATGTAAAACTTGCGGTATAATCTGTTCACATGTCCGCCACGGTTAACTCCTCATACGGTTAGCTGCTGCGGTTAGAATGTAACATAGTTTTAATATAGGTTTTGTATATAGTTTTTCCATCACATGGATTATAACATTGGTTATTACATAGGTTTGTGCTATATAGGTTTTAAAAATATCATTTTCTTGTAGTTTAGCGCTAAGATAAATTTGACCCCTTTTACACCATATAACATAGGTTTTGCATTCACGACTTAGGCTTAGGACTTATGAACCATAGGTTTACAATTTTCCACCCTTTAACACATACACCGTAAATAATTGAAGGCTCTCTTTCATCCAGAACATTGGAGAACTGAAGGCTATCTGAACTTCCCTGTCGATTTGAACTCTGCAAGATCCTCCTAGATCACAAATCCAGGCCAAGTATTCCTCCCATATAATATGATAAATTTTTTAACAAGGATGTTGTATGAGAATGCCTGCTGTGCCCCTCACCTCATGCCTTTGGAAGTTTACAATGTTAATGGGGAGTAATAAAATCACATGCATTCACATGCTTGGAAGTGGGAACAACAACCCCTCCATTTAATGTTCTTTCATGCCCAGGGTGGTGCGCACATGGCCCTAATACTTTTTCCTTGTTCCTCACCCCCATCAAGGATATATTTATTTTATTATATATATATATATACACACACACAAATCCTAAAATATTCCCTAAAACTGCTTCTAAGAGCTCATCTTCCTCAGACGTAAGGAAAGTGGTCAATGTCCCAAGACCTAGAGACATTTGGAAAGAGTGAAAGCCTCCCCCCTTATGAGCCACTAGTGGGTAGTTCTTGGTGGTATGGTTTTCCTTGAATAATATTAAAAATAAAATATGAAAAATGAGAAAAAAAAAAAAGGTAGATAAACTTTAAGTGTTGATTTTTATTGTATTTTCCGTAGTCATGATATTTGGTCTTCAATAACATGGTTGAAAAATGTTTGAATCTAACCCTAAAAAATTTGGGGGGGGGGGGGGGGGGGGAAGGAGATGATGCCGGATCACCATGTTTACATTTAAACATGTTTTTTTCATGTCTTTCATAGTCATAATATTTGATCTTTAATGGTGATAATAAGGATTGCGTTACGCATTTGCTGCCCCCGTGCTAGGTTTCATAACTCACCTCCATGGTTGTAACTACGGGGGGATCCACCAATTGGGAACCCTCTCCATCTCCGCCTCCCCCCTAACTGCTCACCTTGTTAGACACATTTTCCTTGAGTGCCTAGATATTTGATGGGTTGAAATCCCAGAAGCCAAAGCCTTCAAATTTGTTAAAAAACTAGATACTATTCCAAGTTTAGGTCAATCCAAGTAAATTAAGGACAATGGATCTCAGTCTTGTATAAAATGAATTGGTATGCTATTTCATGGTAATTTCCCCCTCTCCAAGAACTCTCCATAAGTGGGTAGATAGATCTTATATTATAACGATCAACAACCAAATAGATTATGCTATATGCGGGAAGGGCTCCTTCACTTTCTTGTTGAAGAGAAAAGTAGACAAGGGTCTAATTTTCAGATGTGGCCCCTATTTTATGGGTATTATGGGATTTATTTGGATAGGTGGACTCTTGATTTCAATCATGAGAATGCTATTCCTTTGGTATTTTGAATTTGGGTGAAGCTTCCTCACCTTCTGCTCCACTTTTGGAATGATAAATTTTTTGAAAGCATTGAAATGATTTGGGTAGATTAATTACTAAGGTTATACCTAGGGACTCAGTGTTTGCATGCATGAGAATTTGTGTGGAATTCAATAGATAAAAATGACTCATTGAAGTAATTCAAGTCTCTTTGGATAACTAGTCTTTCATTCAGTAGGTGGATTATGATAAGATCCCATTCAAATGAAATCATTGTTATGAATATGGGCACTTTGCAAAAAGTTTCCCTACGTTGGAATAAATCTAGAGGAAACAAGAAGAAGGAGGTCAATGAAAAATAAGAAAGAGGAATAAAGGGAAAGCTCAGAAAAATAATCAGAGAGGGTAAGGAGTTCCCAATAAAATGCCTTCTCCCCCCTCTAAAAGGTTTCATGTAGATTATGGATTGGTGTTAGGTGTGGGATTTGGTCCAAATTTGGTTGGGAACAAATACGTGGTGCTAGATGTGGGTTTGGATGAGGGATAAATTTTGATGCATCAAGAAATTGGCCTATCCCAAGTGGAAGGGGTTTCAATTCCTCTCAAGGAAGAGGAAAAAAACACAAGAACTTGAGGACACTCCTATTCAAAATATTCCTGAAGATGAAGCAAATTTAGATGAAGAGGAAGAATTCGTCTCCTACTAGAGGGAAATATTGATTGGATTTCTTGGTTACATCAGGTGAAAGGTATGAAAATGAGATGGAAAGAGTTGGATATGCTGGAATCAAGAAGGAAAGTGGGATGGAAAACAAATCGGGAGGTTGGAACTTGGCGTGTAGAAAAGGATAAAGAGAAATGAACAAAACTAGTGATTAGTGGCCTAACTTTAAAAAATTTAAGGCACCAAAAGAAAATGAGCTTCATAGGTTCTCATCTAGGTGGGGGATCAAATTCAATCAGTAAATAATAAATATTATCTCCTGGAATTGTAAGGGGATGGGGAGTGAAAAAAGAGGAGAAAAAATCAAAAGTATAGTCAGATCTAAAGAATCCCACCTTCTCCTTCTTGAGGAGAAAAAAACAGGGAAGCATGATACTCTTGCTCAGTTCCAAGTAGTTTGGAAAAGAAATAATGCAATGGAAATTAGTTCTATAGAAGCATCAAGAGGGATTTGTATACTATGGGTTTCTACACTTTTGAAACAATTCGATGAAGAAAAATTCTCTCATTAGATCATAAAGAACCTTCTTTGCCTTCCCTCAAAAAATATTTGTAACATTATAGATGTTTACATGCCCAACATATACAATGAGAAGCTAGAATTCTAGGAGTCGATGATGCAACAAGAATTTTTTCTCAGCTCTATTTTCATTTTGGGTGGTGACTTCAACATCATGATTAATCAATGGGAAAATAAGGGAGGAAATATAGTAAGGGATCCCTTCCAGGAAAAAATGGAATACTTGATAGCCTACATGGATCTCATTGATGTTTGAAAAAATATCTCAAAATATTCATGGAGTAATATAAGAGTTGGACCTGGGCATATCTCAGTAAGATTGGACATATTCTTGGTTAGATTTTCAATATTATACGATCATATTACACTTTTATATTTCCACTTATCTTGGAGTGGATCAAACCATATACCTACCAAGATTTTGTTTGATATGGATGAATATCTTGGTCCCATTCTTTATTCAACCCCCTCTGACTAAAGGAGGCATATTTATGGGGTGTGGTTTCCAAGGCCTTTTTTGAGATGGAGGAAGATCTTGGCCCCCTTCCTTTTCAATTCAACCCACTCTAGCTAAAGAGGCAGGTTTCTAGGGCATGGTTTCCAAGGCTTAATAAAAATAGGTGATTGGATCACCCATTTATATTTGGAAACACAAAATTAAAGTGTTGAAAGAAGAGCTAAGGAGATGGATAAGTGAAAATAAAAGTTCCAAAAAAGGAAAGGTAGAGAATCTAAATTCCACCCTCGAGGACATCTTCCAAAAAAGGGAAGATCACGTGACCAAAAATAATTATTACTAAAATAAAAGTAAACCTTTTATAACATGCACAAAAAATTCAAGGTGGAGGAAGATATTTGGAGAATAAAATTGAAGAGTCTATGTCTAAAATCAAGGGACAAAAATACCAAAATTTTACATAAGAAATCCAAAATGAGTGGCTGAAAATAAGAAATACTATTGAGGTTGATGGGAATATTCTTACAAATAGGGAAAAAATAAAGGGGGTTTACTTTTCTTATTTTTAGGCTTTATATACATAACATGGCACCTCAAGTTTTCTCACTAAAGAATTTATTTTCTACTTTCCAAAGCTAGTAATGAATGAGAAAAATATCAAGATAATGAGCCATATTTTAGAAGAAGGAATTAAAATGGTGATCTAGTCATTTAAACCAGACAAAGCCCCAATATTGGATGGATTTATAGGGAATTTGTATCTAAAATGTTGGAGCATAATTAAATTTTATTTGTGTATAATGGTGGAATTTGTTTAGAAATATGGGATGAATGTGGGAAACCTCAAATCTTCCTTCTTGGCCCTAGTTCCCAAATATGTAAGTCCTTCATTTTCTAGATTTTGTCCCTTTTATTTATGAAATTTTTATTCCAAACTTATCTCAAATATTTTAGCTCAAAGGATTAAGCCTCTCCTTCCTCATTTTATTCCTAAAAATCAAAGCAATTTTGGTAGTAAAAGGAAAATTTTAAATAACATCATTTTGGTCTATGAGGACATTCATTGCAATAAGAGTAGCGAGGAAAAATGTATGGAAATAAAATTGAATATGGGTGATGTGTTTGAAAAGGTTACACATTCCTTCCTTTTTCCATTTTGAAGAAAATGGTATTCACCTAGAATTTCATTGGATGGGTGGAATCCTGTATCCATAGCCCTTGGATATCTCCATTGGTAAATGGTCGGTCTATTCGTTTTTCAAATATTTATGAGGTCTCAAGAAAGGGTGACCCCTATCTTTGATCTTATATATCATAATGGTTGAACCATTAAGCAGAACATTGGACTATGAAAAACACATGAATTCAATTCCAAGGATCAGATATGCGAAAGGAATTGATGACACCATACTCCTTGGGGGGTCCTTTGTCATAATTGCCTCAGGATTTAAAATTGTTTTGGAAGATTTTGTCACTGTTTTAGGAGGAATGATAAATGAAACCGATAGTCATTTTTACTCATGGAAAATAAGAAAATATCTACATGGGGGAATTCTAATAATTTGGGGCATCTATTGAAATGATAAGTGAACCAAATTTATATATTTACGAATTCCAATATGTTTGAAGCCTTTCCCTCATCCTTCATGGAATCATGCGGTGGAAAAATTGAAAATCAATTTCAAGCAATGGGGATTACAGTAGGTCAATATGGTTAGGAAGTTAACTCTTATTAAATTTATGCTTTCATATCTAATCCTTTATCAATTATCTTCTCTCCTTTATCATGTAGCAGTGAGGCAACAAATGGCTCAAGAAATCAGAAAATTCCTTTGGGAAGGTGGAAAATCCAACACTAAAATATTTCATCTCTTCAGCTAGAGGAAAATTCTCATTTAAAAAGCTATGGGTGGGCTATGAATAAGATATAATGTTCTAATGAATATTGATTTAGGTGCTAAAATGGTTTGGATTCTAATCACTAGAACCAATGATTAGTGGAGGAAAGTCATCCATAGAAAATATTTATATGGCCAAAGGGATTCTTATATTTTATAAATTCCTCTAAATAAATGAGATCTCAAATCTAGATGCTGCTGACAGTAACAAATTCAATTCCTCTTATCAAATTTAGGTTGACATGGATTGCGGGTAATGGGAAAATAATTAAATATTTGGAGAGACAAGATCTTGGGTGTGCCTCCTTTGGGGTTGAAGGCTCCTCTTTTTTCAATGTGTGAATGGATTGTTGTGCAAAGGAAACGGTCCCTATTTGAAGTGCTTGGGTCCAAATGGATCGAAAAAATGAAGCATACAATCGATGGGAGCATCGAGAATTACAAGGCCATATTTGTGGCCAAAGGATTCTCTCAGATAGAGGGAGTGGATTATGAGGAAAATTTTGCACTAGTTGTAGGATATTCCTCAATCAGATCCATTCTAGCATTGAATAAACAAATGGGGTGGGAAATCCACCAGATGGATGTGAAAAATTCCTTTCTCAATGGTGCTGTTGAGGATGAAATTTAAATAGAGTAACTTGAATGATTTGAGACATGTGAGTTAGATTCACATGCGTGAAAACTCAAGAGAACATTGTATGTCTCAAACAAGCACCCCAAGCATGGTATACTCAAATAAAAAACTATCTCAGTGGATTGGGATTCACCAAAAGTGAACCAGATGCATACCTCTATGACATTGTGGTAGATTGTAATTTGCTTATTCTTGTTTTGTATGTGGTAAGCAACTGATCCGATCTTGCAATGGAATTTGAGATGAAATACATGTTCCTTATGAATTAATTCCTCGTGCTATAAGTATGGAAAGGTGACAGTGAATTATTTTTTTCTCAGGGGAAGTATGCCTCTGAGACACTTCAAAGATTTCAGATGAATAATTGTATGCCCATGGACACAACTCTAGCTACAAACTGGAGGAAGGAGAATGCCACTTCAGGTGAAGAGGTTGATGCTACCATTTAAAGGAATCTTGTGGAATCTTTGATGTATGTTGTAAGCACAAGACCTGACATGTGTTATGCAGTAAACCAACTGAGTCAAGTTATCGAGAGGCCTAACAAGCTATATTGGAAGGAAACAAAGCATGTGTTACAATAACTCAGAGGCACTACCGAGTATGTATTATGGTACAAGAGGATAGAGGGAGTGAAGCTTCAAGGCTTTACCAATGTAGATTGGGAAAGGATTCCATCAGACAGGAAAAGTACTTCATGTGCTATATTAAGTGTTGGGTCCATAACTATTTCCTAGTACATCATGAAGGAGAAGTATGTGGCGTTCAACACAAAAAAGGTTGAATACATGGCTGCAAGTCAAGCAACATGTGAGGCCATATGGATGAGGAAAATACTTGTGGGTATTTTCAGTTAGGAGATGGATCCGACAGTGATATATTGTAGCAATCAAATTTTCATTAAGCTCTATGAGAATCTGGTATTTCATGACAATTCCAAGCACATGATATCCAATATCATCATTTGCGAGATTGTTTACAGAGGGGAATTATGCCATTATAGTACATTCCAAATGAGGAGAAATATGTTGACATATTGAAAAGGGAATTTTCAAGAGGAAAATTTAAATTCCACAGGTACAAGATAGGGGTGGTGAAAAATGCATTTCTTCCTAAGAGGGAGTGTTGAAAAAATGTAGCAAGAAATGCTCAATTTGACTTTATCCTTTTTCAAATTGAGTAAATTGAATTTCCACATCATTAGGAAAACTTGGAGGTATTTAAATAGTGTGACATGGATCTTGTCACCCAGTTAGCTCACTAAATTCAAGTTATAGGGCTTGGAGTTCAGTTATGCATGTGTAATTGCTAAATTTTATTAATCCAGTTCAATTGTTTTCAGTTGTACTCAGTTAAGTGACCTCTAACTATTGATAGAGTCAGTTGAAGTTCATTTGTGCAGTGGGTAAATAGTATAACTTAGAGATCTGTCAGTTAAATGATCAATCATCCCAAAATATCTTATGCATGGAAGGAATTCAAATTTCTTATTTGAAGTGGAGATAACAAGGTAGTGTAACATTAGTTGTATAGTAGTTTGAGTGTACAGTTGTTGCAAGATATCACGGGAATAATCCTTGGGAATTGTGAAATAAATTAGGAGGAAATTACTATCTTTTAGGGGCTAATTTCCTCAGGAATTGCGCAAGCAAATAGGAGACTAGATGAGCAAATAATTGGCTAAGTGTTGGCTAGAGTTTCTCATTGAGCAGAGAAAACCATTATTCTTTTGTAGGTTGAGATCAAAGTTGGAGCGAGGAATTGTAATAGTTTCTCTATTAAAATAATTAATGAAAAGAGTCTTGAGGGGTTTTCCCTAGTTGAGTTACCCTATAAATCACTATTTATTTGTGTTTTTTCTTATTTCATATCTATGCATGTTGTTCTAAATTTTGATTTCTATTCCGCAGATCAATAGAGTATAATTTTGTCTCTTTATTTTTAGTTTGAAATAATGAAGTTTCAATTTATATAAAATATATACATGGTATCATATCCCTAAAATCACATTATAACCAATATTTCAAACTTATCTCTCATGAATTTCGCTTTTGCAGGTTCAGTGCAACAATTTTTCTTTAGGACCAGGAGAATGTACTTAAACAGTTTTATATTGGAGTATGCCCTAGAGGGTAGCTCGAATTTCATAGCATGGAAGGATCAAATGGAAGAATTTCTCAATGATAATGGTGTGTTGGAATATATTAAATTGATATTGAAAAAACCTAGTAGTCGAATTCATAACAATTAGCTCAATGGAAGAAGGATGTTGCAAAGGTCAGGAGAATTACTTTGGAAGGTGTGAGGGACTATGTGGTATCAAATATCCATGGAAAAGAGTCACTGTTTGGTTTGTGGAAGACACTAACTGAGATATTGAAAAATAATAGTGACCATATAAAATTTTCCCTAAAAGACAAACTTTGAAAAATAAGAATGCAAAAGAATGATACCATTCCACAATATATCTCTATATTTACACAAGTTCGAGATGAACTGGGATGGGTTTGGGTGAATGTTCCAGAAGATGGCTTGGTGACCCTAACTCTTTTAGGCCTTCCAAAATCCTGGCGCAACTACGAGGAATCTATGAATGGAAGGGAAAAATTACCGAATTGGGAAATGTTGTGGCTCGATTTGGTTAAAAAAGAGTTCAATGAAAATACTAGAGATGGAACATCATCTAGAGCAAAGGCTGAAGAAAATTTTGCATTGGTTGGAAAGGGAAAGAAGGGTAAAGGTAAGAAGACCAAAGAAAACCTCAGTCTATCCAAAATTATGGTAAGAAGAAATATTTGAGAAAGATAAAATGTTTCAATTGCCACAAATTCAGGCACTATGCAACAAAATGTCTGCACAAGAAGTCTACCAAGAAGCCTTCAGGAGGAGCAAGAGGTGAAGCACTAGCTTCATAATTCGAATTATACTTCACACTAATGGCATGCATGGAAAGAACTATTATGGGGAGTGTGTGGTACCTTTATTTCGGTGCCTCATTCCATATGAAAATGTGTAAGGAGTTATTCAGTAGATTGTAGGAGAAGGATATCAAGATGCATATCGAAATGGGGGACGATGGGAGGTACAATTCTACAAGAAATGATACTATCACCTTTGAGAGGGAGAAATCCTCTCCTATTCACCTCAAAGATGTCATGTTTGTACCTACTATCAAGAAGTTCCCATACTCTGTAGTGGTATTGGACGATCATGGGTATGATGCTATTTTTAGTAAAGGGAAAGTATTTCTGAGACACATAGCTACTAGGAAAGTGAGGCAAATCAAGGTTTGAGTGAAGAACCTATAAAAAATTGAGGTGAAAGATTGCACTGCATTGAGCAGTAAGATAAAAAAAGGTGCAGAGTCAAGATGTTGGAGAAATATGGCAAAAGAGATTGGGTCATCTACACCATGGTTCTTTAAAAATCATGTAACAAATTACCGTCGGTCTCCCTAAAGGATCCCTTGACCAACATGATTTATGCAAGGGTTTCACATTTGGGAAATATGTCAAATATAATTTCCATGACTGAGATAATATAACAAATGAAATCTTGGAGAAATTCCACTTTGATTTTTGTGGACCATTTTCTACAACCTCCAAAACAAAACATAACTACTATGTTATTTTTATTGATGATTTCTCCAGAAAATGTTGGATCTTATTCATGTAGAAGAAGGATGAAGTTTTCTCAAAATTTGTTGAATTCAAGGCATTGGATGAGAAGGAGACTGAGAAGAAGGTGAAGGCTCCCATGAGTGACAATGGAGGTGAATTTGTTTCACATGCCATAAAGTATTTCTATGCCAAAGAAGGTATTCGAAGAGAACTGATAGCACCCCATAACCCACAACAAAATGGGGTAGATAAACAAAATAATAGGAGCATAGCGAGAGAAACAAAGGCCATGTTGCATGATCATGGGCTTCCATTACATATATGGTCGGAAGCATGCAATACCACAAGCTACTTGTAGAATTAAAGTCCTCATAGAATACTTGGTATGGCCACACTTGAGGAAGCCTTCTCTGGATAAAGTCTGATTTGTCTCATTTCAGAATTTTGGGAGCTTCAGTTTATTGTCATGTCTCCAAGTATTCAAAGAGGAAGCTTGAGCCTAAAAAAAAGTTGGTATTTTTTGTAGGATACACCGAAAATCCACCCATAAGCAACAAATTAGATAGGAGGCAGAGTGGAGGCACTCGTTCAACCAAAATATTCTAGAGAGGGGAGAAAGAGAACCATAGAAGCTGATAGATTTTTATAGGATTCTAGGGAGAATGTGGGAGCCCCTACAACATAATGCAGGAAAAGGAGGTCACCTGATAGGTAAAATGCGTACATGGCTCTCATGAAAGAGCTCATTGAGACAAATCCTTCTTCATTTAAAGAAGCAGTTTCTCAAACTGTTTGGGTTGATGCCATGGTGAAAGAATACAAATACATCATGAAGAAAAATGTATGGGAGGTGGTGCTGAGACAAAAAGGAAAATAAATGGTTGGTTCCATATGGATCTACAAAGTGAATCATGCAGCTAATGGGAGCATCGAGAAGTATAAGGCCACATTTGTGGCCAAAGGATTCTCTCAGATAGAGGGAGTGGAATTTTGCACGCATTTCAAGATATTCCTCAATCAAATTCATTCTAGCATTGGCTGCATAGATGGGGTGGTAAATCCACTAGATGAATGAGCAAATCGCCTTTCTCAATGGTGTTGTTGAGTAGGAAAATTTACATAGAGCATCCAAAAGGATTTGAGACATATGATCAAGAGTCACATGTGTGTGGACTCAAGAGAGAATTGTATGGTCTCAAATAGGCACCTCAAGCATGGTATAATTAGATTGAAAACTATCTCAGTGGATTAGGATTCACCAAAAGTGACACAGGTGTGAACCTCAATCACATTGTGGTGGATGGTAAGATGCTTATTCTTTTTTTTATATGTTGATGATTTAACATTGACATGTGATGAGAAAATTATCCGCTCTTGCAAGGGAATTTGAGATGAAAAACATGGGCCTTATGCATTACTTCCTTGGGTTGAAAGTATGGAAAGGTGATGGTGAATTTTTTGTGTCTCAGGGGAAGTATGCATCTAAGATACCCATGGACACACCTCTAGCTAGAAATTGGAGGAAGGAGAATGCCACTTCATGTGAAGAGGTTGATGCTACCATTTACAAGAAGGTTGTGGGGTCTTTAATGTATCTTGTGAACACAACATAAAACATGTGCTATGCAGTAAAAAAAATGAGTCAAGCTATGGTGAGGCCTACCAGGATGTATAAGAAGGCAACCAAGCATGTGTTACGATACCTTAGAGAAACTACCGAGTATGCATTATGGTATAAGAGGACAAAGAGATTGAAGATTCAAGGCTTCACTGATGCATATCGGGCATGGATTCCATCAGACAGGAAAAATAATTCATGTGCTATCTTCAGTTTTGGGTTCATATCTATTTCTTGGTACTGCAGGAAGCAGAGGTTTGTGGCATTCAACTCAGTGGAGGCTGAATACATGGCTGCAATTCAAGCAACATGTGAGGCCATATGGATGAGGAAAATACTAGTGGGTTTTTTTTTTTTTTCATTTAGGAGATGGATCTAAAAGTGATATATTGTGATAATTAGAGTTTCATTAAGCTCTATGAGAATCTGGTATTCCATGATAGGTCCAAGCATAGTGATATATGGTATCATTATTTGTGGGACGCTGTGCAAAGGAGAATTATGTTGCTAGAGTACATTCCAAGTAAGGAGTAAGATGCTAACATCTTGAAAAAGGACTTTTCAAGAGGTAAATTTGAATTCTATAGGTATAGGATAGGGGTGGTAAAAAATCCCTTTCTTGATAAGAGGGAGTGTTGAAACAATGTAGCAAGAAAGGATCAATTTGACTTTAGCCTTATTCAAATTGAGTAAATTGAATTTCCACATCAACAGGACAACTTTGAGGTAGTTAAATAGTGTGACATGAATCTTGTCACTCAATTAGTTTATTAAATTAAAGTTATAGGGCTTGGAGTTCGACTATGCATGTGTGATTGCTAAATTTTAGTAATCCGGTTCTGTTGTGAAACCAACTCCAAAAATAGAAGAAAATAGATATCAACGCCTTAGAAATAAGCCACTTCGAGGGGGCAACCTCGAATACATTACATGAATGAAAAATTCTTGGATGATACAAATGAAAAAACCTCCTTTCTATATATAGGAGTCCATGGGGCCACAATGTAATCCTAGTGGGGCCACAATGTAATCCTAGCCGACCTAACAATAGCAATGTAAGGGCACAATAATAACAATATTGGGGTTAGAGGGGGCTACAATAATAAAAATAAGGGGGCTACACTAAAAACAATAAGGGGCTAAACGCTTGAGTAGCTTTGGGTGCTTCTGTATAAAATTCTCATCCTCCCATGTAGAATCTTCAGTGGGTAAGTTCTTCCACTTGATGAGATACTCTGAAATTGATCGATTTCGTAGTTGTCGAGTTCTTGTTTCCGTGATCGCTTCAGGTTCCAATATGATTTTTCCTTCCTCATCAAGTTCTGGCAATATTGTTTGAACTGGAATATTTTCACCTATAACCTTCTTTAAGCATGAAACATGGAAAACTGGATGCACTCGCGAAGAAGCAGGAAGCTCCAATTTGTATGCCATAGTACCAATATTTTACAACACCTTGTAAGGACCATAGTACTTTGGCGATAATTTATTATCCTTCTTAGCTTGCTTGAGGGACATTTGTTTGTATGGTTGTAGCCGTAAAATACCTAATCTCCTACATCAAAACTTCTCTCGTTGCGATGTTGATCTGCCTGTTGTTTCATTCGATTTTGTGCCAAATTCAGGTTATCCTTTAAGAGTTTGAGAACTTCTTGTTGATGCTCGATGTGATCTTCCACTGCTTGAACCTTCGAATTTTCCCTTAAATATGATGTGATGGATGGTGGATGATATCCATAAAGTGCCATAAATGGGTCATTTTTGCTGCAGTATGGAAGGAAGTGTTATACCACCATTCAGTGAGAGGTAACCACTTGACCCATTGTGTTTGTTTATCAGATACAAAACAACTAAGATATCCTTCCAAACATTTATTTACTATCTCAGTTTGACCATCAGATTGAGGATGATAAGATGAGCTATGAGCTAATTGAGTACCCAAACAAGAAAATAACTCCATCCAAAAAATTCCAGTAAAAATGGGATCTCTGTCGCTCACAATAACCCTTGGGTTTCCATGTAGCTTTTGAATTGTGTCCATAAATGTAGTAGCAACTGTACTTGCTTTAAATGGATGAGATAATGTACAAAAGTGTGCATACTTGGTAAGTCTATCAACTACCACCATGATGACACTCTTTCCTTCAGACTTAGGTAAACCTGTGATAAAATCCATTGAAATCTCCTCCTAACGTTGACTTGGAATGGATAAAGGTTGTAGAAGTCCTGGGGTCTTAATTGTTTCCACTTTATTCTGCTGGCAAACCAAACATTCCGCCACAAACTTTCGAATATCAGATTTAAGGCCATCCCAAAAAAATTCTTTCTTCACCCCGTGGTAAGTTTTTAAAAATCTTGAGTGTCCTCCTAAAGGAGAAGTGTGCAATTCCAGAAGAATCTTTTGTTTTAGTTGGGAATTCTTACAAAGATATAAGCGATCTTTGTACCATAAGGAATCATTTTTCCAACTAAATGTATTAGATGTAGTAGGATCTTGCTACAACTTTTGTATGAGTGTCCATACATCTTTGTCCTTCTTCCATTCATCTCTTGCTTCGGTTATCCAATCTGGTGTGATAATAGAAATGGCACAAAGCAATGCTTCCACCTCTTCATTCTTTGTTGAGAGTGCATCTGCAACAACATTAAGCTTTCCTTTTTTGCAGATTATTTCAAAGTCATAACCCAACATCTTTGTGACCCATTTTTGCTGCTCTTCTGACGATAGTCTTTGTTCCAAAAAGTGTTTAAGACTATCATGATCAATTTTTACCTTGAAGTGTCTTCCCATTAGGTAAGTTCGCCATTTCTTTAGTGCATGCAGTATTGTTAACATTTCCTTCTCATAAATAGGTTTCTGTAAATACTTTCCTTTGATTGGACGACTTTCAAAAGCAATGGGTCTTCCTTCCTGCATTAAAACTGCACCAATTCCATTTCCTGAGGCATCACATTCCAGAATAAAGGTTTTTGTGAAGTCTGGCGTAGCTAAGACCGGTGCTAGGCACATTGCCTCTTTAAGATGTTCAAAGGCCTTAGTTGCTTTAGGAGTCCATGAAAATGCATCTTTCTTCAATAATGTTGTTAGAGGTGCTACTATTCTCCCATAATTCTTAACAAACTTGCGATAATACCCTTTTAAACTGAGAAATACTCGCAACTGCTTTATAGTTGTGGGGACTTTCCATTCCTTAATGGCTTCAATTTTGTTAGGGTCTACCTTAACACCCTCGTGAGATACAATATGACCCAGATATTCCACCTCTTGTACTCCAAAGAAACATTTGGATGATTTTGCATATAATTGTTTCTCCTGCAATAGTTTGAGCACCCTGTCAATATGTTGAACATGATCCTTCCAAGACCTGTTGTAGATTAGTATATCATCAAAAAATACTAGCACAAATTTTCTAAGGAAGGGTTTGAAAATGGAATTCATCAACCCTTGAAATGTAGAAGGTGCATTGGTAAGGCCAAAAGGCATGACCAAAAATTCATAATGACCTCATGAGTTCGAAATGCTGTTTTTGGAATATCTTCAGTCTTCATTCTAATTTGATGATATCCTGAACGAAGATCCAACTTGGTAAAATAAATTGCTCCATGTAATTCATCCAATAATTCATCAATCACAGGAATGGGAAATTTATCTTTAATGGTGAGCTTATTGAGCTCCCTATAATCCAGACACATTCGCCATGATCCATCCTTTTTGTGTACCAATACTACAGGAGCAGAGAAAGAACTTTGACTAGGTTGAATTATACCCGCCTCTAACATTTCTGCAATCATACGTTCAATTTCGCTCTTTTGGAAGTAAGGATATCTATAAGGCCTGATGTTTGGAGGAACACTCCCTGGAATCAAATGAATAGCATGATCATGATCACGAATAGGTGGGAGTCCTTTGGGAGTTTCAAACACCTTGGAATGATTGTCCAAGACTTGTTGGAGATCTGCAGAAATAGATGATTTTGATGTCGGAACTTCTAGTGAGCATAATTATGCAATTACGCCTCGTTGTTCTTTCTTTAGAAGCTTTTTCATGAAATTATAGCTTATTATCCTTCCCGGCTTCCCTTCAATACCCCGTAATTCAACTTCCTTTCCTTCTGAAAAAAATTTCAAGAAAAGTTTTTGAAAATTAAAAGCTACCGTCCCCAAAGATTGTAACCATTGTACTCCTAGTACAACATCAACACCTCCCATAGGAATGGAAAGCATTAGACTAGTCAATACATATTCCCCCATGGTTAGCTTGATATTATGGCATTTTCCAGAGCAATTTATAGTTCCTCCATTTGCAACCATCACTTGACATTCTCGTGTTGGGTATAGGAAACAATTCAATTCCTTGGCTACCTTACAATGAATAAAATTATGGGTACTACCCAAATCAATCAACACTATTACCTTTTTCTTCTTGATATGTCCTTCTATCTTGAGAGTTTGAGGAGTGGTAATTCCTGCCAATGCATTACACGATATGGTCGGACTCATTTCTTCCTCTTCTTAGGTTGGTTCCTGGTGTATATCCTCTTCTTGTTCATTTTCTTCTTCCTCTTCACAATCTATGTAAAATAATTTCTTCTCAGCACACTTATGACCTTTAGTGTATTTGCTATCACAACTCTAGCAAAGCCCTTTTGCTCTTTTTTCTTCCAATTGTTGTGGTGTCAACCTTGTAGGTTGTGGAAATCTAGGCGTAGCAACACTTCCTTCTTTATAGAATTGAGTGGTAGGCTTCCTTGTCGCCATAATTTTACATTCAACTTTTCTTGCCAACCTGAATGCCTTCTCCAATGAATCAGGTTCCAAAACGCGAACTTCACGTTGGATGTTATCCTTTAAAGTGCCTATGAAGAGATCAATCCTGTGTTCCTCTGGAATATCAGTTACCCTTATATTCAATTTTTGGAAGTCCTCATTGTGCTGCCCCACTAAACCCTTTTGTTTGAGATTTATCAATTGGCTAAAGAAGGTGTTGCTCTTTGTATCCTCATAATGTGCTATCATTTCCTCCGTAAAAATTGACCAAGTGACAATTTTTTTACGGGAGTAAAGCCATCGATACCATACAAATGTATTTTGTTCTAAATGTAAATTTGCAATGCGTACCTTTTGTGTGTTTTGCACATTATTGAGATCAAAATATTGCTCCATCTGTAGTATCCATGTTACAGGATCCTTGCCATCAAACTTCCTCATATCCATCTTTAGAATATGGTGGTTCTTCCGTCCAACATTAGAGTTTATGAAATCATGATTAACATTTATTTTGTTCTCATCATGTTTTTCCTCTACTATATTTTCACCATTCGGAAACATTTCTTGTATCAACTTTGCCAAACCTTCGATGTCTACTTTTAAGTTTTCCATTTTTTCATCGATCTTAGCTTCCATGCCATCCATATTAGCTTCCATGCCCACTTACATGCCTTCCATCTTAGCTTCCAAACCATTCATCTTAGATTCCATGCCTTTCTTCAAACCATCCATCTTAGTTTCCATGCCTTTCTTCAAAACTTCCATTTCATTTTTTTTTGCTCTTTGCATTAGCGAAATTTGGTGCACTTGCTCTTGTAATTTTGATATCTCATGTTGTGTTTCTTCGTCTTTATGAGTCATAGTAGAGCCTTCTGAAGGCTTAATGGGTGTTGAATTATTTTTAGGGGCCATTTTAGAACCCAATACTGATATCTATTCTTCAATATTCCATTGGAATAAATTCCAACTATTTTTTTTCAAACGAGACTTATGTAATTTGAAAAAAAATACACACCTTTTTCTTTCTTTTGAGGAGTGCGATATTGAAACTGAATGATATCTATGATTTCAGATCTTCAATATTTTAAATTTGGTACTAAGGTATCCCTCTGAACCCTCTTTTGAATGCCATAAGTCTGACCTGATTTGGATTCTTGAAGACAAAGTTGTGCCCAATATCCTAAGATGACCTAATTATGGACTGGTTCAATAGAGCGAACTTGTATGACTTGCCACATGTCACTGCTTCCTCCTTCGGCTCTGAAATTGATATATAGGAAACTAAATTTTGTGTGCTTGCATCCAATTTTTACAGAATTCCAATCCGATGCGCAGAGAGAGAGAGAGTTATGAAGATTTTCCCATGATCACCTCTTTGAGATGAAATTTGGGAGCCTAAAAAAGTCTTAACTTCCACAGACCATATCTCTGAAACTATTGCGAACCAAGATCTGAAATTTTGCGACGATGTTCCTCAAGAGTTTGGCTTCGCACTCTAAAAATTTCAGATTCTGAGCCTTCGTAGAAAAAAAATTATAGCGAAAATTCCTCGATGACCTATTGAGGTTAAATTGAGGAGCCTGCAACACAGATCATATCTCTGAAAATATTGTGAACCAATCTCTAAAATTTTGCAACGATGTTCGTCAGGATTTCAACTTCGTACTCTAAAATTTTTAGCTTTTGACCCTTCGTAGAAAAAATGTATAGCGAAAATTCCACTTTGACCTGTTTGGAACAACGAAACCCTAGAATACAAAGCTTTGATACCAAATGTTGTGAAACCAGCTCCAAAAATAGAAGAAAAGAGACATCAATGTTGTTGAGCTCCAAAGATGTTCTTTCTTCCACCACATTCCACTCCATTTCCTTTGTCCATTATTAATCACAGGCTCAAATGATCAGTAGAATTAGTTAAAATTGCTTTAAGAATATATATCATGACTAACTTGCTAAGTTTTTATGATTTTGTCATTGTAGTACTTTTTGAACTAGATCTAGCTATAGAATGCAGACATTCTAAAGCTAGTTTCCGATTCTGCAGCTGTCTTCATGTCTACGCAGGTTCCAGGTGTCATCTCAGAGGAAAACACATATGGTCATATTCCACATCATTCCCTCATCATTTTTTGCTCTCCACGAAGTTTGAACGGAATTCTGTAGGCGGTTGTGTACGTGGGAACTCAAACTAGGAGAGAGACTCCTAATAGGACAAGGACAGTCCAGATGTCCTTAATTATATTACGTGACCACCATCAGAGTCCTACTTTGTTTTTTATTTGGAAAGACAATTATCCCTAGGTTATCTCAAGACAGTTATGTAAATTTGTTACAAATATGGCTCGGGAAACCGAGGGACAAGGTTAGATTTGGTGGTTGATTGCTAGATTTTAGAAGTCCGAAAAGACTCTGTTTTTGAAGTAATTTCTCTTTAATGAAAGAAGCATCATTTCCTTGAAAGCGTTGAGTCAATTTTGAAGTAGATTTCGTGCTACTCCGGTGGTAGAGGGCCCCTGCTACCTGAGCAGCCTTGTTTATACGGTTTAGATAAGTATTTTAGTCTCGTTTTCATTTCTGGCTTAGGCAAGTTTCTGAAGTTTATGTTCATACTTGTTTACATTAATTATCACAGCTAGACTTACTCTTATAAACTCTTCCAAAATATCATCACGATGAATAAGGCATAGCTGTGGTATTGTAGGTTTTAGTTGCATTTCCTTTCGAATTTTATGATTTATGCTTGTTTACACTAAGTGTCACAGCCGGTCTTACTCTTACAAACTTTTCCAAAACATCATTAACACTGAATAAGAAACTGCTGTGGTGTCTTAGATTCTAGTTGCATTTGCTTTCAATCTTATGTTTATGTTCAATTGCATTGAATAATACAGCCAGACTTGTTTTACAAACTCTTTTAAAATATCATTCCTATTGAACGAGATGGGTTGTAGAATTCCATAGACTAGTTGCATGTTAATTTAGTTATAGCACTCCGAAGGTTGATTGCATTTAGTTCAGCTCTGTCACTACATTTCCAGTTTGATAATGGCATTTTAGTTTAACTCTGTTCATTGTACTTCAAGTAGATTAGAAGCACTCTAGTTCAGTCTCAGTTCATTTTGTTTCAAGAAAAGATTAATGGCATTCTAGTTTAAGTTGTAGTCACTGTCTTTTAAGATTGATAGATCGCTTTCTAGCCTAGGTTATCCATTGTATTTCAAGTAGTATTAGTTGTCAAAATTATTCTCTTGGCCTTCATTATTTACAAACTTACTTTTGTTCTGAATCTATATTGATACATCATCAAATGAATAGGGGTCAGTCATATTAGTTTAAGGCTTTGATCACTCTGCAAATCTTTTACAAACTCACTTATAGCATTTTTCCCAAGCATCATTTTAGAAAATCTCAGAACTTATGAATAAGGCCTAGAAGTGATAAGTCAAGTTGCAGAATAGGATAACTTCAACATCATAGGTTAATCTAGAACAAAAATCTTACTATGTTACAAATAATCATTTTGTAATATTGTGAGTTGATTGTTTATTTAGGAGTACTTCATTTACACTTAACTTGTCCATTTCTCAAGCTCTTCCAACACACCTTTAATGAATGAATTGGATAAGTTCAAGCTCATGTTGTGATTTATTTTCTTGCAATAAAGACATTATCAAGCTTTGCATTTGTTGTTTGTCATCCGTAGTTTAGGCTTTGTTCTGTTTTAAATAACCAATAGCTTCTTTTCACTAGCACTTAGTTCTTTCTCTTTTCAAACATAAAACCATAAAACCAAAAACATCATAAAACACTAAACACAACGTAGTGAGAAACAAATACCTAGGCACATATAGTGCACCACACTTCAACAGTTTACCAACCCTGGTTGACAATTAATGAACTCAATTTAGGAACACTAGGTTGAGCACAAGTAGTCACTGTCTTTTAAGATTGATAGACCACTTTCTAGCCCAGGTTATCCATTGTATTTCAAGTAGTATTAGTTGTCAAAATTAGTCTCTCGGCCTTCATTATTTACAAACTTACTTTTGTTCTGAATCTATATTGATACATCATCAAATGAACAGGGGTCAATCATATTAGTTTAAGGCTTTGATCACTCTGCAAATCTTTTACAAACTCACTTATAGCCTTTTTCCCAAGCATCATTCTAGAAAATCTCAAAACTTATGAATAAGGCCTAGAAGTGATAAGTCAAGTTGCATAATAGGATAACTTCAACATCATAGGTTAATCTAGAATAGAAATCTTACTATGTTACAAATAATCATTTTGTAATATTGTGATTTGATTGTTTATTTAGGAGAACTTCATTTACACTTAACTTGTCCATTTCTCAAGCTCTTCCAACACACCTTTAATGAATGAATTGGATAAGTTCAAGCTCATGTTGTGATTTATTTTCTTGCAATGAAGTCATTATCAAGCTTTACATTTGTTGTTTGTCATCCATAGTTTAGGCTTTTTTCTGTTTTAGTATAACCATCCACTTCTCTTTTCCAACATTTAGCTCTTTTTATTTTGAACATAAAACCATAAAACCAAAAACATCATAAAACACTAAACACAAAGTAGTGAGAAACAAATACCTAGGCACATATAGTGCACCACACTTCAGCAGTTTACCAACCCTGGTTGACAATTAATGAACTCAATTTAGGAACACTAGGTTGAGCACAAACATTTAGGAAAATTTCACTTTGACCTATTTGGAACAGCGAAACCCTAGAATCCAAAGCTTTGATACCAAATGTTGTGAAACCAGCTCCAAAAATAGAAGAAAAGAGACATCAACGCCTTACAAATAAGCCACTTCGAGGGGGAAAACTCCAATACATTACATGAATGAATAATTCTTGGATGATAC
Source organism: Pinus albicaulis (assembly GCA_034641835.2). Taxonomy (NCBI): domain Eukaryota; kingdom Viridiplantae; phylum Streptophyta; class Pinopsida; order Pinales; family Pinaceae; genus Pinus; species Pinus albicaulis. The sequence goes on along the minus strand of CM076574.1, from coordinate 432,673,575 downwards.
AAATGACAAAACCTCCTTTCTATATATAGGAGTCCATGGGGCCATAATGTAATCCTAGTGGGGCCACAATGTAATCCTAGTCGACCTAACAATAACAATGTAAGGGCACAATAATAACAATATTGGGGTTAGAGGGGGATACAATAATAAAAATAAGGGGGCTACACTAATAACAATAAGGGGCTAAAATAGTAATATAGGGACCTAACAAGTTCATTTATTTTTAGTTGTACTTAGTTAAATGATCTCTAACTAATGATAGAGTCAGTTGAAGGTTATTTGTGTAGTGGGAAAATATTCTAACTCAACTTTCTATCAATTAACTGATCAATCAACCTAAAATAGCTAATGAATGCAAGGAATTAAAATTTCCCAGATAAAGTGGAGATAACAAGGCAATGTAACATGAGTTGTATACTAGTTTGAGTGTACAATTGTTGCATTAGGCTAGGAGATTAATCCTTGGGAATTGAACAATAGAATAGGAGGAAATTACTATGTTTTAGGGGATAATTGTGCAAGGAAATAGGAGGATAGATGAGAAAATAATTTGTTAAGTGTTGGCCAAATTTTCTCATTGAGAAGAGATAAAAACTATTCTTTTGCAGGTTAAGTTCAGAGCCGGAGCTAACAATTGTAATAGTTTCTCTATTCAAAGGATTAATGCAAATAGGATTGAGGGGTTTTTACCAGTTGGGTTCCCCTAGAAATAACCGTGTGTTTTTGGTTTTGATTATTTCATGTCTATGCATGTTGTTATAAATTATGATTTCCATTCCCAAGATCAAGATAGTAGAATTGTGTCTCTTTTTTTTTTTCAGTTTGAAACCTTAAGTAGTTTAAATTTATATCAAATTTCTATAGATGATAATGCAATAACCACAAAAAATGAAGATCAACAAGACATTAATGTTGTACTTTGCCTCAGGAGAAGGAAATCATCAGTGATTATGCTTCTTGAAGGAGGTGAATATTTCCATAGTTTCTTACAAGGGAGTTCCTACATCTTCTTGGTTGTGGAGGGACTCTATAAATGTCTAGTGGAATGAATTATGGCGGATTTGTGTGTGGAGAAATTTTATGTTGGCCATACATCGTCTCTCCTTGGTGCTATTCATGAATGAGGTGTTTCCAGGGCTAGAGTTTATTCCTGTTGGGAATGACTTAACCAAAAGGATTGGGAGGTTTGAGGTATCTTGACCCTTGGTAAGTGGGGATTTTTATTTGTGAAACCAGGCTTTGTAAATTTGGCCCCTTCCCTCTTGTCTTGTTATGCACTTGGTAGTTTGTTGGAGGTTCGTCATCTCATTTGTTTCTCTTCTATTTCCTCAGCTATTTCAATATTGCTGTGATGCGTTTGGTGTGGTATGTTTTCATCTGTTCAAATTTATGTTATTTATCCTTCTTGGATGGTTTTCATCTCAAAACAATCATAACTTCTAGGAGGCCTCTTTGTTGTTTTTTCAAATAGTAATATTCCTTTTTACTTTTAACATGGCTCCTTCTCTTGGCTTAATAAGTTATATTCTCTTAAGTTTTATTATTCTTGTGGAAATCAATGTGCCATATTTTTAATCTATGTTATATGTTGAATGTTTTGTTGGATTACGATTTTGGAAACAATGATCACTATTGAGAGGGGAGGGGGTGAATCAATAGTGATGCCATTTATACCAATTTTTACCAATTTAAACCTTTTACACAATGTAAATTATCCATGCACATTCACAACATTATCTCATCAAAACATATAAGAAATAATACACTCAAACCATAATAATCATGATAAATAACCATGAGAAACACAAGCATGCACACATAAGAACTAAAGCATTTATGGTGGAAACCCTTTTGGGAGAAAACCACCCTGTTGCTTTTGCGCTACTAAATTCTTTTATTAATTTGATGAAAAAATTGTACATGGATTAGCTTACAACCATAAGCCAATTTACTTGGCTTTATCTATAGTATGATGGCATCTATGAATTTAGAAATATGTTTGCCTCATGGATCTATGGACCACCATCCACTGGAAGCTACCATAACCAACGACCCTTGCCCAGCTACCATTGGACTCTCCAACTCCTATTGGATGGAGAAAACTCTTCCGACTACCGAATCTGGCAAATCACTGTATATACTAAAGCCTCCATGCCTTCACTTCATCCATGCGAACCACTTTTCATATATTTTAAAGTTGGGTTCTCAATTAGCTCAACATGAGAAACCAAATAAATCCATCGTCCTGCACATAAAATATAAAACAAAATATAACTTGGAGGCAGGGAATTCTTCATTACTTTACACACCAAAACATTTCTCTAAAAAACACCACATGCTGCCAATTTTCTGAAATTGTGAATATTCTTCTAAACTCTATCTCTGATTTTTGCTCACAAATATCTGATATAACTCTGGAAAAAACCATGTGAGCAGCTGTTACAATCTCTAATCACTCACAATGTAATTCTCACACACTCTTCAAAAAACCAACTAAATAGACTCAATTCCTTCCTCTATTTATCATTTTTCTAGTGTTGAGTCACTTAGTAAATGCTAGAGCTTATGGACCACTCAAAAATCCTTTTCACATGCTTCATATTTTGTTGAGATAGAATTCTTGAAAAAAATAACCACTAACTCCACTATCCCTTTGATATATTCAACCTTTATCAACTTCTAGAGGGCCCATGAACTTTTTTGATCATATGCCAAAAAATTCCAATCAAGAATATCACCATAACACCAAAATTATCTGAGCAACACAAGGAATTCAAAGAAAAACTCGCAAAAACACCTTAGTTTCTACTACAACATAGGATCCATGCAACTAGAAGCTTTAGTCACTCTCGTAGTCTTGGATCCATGCAAATGGAGCCTTACAACTTCTCCCACAATCTTGGATCCATGCGACTGTGGCTAAGGATGGTCAAAGCTCAATCAAATAAGCTCAAAAACTACTCAAACTTCTTCCAGAGCTTGAAATGCCTATGTAGGTCCTTTGGAAGTCTCTAGCACCTATGAAAAACTTCACCAAGTCACTACAACATCACAAGAAGTAAAACTAGGTTGACTAGGATGCCAACCAACAACATATTAAACATTCGGGCCATCAAACTTCTCCACAAACATATCTGTCATTAGTATGCAGAGCCAAAACATTTCAGACATCATCAAACACCTGTACAACCATCTCAAGCATCCCCTAAGACATGTAGATCCTCTCCAAGCCCAATGTATAACATGTCAACATGGGAGACCTAATCCGAGACATGGAGACTATGTAGACCAAATCAACAAGGATCCTCAACTCTAACTCCTGTAGCATCCACCAATACCTATATGCAGCAACATGATTGAGAGGATCATCACATTTCCAAGCTAGTCCAATATAGTAGACATGCCAAGGACCATCTACACATCATCAATACAGAAGCCACCTGTAGCCACACATGCACATGCATAACCAACTCACCTGCAACCCAAACAACTAGGTTGAAATCAATGCTAAACAACAACACATGCAACATTGAAACACAAATCAATGCAAACAATCTCCCTGTTTGGCATTGATGTCAACCCCTGTTGAACTAATCATCTGAAACTATCCTTTAAAAAACTGACCAACATCCTCAAATTCTTCCCCTTTGACATCAATGGCAAAGGGTTAAACATATCAAGGAAAAATGCTACATACTCCTCTACATGCAAGGGGTTCCATAAAAAAAAAACATAATCTCCACTCAAAATCATATGCAGGTGATGAACAATGTAGTGCAAGGATTAAAGATAACAACAACACTTCCCATGGAAAATAAGCGCACTAACCTCCACTTGGACACAAGCTATTCTCAAACAACAATGCAAAGGTGAAACAACATATCTCTCCCATGGAAACATGGCAATAAGAAACTTCAACAATTGAGAACATAATCCATGTCATAGCAGCAACAACATATCATATCACCAATACATAGTAGCAACAACATAATGTGACCAAGTAGCAGCAACATCTATGATCAATTCCATAGCAACACCAACATATATCCAACCAACTCTAAAACAACAACAAAAAATAAATCCTCTCCACACCGTTCTATCCAATAGTAGAAAAACTCATACCTCATCATCAATAATGACTATCTGGAAGCAACATATCTCTGAAGTAGACATGGTAGAATTCATGATGGTAGGTCACAATAGTATGAACAACCATACTCCACTGAATACAAATATCTCCATGGATGAATGCAAATTGATGTATGTATGGTTTCCAATGCATCCTTTCCATATGCAAGAGGCTACTCCACATGGACCAAAGACTATGAAAAAAATATATGAAACAAAGTACATGGTCTCATAGGCTTATTACATGGCTACAAAGCTGATAATACATGCATGTACATTTACATCAATAAACCCATAAATATATGAACCATGACTCACATGACTCTCTCTCAATGCATACATGACTCAAGAATGTCCCTCCATGATAATTATGAGAGCCCATACAATAATAATACTTGAAATACATGGCTGCAACAACACTAAAAATAACCCATACATAACTAGAATAACTCTCATGACTCAGTATACAACATATGCCAAACATGTCTATCATAAAAATCCTCTCATAAATATATGTCTCATACAATGTCATAGTGTAAGTAAATAGACCATATAATCAACCACATGTCCTCTATATGGCAACAAGATACTGTCAGTTGAATTCACATAAGGGACATTCATCAGCCTCTCCAAATCATCAGCCATAAATAAAGATCTGAACAATAGTAATCAACAACACATAATAATACACAGTAGCCCAAAAATAACATGTATCAACAACATAATGAACCAAAAATCATAACATACCAATTAGCCAAATATATAAGCCCTCTGTAACTATACATGGCAGCAATAATAATCATTAAATGGAGCATGATCCTCTACAAGATACTAAAAAAATGATAGCATCAAATAAGCATATAATGATGTAACGACAAAAAAACATCTCATCAAAAACCATACTAAAAACATAAGCATCATCATATGTAGCAGCAACACATTCATCATAAATATAAGCATCATGCACGATCATCATACTAATATCCCTGGCACCACAACATGCATAAAATCATTAGCCCAAAAATGCATGATACAAGCCAACCACATATGTAGTAATTATCCATGGAAAACTAAAACGAAAACTCCTACAACAATGATATATCAACTAAAAATATAACATGGAACACATAGCTAACTCCTCCAGGGATTCATGGTGCCATCAAAACCATAGAAAATTTGGAAGCATATAAAGCGCTCCACCTGAACTTGTGCCATCTCTCCTCCTAATCACATCTTAGCAACGACAACATCAGTAGAAAAAATAAAATCCATCATCATGAAATCATGAGCATCATCTAAAAAAAATTCTCAACAAGTATATATGTACACATATACTTCACTAGCCATGGTAACATCATTAATGGTTGTGACATGCAAAAAAAAATGCACTATAGCTCCCCCCTTAGACCATGCAAGTCTCCATTTCTTCTTGTCGTTATTTATTGGTCTTTCTTCCTCCAGAATTTGAGTGGCTTCTCTCTTGCATTCAAATGTATAATTTTCATATTGTTTGACCTAATTTGAATATTCTTCGTTCTTTGATTAGGCGGCCTTAAGTGTCTTAGACTATTGCAATCCTTGGCCATATGACCAAAATTATCACATATGTAGCATCTGAAATGACTAAGAAATGGAGGAAAAGGTTTGAATATCTTGATCCTCCTTTTACTCCTCATTGCATGCAACATGCATTCAATAGCCTTGGGGAAAAAATCATTGCATGAGTATCAATAACCATAGAATGGACTATTATACCTGATTTATAGAGATCTCCTTTGAATGCATGCTTGATTCTGCTTCTCCTTTGGATGCATCTTTTGATGAGAGAGATTAATATCTCCATTTCTACAAATTGCTACCATATGTCCACAAACTCCATATTTATAACATTTCCCAATTCTCTTCTTCTTCTTTTGCCTCCTCTTATTTTTCTTCTTCATGCATGGCTGGAGATTTTCAAATTTCTTGCTACTACTAGCTACTCCAACATTTTAAAATTTTCTTGCTAATGCTTGAGCACTAGTTTTGGACCTCTCTAATTCCATCCTTGTAGAAATTAATTCAGCCTTCAATTTTTGTCACTCATTCTCCAACTCATTGTACTTCTTCCTCATTCCAAATTCAACCTTCATTCCTTCTTGCAACTGATTTTTTAAATATGATATTTCTTCTTTGTAAGTACACTCCTTTTCATCAAACATTTGCAACAACATTCGTTGATCTTTATTTTCAGCCACGAGTCTTTGAATTTCAGCTTATAGTGGCATTATCTTTGATTTCTCTTCATCTTTGCTGCCGCTAGATATTTCTTATTCTTCTTATGAGGATGATTGATTTTTTACTACAATTAAAGTATACTCCTTTTCATTTTTATCCATTCTAAAAAATGCAATTTTCCTCCAAGATACAAATTCGGCAACTTGTCCAACATCTCTTTGGCTATCTCACAATGCTTCACACACATGCTATCAGGTTTTGAAATACTATTCAAAATAATATTTTTAGCTAAAACATTTTATTCATCTTTAACTCCATATTCAACTGATAGAAAAATATATTCATCAACGAATAATAAATATGAATCTAAATTCACTCCCCAAGTTGCAAATTTACCTTCGTGAAGTATTGGAATTATTTGTTGATCCATTTCGGTAAATTTGCAAAATATTCCCAAAACTCCCAGATCCACTCTCCAACAATCAAGATGCACTCGAGAGCCCCACTATGATATCGATTGTTGGAAACAATGATCACTACTGAGAGGTGTGGGGGTGGGGGGGGGGGGGGGGGTGTTGAATCAATAGCGATGACCTTTATATCAATTTTAACCAATTTAAAATTTGGCCACAATGTCAATTATCCATTCACATTCACAACATTAAATCATCAAAACATATAAGAAAAAATAAAATCAAATGATAACAATAATGATAAATAACCATGAGAAACACAAGCATCCACACATAAGAACACAAGTATTTCTAGTGGAAATCCTTTCGGGAAAAAAACCACCCTATTACTGTTGCACTGCTTAATTATTTTATTAATTTTATGAACAAATTGTACATGGTTTAGCTTACACCCATAAGCTGAAAGACTTGGATTTCTCGATAGTATGCTGACATTTATCAATTCAGAAATATGTTTCTCTCACGGATCTACAGACCACCATCCACTGGAAGCTCCAACGACCAACAATCCTCACCCAATTACCATTGGATTGTCCAAATCCTACTGGATGGAGAAAACTATTCCCACTACTAAATCCTCCAAATCACTGTCTATATTGAATCCTCCACGCCTTCACTTATTCCATGTGAACCACTTTTCATATATTTTCAAACGGGGTTTGCAATTCAGTCAAAATGAGCAACCCAACAACTCCACAGTTCTGCACATAAAATATGAAACCAAATCTGACCCGAAGGAGTGAAATTATTCACTACTTCACACACAAAAAAATTACTCTCAAACACACCACATGCTTCCAATTTTCTACCATAAGAAACACACAAATTTTGAATCTTCTTCTCAACTCTATCTATGATTTCTTCTCACAAATATATGATATAACTCTGCAAAAAATATGTGAGTAGTTGTTGCAATATCTACTCACTCACAATGCCCTCATAATGAAATACTCACACACTCTCCAAACAACCAACCAAATAGACTCAATGTCTTCCTCTATAATTCAATTTTATATGTTGAGTCACTCAGTAAATGATACAAGTTATGGACCACTTAGCAATCATTTTCACATGCTTAAAATTTGGTTGAGATAGGATTCTTGACCTAATCAACCACTAACACCACTGGACCTTTGATATCTTCAACCTTGATCATATTCTAGATGGCCCATGAACTTTTCTGACCATATGCTGAAAAATTTCGATCAAGAACATCACCATAACACAAAAATTAGCTGAGCATCATGAGGAATGCAAAGAAAAACTCCCGAAAACTCCAAAGTTTCTCCCACAACATAGGCTCCATGCAATTGGAAGATTCAACCACTCCCATTTATTGGATCCATGTGACTGGAACCTTACAACCACTCCCATAGGCTTGGTTCCATGCACTATGGCTAAGGATAGTCAAACCTCAGTCAGCTCAACTAAAAAACCGCTCAAACTTCTTCTAGATCTTGAAAATCCTATGTAAGTCTCTAAACCCTCTGCAACACTTCACCAATTCACTGCAACATTAACACAAGTAAAAATATGTTGACTAGGATGCCAAAGAACACCATACAAAACACAGGGCCATCATTTAATATCTATGCCATTAGTATGTAGCTCCAGAACATGTCAGGCATCCTCAAACACCTGTACAACCATCTCAAGCATCCACTAACACATGTATATCCTCTCCAATCCCAATGTATAACATGTCATCATGGGACACCGAATACGAGACATGGAGAACATGGATACCTAATAAAAAAGGCTCCTCAACTCAAACTCCTGTAGAAGCCACCAATACCTATATGCATCAAAATGATCAAGAGGATCATCACATATCCAAGCTAGTCCAAGCTAGTAGACATGACAAGGACCATCTACACATCATCCATACACAAGCCACCTGCAACCACACATGCACATGCATAACCAACTTACCTATAACCCAAACAACCAGGTTGACATCAATGCCAACCAAAAACACATGGAACATTGCAACACACATAAATGAAAACATCAGGCTATTAGATGAAAAATTTCATGCCCTGGTTAAGTGGTCATTTCATCTCTCCTTTTAGGCTTAGATTGTCTTAATGGATTGTATTTTTTCATCTAGTCTCTAGCTCATTGGAAGGCATGATTAATATGACTAACTATGGCCCTTTAAGAAATTGGAAGATGATTTTAAGTAACCTTCAATAGGAAATAAATCTTCTCAGTTCCAAGAGAGATGGAATATCTCATAAGCTAATCAGAGGATTTGAATTAGAGGAGGAGTGAGCGAGTAGAACAGCCTCATATAAAAGAAAATATGCATACAAATGAATCCAAGGAGCTAAATAATATGAAACAATTGAGGGAGGAGTCTCCTTCTAATCAGTAAAATGTAATCCTATGATGGATTGTAAATTTGGTTTTCTATTAGGATATTTTTTCCATGTGTACTTGTGTATATTTTTTGAAAAATAATACCTTATAAAAGGGAACAAATTTGTAAGAAAATGGTATATGATAACAGTCTCATGGATGTGTGGTCCTTGTATCTTGGAGAAATACCATCAGATTTAATAACTTGTATTCATTGTGTCCTTTGCATAGTGACTTTAAATTAATAAAAATATTTTTTGGTAAAGTAAAAAAAAAAATATTTAGTATTTAATGTTACGATTATTCTTTTTTTTTTGGAATTTTAACCTTGAAAAAAAGAGTTGATGTTGCATCACCACTTTTTCATTTCAATGTAGTTTTTCATGTCTTTCGTAATCATGATATTTGGTTTTTAATGCCATGGTTAAAAAATGCCAGAATTTTAATCTTGAAATGAAAAAAGGGTGATGCTACACCATCACTTCTCAAAATTAGTATGCAAATTATGATTTGATGCAACTTCGAAAAAAATGAGAAAATGGTAAGTTGATTGTTAAGTTGGTAACAATGTTGTACTTGATGGATAGTTGTAGTCGATAGATCTCCTATACCTCATATGAGGTCATCCTTTATTAGATAAGAGGACCAGGGCCTTTGTGGACAACATATAAAGTGGTATAGGTTAGGGAAGTTGATCCATTATCTTAAAGCAATAGTCAATTGGTACCATATTATCATTGGGTAAGTCATATATCATATCATCATCAAGGAAGTTAGGTATGAATGAAACACATAAGTGGACTGAATGAGGCACCTTTTGATGGGTAGATGCATGTCAATAACCATGTGAAAATCACATACATTTCATTTTACCCCAATTGTAGAAGTTTCTATCCATGGGATGTGAATACTAGTGAGTTTCATGGAAGGAGAGAAGAAAGTGCATATGGGTAATCCATGGGTCCTTGTAGTGTAGGTCTATGTGCTCTTGTGAGGTAATACTCCACCAACTAGGCCTATATGTATTATAATATCATGTAATAGTTTGTATACATTCGAGTATATAAAACATCAAAATCTATTACCTCTAATTCATTCTCATAACCTTCCTCATGAATTTCTTGTGATCCTTCTTATTTTGTTGCTAACCGGCATATACATTTTCCTCTAATAATATTGGTTGGATTAATTTTAAGGTCATACTCCTAGAGTGTGGTCATCCAATTAGCTCATTTATCTTCTGAATCCTTTTAAAATATAAAATTTTGAATGGATTAATGGGGTACTATAATTTTTTTATGGGACTTCATAAGAAAATGTATGAAGTGTTTTACTGCTTTAAATACAACATATGCTTGCTTATTAATCTCCGAATAATTCAAATCTACACCTTGAAGTCCCAAACTAATAAATGATATTAACACTTCAAAACCTTGTTAAGCCCAATATAAGCTACATTTAATCCTAAAATCCCTTAATAAGCCCTATATATTGAGTGATTACATTCTATTGTTATATTTTAATGTGGGCCACAACCTCTTATGACTGTCCCATTTTATTATAATTGTACAATTTGTCTCCTATATATGTACACTAATGAGACCTAGTCCCAGGATCATCAAATCTTATTTTGTAAATTGTATTAAATAAAAATGAGGTTTCCCTTCGAATAAGACTACAATTATTGGTTTCATATCATTTTTAAAGCACAAAGTAACATTTTGTATTAAAGCTCATGATCCTAGGGTTTTTTTGCTTCAAAAATGTCATCTTGGCATTTTCACTATAAATTCTTTTAGGGAGCTCTCAGATAGAAAAACTTGGAGAATATTGAGGAGAAATATTTGGGAAAATATAATTCAAATTTTAGATATTTTCTTGCTATATTTCAGAGATATTCTCTAAGGAAGTTAGGGTTCTTGAATTCTCCTAAAATCAATTTCAAATAAGGTAGTTCAAAATTTTCACTATAACATTTTCTCTAGGATGTTTTAGATGGTGAAACTTGGACAACATTGAGAAGAAATATCAGTGAAAATATGGTTCAATATTTAGATATTGGTTCACTATAAGTTCGAAAATATCCTCTAAGAAATTCTCTTCAAATTAGTTTCAAACATGTCAATTTGACATTTTCGTTATAAATTTTTTGTAAGAGGTTTCAGAAAGTTAAACTTGGATCGTATTAAGGATAAATCTCAAGGAACATATGGTTCAAATTTCAGATTTTATTTTGCTATAATTTTGTAGCTATACTATATGAAATTTAGGGTTTGTGAAGGATCCCAAAATCGATTTCAAATAGGTCAACTTGGTATTTTTATTATAACTTCTTGTTTGGAAAATTTTAGACTTTGAAATATTCATCGATCGTAGGAGACCTACATAAGTACCTCAAGTAAAAATTTTAGAACTTTATTTAAAGAATTGGATACGTGGCATGATTACAAGTTTTCTTGTGGGAAGAGGCCAAAAATCAAAATTTTTTGGGAACGTTACTATAAATTTCACTTGGAACATCAAATTATGTTCACATCTATGGAAATACAGAGAAGACAAATCAAAATATTAAAAATAAAATTTTTAGATTTATAACAAATCAAATATTATCTATATATATATCAAGAAAAATTCGATCCATTCATATATTCTCCAAATTAAGGTTTTAAACGTACATTACAGGTGACTTAAATTTTTATTAGAAGATCCAATTTTTTTTTGTCACTAAAAGTTGTGATAAAGAGGAGTACTATTATTATTTTCTCACATGGATCCAAAGAAAGATCCAAAAGTTACTACACCAACTAAGCCTCCTGAAGGCTCATCCAAAACTTATGAAGAAAGTGAAGACTTATAATTTAGGTTCTCCCAAATAGAGAAGAAAGTTAATGAAATGGATGGTTGTATGTTGAAAAAGTTTGATTTATCTGATTTCCAAGAGAACATGGAAGAAAAGGAAAAATACATGAATTACATGGAAAAAATTCTCTTGGAAGGCTTCCTAAAATTGACATTGAGATCCAAGGAAATCATGAAAATAAGGAAAACCATTGTGCAAGAACTCAATCACATATTCAAGTGTTTTCATCACAACTGGAGGGAACACATATTGAATCATAGAACCGTAACGAGGACTTTTCAATCCAGGATCCACATCATCAGGAATCCATGTTAGCACCATGGAACTACTACATTCCAAATTTTGATACGAGGAAGTTAGATGGTAACAATATAATAACATGTATATTCCAAATGGATAAATACATCGATCTATACCAAGTTGAGTCTTACAAAAATTAAATATTGAATCTATATTTTTAGAACACGACCAACTTGTATGGTATCAATGAATTTGTGAAATGGGGTAGCCAGCTAAGTGGGATTGATTATGGGGAAAATGCCATATTTAAGTGCACTTGATCCAGAGGAGATATGGGATGGGTGACCTCCTGGGAAGTCCTGGTTACCAGGTGCAAGCTCGTAAGTGATGATTGACGCTATTTGATTCATTTCACTAGTTTCAATCCCACTTCTTCACCCCTGTGAGCATTACCTGAGGCAATGAGTGGTAAGTGGACTATTCAAAAATCATGAGAAATTAGTCAGTTAAGACTACCTCTCATACTAAGTGGAATATTCAAATATCAAGAGAAATTAGTCAGTTAATACTACCTCTCATGCTAAGTGGACTATTAAAAAATCATGATAAATCAGTCAGTTACGACTACCTCTCATGCTAAGTGGACTATTCAAAAAACATGAGAATTAGTCAGTTATGACTACCTCTCATGGAAATGGTAATAGATGAATGAATTTCTTAACACAGTTAAATCCCACCCCCCCCCCCCCCAAAAAAAATGATATCTAATATAATGCATTACGAAAACCCCTCAATACTTAAAGATTATGATTATAGAGGGTGAATAGAGCTTGGTTTGATAGTGTTGAAACTTAGAATTAATTGTTATATGTTCTTACTAGCTAAACAATATCATTTCCCATCATACCTACCCCATTGTCTAATTTTAGATTTTCATTTTAGTATTTTTTCTAGCGTGTTGGGTTATACTATAACAAAACAAGGAATCTTATAGTAACCAATAAACAACCCATTTTCTCGTCTAGTTCAATAATAAATTATTGATTAATTATTTTCCTTATCATATTAGAGAATGTTTGGGATGTTTAGGATGGAGTTTTGAAGAGTATATGTCTCTTAAAGTTTCCTTCAGATGCTCTTACACTATACTTTTTGAGTGTTGTTTTTAGCTTTTGCAATATAGATTTTATGTTTTGTTTCCATATATTTTATTTTCAAGAAATGTGTGTTCTGAATTTTCCCGCAATCAACATAGGCGTGTGCCATTTCATTTCTACAATTTATTTATGTAATTTCACTTTCCTGTAGCATAGTTAGCTTGACAAATTGACTGGATTTTTTTTCATCTAATCTACATTACAAACATATCTCACCTGCATGAGGATTTGAAAAATAAAGAGATAGTGCTTGCTGCACATATAGTGCCAACCCCTCTTAAGTTTGTATGAACCTGATGTTGATAATTAAAGCCAATAATCTTGGGAGTTGTAGCATTATTGCTACAATATTGGGGGCTATCACTTTTTGGTGGCATTGTTAGGGAGGTTTTAAGGTATGCACTACCTTTTTCTGTAAATGATTCACTATTTTGATATATTTTGTCTTATGCAAAAATAAAAATAGAAAAAAAAAATAGCATTCTTTTAGAAAATAAAAAAACAATTTATTTTTTCATAAATTTTATTCTATGCCTCGTAGGCATAGGGATAAGTCAAGGAAATTTTTAATAAAAACCTTTTCTTATACTAGTAGCCAACCCTTTTCAGCTGACTATGAGGCTCTTTATCTGTCCATAAGGATCCCTGAGGCATTGTTGAGTGAGAAAGCAAGGATATTTGAGGAGCTTGTGGAGGGAGAAAATCCTTCAACCCATACTACTACTATCGCTAAAAAAGGATAGCCTGAAGGGTTTGTATTCCCCATTATAGAGATAGATGGAGAAGTGAAAATAAAAAATATTGACCCATCGACACTTCTAAACTTTTATCGCCTTATAACAAAGGATCCATACACCTTTATGTTTGAGTTGAATACACCAAAAATGAACAAAATCTCAAGCTTTTTCCTTCTACCTTGAAGAATACAACTCTTTGGTTGTTCATGACCCATGTAGGTAATATTATCACCACTTGGGATTAAACACAACAAGATTTTAAAAATAAGTATCGAGATTATTGCAGAGCAAGGGACACTAGAGATGAGATATTCAAAATGAATTAAGGTGAAAATGAGTCCTAAGAGGACTATAAGAAAAATGTTCCAACTAAGTTAAATAAGAGCACCCAATTATACTATGTGACTAAACTCCTTAAGTATTGTACTATTGATATGAGCTATAGAATATCTCACAGAAACTCTCAATTCATTAGCTTATGGATATATCTACCCACTCACTTATGATGAGCTTAAGCAAACTTTTAAAATTCATTCTAGAGCCACTAGGAAAAGAGGTAGAATGAGAAACATCTTGGTAAGTCCCTCATATCATTCTATGCTCACTAAGAATTAAAGAGGAAGAATGTTAAAATATATGAAAATATAAATATTGCACACACTTTCCATGCATATCGACACTTTGCAGATTAGGTAAAGGAAAAAAGAGGTACAAAAAGAATTGACTGTGTTTTCCCCCCATTGCATAAAGATAAACCCTAGGAATGAATGTCCTTTGAATGTTATAGAAATTTGTTATTTATGTGAATAAAATCATTTTAATGAAAATAATCTATCTTTTATAGGTTTGAAGTCTGTTTACAAAGGAAAATAAGGGAGCATGGAGAAATTATGCTTCATTAATTAGAAGAGACTACAAGCCCCAAGACAATTTCAACAAGGCATACATTTCCCTTATCATTTCAATCATAATTACAATTCTCAATATTAGCCTTGGTACCCTCCTAATCTGCCACCTTGGCCTATACCCACTCCTTGTATGTATTCTCCTCAACTAGTTGTTCCTCCTCAACTAGTTGTTCCTCCCTTCTAGCCATATTACAACCAACCTCTTTAAATGAGAAATCAATCAAAAGGATGGAGTCCTTAGGTGGCCAAACCACTTGCTCTGATGCCTCTTATTCAATAATAACAAGTACCATAGAGTGTTCATCTAAAGAAACCTGATATGCCTTCTAACATACCCAATTCCCTTAATGCCTTATAGAGGTTACAGGGCACCCAAAAATTTATTTTTCCTTTTAATAACTTGACAATAAGCTCTAATACAACTTTGTCACATATCCCTATTAAATTTATCCTAACCACACTTGCAAACACCTAATTTGCATCTCTCTACATTTTTTAAAACACTTTACATGTAAATATTTCTTCAAATACTTTGTATACAACCAATTAAGTATTATTTTTACTGTACACATTTCGTCAAACATTTCTCTAATTCCAATTGTAATATACCAACTGAAATATAACACTCAATCATGCAATTTTTTATTTTTATCTTTGAGGTATTTTATCAAATAGTTTGTATGTAATGAATCATTAAACGATTTAAGAATTTCTTCAAACACTTTGCATGCAATCTAATATAGCAAATTATTTATCCGCAAACAAGCATATCTCAACTACAAAATACTATCCCCATCCAAAAAATAACTTTTTCATTGAGGAATTTCATCAAATAGTTTGTATGCATTGAATCATTAAACCATTAAACCATTTCTTCAAACACTTTGCATGAAAATGAATATAACAAATTCTTAGGGAATATCTCTTAAATTATAGTATTCCAAGTTCTAAAAACTGAACCAAATGATCAGTGAGAGTTCCCCCCCACCATGGTTCAAGTTTCAACCTTTAGAACCTCCAATATTAAAAGTTACAGTAGAAATTCTAACATGATTGGTTTGATGCATGATTTTAGGAGCATTCAGGAAGCTCAACTTCCTCTAATCATATCTTCTAAAATATTGTGACCCAAGATCTAAAATTTAGATCATATGATTAATGGGAATTTCCCTCACCATGGTCCAAGTTTCAACTTATGGAACCTCTTAGAAGTAAATTTATAACATAAATGCTATCATGAAATTTTTAAAGCATGATTTTAGGAGAATTTAGGAAGCTTGAATTCCTCAAATCATATCTTCTAAAATATTGCGACCTAATATCAAAATATTGGACTAGATGATCACTGATATTTCCTCTCACTATGATCCATGTTTTAGCTTCTAGAACCTCCCAAAATAAAATTTATAGCATATTCCAACACGACCTATTAAAATAAGCACTCAGGAATCCCATCTTCCTATGATCATATTTCCTAAAATTTCGTGACCCAAGATCTAAAAACTAGACTAGAGGTTCAAACATATTTCCCTCATCATGGTGTAAGTTTCAACTTTTCAAACCTCATAGAAGAAAATTTTGTTACAAAATCAGAAAGGTAGAAATATTTTCTTATCTTGATAATTACTTGTGATGTATTTGAATTCTTATTAGCTTCTTTTATGTATTTTTTATCTCCTTATCATCAAGCAACTATAAAAAACCAAAAGCATGAAGATATAGACAACAAGTGACATAATATGTAGGCTCCTAGCCAGGGAAAAACCCTCTTTCATAGGAAAACCCCAAAATTCTATTCTCTTCTTCAATAACCAAATAAAATGAGACAACCAAGACCCTTAGACCAGTAATAAGACCTCCTCCAATCCACCAAGTTAGCCTCTTAATAAATCTAGTGAAACTATAGTCAAGATCTCCAAAAGTTAACCCAAGTCAAACTTATTCAAATTCAATCAAACTTTAGATCTTGGTCTCCTACAACATAATTTTGGCCTCTACTGCATACCTGCAACTATCGACCCTCCTGCGACTCAAAATTCTTGCACGTGTGGACTAGAAACAAGAGAAATTGGTCTTATTTCCTTCCCTAGGGTTATTCTTCCTTCTTTAAGCCTTTTACACTTCCTTTTCTTTCCTGCAATAGTTAAGACTTGCAGGAAACCTAGCTACCCTATAAATTTGCACCCATGTTCCAAAAACAAGAGAAAAATAACCTCTTCTTCTTTGTTTGGGTTCCTCCTTCGTTTGCTAGGGTTTATCTTCTTTCTTTAAGTATTTTCACATCATTTTCTAGCCTTTCACACTTACTTGTGAATGAATATTGAAACCCACTTGATTGATGCCAGAGTAGTTCAAAGTGACAAATTATATAAAATGGTTGAAGCTCCCTCATGAGGTCGACTTGATGGCTGTTTGAGGCCTACTTTGTGGAGGAGGTTTACATGAACAATTTTCATAAAAATAATTTTTCTTCTTTGATACTAAGGGTCTAGGACATGATAATAATGACAATGACTCATAAATCAACCTTAGAAGCACACAATGGATGCTTAGACCTAGAAACATAATCAAATGAGCATGAAACCCATGCTTATAACAATATTTTTTCTTTGACGTTTTACAAATTTTCTTTTCTTTTCTTTTCAAATACTTAAAAATTACATCATGTCATGAGCTAAACAACAATTATGAAGACTGATACTAGTAACATTTTAAACACTCCCTCTTAAATAGGGAGGTATTCAAAATTGTTCAACCGGGACAAGGATGACCTCAATTTGAAGTGTTCAAAGAATAGTACAACAAAATATATACTGCTAGATACCATCAAGGCAAAAAACCGCCAAGGTATCAATCCAGGTGTCATCAAGGTTACCTACCAAGAAACCAACTTAAGAGGGACTAAGTTTTCAACGAGGTAATTTTCCACTATAGGTACCATAAAACTACAAACATGGTATCAATCCAACTGGATGTAGATACCATATAGGAATCTATTCCAAAACACCAACCCTCACAGGGTTCTAGGTATCACCAAGGTCAAGATATCAACACTAAAGAAAAGATCCATATCTTCAAGACCAAGATACCATCCCACATAGGGATCTAGACATCATCAAGGCCAAAATATAACTGAGATATCAATACCAATTGTTCCAATATATCTTCCCAAATACCATCATATAGACACAAAACCTAAGGTACTCATCTCTCCCTCTCAATTAAATCATCGATATTCATCAATCAAATCATTCTTATCAAATATTCAAACTTCTCAGGGAGAGATCAACACATCAAATACTAGTTCATCCATCAGAACATTCTGTAGCTTCATGACCCTAACCAGTGCCAAAATTCCAATATGTTAGCATAAAATTTGTGGTCTGCAACCATTCCAATGCCACTTAGGTCATTGTAATAACCAAACAAATTTTGAAAAAAAGTTTTCTTTTCCAACTTTTGAAGCAACACCAAACTCAACCTTAACACTTTTGAAAACAATCAATTATTGTTCATGAATTCATCAAACATGAATAATCATAAACAATGCTTTATACATTCTCCAATCTCTCTTTCTTCATATCCTTCACGAGACATATTACTTCATTATACATGAAGCAGAGAATCTTGTCCTCCATCTCAACTATGGAGGATATACACTTTCCTTCATAAAGAAATACATCTAAGCTCCCTCTCAACTTAGGAAGATAATTTCATCATCAACAACTTTATTCTTTTAGCTACACACACTCTTTCTTTTGAATCATCATATCATCAAAGAACTTCAAACTTCAAGAACATCATTCATTATCTTCATATGGAAACAAGGTAATTTTTCAATATTCAATGTCATTAGAGTTCTTACAATTCCCTCTTTCCATCATGCTCAACATCATCATAAAGTCATGATCAAGTATGAGGTAGGCATACAAATTTACAACCTCTTGAAATATATGTACCTACAAATCTCATTAACAAGTATAACCAAGCACAAATACATATGTACAAGAGTATGAAGTTAACTTTAAATATAGGGTTATCATATCATTACAAAGAGAGCATATAGGGATATAAAAAATCTAATATTAAACCTTAGATATCCAACAACTAAACCAAGTTAGGGTTTCAACCATAACATAGGTATTTAAAGCTAGGGTTTCAATTTCATGCCCTAGGATCTTATATCAACCTCTGCCAGGGTTTTTTCATAAACCCTAGATATTTTTATCAAACCCCAAAAAACTAGGGTTTTAACAAAGTGAACGAATATCAAAAGATAATACTACAAGGGTTGGTTTTAATTTATAAATAAAACACCCTAACAATATAAGAATATTCATGATTTTATTGCAAAACCCTAGATATGAGAGAGACATTAACTCAAATAAATTTTAAAGACATAACGATCGTACCTTCTCATATGATGGAGACATGCTACAAATTTTATAATCTTAACCATAACTTGAGTTTCTTCTACTACACACCTTGAAAGGCTCCCTCTACAACAAGGTTTTTCAAAAGTATTCCTTTGAAGACTCCCTTTGAATTTATTGACAATAATTTATTTTAATATTCCTATAATTTTTTCTTCCAAGAAAAATACAAGGGAATGATTATATTCTAGTGACAAAAATAATGGTAGATATAAAGAGAATTTTTTGACAATAATGCAATTAAAAGAGAAGGAAAAAAAATATTATCCTTTTGAAGTAGTACTAATCTTTTAGGGTCTTTCCTATTCCTTCCTTTCATGATGCTCACCAAAACACAAGGGTTGATTTTCTTCTTATTATGTACTTGCATTAACTATTGACAAGTAATTTAGGGTTCCATGATATTGTAAGGGATGTCTTCCTCAGGTTTTCAAATACAAAACCTAATTAGTTCTAGGGACATGACATCATACCCTATAATTTGTTTAATTTCATCTTCGATAGGATTTTATACACACCTTAGACCATCTACAAACCCTAGAAATCAAGAGCTAGGGTTTATATGAAGGAATAATCAGATTAAGGTTAGGGTTTTTACATTGACTAAGATTTTCTAATTCATTATCCATCTAGGTTTTATAATCCTAGATATTAAAAAATATAGTAAAAAATTACAAATGAACACGTTATGTCATACATACCTTATAGTCGCCTTACCTTATCCTTTCTTTCAAGTGACCGCTTCCCAAGGATGAAGTTGTACCTCCTTCACTTCTACCTTCAAGAGAAACTTCAAAGATGACAAGTCAAGATGATATTTCTTAAGTTGATTGACTTCTGATTCTTTTGGTTAAGGTATGATGCTACATATATTCAACTATACTTTTATTACTACTTTATTTCTTCAAATAATCCATGTATATGTTCTCAAAGGCTTCTTTTTTATTTCAATGTTATTTGATAATAGATCTGTCATCAATTACATTTTTTTATTATCATTCATATCGTGACTATATTCCTATGGTTAGGGATTTTCATAGTCACTACAAAGGCCATGAAAAATAGGCCTTTAATGTATTTATTCACTGTGGCTTCCTTTTTCCTTTAAGGTAACTATTTTGTTTGTTTTAAGGGCTGATTCTAGACCATTGATAGGTCTCGGTCCTCCTTATACACAATTTTTTTAGAACTCTTTTTCAATGATTCTCAAGCTTAACCTTTTAGCACAAACCTTCGACCTATATTATTTATTCAAGCTATTTCTCTATCAAATTCTCTACCATAGGGATATATATTCCTCTCATTCACACTTTAATATGTGTGTAGGACTTCAGTCTCAGATTTGATGATGCTTATGTCACCTTTGAATATGTCCTTTCTTTTAATGCTAGTTCATAAACCAAGACTATATATATGATCCTTAAACACTTCCAAGACCTCCTTCCAAGAAAAAGTTCAAGTCTTTTATTCTTTCTCCTTGAATCCTTCTTAGAGAGAAGATGATCTTCAAAATGTCTTTTTCACTTCTTCACCTTATCTCTAATACCATGTTAGAAAATAAAAAAAGGTTGAAATATTTTCTTATCTTGATAATTACTTGTGATGTATTTGAATTATTATTAGCTTATTTTATGTCTTATGTTATCTTCTTATCATAAAGAAACTATAAAAGACCAAAATCTTGAAGATAAATTCAAAAAGTGACATGGTATGTAGGCTCTTAGCCAGGGTAAAAACCCCTCTTCTAGGGGAAAACTAAAAAAATCTCATCTTCTTTAGGAACCAAATCATATGAGACAACCAAGACCCTTAGACTAGTAATAATACCTCCTCTAATCCACCAAGTCAACCTCTAAAGAAATCTAGTCAAACTATAGTCAAGATCTCCAAAAGTCAACCAAAGTCAACCTTCTTCAAATTCAGTCAATCTCCAGATCTCAGTCTCTTGCAATAGAGTTTTGGCCTCTACTATAGACCTGCAACAATCGACCCTCTTGCAACTCATAATTATTGCACGTGTGGTCTAGAAATAAGAGAAAATGGTATTGTTTCCTTCGCTAGGGTTTCTCCTTCCTTTGATAGTGTTATTCTTCCTTCTTGAAGCCTTTTACACTTTCTTTTCTTGCATACAACAATTTTGACCTAGAGTAACCCTAGCCACCCTAGAAAATAACACATGTTTGCCAAAAAAAAAAGAGAAAAACAAACACTTGTTCTTCATTTGGGCTCCTCCTTCCTTTTCTAGTGTTTATCTTCTTTCTTCAAGTATTTTCACCTCATTTTCTGTCCTTTCACATTTCCTTGTGATTGCAGATAAAAATCCACTTGATTTATGCCACAATAGTTCGAAGTCTTAGCTTATATATAGTGGTTAAAGCTCCATTATGAGGCAAAATTGGTGGAGGAGGTCTATGTGACCAATTTTCATAAAAATAAATTTTCTTCTTTGATATAGAAAGCTCAATAAGGGTCTAAGACATGATAACAATGAAAATTACTCATGAATCAACCCTAGAAGCACACAATGGGTCATTAGAGCTAGAATCATAATAAAATGAGCATGAAACCCATGCTTATAAAAATAATTTTCCTTTGATATTTTAGAATAATTTTCTTTTCAAATACATAAAAATGAAATCATGGCATGAGCTAAGAAACAATTATGAAGACTGATATTAGTTACATTTTCAACAAAGTTATAACAAAACTGTGAGAAATTGTAATCACATATCCTTGCATGTTCACATGCAACATTAACTAGCACATAAAAATCAAGACATCTTTCTTGTAGCCTCAAGGCAAAATTTGAATATAATCCATAAAACAATGAAAGGGTTTTCCCTATTGATTCCATGCAATAGTTTCCTACAACTATGCAAAATTATCATAGAGATATAAATTAATTTCAATAAAGAAATAATAATTATATTCATATATGTTGGTTTGGGGGGTCCTGACCCAAGTTCGAAGGTTAAGGTTTGCTAACAAACCCCTATACTACTGGCCCTTTCGGCAGTGACCTACTTGCGCAGGCCAAAGTATCACCTGAAGCAGTATGGGAGGGTGTTGGAACCAGGTTTTCACATCCTGAGAGAGAGTAGGTTAGTCAAGGGGATCCGAGTTCACAACCTACAAGGTTCACACAGGTCTATTCGCAGGCTTCCACAGTATATTTAGTAGTAACCACAACAAAGCTATTCAGATCTATTCAATACCTTCGCATCCACGTGCATAACAATAGATTTCAGTACATGATATCATAAAACACAGCCTATAAACAGATGTACTCTCAGCTCATACAGATCACAGATATACATATGAATAACACAGATATAATTGCAACATAATCAGATATCATAAATGTATTCGCAACATCAACAATAACAAAACAGATCCAGATCACACAGAGATACTTCAACTATATCCGCATATATTATCATTCAAACCCAGTTACAATCTAACACCGTTTGTGCACACAGCCAACAGGGTCTGCACACAATAGGACTGAGGATCTCCGCACACACAACCAGCAGGAGTCCTCACCCAAACAACCCAAGACATATCTAACAATTCTCACTCAGCATCAGACTTAATTATTGCCTACGTTAAGACTCAAAATGTTTATCTATTTATAACGACTTAACCTACGCTTTCCTATGGTCCGCAAACTATGGTTTGCAGACTCTAGTTCTACCCTTGATCCATTACAATGCATTCAGTGCTTCGCCCCACCCTAAAACCCCTGTGCTAGACTAATAATACCAAAAAAATACAAAATTGTAAAAAATTCACAGCTTTAGGGGACCCTTCCAAAAGTCCCCCAACACAATATTGTGACTCGTCCTGAGTGATCACTGTGGTCGTGGGGTCTCCACCTATGCTTGCAACAGCCTGATCACCTCTACCAGTGGGGGTAGCACTCCTTCACTTTGCGCAGTAGCGTTTTGAGCAATATCCACCAACTTTTGCGAAGTCGGTCCTTCTGTTGCAGCGGTGACGCTCTCCAGAGTCTGGTTCAGTTTTTTAACAGTGACATCAACGTCCTGAGAGAGCTTGGGGGCTTCGTCAACCCAAGGCTTAAGGTGGTCGTTGAGAGCCTTCTTCTTCTGGCAGAGTTTGTCAATATCATCCCAAATGGCATGACTGTACGTAGTCATTCCAACCGTTGAGCAGGAATCAGAGTAGGCATAGTGGCTTCCATCTACTCAAATGCTTCTTCCTCCAAAGCCATTAACTGCACTAAATGTTCCTCCATGATATCAGGCTCTGCCATGTTTGTAAAGGCTGCGATGCGTAGGCTAGGAATAACATATTCCATGGGCATAATGGCCTCCTTGCCATAGACCATCCTAAACGGTGTCTTCCGAGTCAACTTGCTGCAGTTGGTTTGATAGGCCCAAAGGACAGATGGGATGCGCATGTCTCAGTTGCTGCGGTCATTGTTACAGACCATAGTCAGTGCTTGCTTCAAGATTTTATTAAAATCTTCTATCGCTCCATTTTCTTGTGGGTGATACAGAGTTATTTTTGCATGATGGATCCGAAATTATTCCGTCAAGGTCTGTATTGTTTTATTAACAAAGTGCGTACCTCTGTCGCTCATTAAGATCTTCAGGTATCCAAACTTGGTCAGAACCTGCTCGAAAATGAAGTGCGCAATGGTATCGGCAGTGCAATCCTTCACGGCTTGTGCTTTGGCCCATCTGGTTACATAATCTGTGGCAATTATGATGTAGCGCAGACCTGTCTTCCTTCCTGGCAGGTTGATAGGCCCGACGAAGTCAATGGCCCACTTTTCAAATTCTTGTAGGGCCATTTGCAGTTGCAGGGGCATTGCATCCCTTCGTGATGGCCTTCCTGTACATTGGCACGTATCACAGGCTCTGCAATAGTCATGAGAGTCACTATGCAAGGTAGGCCACCATAGGTCAGCTCTCAATATCTTTTGCGTTGTGGCCTTTCCTGCATAGTGACCGCTTGCCACACCCTCATGATCTTCTGTTAAGATAGCATGCCTTTCATGCTCCAAAATGTATCTTCGCAGCACTTCGTCGGCTCCCATCTTATATAGATGACCTACGATGATGGTAAAATCTGCTGCGCAGGTTACCAACTCCTTTTGTTGTACCGAATATTTCGCAGGTGCCATTCCCGTAGTCAAGAACTGAATGATGTCGACGAAGTGCGAATAAACTACTTTAATGGCGATCAGCTGCGCATCAGAAAATCCCTATTCTAGGTTGGTCGGTTCTTCACCGCTTTTGATTCAGGATAGGTGGTCCAGCCCAACATTCAACTTCCCTAGCTTGAAAATGATCTCAAAATCATATTCCTGAAACAATAGTAGCCATCGACATATTTTCCCCCCCAACACAGGCTTATTCACCTGGTACTTCAAAGCTGAGTGATCTATAAACATTTTGAAGTGTCCTCCTAATAGATAGTGCCGATACTTTTGTAATGCAAAAACCATGGAAAATCCCTCCCGCTTCGTAGTGGAGTAGTTGCGCTCCACACCAGAGAGTTTCCTACTAGCCAACGCAACAGGATGATCAATGTCACCGTCTCCAGGGTGTGTAAGGATCACTCCCATGGTGATCCCTGATGCATCTACGTGAACATAGAATACCTTTTCCCAATCAAGAAAGATGAGAATAGGCACAAAGACCATCTTCTCCTTAAGTAGCTCGAAGCTTTTCTGACACTCGTCATCCCAAAAAAAATGAAACATCCATCTTAAGAAAATTTTCCATAGGTGCTGTGGTCAACGCGTACCCTTGAATGAACTTCCTGTAGTAGCATGTATGTACGAGGATCAAACGCAGTGGTTTCTCAGTTGTCGGAACTGCTAGGTTTATGATAATTGCAACTTTGGCAGGATCAACCATCAATCCTTGTCGACAAACTATGTGCCCGAGCAAGATTCCAAAGGGTACACATAATATGCACTTCTTGATATTCAGAGAAATCTGGTGCTTCCTACAAGCATCCAACATCATGCGCAGGTTCGAGACGTGCTTCTTCACCAAGCCGAAGACAGTCCAGTCATCAAAATGTACCTCCAAAAACTTGTGGATGAACTCTTTGAACACTGCGACCACCACCCGCAAAAAGATGGCAGGGGCATTTTTGAGCCCAAATGGCATGATAGTATATTGAAAGGATCCCCATTCAGTGGCGAACATAGTTTTGCTATGATCTTCATGTGCGATCCTGATCTGATGGTAGCCAGAGAACCCATATGTAAATGAGTATGCTTCCTGCCTGCCTACGCTGTCAAGGATTTCATCCTAAAACGGTGTTGGAAAGGGATCATTCACACATGCATCATTCAATTTGCGCAATTCAACATAGATTCGTATCGCCCCCTTCGTCTTTTTCTCCTAAACCACCATTGAACTTACCTAGTCTGACTGTTCGACCAGTTCGATGATACATGCGGTGAGCATTTTATTGATTTCTTCCTTAACCTTTTACTTGTACTTGGGGTTCAGCCGATAAGAACGTTGCTTCACAGGGCGCACATCTGGTTTTAAAGTGATGCGCATGACCCCTAGGTCCCATGTAATCCCCTTGAGTTTCGAGAACTTTTTGGGGAATAAGTCCTAGTATTCCGTGAGCAGTTCTGCCACTTTTCCTACTGTGTCATCATCCTAGTAGTCCCCAATTTTAGCCAACTTAGGTTGCTCTTCCGTGCCAATGTTGACTTATTGCAAATTCAGAGGCTTAATAACATCGACAGTTTGTAGTGGTGGTCCAACAACTGCACGCTCTCCCTCTAACTCCGAGATAGAGACATTTCGTGGATCTTCATCGCATTCTTCTAATGCTAGATTGTGACAGCTGACAATATCCTCCATCTTCGTTTCCCATGTTGGTGCCCCAAGTGCTGCGTAAGGGCTTGATTCATCAAATACTAAGGTATCTATATCCTACAGAGCTTCATCCAGTGCCTCCGTTCCACCTACTAACCCAAATATCCCTACAAATTCATCCTTCAAGGTTTCCCAATGGCGGGTGCACTGATGTAGCTCCACATCTAAATACCATGCGGTGGGAATTGGTCCCAAGGCATGAATAAATAGATGAACCCATTCTTCTGTAGGCCGGTCACACCATTTCTCCATCCAAGCGAACAAATGCTCGTGCGGGTCCCCTGGGCCTAGAAATGTCTTTATGCGCAAGTGAACTGGAGGTTCAAATCGCAGGATAATCATATCCCGACACTCTTCCCAATCTTGGAACGCCCCCTTATGCATGTCCCACCACCTCGTAGGTGTTGCGCGCATGGCTAGATTAAGGTCCCATAACCTTTTCTCTCTCAGAGCCTCAGCTTCAAATGCTCACAAAAACTCCTTAATACTAGCAAAACCATCAAAGTAGGGTAGTTCTCTTACCTTTGAGGAGATGCATAACAATTTCTTTGTGATTCTAAGACATTGCAGCACAGAGAGATCATGTAACCGATTCTGCCAATTTTCCATATCCCCGTCGGAGTTAGAGAATCATTCGCTATCTTTTTCCAAGAAAAGCACACCATCAACCATAGGATTGATCCAGTCTTCATCCTGCACAGTTAACTTATAGATGTGATCCACGTCCTCTTCTTCACGCACCAGCTCTGTATACCATTCTCCTTCCGCAAGGTCTAATGGTACTATCACTCGCATTCCTTCATTTTCAAACACCATGATTCTTTTATTTAGGTTGATGATACATCCCATTTCTATGGCCCAATCCAATCCTAAGAGCGCGGGATAGGGGTCCGCATCTTCTACAATATGAATTACCTCATAGTCGGCCTAGACCTTAACTCCTGCGATATCTACCACAATCTTTGACAGTCTCCCCAATGGTATAATCTTCTGCTGGTTGGCCATGCGTAGCTAGATAGTGGACCATTTGTTGGCAAGAAAAGAGCTCTTAGGGGGAGACCCAGGTTCAAAAAGGTGGCCAACAAGGGTTACCGCAGTAGTCTAGCATAACGTCATCATTTTCACCCTGCTCCAAGGAACAGAGTGTCTCACCCAAGGTGTGTTGTGACCTTACTAAGTGATGGGGGAGGTAAAAACCCACAGTCCCTGTTTACTCTAAATCTCGATCTCAATCCGTGTGTAAAGTGCCTTCCAATTTTTTTTTCATGCCCAAGCAATCCACCATTTGGGAAAACTCATACTGTTCTATTTTCTTGGTCTGAAAAATTTATTAAAATCAATATGGAGCTTTTAATATCTCAATCTGAGATTGAGATATTAATTTAAATTCCTCTTTTAGTTGTGAACTCCCTAAAGCATACAAAAATACTCCTTTAATAACAACCCCACAAAAGACCCAATCTTATATCAAAACCCTTAGCACACTTTATAAGTGTCTATATATCGGGCCACCAATGTTTGCAAGATCGATGCTTTTATGGTTCAACCCCCGGCAGGTACATGTATTAAACCAAACTCACCACCTCACATAACTCATATCGTGCCAACTTCGCATACCCTAACCTTATATGTGCACCACGCTATGTCGATATACATCACGGCCTCCGTTAAATAATTGGAGCATTGTAATGAAACACCAAGCCTTCGCAACATATCAACATTGACCCACAACCTTTCGCTGAGATTTAAATTAACGCAACAACATATAACCAATGCTCGAGTCTGCACCTTGGTTTAATCTCCGAATGGATCCAAGGGTCAATAGTTTATCGCGCCCCAAAGGTCGATCGAACAGACCTAAGTTGATTTCACGTTTTTTTTGTGTTCGAGCATTAACGCTCACAAATCATGCGACATTCGTTGTTTTGTGAAACCGCCCTTGCCTTACGTGTCAATCAATGGGCAATATCGCGTTATTTTTTTGAAAACAACTTTCCACTATTCCAATCACGCGAATACCACTGGTATCTAGGATGTATGGTTTGCGGTTCAATTCACCATTCCGATTCTCCTTACTCGAGGTTCCGTCAGTGCTTCAACAACAGATTATAAGGGGATTCACCTCTGCCTTCATTATCTATGAGTTTTGCTTCTTCACATGTTAACACCATGATATATATATATAACTGCCTCGCTCCAGGTTCTGTAGAGTGGGTTTCATTACACAACCCTCTTTGCAACATTCGATCAGTATCGAAAGGACCCTGTGCCTTCATTATAGCTAAGTCTCTATGTGGGAATCAGAACACGAATTGATATTAAAATCGACTCTCCCTTCACAAGTGGCACCTTATTCACCGAACCCAACATTCTTCACGTAGTTATTCGCGTCAAGGAACACGCATATGGCTCACACAGATTCACCAATCAATCCTGGACGCAGAACCTCATCATACACGAATTCAGAATAAGTCCCTTCATAAATACACAAGGAACCAGATACAGGACCTTTCTTGATTTTGGCCAGAGTTCGAAAGAGGTTCGACCCCTATCATATACATGATTTCAACTAAACCCTTACACGGAGATTTAGTCGAGCGTTGACTACACAATTATTTCTAGAATGGAATCAACGCATTCCTCATATGCTCACATCACAGAGTTTACAGATAGATTCTTAGCCCAGATTACAATGTCTTACTCATACATGGAGAGAGATATCCTAATGTCTTCAATTCCTTCAATTACATATAGAATATTATAAAACCCCGAATAACTGCGAATGTCCACACATTCTTATACCAGACCTATTGAATTCAAAACCCATTACACAGGGCGTCATTCAACTCATTTACAGAGATCATTCACATAGTTAATCACAGGGATTCAGGACATTTCCGTATAGAAATTAAGTGAGGCTAAGCACATGTTCACACTGAATTAATTTCAACAAAAGCACAGGCAGTACTGAAATCAATCTTTCCATAACACATGCATAAGGTTACTTACAATACTCTCGATTGGCCAGATCCTCGATCAAATGGCCCTTCGGAAAAACCCATATATAGATATCTCCTATGCTTTATGCATCCAAGTGCAGGTCCCCTTCCTAATGCCCTTGAGGCTTAATTTTATACCAACTACAATGAATCGATTCAATTCCTCTAACTGTTCAAACTCTTCAAATTCCCAATTTTCTGACTTTAACTAAATCTTAAGAAAATTAAAACTGAATCTCTTCATATGCCCACGAATGATTTGGGGGCAGTTACAATATTTTCCTCTCTACATTAAACTAAAATCACTCGATTTATTCAGTAATTACATGACCAAGAAAATATAAGACCCCCTAATTCTATCTATATACAGAATATTGGCTTGAGCCTAATGCTCCTGCATCACTAAGGCTGGGGTTGGGTCAAGTATCAATCAAGCATGGTAAATGCCCAAACCATCCATAACTGAAGTACTCCGATTAAGTGTAAATACCAGACAGATAACAATACTCATGAACTTGATCAAAAAATGATAAACAAAAATTCAAAATAGCCGTATATCCCACTAAACCATAACACAAGACAGAACTCAGAATAATAGCCTTATATTAGAAAGTGATGCATTAACAACAAAAGACTATTACAACACTCCTCAGAGCATGCTTGGCAGAATTGACTACAATCGCAGTACAAGATATGGAACAGAACAGAATGATGAGAGAGAGAGATAACAGAACAACATGAACAGAGCTCTCCTACGGCTCTTGCTCTCCGATCCCTACTGAGCCAACCTCCTCATTCTGCTGATCGGCTACCTATTTGTTCCATCACCAGTGCAATTGACGGTTCTTCCTTCTTTTTCGCTCGGTTGTTTGCTACTTTCCCTAATTGCTGGGAATCCCACTGATTGTCTTCTGCCGCTTCCCTTTTCCATCTATACCTACTTCCGCAACAGCCGTGCCACCTGCCCTTCACCTCTTCGTAACCATGATAGCTCTTTGTCTACCATGGTTGCGCTCCGCCACCTGTTCTTCGCAACAAAAAACTATTTAATTTCAAAACAAGGGCCCCAATAGGCCCTGACCACATCCTATTGACTCGTCCCGAGTCAATTGTTTCCTACCGCCTCGGTTTCCATTGGTCCGCTTGACTCTGTGTCCCATTCTGTCTACTCCTTTTCCTCTGCGTTCCCAAACAAGGGCTCCAAATATGGGACCTTTGTTAGTGTGGAAGCTTTCAGCTCTCGGAAGCTGTCAATGGCCTGTTGCCATCCTTGCATAAGCAGGTCCGTTTCTATTGTGATCTAGGTGACCTTATTTTCTCCCGTGACAGTCGGTAGACCACCGAAGATGTTTGAGATCTGAACATTGGCCTTAGTGGCTATTTACTATATTGCTTGTGCCGTGGTCTTCACCGTATGCCTGAGCTCTCATAGGGCTTGTTTGGCCATGTCTGAATGTTCCTCAATTTGTTGTATCTAGACTTCAACCTCCTCTACTTGAGAATACTATTGGTCAATTTCGTCCGGGTCTGTAGCCTCTTGAATCTGTTTGGATAGTTGCTGTAGCTTTGCTGAAAGTGGCTGTGACTTCAAAGTGAGAGAGGTGGAGAATTCGTGTAGACCCTTCAGTAGGTCATACGCCTCCTTGGCTGTAGTACTTAGGATTTCCTGCATCTTGACAATCTGGGTCTGCGCTCTGTGATATTCTCTGTGTAAATGACGGCTGGGTCTGGCAGCGTGAGCCTAGCCTCCAATGATGCCCTCAGCTCCTTGTTTTCTCTGTTGAGATTCGAACAGGCCACGTGGACGTGAATGGACCATCCGACTACGTCGTCCTTTGCCATGTCACTTGGTATCTGATTATTGTGGGCTGTCACCGTGGGCTAGAGTTCCTGGAAGACCTTGGTAATTGTGTCCAGTTGGCCCTGGAGTTGGCTCTTTTCTATTCTCAGCTATTCACGCTCTTCAGTAAGTGCAATAATTTGTACTTGTTGTTGCTCGAACCTCTGTTGAAGTTCTGTGTGAAGCCCCTCTGCTTGCTGCGCTGACTTCTGAATGAAATTATACAATTGGGCTGTTCCCCAGGTCTACACACTTTCAAATCCAGAGATATCTTGATTCAGCTATCATTCTTGGAGTGGCTAACCGCTGGCAATGGATCTTGCTGAGTGCTCTTATGGTGACTGCAGTTGAGTTTGTTGTGGCACTGGACCACTGGGGTTACCCATGCTTATATTGGGTTGGACTCGCTGAAGTATCAACCTTGCCTACTGGAATGGATTCAGCTCTTTAGCTTGAGTTGTTATGTCTTCTGCAAAAGATGTGTCTTGCCTTAAAATTTCCTGAAAAGAACTTGGTCCAACCAAGGTTTGGTTAACCTCGGGTGATTGAGGGTTGGTGAGTGTGAGGAGGTGATATTTGGACATTGAGAAAAGAATAGGAGTTTATGGGAAGTAGCCCTTGAGTCGTCTGGGGTTCTGTTACGGGCTCTTCTCTGATTGGGACCCCTGTGTCCATAACTTGCATTTGATCTTCCTCTGTCAGATCAAAGACTTGGCTGAGCATTGCGACTCTCGCCTTCTTAGCCTTGGAGGTGGCTACAAGTGGCTTTAAGGCTTTAATTTTCCTGAATAGAGCTATGGCTGCTACTAGTGGTGAAGTAAACAAGTCCAATTATAGGGTGGTGACTAGGGGGACTAGAATGCGAGAGGATGCAACATTTGCTGCCTAAAATTATGTAAATGTAGGAAACACAAGAGAATCATTAGTTAAAGTTTGGAACACTTGGTTAAAGCTCTGTACCTTGGTATTTAGCTGCTCGATGATTGGAGTCAGTTGTAGCCACGACATCCTAGCCATCGCTTCCTCTGTTGTCTCTCCCAGAAACGGGTCTGGTAGCATGCCATCAAACGAGTAGATGTAGACTCCACTTTTGATCTCCATTGCTACCTGGGGCCAGGAGAATACCTATGCATGGAAAGCCCGCTCATCAATTTGGAATTTCAACGACCTCATCTTGAAATTTAACTCCGACACGCAGGCTGGCCGGATGTAAGTCTACTTATGGTTAACCCCAAACCATATTTGTGTTGTATAGCTGTCTAGCATGGTTTGTGGAATTCACTGTTGGCTCATCGTGACGTCCACCATCTGGGTGTACCAGAATTTGAATGCCTCCTCATTCACCTCCTTCGAGCTAGGGTCCCCTGATGTTTTCCAGGGTGTGAACTTTAGTGTGAGTGGTTGGCCTGGCACCGCTTCCAGTGGTTTCCTTATTCCTAGAAATGTCCATTTCCACATGGCCAGCGCCATGACAAGCTACCCGTAGATGAATCCCATGGCCCTCCTGTAGTTGTCCTTACATGCTTCGAACAACTCATTAAGTAGAAACGAGCACCAATTCAACTGTGCCCCCTGGAGACAATGCTCAGCAACTGAGATAGTGTCTAGCATGCATTCCCCTTTTGTATAATGTCTCATTTTTTTGCTTGCGATCAAGTAACACACAAAATTGATCACCGGGTTGTTGATTAAGTATATCTTAGCTCCTTTTTCCCCTCTCTTGGTGTCGTCCCTTTTGTAGTAGTCCATGTCCCCTACTTTCTTTGCTCTCTTGGACACTGTTTGGAAAGCTATAGAGATGTCTCTCCCCTCCTGTGACAACCCGGTCAATCTATGAATGTCTTCAACGTGAATTGGGATCTCTCTTCCCAGCTAGAGTGACCCATTGTGAATTCTTCTTAGTAAAAACTTGGTGCATTTCATTCCGGCTCCCAGAGTGCCAAACGCTGGAAGGTTTCGTAGGTTCAATATGGTGGATTTCTGCACACCCCTGAACTCTGGAAGTACTCTTTGTGCTTACTGTCTCGCCTCTGTTGCATAATTCTTTGTGTAGACCTGTTTCTTCATTGCTGGGAATTGGAAAGAGTCTGTGAGGTCGGTATCAATCAACGAGGCACTGTCGTATTTTCCTACCAGGGATTCCATGTTGTGAATCCTCTCATCGAGCTCATTCTCAACGACTGCTAGAGCTACCTTGGTCATCTTTGATCTCCTTTGATGCACTTGTAGTGCTATTCCTCCTCTTCCTTATGAATCCCTGCTTCTGGACTCCTTCCTTGTTCTTTCTCTAGCGATGTTTCCCTTGCTGTGTTTGCTGTTTCTGATTCTAACTCATACTTCTCCAACATTCTCATGCTTTCTGTCATGCAGGTTATGTAAGTAACCGACATGCATGAGGTTGATAAGACCCCATAACTAATTAATTTTACTTGCCTTTCCCCGCGGCTATAATCGTGCGATTAGTTACAGGGATGAGGTGGGTTTTGTCAAAGCTGACTGTGGTTTCGAGGTTTGGGTAGACGTAACGGGTGATGGTTATGACTTATTATGGAAAATTTATTGCAGTATGGGTGATGTTAATTATGGCAATTATTTTTGAATTCTTGGTAATCCTACGGGCTGACATGGATACTATGAGTAATGATGATGGAATGATGCACGAAACGCTTTTCCTTTTGACGTGGCTGCCACGTTGGACCTGATCCTCCCCAACCACAATCGGTTGCGCTACGGTCTCCACAATGCAATAGTGAATTTTTCTTATGCTACGAAGTATATTTATTGGGAATCCTATCTAAGCTCTTATCGGGTGCGAGAGAGTTATTGACTCGATCTATTCTAGCCTACTCTACCCTACTGGCTTCTCTTGGTTGCGAGAGCTTATTTGAAAAAAAATGAAAAACTTACTTGTGGTAGGGTTTTAGGCATGCACCGTTCACCCATCCTGGTAGTATTTAGCCGCCTAGCTGTGTTAAGTGCACTGCTCCAGACTCTTTGATTTCGATTACGTGATATGGTCCTAGCCAATGCATTTGCAGTTTCCCTAGAAACCTTTGGTACCTGCTGTCATATAGTAAAAATTTTCCACCAACCTTGAAATTTTTGTGTTTGATGTGGCGATCGTGCCACGCTTTTTGTCTTTCCTTTTGGATAGTTTGGTGGAATTCTGCTAAAAACCTGTCTTCTTCCAGCACTTGCAACTCCTATAATCTGTCCTTCAGGGATTCTTCCTCTGATAGCTGGAGTGAGGTTGCGATTAGGAGGCTAGGTATTGCAAACTCTACTGGTACTACGGCCTCTCTTCCGTACACGAGGTTGAACGATGTTTTCTAATTGAGCCTCTTGACACTCGTCCGGTATGCCCACAGAGTTGTTGGTATACGTTCATCCCAGTCGTCTCGTTGAGCGTTGCAGATTTTTGTTAATCCATTTTCGAGGATTTTGTTGAATGCCTCTACCATGCCATTAGCTTGTGGGTGGTAGGGGCTGCTCCTGTGATGTTGTAGCATGAAGCTTTCGAGCAGGGATTTAATGGTGGCATTGACAAAATGCATACCCTGATCACTGGTCAGAATTTTTGGGTAGCAAAATCGGCTGATTATGTTTTAAAATATGAACCGTGCCGCTGTGTCGGTTGTGCAGTCCTTCACCGGCATTGCCTCTGCCCATCTTGTCAAATAGTCGATTGCAGTGATGATATACCGGGCCTACGAGTTTCTTGCCACAGGTGCAATTGGGCCTATAAAATCAACTGCCCATTTCTCGAATGGTTGTAGTGCTTTTACTGGGTGTAGTGGAAGCTAGTCTCTATGCGATGGACGTCCTGTTATCTAGTAAACATCACATTTCTTTATGAACTCCTTACTGTCAATGTGTACCGTTGGCCACCATAAGCCCACTTGTAGTAATTTTCTAGCCGTCAGTTTAGCTCCTACATGTCCTCCCGCAACTCCAGAGTGGCACTCCCATATTACGTCCTCCCTCTCGTGGTCCAGGACACATCTTCGTAAGATCTGGTCCAACCCCATTTTGTACAAGTGTCCTGCAATGAGCTGGTATTTTGCGGTCTAGAATACTAAGTGTTTCTTTTGTACTGCGGTATATTCCTTTGGGCATTGTCCTGTGGTTAGGTAGGTCGTGATTTGATCCAGGTACTCTGGGATGGCTTCTGCCCTGAAAAGATCAACGTTTGGTAGCTGATCATCCAGAGATCCTTTGTTTTCTCCATTTTCAAACCTTGACAGGTGGTCTGGTCCCACGTTCAATCACCCAGGTTTGACTATCACCTCGAAGGTGAATTCTTGAAAGAGTAAGAGCCATCTGCATATCCTTCCTTCCAAAACCAGTTTGTTCACTAGATACTTCAGAGCTAAATGGTCTGTAAAAAACTTGAACATTCCTCCTAGCAGGTAGTGGTGGAACTTTTGGAGGGATTACACCATTGCTAATGCTTCTCTTTCTGTTGTGGTGTAGTTCCGTTCCGCTGTTGCTAGTTTCCGACTTGCGAAGTACACTGGGTGATCAACTGTAGTGTCCCCTGGTTGGGCTAGAACCACTTAGAGTGCGATGCTTGAAGCATCAATGTGGACATGAAATTGCTTGTCCCAATCTGGATGAACCAATATTGGCGCACTTGCCAATTTTTTCTTCAAGGTGTCTAGGGCCGTTGCACAAATTCTGTCCAGTTGAATTGTTCTGATTTCCATAACAAATTCTCCAATGGGGCTGTTATCTTCGCGTAGTTACGGATGAATCGCCTGTAATAACCTGTGTGGCCTAAAAATGACCTCAATTGTTTCACAGTTTCTGGAGCTTCCATGTTGATTATCACCGCTACCTTTGCTGGATCTATGTAGACTCCTTGTTTTCATACAATGTGTCCGAGAAATGTTCCAAACGACACCACAAAGATGCACTTCTTTAGGTTCAATGAGATCTGTAGCTGTCTACACCTATCAAATATAACTCTTAGTAGTGTGGCATGGTCTTTAAACATGCTGTAGATGGTCCAGTCGTCCATATAAACCTCTAGGAATTTGTGGATATAGTCGCGGAATGCTACTATGACATTGTGCAAAAATACTGCTGGCACATTCTTCAAGCAGAATGGCATTACGTGGTATGAGAAGGAGCCCCATTCGGTGGTGAAGGTTGTATTTTTATTATCTTCCTCGGCTATCCTTACTTGATGGTACCCTGAGAATCCATCTGTAAAAGAATATGATTCGTTCGCCGCAACATTGTCCAGGACTTCGTCATTGAACGAGGTGGGGAATGGGTCATGTATACAGGCATTGTTCAAACTCCTATAATCGACACAGACTCAGATTTCCACCCTATCCTTTTTGCTCTGTATAACTATGGGACTTACCCATTCTGCTTCCTCCACCAGGAATATCAACCCTTCCTTTAGCATCTTGTCGATTTCCGCTTTAACCTTTTCCTTTACCCTTGGATTCAACCGATAGGGTCTGTGTTTGATTGGTCTTGCATTAGGCTTTAGTATTATACACATTTCTCCCAGGTCCCCTTTGATTCCTTTCAAGTTGGCTATGGACGACATAAACAAGTCCTCATATTCCTGTAGTAGACTGCATATTTCCTTGGTCGTCTCAACATCCCAGTAGTCCTCGATTGATGCTATTTTAGGCTTCCCTTCGGTCCCAATATTCATTTTCTTAGCTTTGAGGGGGAGAAAATGAATTCCCTCGATTGTCAGTTTTTCCTGAATATTTCGTTCTCCCTCTGTTTCTTCAAAGTATATATGTCTAATTCCCTCTAGATTATCATCGTCCATCTCACTGTCTATTTTCTTGCATGCTACTGACTACCGGATGTTTTGGTTCGGGAGTGGCTGCTCGTCCTCCTGATTTTCTGGGAAGAACAGTACTTTTTTAATGGCTTGTACTGCTTGGGTAACTATATCTGTCTTTCCTTCAAATAAGAAGCACTGTCTAAACTTCTTCATAACTTCTTGCCAAGTGCCAGTTCCCCTTTTATTCTCCTCCGTTAGGTACCAGGCCTGTGGAATCCTACCGAGGGAGTGTATAAATTTGTGGACCCATAGCTCATGCGGGTATCCTGAATTTTTCCATTGATCTTCCCACTTCTTCAGATTATTTGCGGGATCTGAATCCCCCTGGAACTTTCGAGTGCATTGGGGTGCTTCTTCTCCCTTGAACCTGGCTTTCAGTTCTGTGGAAATTTTGTCCCATCACGACAGTGAGTTGCGGTGGTTTTTCCACCATCTTGCAGCCATGGATTGCAAGGCCATATCCATGAGCGGGACCCTCTGATCCTCTGGTACATTGTCTTCTATTTTGATAATGAAAGTATCTACAACGTTCATATCGAACAAATTTGGGTAACCTCTTACCTCAGTCCCGATCCAATTGATTCTTCTAATGGTGGCACATCTCCTTGTGCTGGTCTCATATCCCCCTTGCTGCCAGTCCTCCCAGGCTATCTCTAAGCCCAGGTCTGATATTTGAATGCTCCTCTAGCTCACCGATCCTCTCACCATAGGGTTGATGTAATCTTCCCTTATTCTTGTAGTCATTTGATAAAGATGGTTGAGAAGCTGAGCATCTTCTCTGTTATCAACAGAATCTGTGTATCAGGGACCTTGAT
The DNA here is from genome assembly GCA_034641835.2 of Pinus albicaulis. NCBI lineage: Eukaryota > Viridiplantae > Streptophyta > Pinopsida > Pinales > Pinaceae > Pinus > Pinus albicaulis. The sequence continues at coordinate 432,635,717 of CM076574.1, read as the reverse complement.
ACGGGTCGAGCGACTGGGTGACTCTGACCTCTATGTCCTCAAAGATCATTAGTTCCTTCTTTAAATATATTACTGCATAGTTTTCAAAAGCCTAGTCGATCCCCAGTAATGCTGGATAGGGATCTTTGTCTCCTATAATGTCGATGACCTTAAATTCCGTGTATGTCTTTACTCCCGCAATGTCGACTTCAACCTCCTCCAGCCTGCCTATGGGCACAATGCAGTATTGTTTTTCCATACGGAGTTGAATTGGTGAGTATGTTAGTCTTGGTTTCCCCAATGCTTCCCACGTTTTTCTGGGCAAGATATTTACATCGGACTCCAGGTCAAGCATTGTGTCCTTGATTTAGAATCCCGCGACTTAAGTATTCACCCATAAATATTTTCCTGTACTTTTCTTATTTCTCTTCACTCGTTGTATATATTTATGTGTCGTTCCAGATGATTCTCCTTGATCCGTCGTCTTCTGCACTACGCTTTCTAGGTTCTGTTTTAATTGTTCCAACACAGGTGCATTGTTAACAATTTTTTGAAATAGACGGAACCATTCTTCAATTGTAGTACCTGTATTGGCTTGGTTTTCATCCCCTTCCTTCGGTCGTGGAATTTCGATTCCTTTGCTTCCCCCAAGTTGGGCAAATGCTTCTGCTACCTCTTGGAGGAATTGCTTCTATTTCTCTGGCATGAATGTTGGCTTTGGAAATATTGGTCTTAACAGTTTTATTGGGTCCATCCTTTGTGCATATTCCCCTATTCGTTTGCCTCCCTGTGTCACTATAGCTACGTTCTGCATGGTTTGAGCCTCGATTATTCTTGGCTCGGCATTTACTAGATTTGTTCCTCTTTGTCTGGCCCTTTCTTCCCATCTTTTGATGAGCTCCGAGCAGTCTTCTGTTGCGTGCATATTAACCCTACACTGAGAGCACCAGGGTCTTCTAGGAAGTGGACATTCCCTAGCCACATGTCCCTCTTGGTCACAGTTGTAGCATCGTACTGTTCCTCTTCCTCCTGCTTGGCCTCCTCTCATGCCTCCTCCTCATCCTCTAGGAGCCTCGTTCACTCTATATGAAGGCCTGTATAACCATTCTGCCAAAGCATCCAGAGCTCTGCACTGCTTTGTGCTGTGCGTGGTAGATGAACATAACTCACAGTATATGTTGTTCGGCACATTGGAGTACTTTTGCAGTATGGGGCATATGCAAGGTGAGTGGCCCACGCTTTTGCAGATCTCACAATACTTAGTCGTTGCTAAATTTTGTTGCACGGGGAACCCCTTGTATGGGTGTTGTGGCAGAATATAATCCTTAGGTATTTATTTGTGCGACCCCTCCTGCTGGTGGAGCTCCTGGTGCCCCTGTTGCTGGTGTCCCCACGTTCTAGCCTCGTAATCGAGGACATTCAGTTACCACATGTCCTTCCATTAGACAGTGTGTACACCATACATTTGGCCTCACTGGACGTAGGGGTTGAATTTCCTTTAGTTTTTCTGTCAGGCTAGCTATTTGATGTTGTAGTCCCAGTATGGAAGGGTCCTGAGCTGATGCCCCTCCTTTAAACTCTTGCGGGTATCCTGCCATGAACTCTATCTTCATGGCTTGTTCTAATGCATCTTGCAACATCTCTATCTTTTGCTATGTCAGCGGGGTCCTTGTCTGTGGGAGAAGGGCCTTGATAAACCAATCCCTTTGGTGATTGGGATCGATTGGGTAGCTAATATTTCCAGCTACATCCTTGAATATCCTCATCAGATCCCATGCAGTTTCCCCTTCTCACTGCTTGATCTCCTACATCTTTGATAAACCTTGCTGATCTGTTTGGGGTAATTTGAACTCTTTCACGAAATCCATTTTTACATCGTCAAATGTTGGGTTCTGATGGGTCTCAGACCACTTTATAAACCAGCATAGAGCTCTCTCCCGAAGAATAGTTTGAAATTATACCAACTTACATGTGTCTGGTGTCTGTCGAGCCCTCCATATGGCCTCATAGAGGTACCAGTGTTTCTCCACATCGTCATTACCCCTCCCAGAAAACTTTGGGTACCGAGTAAAAAATCTTGCCATGCTTCCTTGTGTGGGGCTTACTAGAACAAATCCCCTTACTCCTGGCTTTGATATGGTAGTACCAGTACTGTTGCTAGTGTGTATTACTGCTATGGAATGAATGCTATTTGGCTTACTTAATTCCCGTAACTTAACAAAAATTTCACCTAGTGGCTGATAGAGTACCAGGGGAAGGTCAGGATTAGCGCTACTTGAGCTTTGGGGAATAGAGTTACCTGGGATTATGGGTGCCGACCTTTCTCGGAATAGCTGCTCCATCGCAACATGCAACTCTACATTTCATGTCTCCTCAGGGCGCGCATCATTTCTGTCATACTCCTTTCCCTTTTTTGCTGGGGCTGGGCTCCTATACACCTGCCGCACTTCCTTGGTGGTCCCCCTTATATCCTGGGAACCCGTTTAACCTTCCATCTACTTCGTCATCTACGACACCTCTCCTTTTTCTCTCCCTTTTCCTTGTTGTCTTTCAATTACTTCATAGCCCTTTCTCACCACTTCTCGGCGAGTTGCGCCCTTCGATGTGCTCGTCATTCCCTTAACCTAATGGAGGTCTCGGCATCCATATCCCTATTCCCCCTTTTCAGCTTACTTGTAGCATCTCTCCTTAAGTCCCTTCCCCCAGTATTGGAGGTTTAAGTCTCCATCTCAGCTTTTTGGAACTCCATCAATCCTTCATCCACCATCAACGCCTTCATCCACAGAGGGATCTCCCTTAGCAGTACTCCGCTCAGCCCTAATCTGAATACGTCCTCCGCTTTTGAGAAAGACTGGTAGAATTCAGCTGCGAACTCTACTATGTATCCTTCCAAGGTATATTGCACCCAAAAATTTACAACTCGGGTCAAATTGGTATCTAACCGATGGAGTCCTACCAGAGCTGAGTGCACCCACTTGCGACAGATGGTCCGCAATCCTCTCGGAACTGCCTTGATCTGTAATCTCCACAACTAGTTGTAGAGCTCCTCAGGAAACTTTCCCCAAAATATCCCATAGATATCACTGGCAGACTCAGAGAAGAGAATCCGGTTCTTGACAGTCTTCTCTTTCTGTTGTCTCACTTCCGCTTACTGAGCTATGAACTGGTCCAGATGGTCATCCCACCATTTCCGTATTTCTTTCTCGAAGATCTGTGATACCATGATCTAACTCAAGAATGAGATTTCAGGTCCCAGCAACGGAACCATTTGTTGGCAAGAAAAGAGGTCTTAGGGCCGAGGTTCAGAAAGGTGGCCAACAAGGGTTACTGCAGTATTCTAGCACAACTCCAACATTTTCACCCTGCTTTGAGGAACAAAGTGTCTCACCCAAGGCGTGCCACAACCTTACTAAGGCTGGGGTTGGGTCAGGTATCGATTAAGCATGGTAAATGAACAAACCATCCATAACTTAAGTACTGTGATTAAGTGTAAATACCAGACAGATAAAAATACTCATGAAATTGATTAGAATGATAAACTAAAATTCAAAATAGCCGTATATCCCACTAAACCATAACACAAGGCAGAACTCAAAACAATAGCCTTATATTAGAAAGTGATGCATTAACAACAAAATACTATTACAACACTCCTCAGAGCATGCCTGGTATAACTGACTACAATCGCAGTACAAGATATAGAATAGAACAGAACAGAACGATGAGAGAGAGAGAATAGAACAACATGAACATAGCTCTCCTACGGCTCCTACTTTCCGATCTCCACTGAGCCAAACTTCTCTTTTCGTTGATCGACTGCCTATTTGTTTCATCGCTAGAGCGACTGACAGTTCTTCCTTCTTTTCTGCTCAACTGTTTGTTGCTTTCCCTGATTGCTGGGAATCCCACTGATTGTCTTCTGCCGCTTCCCTTTGCCATCTGTTCCTGCTTATGCAACAGCCGCGCCACCTACCCTTCACCTCTTTGCAACCATGAAAGCTCTCTGTCTACTGTGGTTGTGCTCCGCCATCTGTTCTCTAGAACAAAAAATTGTTTAATTTCAAAACAAGGACCCCAACACCACTCCAACTTAGGTTCTCCCATTCACTGCCAAGTTTTATTGGGCAGTATGATCGCATCTGATACCAGGTCCAAAATAACCTGATCCATTTCATATTCACCAATCTGGGTTATTAGCCGCATTTCCCTACCAGTGCGTTTCTTATGCTTGTATAGTTTGTGCACATCCTTAACTTTCAGGGGTGGATTAGTTCTTTCTGCGCAGCTGTCTATTAATGCTTGAAGATTTTCTATGGACCTTTGGTTGCGCATCATATTCATACATGCTTGCAAAAATGGTTTGACCTCGTAATCTATTTTGAGGTTTGCGGGGGCCTGAGAAGTAGATGCCTCAACCTTAGTAAAGTCTTTGTGAGCTGCGACAAAGGTTTCCTTTTCCTTCTGTAGGTCCAAACCTTCTTGTTTGATAGATGCTTTTCGGATAAGAGGCTCAGCTGCAACTTTCTCCTTAGCTCCCCCAGTGGCCATGCCACTGCATGTTATGACATTAATGCTTGGTCCTTCATCTCGAGATTCTGCCTTAACCCTCTGCATGTTCTGCATAGGTGTCTATTTCTTTTCCTGCATTTTTTCTATCAGAATTGGACAATCCTCAACCACATGGTCTAGCTGTCTACAATATCTACAAGATTTCCTTGCAGGGTTTGGCCAGTCCCTCACAAAGTGCCTTACTTCTCCACAGTTATAACAGTTCAATTTTCCTCTTCCCTGACCTGCACCTCCACCTCTACGCCCTCCCCTACCCCTAGCTGGGGAGCCACCTATGCCTGAGGGGGATCTTGGTGAAGAAGGGTCCGATTGTACCCTATATAGGTTTCCCCGATCTATCATTAGATCATAAGTTCGATAGTTATGTTCATCATCTCCTACTGATCGGTGAAACCATCACCATTGTTGCTTCAGTTCTGAAACATACGCACCCAGATGGGGGTAGTGGTTAGTATCATGCAGGCCAGCTATGCGACAATCGTCACACCACAACGTTGGTACACTTGGTCCCATAGTCTCCCTAGGGCACAAAGGACGAGTCTCCTAGCCTGTAGGTAGTCTGTTAGAAGTGGGCACTGATCCTTGGTATGGCCTGATACCCTACATCGTATCACCATACATTTGGGATAGCTTCTTTCCCTCAGTTCTTTCGCAGGTTCTAGATTTCCAGTGCATCACCTCCAACTTCCCTTAGATTTGTTGTACTCCCAACTGGGTATCATCTCTTGGCGCGGATTCTAACTTCCTAGCAATCTCCAAAGCTTTTTCCTGTGATTCAATGGCTTGCTGACCCATATGTATGTGTAGGTGAGGCAGTAACATAGATATGAACCATTCCTTGTGCTATCTATCATCATACATTAATTCCCCTTCTCTGATCACCTTCTTTAGCTACTGGTCAACCTCCCATACAGACTCAGAGGGCCCTTGCTTGAAATATTTTAGGTCATTCACTATTTGAGAGTAGGACTTAGGCTTCCGAAACTGCTGTTTTAGGGCATTTTTAGCCTCTTAAATGGTTGCATTCGCATGTTGAGCTGCGTATCCCATATACCAATCTAGGGATATTCCTTTGAAGGCAAGGGATAGCTGTGCCCTTTTTACAGCATCGCTGGCCACATTTTGTGCAGTCCATATTGACTCTGTGACAAACCAGAATCGGTCCATATCATCATCCCCTACACCCTTGAAGGTGGGTAGCTTCATGTGCGTGACCATATCTACTTTTGGGGGTGGCGGCAGTGGAGGAGGTGTGGGTGAGTTCTTATCCTTATGCAAATTCGAAGGTGGTGTCGTAAGAGGGATATTTCCTTCGTGTGCAGTGGGTTCTCTTAATGGGATGTAAATGAATCTGTCCCATTCTTGATTGACTCTGTAGTACTTGCTACTTCGGGTTGTACCCTCACTCTGATTAGAGCTCATTCACTTCATATGGCTACACATAATGCCCTTTTCGCACGATAATATTTTAACCAGTAATGGAAACGTTTTCAGAAACTTACCTCGGAACCCTTGAAGAACCTTTGCCTGCCTCAGAATAGGACATGAACTGATTGACTGCAAACTCCGTCACAAATCCTCCCAACACACTATCCACCCAGTGATCTACTGTACGAGTGATGGTGTTATCAGTTCTTTCTAACTGCTGGATCAACTTTGGAGTCTAGTGCGTGACCCGCTCGTCCTTCCAACATGTCTGGAAATCTACGAGCCTTGCCAGCCACTCCTGAAGCTCGTTTGAAAATGTTACAAAGAAAATTTCATAGAATTCAGTGAAAATGTAATTATTCTTCCACCTCTCCGCTATCAACTTTGTGCTGCGATTCTCTTTTACCGCAAATTCCTGAACCAAATTTTCAAACCACTCTTCAATTTCTCTCCTTTCAGGTCTCCAATGTTCCCTTGGCATTACCCAATCTCTCTCTCAAAATTCTCCCGGTCCTGTCAAAGGAATCATTTGTTGGCTTGAGGTGTCTTGACCCAGGTTCATAGGTTAAGGTTTGCCAACAAACCCCTATACTACTGGCCCTTTTGGCAGTGACCTACTTGCGCAGGACAAAGTCTCACCCGAAGCAGTATGGGAGGGTGCTGGAACTAGGTTTCCTCACCCTGAGAGAGAGAAAGTTAGTCTAGGGGATCTGAGTTTGCAACATATCAGGTTCACACAGGTCTATTCGCAGGCTTCCACAATATATTTAGTAGTAACCACAATAGAGCTATTGAAATCTATTCAATACCTTTGCATCCACGTGCGTAACAGTAGATTTCAGTACATGATATCATAAAACATAGCTTATAAACATATGTACTCATAGCTGATACAGATCACTAATATACATATGCATAACACAGATATAATTGCAACATAAGCAGATATCGTAAATGTATACGCAACATCAACAATAACACAACAGATCCAGATCACATAGAGATGCTTCAACTATATTCACATATATTATCATTCAAACCCAGTTACAATCTAACACCGCCTGCGCACACAGCCAACGGGGTCCACACAAAACAGGACTAAGGATCTCCGCGCACACAGCTAGCAGGAGTCCTTACCCAAACAACCCAAGACAGATCTAACAATTTTCACTTAGCATCCGACTTAATTCTTGCCTACCTTAGGACTCAAAATGTTCATCTATTTATAACAACTTAGCCTACGCTTTCCTGTGGTTCGCAAACTGTGGCTTGCGGACTCTAGGTCTACCCTTGACCCATTACAATGCATTTGGGGTTTTGAGCCACCCTAAAACCCCTGTGCTAGACTAATTAATACCAAAAATATACAAAATTGTACAAAATTCACAGCTTTAGGGGACCCTGTTCCAACAATATATCAAAATTAATAACACTTATATGAGACCTAAAAATGGCTAAAAATGAAGGTGGGACTTCGATTTTCCACCCAAGTATAAACTAGCTACAACTTGTATTCTTGGAGGAGTCACCCCCGAGCCAGATCCATGATACAAGGGGATTTTTTAAGAAAACTCAATTGGAAATCATGCTCACAAGTTTGACTCATTTCCCAACAAAATAAAATTCTCTCAAAATTTTTTCATTTAACAAAAATCCAACCCCCTCTTGCTATTTGAATTCATTTTTATCAGTTTTCGTGTGTCTCTTCATGTTCCTCATGAAACATTCTTCAATATGTTTCTTGTCAGTTGCACATTTGATTAGGTAGTGGTGCAAACTAACATCTCTCATGCTCTTCTTCCTTCCCCCCTTAGATCATGGATCTATGGTTTGACTCTTTAGGCCATTCAAATAAATTTACAATAATTTATAATCGAAGCAAAATTACATTACAAAAATTAGGGGGAGTATATCAGGGGTGTTAAAAACCCCACCTCGATAAGGGGAACACCGTCCTTACTGTTCTTAGAAGAAAAATACTAAAACAAAATTGAGCTTTATAAATAACTCTTACATCCAATTAAAAAAAATATGGGTACAACACCCTTATTTTTCTCAGGAATCTCCCAGGTGGTTTCATTGGGTCCAAAATGTTTCCATTGCACCTTTACCTACTAGAATAATCAATTATGGAGCATGATCCACGTCTAATTTACAACCATGCCATCAACTATGCTAAGTCCTCCTCTAGGAAACAATTTTAGCACGTTGATTTCCAAGACATGCCCAATGCATTCTTGAGCCCAATTGGTATGCATATGATTCTATAAAAACCAATTCATATTTTGAGTTCCAACATCCCTTTCTCTGCTTTATCAACCCCTTAGGAAATTCATTTCGTATTCCATGTAGTCGCTCACATTACAAGTTTAGGAATCCCATTCTCTTCTTCCTCAGTCCCTTATGCAATATATCCCTTGGTAAGGCTTCCTCTCACATGAATAATTCTCTTAGCCAAGGAATTCCACTGCCTTCGTTTAATAACAGAACACGTGTCATGGAACACCTCATGGAAATCAATACATATCAAAGGGTTCCAGTGTCACCACAATGACCAAGTTTAATAAGTCTTGAGCTCCATTATGCTACTGCATACACTGATTTCATTAAGCTGATGATATTTATGTTGCAATCAAACTCATATACATGCACTGGGAAGTTTACTAATTATCCTACATTACAAACACATATGTCATAAAAGATGATAATAAAGTTTTAAATAATTTTAGAACATAGCATAATCATATTAAAACATAACTCAAGTAATTATGAATAAAAAATTTAAACCAAATTAAAGCATAATATTAACAAAATTTCTTTAAACTGACAATTAATATTTATCTCTATAGCTTCTTCCTTGCTTCTGCTTTGAGTGGTTTATCGGTTAAAGTAAGAACTCAATGTTGTGTGTGATCCACACAATTTTTAACCATATCCATCCTCATATCTAGCTCACTGAGTGGTTTTCAGCCCCAAAGAAACACTCAGTGGTAGTCACACTTCATCACACAATATTTTCATATAGCTCCATCCTCAAACCTAGCTCATTGAGTGGTTCTCAGCCCCAAGGAAAACACTCGATGGTGGTCAAATTGTTCCACACATTATTTTCACTCTACTCCCAATGGATTTCTCAACCTCACCTCCTAGTGAGCATAGGTATATTTCCTCTCCCACCATCTACTCACATTTATGGGCCTAGGTAACCCCCATTTTGGGTAGTCTGCCTGGCCAAATGATTTCCTACATGGGCCCCCATTAGTCACTCAAACTTTTAGGCCCAGGAAACCCACATTTCAGTAAATATACATGTCTAAGGGATTTCTTGCATACCCTCCCCAATCAGTAACTCACCCTTACAGTCCTAGACAATCCCCACTGTGAGAAATCTACTTATCCAAGGGATTTCATGTGTGTGGGGGTAGTTATTAGAGTCTTAAATTGCAGTATCCATCTTTCATGCTCTAATGACATGTGCATGTGATCTAGGGGATAAAAAAATATGCTAAAAAATGAAAGTACCCAAATTCTCCCGAAACTGGTGCCAAATCATATATCTCATCATTCTAATTCCAAAAATGCTTGAATCGCCTCAATCCAACACTGTATGAATAATTTATCACGTTCTGAAGTTTTTGGCAAACATTAGAGGAAATTTCAGCCTAAAAGTGACCTCCTAAGGAAAAATAATAAAATAATAGCTATAAATTTTAGAGGGAAAAGAACACATTTAAAAAAAAAAAAAATTGCATTTTTAACTTATCTCCTTATAGGTTAACTCAAATTTCATGTATAGACACTCATTGGATGTGGAATTAAATTCCGCACCCAATGATTACCCATTATGCATACTTTTGAGAATACCCACATTGAAAAAATTTGTAGATATATTAAAAAAACATGTTAAACACACTTTTTTAATGTATCTTCAATTTTTATCAATGTGGGTCTTCTTCAAAGTATACATAATGGGTACTCATTGAATACGAAATTTAATTCCGCATCCAACGAGTGTATACACATGAAATTTGAGTAAACTTTTAAGGATATAAGCCAAAAATAAAATTAAAAAAAGTGGTTTTTCTTCTTTTCCCTCCAAAATATTTACATGTAACTCTTTTTAAATTTAAAGGATTTTGATTGGTTTACATATTATGACATGTAAATTACATGAAAATTTCATGGGCACTTTCAGGATGAAATTTCCTCTAATGCAAAAAAGTCAACTTGTGGGGTTGACTGGGAAGTGTACAACTTCCACGTGGAAATCTGTACGATGATGTCATAAGTTTTCTAGGCACATGAACCAGAAAAGTAGCCTCCTGACGTGTTGACACATGGAATTCAATGATTGGACAGTGGCAAGAAAATTAGGTTTGGACAGTTGGGCCAATAATTAGGTGACACATGGCCCGATTAACTTCCATGTGAATCAAGCTCAAGAATTATGACAACCTAACTCATAGTTACACCATTAAACCACATACATGAATTAATAAATAGAGTTGGTGGGTTTATTATAAATTTTATTGGTTGAGTCGTTTTTTTTTTTTTTTTTGGGGGGGGGGGGGGGGGGGGGGGGAGGTGAGGCGTTTCTGTAACCCAGCCTAATGAGATGGGAACCAGACCCGTGACCGCAAGAAAGATTCATGGAAGAGAGGGTGGAGGAGTTAGCACTCGACATGGAGGGTTATCACATGACCGATGGGGTCAAGAATAGGCGATTGGGGCACATGGAATACCACCCGCCCCCATGACCCACAAACATGTGGCTCCAAGGAACCATGAGTATAGAGATCCGAGGGGGGATTGGTCCACATTAAAATTTATTTATGTTTTCAAACGATATAACCATAAAATATGCCACCAAATGTGGATCGAACCCGTGACCGCTAGTGAGCTAACAAAGAAACATACCAATGCGCCGGAGGAAGAATTCATTACCAAATTTTGCAGAAAAGTCATTTTTGTATAGCAGTTAGTAGGCAGAATGGAGAAAGATGCCTAACTTGGTCCATTTTCATCCTTTTTGAGCCTAATAAGAATCTACATAGTGGTTTTTGGGCATTCTGGACGCAATGTCAATGTTATTTTAACAACTTGAGCATTGTATGTTGATGTAATTTCAAATTTGATAATATAATATAAAGGGCCACCATTAGAAGCTGGATCCAGAGGCGTAGCCTAGGAGGGGTGAAATTTGTCATAAAATTGATGTGTTGTGATGTTGTTTATCGTCCATTGTTTAACTATTAAAATATATATAAATAACTTAGTTTTTGTTTTTTTGCAATATTGATCAATTTCCCATAAGCATTAAACTAGATTACAAAACTTTACATGAAACCTTCAATTTTAATTTCATATTAGTTTGGTATTAAAGCATGGTTTTTGTGAAGGTTTGAAAATTTTTGGAAGTGTTTTTCTTGAATGATTACAAGGTCTAAATTGAAAAGAGGAGGAGTGCTTGAATAACTAATCCCTGAAATTGGTTCAAGGAGGCCACAAACTCCACAAGTCATGTAACGTGAATAAGGATAAGGACTGGAGTTGATGTCTAAGGATAAGATAGCTCTTATAAAGGCTTTATATGATATGAATGAGATTGTGAAAGTGTTGTACAATGAGAGGACAACAAATTTGCAAGGAGAAAGTTCTAATCAATCAAAAGGTAATGGTGGTGATGGGAGCAAACATCCACCTCCACCTCCACCTCCTCCTTCACCTCCATATACACCTCCATCCTCACCTCCTTCTTCATCTCCTTCATCTCATAGACTACTCCTCCTCCATCTCCAAAAGGACATGCTAAGACTCCTTGGATTAAGCTTGATGTAAAGTCTAATTGCCTATGTACAATGGGGAAGTAAATACCAAAAAAATGGATATTTGGGTTCGTCAAATTGAAGTCTATTGTAGGATTGAAAAGATTGATGATGATGTCACTAAGATCCATCTTACTTCTCTTAACTTGGAAAGTGTAACCCTCATATGGTGGGAGGTCAGAACTCAAGAAAATTTGAAGAAAAGTGGTAAAATTATCTCTTCTTGGAATTATTTTATAGTTGAATTAAGAAGGAAATTTTATCCAATTTATTACATGCAAAAAAAAATTATGGATTGGAAATTTTTTAGACAAGATAAAGATCAAAGTGTCCAAAGTTACACACAATAATTTCAAAGAAGAGCTTTAATCTTAGGTGTTGATTTGTCTTCACAAGATACTCTCCTTAAATGTGCTCTAATAACATACTGATGATTAAAGCTAAAGATACTGCTAAATCTGAAGCTTTCATAAGATGTGATTCTGAACTCAAGCATGAATTGGTTGAAGTAGTTAAAGCTTATCAAAATATGTTTCATAAACTTGAACGATTACCTCCAAAAAGAGGAATCCAACATGAGATTCACTTGCAACATGATGCACCACTTCCAAATATTGGCATGCATATAATTTCAGTTTTGGCGAATGCAGATATCAAGAAAAAAATTCAAGAGCTTCTTGAAAAAGGGGTCATCAGGGCTAGCACATCTCCTTGTGGGTCTCCTATTGTCTTGGTTCTAAAGATAGATGGTACATGGCGTAAGTGCATGACTTTCTGAGCTTTGAATATATCATGTAATGTTCCAAATGGGGAAGAATAGGCTCAATAGGGAATATCTTAAGATATTCCACTATGGGTTCACAGCTTTATGGAAACACACCAGAAATTCTAAACCAGAAATAGATTGAAGGGGCTTTTTACTGGATGTGTCACCTCTAAAGAGAGTGTGAGATCCAGAGGCTACCTGGCCCATTTCAAACTCTATCTATAGAAAATAGGTGTAACATAGCAAGGGTGGAAATAACACACTTCTGTTGGATTTTTCAGCCCTTGGGATCCTTAGATCTTCAGATCTAAATAATGGATCCAAAAGAGGATCAAAAACCAAACAAGCAAGGAGTAGGAAATTCCACTTTCAGGAAAATATGCAATAGGCTCAAGGGAAACGTTGTATAAGAAATCCAGTGCAAAAATAACGCAGACCAGGGTTGGGTTCCCCTATATTAGGTTGTGTGGGACCTCCATGCTGAATTTTAGTTAAAAACAATTAGTTTAGAGATCTTAAACAGATCTCCCACAAAAAACACTAGCTGAAAATCAGCCAAGGAGAGAGCTGAAATGTAAGAGAAACCCCTCTTCAAGAATTGCGCAGTTTCTGCTATAAGGCACTAGAGATTAGCCATTAAACTTATGTTTCAGTATAGTAGCAACAAAGTAGACTTACAATGTAGTTCCTTAATAAATACAGTAAATTACATGAGGCAAAGAGCAAGAATTCTTCAGAAATAGAAGCTGCAAAGCATGCAAAGTTGCAGAAATGAATGAACAACGTTTTCTTTGATGTGCTTCAGCAGTTAGATATTAGAACTCAGATCTACAATATATCTATGGCTGAAACATCATATCCATACCAGATCTGGAAACTACACAGCCTTCTCCACAAGATCCCCTTGGGATTTCATCAAAATAATGCATGAGTAAGTGTAGATCTAACTTTTTATACACAGAACTGCAGAAAGCTTTAGGAATTTCTGAAGATGATTTTATTTATAATACATATCAAATCTGAACAATATATATCAGCAAGCTACTCTATAAATCTTCAAGATGAGAGGCAAGCCTCAATCACCTGAGATTTGGTACAATGAGAGATCCAAATAGCAGTAGAAATAGTACATGAAAATAACGCAGTTCCCTAAGGAGACAATGCTGTAGCTTGAACATAATATTATAGTAGATAAAATATGCATATCTGAAATCAAAATACAATAGAGACCCTCTTCTAGGTGGTCACAAGACACCCTCCCTGAGAGGAACCTCTCAAAACCACTAGATCCTTGCAGATCTGGATCACCACTTGCTACTACTCAAGCAGCTGCAAAACCCTCAGCAGGATCAGCGCTGCTAATAGAGATGGAGCTTTGTCTCCAACTAGATAGTGGCTCAATCTAGCACAATTCTCTGCAAGAGCTAATCAAGGAAGGATGGAGGATTCCTAAAAAGGAAATCCTCTCTTTCTCTTGCTAAACAGCGCAGAGAAATGGAGTTGCCTTAGCAAGCTCAGAAAATGAAATATTATCAACAACCTCTCCATGAGCCTTCTCCTCCTTTTTATAAGATTGGATTCTCTTGGCAAACCCTAAACCACTTCATATTTTGGCTCCTTTCACACTTGGACACCCCTTCTAGAACAACGCAGTCCATCAAGGAGGTTCAATGAACCTAGACAACGCTGGTGACTTGGCCAAATAGGATCTCTTTTGGTGGTCTTGGCCCTTTCACACCCGCAAGATTTTATTAAAATGGCCTAAATATGTCTCTTTTCACATAGGCACCGATTTATTCTTGATTTGCAAGAGAATTAGACATTCTCCTTTACAATTTATTCATTAATCCATGAAATACAAAATAAATAAGGCAAAATTAATGTTCCAATTAGCTGAAGCTAATTTAGGAACATTACATATCACAATAAATAATCGTTGTTCTCTTCCTCACATTAATGTTTTTGTAGATCAGTTAAAGGAAGTTGTTTAATTTACTAATTATATTTGAGAAGTGATTATCATCAGATAGGGATTACTGAATATGATATTTGGAAAATTGCTTTGAATACAAAAAAGGTTTGTTTGAATGGTTAATTATGCCATTTGGGATTTGTAATGCACCTACCACATTCATGAGAGTTATGAAAGATGTGTTGCGACCATTCCTTGATGATTTTTTTTATCGTATACTTAGATGATATTCTGATTTTATGTAAGACTCGTGAAGGGAATGTAAAGCACGTGAAACCAATTTTAGATGTTTTGAAAAAGGAAAATTTGTATTTGAAGATGTCTAAATGTGAATTTGGAAAAACCTCTTTGGTTTACTTGGGTCATATTGTAGGAGGGGGTGAATTGAAGATCGATCCCTCAAAATTTGATGTTATTGTGAATTGGCCTAAACCCAACAATGTAAAAAAAGTTAGGAGCTTTTTGGGAGCATCCCAATAGTGGAGAAAATTTATCGCTAACTTCTCACTCATTGAAATAGCATTACATTCTTTGAAAAGTGTGAAACATGTCTTTCAGTGGGGATGCAAGCAACATAAACCATTCCACAGTTTGAAAGAGAAAATCATTACAACACCAATTCTAGCACTTCCAGATCTTAAGCAACCATTTGAAATTGAAACCGATGTAAGTGAATATGATATGGGAGAAATTTTGATGCAACATGGTAAGCCAATATGTTATCATTATGAAACTTTTACCAATGCAGTAATTAAATATCAAACTTATGATAAAGAGTTGCATGCTTTGGTACAAAGCATGAATAAATGGAAGCATTATTTGACGGGTAAAGAAACGATTATTGATACTGACCATCAACCTTTGCAATATTTACAATCATAAACCAAGCTATAACAAGCTAGACATTTCAGATGGATGGGATTCCTACAAAAATTTAATTTGGTAATCAGGTATAAGAAAGGTATATACAACAAAATTGCAGATATGCTATCAAGGCCTAGTGTTAATGCATATGTTATTCTTAAGCATAACTCAATCATGAATGAAATTTATATTGAAAAATATGCTCAAGATGAATATTTTAAAGTTGTTTATGCAACTTTGAGTCAAGGCAATCATGTTGAAGAGTTGGATTATCATGTTCATAACAAATTGTTGTATCATCTTGGAAAATTATGTGTTCCACATGGTGAAAGAGTCAATGGCATAAGGGAAGATCACAATTCTCTTATTGCTGACCACTTTGGTGTAGGAAAAACAATTTCTCAAATTCAGAGGTATTTTTATTGGCCTCCCATGAATGAAATTGTATCAAAATGTGTGAAAGGATGTTCCATGTGTGCTACTAGTATGCCAAGCAATAGGAAATTGGATTTGTATGCTCCACTTCCTATCCCTTCTTGTATTTGGGAAAGTATTTCTATGGATTTTTTTGGGGGAATACTAATGTCTTAGAAATATCATGATTATCTATATGCTGTAGTGGATAATTTCAACAAAATGTGTGTGTTGATACCATGTAAGAAACGTGTTGCAACTTGACAAACCTAAAAAAATTTCTTTCAAAATGTATGGGTTACCCACTTCTATTATTTCTAATCGAGATTCTCGATTTGTTGGGAAGTTTTGGTCAAGTTTATGGGAAATCATGGACACAAAGTTGAAGAAGAGCACAACATTTCATCCATAAACCGACAACCAGATAGAAGTAGTGAACAAAGCAATAGTGCATCTCCTTCGATGATATTTTGGTAAGCATCCTTAACTTTGGGATAAAAGTTTGCATTACATCAAGAATGCCTACAATCATGCAAAGCATTCATCTACACAAGTATCTCCATTTGAATATTTTTTGGGTTATTTTTGAAAGTCTCCTTCAGATTTCATATTTGGTAAAGATATTTCAGTACATGGAAATAGTGAAGTGGACAAAGCCAAGCATTTCATTGAAAAATTCCGCTAGTGCATCAAAGGGACAAGAATAGTTGTAGAAAAGCAAAGTCAAGTATAAAGAAATACATGATAAGCATTGGGTTGATCATGATTTCCAAGTGAGAGATCAAGTTTGGTTGTACATCAAAAAGGAAATATTACGAGGTGAAGGTAAAAATATCAATCCAATCAGATATGTTCATTTCAAAATTTTGGAGAAGATTGGTAATAATGATTTCCGATTAGATTTTCCACCTTACATGCATGTTTATTCTGCTGTGAATGTGGAAAAATTTAGATTTTATGAGCCAACAATGATTGAGGATTAAGAAGAGAATGTTCATATTCCATCTATAAAATATTTTTCTCTTAAATATTTAAATGAGTTGCAAGAAGACTCAATTCTTGACAAGAGGATAAGAGCTTCACGCATAGGCAATGTGGAGTGTCTTCGGGTGGGGCTCAAAGGTACGAATCCAAGTAAATAAAGGTGGATAATGATCGAGAAAGTGAGGGAGCTGTATATTCACTTAGTTGTTGAGTAAAAAAAATCTTTGGTGGTCCAAAAGCTTCTATTGGGAAGGAATGATCTAAGGGATAAAAAATATGCTAAAAAAATGAAAGTGCTCAAATTCTCCCAAAACCAGTGCCGTAAATGGTAGATCTCGTCGTTCGGATTTCAACGATGCTTGAATTGCCTCAATTCGACACCACATGAGGAATTTATCACATTCTAAAGTTTTTGGAAAACAACAAAAAAGTCAACTTGCAGGATTGAATGAGCAGTGTACGACTGCCTCGTGGTATTCCGTACTATTATGTCATGTTGACATAATGTTCATTTCATTAGCTGACTGGGATTACAGACTAGATATGTGGCCTACTGATATGTCAACATGTGGAATTCAATGATTAGACAATGGTGAGTGAATTGGGTTTGGACAATTGGGTCAATAATCAAGTAACATGTGCCCAAATCATAGGGCACCACATGGCACCCTGGATTGGACCAAAATTGGTTGGGGCTGATCGATAACCTACATGTGAATCAAACTCAAGACTTCCTACAAGCTAACTCATAGATCCACCATTCAACCATAGGCACAACTTAATAAATATAGTTGGCGGGTTGTTTATAAAGTTTATTTTGGAGCCATTACGGAGGGGGGGAGGGGGGGGGGGGCGCGAGCCGACAGACACTCCTGACCGGCCCAGCCCAAGGGAACATCTGCACAACATGATAACCCTCAAAGGAACAAGATTCATGGTAGAGAGGGTAGATGAGTTACAGTTCGACGTGGAGGGTTATCGTGTGACCAACGAGGTCAGGACCGAGGGGCTTGGGTGTGTGGCATACATCCCACCCATCGACCCATGACCATGTGGAGTTGAGTAACCATGGGCACAAAGCTCAGAGGGGGGATCAACCCACATTATTTTTTTTTAATTTTCAAACGGTAAAACCATAACATACGCCACCAAACGCGAATCGAACCTGTGACCGTCGATGAGCTAACAGAGCAACATAACAACATGTCAAAGGAGGAATTCATTGCTAAGTTTTGTAGAATAGTCATTTTCGTATATAATTTAGTAAGAAGAATGGAGAAATAGGCCTAAATTGGCCATGTTTCAGCCTTTTTGAGACCAAGAAGAGCCCACACAAGGGTTTTTGGGAATTGTGGATGCAATGGCAATGCTATTTTTTCAATTTGACCATTATATGTTGATGTAATTTCAAATTTGAGCATATAATATAAAGATCCACCATTGGAAGTTGGACCCAGAGACGTATCCCAAGAGGGGTGAACTCCATCATCAAATTTTTGTGTTGTGATGTTGTCTATTGTCCATTTTTAACTGTTAAAATCTACAAAAAATAACTTAGTTTGTGTGATTTTGCAATATTGATCCATTGCCCATAAGACATAAACTAGCTTGAAAAACTTTACATGAAACCTTAAATTTTAATTTCATATTAGGCATGCTCCCTTGCACTAATCATGGAGTCTTATAGGCAAGGTATGATTTATGACTTTCTCCTGTGAGTTTAACAAAGTGTCAGAAGCTGTAATGCCTTCCTAGAAATATTCTTCCCAAGATCACAACATACATTTGTTTGTGAAATCATGAGAAATACATATTCTAAATAACTTCAATAAACCACCAACATGAGACAAGGAACAAATAATCATGAACAACCATAAACACATGATATGATAACAAAGTTCTTCCAGTTTGGAATAGGTCTTCGGGCTCGGTGTCAAGAGTGGGGAGGCCACTTCATTATTTCCTGCAAGATGATGAGTACATGATGTAATCTTTGTCAATACAAGGATTAACCCTCTTAACTAGAGTGACATGTATCTTCCCAAGAGACATTCTCCTACAAAACTCTCACTCACAAGTGTTCTCCTCCAGCATGAAAAAATAACAATCTCTCACATAAAGTGGCATACAATGACCCTCTCACAAAGTGGCATACATGGATCTGAAATTAAAATCATTATCTAAAAAAAAATCAAATGAACACATGGAAATAACGCACCTTATACCTCCAAGTCTGGGGAAAACCTGAAAATCAACTACTCTGATGAAGAAACAACATGCGTCATCCCATTCCTTTTGAGAAACAGTGAAACATGAGAATAAACTTGACCCCTTTCTGTCGTGGTCAATTTTTGGTTCCATGGGGATCTCAAAGATTCCTCAAAGATTCGCTTCTGTAAGTTGACTAAAATTTGACCGCTCAGATGAAGAAATTGATCCCTCTATCATGCTCCTTACAATCAATTGAGTCATATGAGTATAAAGTCAACCTGGTTCTAAAAATTTCAATTTTGGGCATCTAGGGAATCTTTCAGATTCCATGCAAATTCCCGCGTCAAGCTTCCACCTTCATGGTTCCACCCTCAACATTTTTCTTCTAAAAAATCCTTGGTCAAATTAAAAAAATGATCATGCCATCAAACTCTTGGAAAAATTCTAGTTAATTTTAGTACAAACTCGGCATAATTATGACTTTGTAAAAAATCAGCTTCCAAGGGAATCTAAATATTACTCCAAGATTCTTTCAATTCATGGTTCCATCTCCCGGAACTATGTTCCCACTCAGTGTTTTTTTGTTTGATTCCTCTTGGATAAACTCTCTCCTAGTGGAATGGAAAATGAGTGGTTTTATATAAAATGTTTGGTGTGTTTCCAAATGGCCCAATTGGGATTTCCTGGTCGAATGGAAAATAAGTGGTTTTATATAAAATGTTTGACGGGTTTCCCAATGGCCTAGTTGGGTTCTCCTAGTTGGCAGACTAATTTTAAAAATATTTGACTAGGGTGGTTGGGGGTTCACACCCCAGTGATCCCACATATGGCGATTGGTTTGGGCAGTTATATGTTTTTGTTGGCATTTTATTGTTATGTGGTATGGTTCGTTTAAGTGGGGCCGCCCATGGGGTGGGCCGACCAATGGTTGGGCAGGTTCAATCCCCACCGACCCAGAATCATACAAACATAACCATTTAAAAATGGTCATAGGCCATATATATATGTTATATAACCATCGAGGGTTGGGTGTGTTCCCTGGGCCCACCATCCATTTTTTTAATATTTTCATTTTTTACCACAATAAGAGGTTGATCGCCAAATGTTTTGGGGTCACTGAAAAAATTAAAGATGTGAAAAGCTTTCCAGTTTTGACCACCGCAAAAGTGCCAAATTTTTGCTTAGTTAACTGCCGCTAGATTTGGAGGGTTCCGCCAAATTTAGATAGTCTACAAATTTTAGTTGTGCTCCAAATTTAGTTATCGACCTATTAAATTTAGCCAATGGGCTAAGTTGACCAAAACTTTGACTGCAAATATCATAAGCATACAAAGTCAAATTTGAGTGTTGTCTATGCCGTTGGAATTAGGATGAAAAGATATACATTTTGGTTCTAGTTTCAAAGCAATATTAATTCTTTGATTTTTAAGCCTTTCTTGAGCCACCGAGAACACAACTTCATCATGCCACCTATGTCACAATATTTAATTTATTTCATCATTAACATGTTAATGAAATATAACACAATGATAGTTTTAAGGTTAAAAAAACATCCTATTATCAGTGTAGATCATACATTAATTTGCAAATAGTAGTTTCCAAACTCAACCAAAGGAATTACACCCAATTCATTTCCTTTTACTTTTTACCTTGTTATCATCATTGGTGCTAACTAATATTTCTGCTGCTGTAATATTCAACAATTTATTTAACTCATGACGACCACATCCATGATGTTCATAAGCTACCATTTTTCAACCTTTCTCCCTTTTCATTCATGTTCACCACAATTGTTAGGAGCATAAATATAACATAAATATCAACAATGGGCCATTCCTTCCCACTCACCCAATGGTGTTTCATGCAACCTGGAACCTATTAAATAAACTTGCTACATTACCCAATTGTGGAAAATACAAGTTTTGTTTCAATGCCATTCACATAATGATCATATTTTTAGAGACTGATCACTTACCATGCTACTATGGTGGTTTTCAACTAATGACCTTTCAAGCCACATTGTATCATTATGGCTTACATATCTCAACCGTGTTGTATTAAATTCTAGGAAAACTTCCCTTTTTGTGCCATTTCTACGGTTCTTGCATTTTTGCCCATTTTATTTCAGGTGGGCTCATCTAGGCCAATATTAGTTGTTCTATCATTTTCTTCTACCCTTTGATTTCTATTTATCTTATGCACAAGGTTAAAGCAAGATATTTCACCTTTGGTTGGGATCTGCTTCAACTCTTCTCCAAAGGTCCTCTTCTTTCCTTTCGCCACTCTCAACAATCATTAAGACCAAAACAAAAAGACAAGAATAAAGAAGAGGAAAGGAAAAATAAAAATCTCACAAAAAAAACACATAATAACAACATAGACAACATGGCTATGCTCAAGGTCAATAGTAAAAACAACAAAGAAAATATGAGGCTAATCAATAAAATACAAAACATATAAAACTTTCATTAACCCAAAACATATCAATCCCATGAGTTCCAATGTTCAATGTTCCCTTCACCACATACACACATAGAAACACACACAAAATCAGACCAAATATTTTCCAAGGTTTTATGGCAACCTCAAATTTTTAACTGCATCCCTTGAAATAGCTCATGTAAGTATCTTCTCTTTCAAGGTATATTCCCCTTTATTGTTCATGATGGACTTGGTCCATGCTATGTTACACCATACAACTGTCCATGCTTTTATTTATTACTGCTTGAGTTTGAGTCTTCTTATGTGTTGTCACACACACCCTATTATTAGTTATATCAACATAAGCAAATCAATTGTTACCTTTCCATGCTAATACCAAGCATGTTGATATGCATCCATTCACACATCTAGAATTCATGTTGGTAACATGTTCCAAGAATCATGAATACATATCAACATGTCTATAACCATGTTATCATAAGATTGGAAATCGACCTTTTACCAAGAATAACATTATCAAATTTTGAAATAAACCTTTTACCAAGGTTATTAGTCATGACATAGTCTAAAATAAACACATAGCCATCAACCATAGTGCTATAATGAGCACCCACTTTCACTCCTATGCATATTGGATATATAAAAACACATGGTATTAGTACAATTGTCTTAAAACATTATCATTCCTTCATGAAATCTCATAAGCACATACTCATATCATGCACTTAATAAAGCGTTCCATTAATACTTCATGACTTATAAAGTTCAAGAATTATAATCAATAATTTTTAGAACACTCATCTAGACTTGACCACTTGCTAATAGAAAAACTTATATTAATTAACTCACCACATTTTCACAACATGCATATCAACAAGCATATATGTCACATTTTCTAGGATCTCATCAACACCTTATTTTTCATAGCCTTGGTTCCCCAAGACTACACACAACACTTTCATTGGCTTCTTAATTGTGTTGTTAACTCGCTCCTTATTACATGTTATAATTAACCACTATTAGTCACCTGAATCATGTTATGACAAAAAAGTACAAAGAGTATTTATGCCCGCACATCCATTATTGTGTGCACCTAGAATACCTTCATGCATCTATCATATCATTATTTAATACCTATTTTATGCACATGCATCTAACATATCATTATTTAATACCTATTTGATGGAAATGCATCTATAAACTATTCCATCTCTTACATTTTATCATGCCTATCCTATTATTCATCAACTTATGACAACTTCTTAAAACATCTAAGAAAAGTGCAAACTAGCAAGCAATAAATTAGGAGATTCCCTCTCACAATTTTTACTATATCATTCAGTCATGAACTTTTGCAGTCCTATTGGGATGGTCTAGGGAATCTAATTAGAATTTTTCATGTTTATCTTTCTGCATCCACTCAAATCAATCTTTAGGTAACATTAGTGTATTCATATATACAACAAAATTATTTCACATAAACTCATAAACATGTAGTACACAATCACCAATGAAATTCAACAAATACAAAACACTTGCACCCAACAACTAATCATTCTTTGAAAATAACATATAGTTCCAAATTTTAATCTCCAAATGATCAACATAACACCTTTTATTTTCATTTCACTTATCCTAGAGCTCATTTGGTCCAAGTGTTGAACCTAGAAGCTCTGATACCACTTTGTAGCATACCCATTTCCCTCAATTACTTACAGAGATTACATGGTACCCAAAATTTTCTTTTTCCTTTTACTATCTTGACAATAATATTTGATACCTCTTTGTCACATACCCCTATGTTGATGGCCAAAAATGACCTCATCAACATTTAGGAAAACCAGCCAGCCAGAGTCCCAAATCAGACTCTTCCTTTTGTGATGATGAATCCAACTGGTTCTATTGGGTATAGTTACCTCCGCACCCTTACTGTTGACTCATTATATTCTAGTTATTTACCAACATAAAGAGGAAATTAAACTTACTTTCTTGTAGTGCACATGCATGAATGTAGTCCTCAAACTAATTTAATGGCTTATCCAAGTCACACCTAAAGTTGGTCTCGCGTAAGGAGACTTTTACAATGCAATAGATTTAATTTTAAATGAAAGTCTACGTTAAGATGCGAGTAATAGAAAATAAATTCTAAATATATCTCGATTAAAAGAAGGAATAGTCCCTCTCTCAATAAAAAGCATGGTAAAAGGAGATTTGAACCAACTTTGAATTTAGAATAAAAATGAAGTCAATAAGGCAAGGAAATAGTTTCAAGACTTATTGCTGATTCAAACAGGTATACACATTCAACTGTCTGATGAATAGTCATAAGATCTCTGTTGCACATACATCCAAATTTAAACAAAATGAATTCAAACTCAATAATATGATTGCATTAGGAAATAGTTCGCATAAACCAATCATTATTAGAACCAAGATAAACTTGACATGCATTTTCTAAATAGTTAACAATTATGCCATGCTTATCTATTCAAATGAGTTATTTAACTTGATAGAAATTATATCCATTATCAAAAGATAACTTTCAAATGATTTAAACAAGCACATAATTAAATGAATTTACAATAGTGGAAAACCTGAAAACCACAAACTTATCTGGATCAAGTATTACATCAATTTTTTTAAATGTAGGCCATCAATCAACCTATATCTTTGAAAATAATGTACAAAAATTAAAGAGCTGATCAAAGCTTCTCGAGCACATAATTTTCTAAAAAAAAATCATGATAGCATGATTTTTTTTGAGTTTTAATACATTTCTCTGTAACTGGTCCAAACTAGCTAATTCTCTACAAAACTGTTGCTATATACAATAGTACAAAATAACCCTCTTTTTGCAGATAATTTCTCCCAAGGTTTCATATCTGGAACCCTTTTCTGATTCTCCAAACTGATATTTGTAATTTACAAGAATTTTCCAAAAAGGAAAGTTGTTTGAATGCATATTTGTTATCTGATTTTGGGGCTCCTAAAATTCCTCTTCTTTTTTTTCGCTGGATCAACCTCGTTGCTAAAACTCCTTGGCCTCATCTCTTCAACAACTTCCTCTAAAATGTTGTAAAAAATTCCATCAAAAACCAATTAGAGTTGCACATGAAAATCATAATACCAAAATTGTGAAAACAACTCTCAAACTAAATTCTAATTAAATAAATAAAATCAAAATAAATGTGTGCCTCCAAATGATTTGTGGTGAAACCTCTTTGGTCTAATAAAGCTATCTTCAAACCAATGTGCAACAACATGAGTTTTACGAAATGAAAATGCTTCAAAATAAATTCCAAAATTGTTTTTTTGTTACAATTTCGTAGTCTCTACTTCTGATAAATTTTATGCTTAATAAATGACCAAATCTAATCATGAAACTACTCCCAAAGTCTTTTTCATGATTATATATTTATAGCGAGTTGTCCTGAGCTTCATTTAGTTAAATAAAACTCAAGTGAAAACCTTTTAAAGATTAAGTTCCAAAACTAACTACTTACTATAAAAATACACAATTTGACCAAAAATTCTGGATAATTATTAAAATTCAATTTTAATTAACTTTTATTAATTTTAATAATTATATAAAATTAAAACCTAAAAATAAAAAGAATTTAAATAATTTTAAATCAGCTAATATATAAATAAAATTTATTAAAATTTATTAATAAACAAAGTCTATTATAAAAAATGAATGACCATGTTTTTTTTTTTTTTAAATCAATGGAAGGTTTATTATACTTCATAATGATTATGTTGATGACGGCATGGGAGGAGGCCACGTGGATGTGGGACCTCCTTCCCATGGCCTATATATGAAAATCTCATAAGAAAATTTTCGAAGCCCAAAGTAGTCATCTTTGCGTCATCCCATAAAGTTTTAAGAGGAAAATGTGAATCCTTCCGGGAGTAAGCAAGTGGGACGAGATCACAAGGTTTGTGTTTTTAATAGGTTATTTATAATAATAATAATAATAATTTTATTATTGTTATATGTTTGGTTAGATTGCATTGTGGTTTTGTAGATTAGTTAATAAAAATTGAAAATATTTAATTAGAAATTAATATTAACAAAATAATTAAATTAATTATTTAATAATAATATTTATAAGTTAATTAAATAATTAATTACAATTAGTTAAATAAATTAATAAATAATTTTATTTAGATATTTTAATTAATTAAATACAATTTTTATACATTTAAGTTTAGGTGGTAAAAATCAATCAAAATTTAAACGAGTGTTATTTTCAAATTATAAATCTAAACTCAACAAAATTAGAGTTGTTCGAAAATTGGCGAGAAACCACATACAATGAAGCAATCAATGTGGAAAACCGAGGAAAATAAAAATCTCGCAAAATTAAACAAAATCAAAACATGAAATGAGTAACATGACCAAAATTTACGTATAGGACCTCATTATTATTATGACGATAATGATGTAAAAATGGAGGTTGTTGTTTTGCTACAACAATGACGACCTGGGGAAGAAACAATTATCTCTGGTTAAAAAGGTAACGAGTTCAAATTTACCAAAATGTTAAAATGATGAATTCTATCAAGTCTTCATTCAATAAAGCATTTCCCATGGGTCCCACATTAATTGATCAAGTAATATAAGTTCTAAAAATATAATTACTTGAAGCAAACTGAGTTTAAAATCATGAATCTAAGTTTTTTTAAAAATAAATAATTTTAAGTTTACCTCATGCGAGTGAAAGAAGAGATACAGATAAGAAGATTAATGGAAGTATACATCTATTAATATAAATAATATCCCTTACTTGACATCGCTTCGCTGTCGGCAAGCCTATTCAATATCCCGACGAAGTTGTCTTAGTACCACATAAGCATAGTCCCGCTTCCAGTGAGTCTTTTCAGTTCCCCGAGAAGTTTACTTGTGCTTCTCACGCATGTTTTCAAATTTATTTTACCACCTTTTTGATAAATTTTGTATAGAGAATTGTGTTTTTGCAATTGGTGAAGAGAGTGAGGTGGTACAAGAGATTTTAAAGGTAATGGATATAATATTTATAAAGTTTTGAATCCCTCATCGTTCCCTACAACAACCAATCTAGAGTATATTAATGTGAAGTAGGGGAATGGGTGAGATTCATTGAGTTAGACTCAAGGCAGTTCTTTCCTTGGAAAGATGAATTTTATCACTTGGAAAAGATGTATGTTCCTCCACGGGAAAAGAATTATGGTGAGAGGACTTAAAATTCAATAAAAATGTCCCTTTAAGGTAAATGAAAACCCATGAAATTGACAGAGAAAAAATTCTCCATGCATGCCATCTAATGTTGGGTAAGAAAATTCTTCTATATAAATCTTTGGCAATATCACTAAAACCAATCCAAAATATAAGTGAAATCGACACATTCTAAAAATCAGAAATGAAAAAGAAAATAAAAATAAAATAAGTTAGTTAAAATAAAAACCATATTTAAAATAAACCCCAATAAGATTATTTATAAAAATGTGTCAACGAAAGAACAAGTATGAAGAAAGAATATATATTTTCTTAAGTTGAGATTTTGATGAGTTATATCTCACGGAGTAATATATAAGCAGTCTTTTAAAACAAAAACTTGATAGCAGTTATGAAGTCAAATAAGGTGTCCCTCCCCATACAACTTTTCTTGTTTCAAAGTTACTAAGCCTACATGGAAAACATATTAATGATTCTCTAATAATTCTTACGAAAAAAATAGAAGTTAAGAGATTCCTTTATTCAGTTTATTTGCAACTTGATTAGCATCACAACTGCTTTTCCTTAATGTAAAAACAAGAAAAATGAGGAGAGCGAATTTCAAATCTCAGTGAGCAGAGGTGCAAGCTTTTCAAAGGAATTCCCAAATACCTGAAAAAACAGAGCTTTAGATTATCTAAAACTAAAATAAAAACCAGGACTACAATCATATTGAAAGCTAATAAAAGATGGACACAAGCATATGAAATATTACCTTTGAAAAACTTGGTTACAATTTACCTTAAAGGTCTTGAACTTCTCCAAATTTCAGGCTTTAAAGAAGTAATCTCCTTTTGTGATAAAATTTAGAATGCGAAGAGATTGAAACTTTAATGAAAATAACATATTCTTATGATCATTAGTATTATTAAATGCAATCTAAGGTGAGCAGTAAGTCTGTCGTGAGAAATGCTTACCAAAAAGAATGGTTACATGTTCAAGAAATAATAGACATCAAAATTATAAATTTATGTGAATGAAAAGATGAAACTTTGCCCAAAATGCACTTGGCTTTTATATCGTAGCTATGATTATTATCTTTTGCCTCTTGTGATTTTATATTAGCTCCAATTTTTCTCAAAATACCATGGAATGAATGCAAAATTCGAAACTTATGCAACGTTTGTGTATATATGAAGAGGACTTGAACCTTTGCATGATAATCATCATAGCGGAGCGATATAAACCTCATCAAATTGTAAGAGATTCCCCAAATTTAGAATAAATTAACACCATTCCAACTTACCTCTACGTGCTTGGTGTGCTTCATTCAATGTTCACCGTAACCAGTACTACATTAAAAATAAAGGTGCAACTTTCAATTCTCAGTTCAATGGTGGCAACAAGAACACATGTGGAAAATTCATATTGAATGAAAGGAAAACTGGCAAGTGATGCGTGTTTTACATCATCTCGCAAGGCTGAAGCCTGATCGATATCGTTAAACAATTATGTTCTTCCTTCGTAAACAAGCAGACTGTCAGGGAGCAAGCCTATGCGATATTTGTACTATCATGTGCCAATAATGGTTGTTTAATATGCAAGGTGGGCCTTAGAGTCAAGCCAATGATCAAATCCCAACTGAAGTGCTTTTTACAATGAATAATTAAAGTGAGCTAATAAAGTAAAGGAAAAACCAATCACACAAGAGAAAATGGACCCATACTTGATGAGGTCCTACTATGTTAATCCCGACGATTTAAAAAGGGTCTCAAGGCAAAAGCTCTATGGTATGATCAACGGGGTGATAGGCATTATGACATGGTGCTCACAACCAATAAGCATACAAGCAATGTACATTTTGTATGGGCCCTAGACACATCATATTGCTAAGGTAAACTCGATAGAAAATAAACTAGCAGTTGCATCGGGAGGTGCAAAGGAACGCCGGAAGGAGGAATACAATATTTAAGACCCATAACAGCAAGTAAACATTGCTTGTTCCACTGTGCAAACATAAGGAAACATATAATGGCTAAAATATTTTCCTTTGCGGAAACGAAATCTTATAAATTGGGACAACAAATCAGGACCTTTGCTCAAACTAAAATAGACACGATCAAAATGGCACACAAATTAACATATTAGAATAACCCAAAACCGCTTAGCAAATAAGATAAGACGGATTTCATACAAATTGCAGTCCGTATTTTCCTAACTCTCGTTGCACATTTTATTTTGTGTATTTGTTTTCAATATTCTTTTATAGTGTTTTTTTTTTTAATTAAATGCAAACCACATGGCCAATTATGCAGGGCCTTGGCTTTATTGATGTATACTCTTATTGTTGTTTAGCAGGACTTCTAGAATATTAGATGGGACGAAGGTTACATGAATTCATAGCTAAATTGTTTTAATTGTTTTTTTTTTTTTTAATCGTTTGATATCTCGCGGAACGTGGAACAGCAACAACCCAACAAAAAAGATACTCCTAAAGAAAAAGCAAGATTGGAGACACAATTTGCAAGAGAAGTTGCTATAATGTCTAAAGTACAGCATAAGAACCTTGTTAAGGTATTTATTTTTTATTCACTGATTTTCCTTACTTTCTTTGATATAATCTATTGCTTTGTTGCAAAGGGAAAAGTTCTGTTATATGTATAATATGTATTTTAGCGAGTAGAAGTTCATGTGAATCCCAAACATATTGGGGGTTTAGTTCAAATTGATCTTTAAATTTCCTGATTTGAGATATGCTCACAACTTTGTTTGCTTTCCAACATTGATGTGAGCTTTTGTGTGTTCGGAAAAAAATAGGATAGCTTCATTTGTGTTGCTTATAATTTATTGCATTCCCTAACCTTTTCATTGGCTTCTAGGATTCTTGCTTGGCACGGTGGTTAATTATGTTGTCAGGGTAGTTTGTTTTGGATTTGCTTTTGCATGAATTATAGGTGCTTTTAAATTCAGCCGTGACTTAAGAAATCAGCTATAATCGAACATGTATATGTGACTGCAGTTCGTCGGAGCATGCAAAGATCCAATCAAGGCAATAGTTACCGAATTTCTCCCAGGCATGTCACTTTGGAAGCACATAATGAGTTTAGATCCCAATCGAATTGATATGCATGTTGCAATAAGTTTTGCACTTGACATTGCACAAGCAATGGACTGTCTACATGCCAATGGGATTATACACAGGGATCTAAAGACTGCTAATATGAATAGGTTTACTTCTAACCAGTGATAGGTTGAAATTGTGAGATTCTATTCTGTACAGATCTTTTAAGTTGTGCTTCTATTGTGCTCTATACAAGATGTCTAAAGAGATCAGTAATAGTTGTTTGGTGGCAAAGAAATTTGAGTTTTTTTTTGTTCTTTTGTTTCAGAGAATTCATGAAGAAAAGGACACCGAAGGAATTAAACCACGACTTAATACTTCCGTAAATATCACTAGCGAACGAACGCGGCATTACATCTCTGTCTGTGAGCCCTTGCTTATCCACTGCCTGGGCAAAGCTACACCTCCATCTGTGAGCCCTTGCTTATCCGCCACCTGGGCAAAGCTGTCGTTAAATGAAAACGATGATGGATAAATATTACACAAATAAGTAGATGAAATTGATTTCTGAGAGCATGGCATAATTAAATAAATTACAAATTAATCATAATAATAAAAAACATAAATTATAAATTAAATAAATGTTAATGGAAAAAATAAATAAATTAAAATACAAAATACAAATAAAAAAATAATAATAATAATAAATGAATTGATCATGAATTAAATAAATATGAATAAAAATAAATAAAGTATTAAATAATAAAAGTTAAATAAATGTTAATGGAAAAATTAAATTAATTAAAATACAAAATATAAATAAAATACAAATACAAATATTAAATTAATTAATCGTGAATTAAATAAATTACAATAAAAATAAGTAAGATATTAAATAATTATAAATATCGAGTCCCAACTCAACTGATCTGTGACATACATGTAATCTTGAAAATTATTTTCTGAGAAAATAGTGGCGGGCTTTGCTTAGAAGTCAGATAGTTAATATAATACAAGTCAGATAGTTAATATAATACAGGTCAATATAATACAGGTCTAACTTATAGGATATCAATTTATGCACGTCTGCTTGTCATTTGGTGTAAATGTTACAACATTTTATGAGAATGGAAAATATGGATTCAAACACTTACTGAAGTAAAGCAGGAAAAACCTTCTGGAAACCTTTTTCTAGCTTGGAAATGTACTTAGTTATGCTTTCATTCAGTAGATCTGCAATCTACTAGATTAAAAAATTGTCAGGTGCTAGGTTCAAAGAAAAAATAACACCAAGTGGAAAAGAATCCATATCCTTCCCAAACCTGAATCTAAGCAGAATGTAAAAACATATTAGTTAATCCTAAATATGGGGATGAAGATCATAACAATATTCCTTTCTTGACTTGTATCAGAGTTGCTAGAAGGTAATTGAATAATTTAGTAGTCGACCTAGCTACTAGACAATTATTGTAGTGAGCATGATAACATTTTTGTGCCAATTGAATGCATGCGACTAAGTGCATAAATCTATATGCATTGGATGAGATAAAGATGACAGTATTGCCAATGGTCATATTTCTGATTATGCATAAAGGCTAATTGAACAGACAGATTCTTTATTTGGTTTTGAATTAACGCTGCGTATGAAAGCCATCAAACTTGGCCAACTTATAATACAGGGTTTTATGCCCACCAGGGTTTGAATCTGGATCATTTATGTGGTGATGCTCCATTTCAATCACTAGACAACAGCCCAGTGGGAAACATAGATGGATTCTTATCTCTCTGAAAATGTTTGAATGCAGTGACAAAATTGTTCTCTATGTGCACGTTGTGATAAAAGACTTTAATATTGCGTTGGGAAGCAGATGTCTATCTAACACAACATTTCAACTTCCTGAAATTCTGAAGTTATGCATTTCAACAAATTATTAGGTATAAAAGTTTCTTAATTATGAAATCATCTTTGCCAAATATGAAAATTGCAGTCACAAAAGGGAACACCAGGTGCAGGAAGCCACTGCACAGTGATTGTTGAACTTATGTTAGACAACCATTTTAGTAAACAAGACATCCTCACATCAAACTTTCAAGATATTATATTTTTTTGGGTGGAAAAAATGTGTCTTCTCAGAATTTATTTCAAATAGAACCCAAAATAAGATTGCATAAAGCACAATCCACATAAAACAAACCTTTTTGGTAATATTCTCATAGCTTGCCTTGATAATAAGAGAAAATGCTAGAGTAAAAACATCTGCTACCCTGTAGCTCAGAGCTCTTAATCTATTGTAGTCATCTTGACCTGTTCCACCAAATTTTCAGAGAAGACCTAAAATCTAAACTCCTAGAATGGTTACTCTTTGAAAAAACTAGCAATGCATATAAAATGACTGTTTAAGAACTTTAAACCCAAGAAAATACAGCCAGGGGAAAAAATGTATCCTACAGTTTAACATGAAATTTAGAATGTCTTTAAATAGAGACTATCAAAGAACAAGAAAATCTTGGATAAGAACTCCGATTCCACCATTAGTACCTGATGTATCTCACAGGCCAAGGTTCACCGTGTTGCCATCCATCACAACATTTGCACTAAAGTTATCAAAAAAAAGTTGGTACATAGTCCTGAGATCCACCATACAAACATATAATTAATATTGCAGCCTCAACCAGACATCAATAAAGTAAAGTAAGACCAATTCCAAATAACACCAAAAGTTAAAATATGCACAAATCTGGTCACCTGTCAGCTAATTGCTACCACTATGTTCATCAAAATACTGCCCAGAAACTCCTTTAAAACCCTTTCACCAAAAAAAGCTATTAAATGTAGTTGTCTTTCTCTATTTTCAAAACATAGTGAAAAGGGTAGAAAATCTCTGGATTAAATAAACTTGCATGCTGGATTTTTGTTCTAATCATCTATGTTGTTCGTGTTAGCATGTTTACATGATGGCAGCAAGAGAGAACGTTTTGGTAACTTCTACAACTGATTGAAGGTGTTTGATTTGATAAACCATAACATTAATTTCATTTTGATTTCCTCAAATTAGAAATCCGTTATGTTTTATTTTTTCATCTAAGTTCACATCTGGATGGAGCCAAGTTAGACATTGGAGCTTTCGCTAATTTTAGAAACCGGAAAAATAATTCAGAGAGGAGAAAAGAAATTCCATATGCAGGGGTTTGATATCTTGTCAATCTGTCTTGGTTAAGGGATTTTTCTCCAGACTTTTGGCATTTTATAATTTGACAAGTCTGTGTTTTGGTATATCATTGTTGAGCAGTCAAATACATATTTCCATTAAATATCAGCATAAATATTGAAATGTGAGAACTTATTGTGCCACACCATTTCCCCTCCACCCTATCCAAAGCACCGTCTACCTTGCTCTATAGAATATCATTTGCCTTCCTGTTATTTAGTCATGGCATCTTAAAATTGTGGGAAATTTTCAATTATACACTGTTGCCTTAGGTTGGAAGTTTCATGATTTTCTCTGTCTGATAACCAATTTTCATTGAAAATCTCTATTGGCTCCCATGAGTCTCCTCCATCCATTTGCAGGGAACCATAAATTACTGAAAAGTGCACCTTGACATTTTCAGATAAATTCTCCAGTGACCATTGCATGGATGAGATATGCTGCTGCTGTTGCAATACGTGAAATAATTATGATGGAGTTATTTCTAGTCTAGTGTTTGCACTCCAGTTTAGTAGTAATTGTATGTTTAAAGTTTATTTGGAGGTGTGACTGTTCTTTCTGCAGATAACCTGCTGTTAATTGCAGATCAGAAGTCCTTGAAGCTAATTGATTTCGGCTTGCAGGAG
Organism: Pinus albicaulis; assembly: GCA_034641835.2. Classification (NCBI taxonomy): domain Eukaryota; kingdom Viridiplantae; phylum Streptophyta; class Pinopsida; order Pinales; family Pinaceae; genus Pinus; species Pinus albicaulis. Next base: position 432,602,170 of record CM076574.1, on the reverse strand, counting down.
AAGAATCTCTTACAGAGATGATGACTGCAGAGACAGGAACATATCGTTGGATGGATTTTGAGGTTTGTAGTTCATGCCATGTTCCATGTAAAATATGAGTCCTTTCTGATTGCATAATATGAATTAATTTCAAAAGTGTTTGTAGTTTACTGGCATAAGCATCACTCAGATACAACCAAGTTTTATTGGGTGCAGATGTACAGTACAGTAACGTTAAGGCTTGGTGAAAAAAAGCATTATAACCTTAAGGTCGATGTATATAGTTTTTCTATTGTTCTTTGGGAACTAATAACTAACCGCATGCCCTTTGAGGGTATGTCAAACTTGCAGGCAACATATGCAACAGGTTTTAAGGTAAGAAAAACAGAGACAGCTTTGCAATGGCTTTATAGAGATTTTATTTCCAAGCTTTGCTTTTGTTTGGGAGACCTATAAAGACCAGATCAAACAACCGAGTATCAACTGGGGGATTATCTCCATAGGAACATTCCAGTGGAAGGTATCTCAGGGAACGTCGAACAGCAAGAACCCAACAAAGAGAATGCTCAAATTTACTCATACAGCAACAAACCAGAAAAAGACCTCATCCAAAGACATGTAAACAGACAGAAGATTTGTGAAGATAAACATACATGGAAAGCACTACTTAAAAAGACAATCTGAAAGAACTTGAGATAGAGTTTAAATGCATTCACCTGTACTCTGAACTTGAGGCACCAGTCTCACTTTCTTCCCATCCGACTCCGCAGAGAAATCGACATATGTAGACTTCCCCTCTGCAGTCTTCTTTTCTACATCTTCGCTTGAATCCAAAAAGAGATGCTCTTTGGTCTTCCCGCCTGTAGACTGGAATCTGAGTGGGAACGCAATAATCAAAGTGAAAGGGGTCATCCTGGCCGCCGTAGTGGTCATTCCCCCTATTTGCATGGGCAGAATAATGCCCTTACACACATGAACATTAATGGTATATATGGGAGCTTGGAGGGTAACATACTGGCCACTGGAATTCACGGCGATGGTCATATCATTGAGGTTATACCAGCTAGGTTATACCAGCCTCCCTTTGGGAAATAAGCATTCACCGATATGGTTTTGTTATAGAGCACGGGAGAAATTAGAACCCCTGGGCCGAGAAGAAACTGTTTTCTCACAGCGTAGGTTTCTCAGTCCTGTGGGAATGAGAAAAACAGAGGACGGGCAATGGGAGCTCCATTATTATGGGCATCGTAGTTGAATGTGTAAAGATAAGGCAAAAGGCAGTAACGCAACCCCAAAGCTTTTCTTACTGATTTGGCAACGGAATCCCAGAGATAAAGCTCCTGGCGTTTGCTGTCAAGCTTGGAATGGTCTCTGATGAAGGGATATAAGGCCCCCAGTTGAATCCACTGCCCGCAGAGCTCCTCCATAGTGTCGGGATATAAGCCACAGATGTCAGCGCCCACCATGGGCATCCCGAAGATGTCGAAGTTGAGTATGGTGGAGATTGAGTAACAGAGATCCTCCCAGGTGGCTTTGTTGTCTCTTGTCCAGTGCGCAGCATATGACCCTGACCCCATGAAGGTTGAGCACGTGAGCACAAAGGGGCGCTTGTTCAAAAAATTCTGGAGCGCTTTGTGCGTCGCCATGGCCCAATCTGGGAGGTGACTGTAGATTTGCTGATCTATTCGGCGAATTCGCTCAATAGTCTAGGGTTGGAGCAGCAGAAGACTGCAGCGATCGAAATCCTGCAACAGTTTGATTGGGAGGTGCTAGATTGGGTCATTGTGCCCGGAGGGAGCTTGGGAGGCTCCACAACGCTGCAGAAATAGACACGCAGGGAGAATGTGGAAAATTTGGACAAATGGTGAATTTTTATTGGTTGAAAGGACAAACAGATGGTGAAATTTAATTTGTTGGAAGGGCGATGATAAAACTCTCTCATTGGCTGGGGTGAATAGTGACTCTCACCCAAAGCCAGCAAAAGAATGCCTCCCGGCGTAAATATGCACAAAGGAAAGGGTCTAGGTCTATGTGTTGGGCCATGTGATAAATAATAAAGGGATGAGCGTTCTTGTATTTTTAAAAGGTAATAAATAATATACAAAAGCATGCTTAAAGCTCGAAATAAACAAATTCTTGGCTAAGTCAGTCCCAACTCTTTCAAATGAGTGAAGGTAGCCTCCAAGAAAGGAAATTCAGGATGACGTGGAATGGAAGACATGGTAAGAGTGTGAAAGGTAAGTTAAAATGTGAGCCAAGTGAATGTTTATTACCATGAATGAAACAACAAATAAAGAAAACTATGAAACCAAAAGGAAATATGTTTGTTCCTTAGAATTATAAAAATATGAAACCAAAAGGAAACTTATGGAATGAGAGCTTCCATAAAAGGGTTTGTCTTGACATGGATTAAAATGTCACGAGGGCATGGCAATGGGAAGGCCTTAATTATTTTCAACTATTATGAAATTAATTGTGATTTTTCTTTGCCTCTTGGAACCATTATTTGATTACACATTTAAAAACTTTAGAAACCTAAGGTGTGTGGCATAACAGGAAAAATATGAGGCAATCATTTTGTTTTAGATGCATCAATAAAAGAGGAAAAACATGATTCATCTTGAAAATTTGTAAAATAAAATCAAAGCACTTATAGAACAGAGCATAAAAACTAAAAATTCCACTGAGTAAATGAATGCTTCCTTGAACATGCTTATAATAATTTTTTCTTAGAAAATATTCTCTACTCGCTTATTTCTCTACTTATCGTATAAGAAAAAAAATAAAAGAAAACCAATCTATTTTTAAACTTTCCTACTCCTAATCTAATCTAACAAGTTAGATTAAAACTGAGTGAAATCATACTTCCAGTGAAGCCATTCACTTATATTTTTTTTTTTTCTGCACATATGCAGATATCAAACATCAGTAAAAATAGTAAAAATATAATTAAACTAATAAAAATAAACCTGAATGCAATATGTACATCTAATTCTAATGTATTTACAAAAATAAGCTTATTTACAATAACTCCCTTGAAAATTTTATTACAACCAAAAATCCACGGGATCATAAAAATATGTATGAATATCTGTTAATGATTGGAAGAGGTCCAAAGGAGAGGATAACATGCCATATTGTGATAATATGCCTTTGGATGCAATAGATTGCATAAAAATGTTATTCTTATGTACATGCATCAAACTATTAGGAATCTTTTGTTGCATAGAATTTTCCAAGAAGCTTTCAAATGAATATTAAAAGTAAGGATGGGAGTTTAATGAATTATTCAGAAGATCTTTAATTGGATTAGATGGTTGGTCACATTGTATTGATGCACTCACAAGTGTTGATTCATGTGGAAAATTAATTCTAGAATAAAGAGTAAGATGAGAAGACATGGACATCAAATTAAATTGAAATATAAGAAGCTCATGATAATCATGACTATATATTTGAAATTTATTTTCACATTGAGGTAATGCACTTGACAAGTGTTTAATGTTGAATTTCTCGATATGCCAACATAGGATATCCAAAAATTGAAAAAATGAAATAAGAACACAAATATGAAAATGAACATAAAAAGTGAAGCAAAAATAATAAAATCATATCATTATTTACACTATTATTACAAATAGTGATGCAACACAGTTGAGAGTTGTTTGAATTACTTTCATTTTCACATGTTTTGGGCATAATAATGCAATCAAAATAATTACTGGAAACTACTTGTGAATAAGGAAGAGGCTTACGACGATGACCAAGAATGAGAACTTGAAGATTGTCAGAATCATGAATAGGAATAGAAAAGTCATCATGACTTGATGGAATTTCAAAATTAAGTTCTTCAATAGAAATATCAATAAAAGAAGAGTCCTCATTTTGAAAATACAAGACTTATCGAGAATGTTAGAAATTGATAATGACAGAAATTGCTCACTATCCCCCAACTCTAAATAATTATCATAAATGACTTGACTAATTTCATCACTATTCCCTTCTTCCCATAAAATATATCAGAACAAGAAGAATTATTATATGAATTTTCAACATTGTTGAAAGAATGATCATTACATGACTCTTTAGACTAATCATAACTAATTGGAAATTCTTCATTTATATATATGACAACCTCTCTCTTTTCTAAAACAACATTTGTGAAAAGAGAAACTAGTGATTGAAAAACAAATGAATTATCATTAGCAAAAATATTAGATAAAGGAAAAAGTGATTGTTTGAAGAAATGGACTTGAAAATTTACTTGCTTGTTGATTCTTGTTCCTTTTCGACCATGCAAATTTTAGATTCTTGATCATTTATTTGTCTAATCATACTTTCTTGAAGAGAAATTCTTGGATGTCTCAAATTCTACAACTGATCACAAATTTTAGCATGCAAATTATTTATTGAAGAAAACTCATTATTGGAATTTTTGATTTGCAATTTTGCTTGCTGATTTGCTTGTTGCACATTATTTTCTAAATTTTTTTCCTACTAATTTTCAAATATGTTAGTAGCTGATTCTTCAAGTATGCTATCAATATTTTCTTGAAGCTCATTGTCAAGTTCTTCCAAGCTTTGTGATTGTGGACTAGTAACATGACAGAGAGCATCATAATTTTCAACAACTTGTTTGAAGGATTCTTTAGGATCATCTTCAACATTGTAAGTAGTATTCACAAGATGTGGGAATTTTTCATACATGGTTGTTTCAATTTCATCCTGATTGACATGTGCTTCTTTCATATGTGAACTTTCAGTCATGTTAATATAAATAGAAGGTGACACATCAAAGCCTGAAATTGTTTGATTATATGGATTTGGAATGCAGGGAAGAGAAACAAAATTTATAAAACATCCTATTAACTGAAACTCGGGAGGTAAATCTTTGGATTTAAATTGGAAACAAATTAATTTAAATCTAAAAATAAAATCATCCAAAGGATCACCTTCAAATCGGTGAAGTGATTCAAGTTGATCAAAAACCTTTTCATAGTTGTAATCTTGTAAAACATGAAAGAAATTTTTGTAAACTCATCCCAAGTGTGTAAGGAGGAAAATGGAAATGAACTACATCAGTGTTTGGCCAACCCTATCAAAGTGAGAGTAAACATACTGCACATAAACCCTTCTTTTATATCATAATTATTACAATTTAAAATAAATTGAAGAATATGATTATAAGTAGAAACATTTTTCTTACCATTAAACTTTATCTTTGAAAAAAAATTTACTACCTTTAATGGAGTAGTGGTAGGTGGAAGTCTAGTGAAACAAGTCCAAATAGACAATTTAGAAGGAGCCATTGCAAAGAGATAAAAAATTTAAAATGAAAAATCTTTAAAAATATGACTTTGGTATGGCCATCTTTCTAGCGCCAAAAATGTCGATGGCCAAAAATGACCTCATCAACATTTATGAAGACTACCCGATTAGAGTCCCAAATCAAACACTTTTCTATTTGTGATGATGAATCCAACTGGTTCTATTGGGTCTAGAAACCCTTCTTGTTGACTCGTGATATTATAATTATTTACCAATAGAAAGAGGAAATCGAACTTACCTTCTTGCAATGCAATGCAAGAAATAAATCCTCAAATTGATTTAATGGCTCAACCAAGCCACACCTAAAGCTACTCCTATGTAAGGATACTTTTACAATGCAATGGATTTATTTCTAAATGAAAGTATACTCTAAGATGCAAGTAATAGAAAATAAATTCTAAATATATATCGATTAAAAGAAGGACTAGTCCCTCTCTCAATCAAGATAAAGGTAAAAGGAGATTTGGACCAGCTTTGAATTTAGAATAAAAATGAAGTAAAAAATCAAAGGAAATAGTTTAAGGACTTATTACTAATTCAAACATGTATGTAAATTAATATATTTGATGAATAATCATCATATCTCTACTACACATACATCCAAATTTAAATAAAATGAATTCAAACTCAATAATATGATCACATTAAGGAAATAGTTCTCACAAAATAATCATTATTAAAACCAAGATAAATTGACATGCATTTACTAAATAGTTAACAATTATGCCATGCTTATCTATTCGAATTCATTATTTAACTTATTAACAATTAGATCCATCATTATAAGACATATTTCAAATTATTTATACATGAATGTTATTAAATTAATTTACAATAGTATAAAACCCAAAAATTACATAGTTATATAGACCAAGAATTGGGTAAAAGTTTTATTAAATGTAGGCCATCAATCTGTCTCTATCTCTGACAAAAGTGTACAAAAATCAAAGATTTGATCAAATATTATGGAGCATATAATTTATCAAAAAATTTCATGATAACATGAATTTTTTTGAGTTGTAATACATTTCTTTGTAACTAGTCCAAACTAGCTAATTCTTTTCAAAATTGCTACTATATACAATAGTGCAAAAAATCTCTCTTTTTGTAGAGAATTTCTCCCAAGGTTTAAGATATGGAACCCTTTCCTCATTCTCCAAACTGATATTTGTAATTTCCAAGAATTTTCCAAAAAGGAAATTTGTTGGAAGGGATATTTGTTCACTGATTATGGGGCTTCTAAAACTCCTATTTTTTGCTGGATCAACCTCATTGATCCAAATCTTTGGCCTCATCTCTTCAAAAACTTTGTCCCAAAAATATTGTCAAAAGTTCCATAAAAAACCAATTAGATTTGCACATGAAAATCATAATACCAAAATCAGGAAAACAACTCTCAATATAAATTCTAATTAAATAAATAAAATCAACATAAATGTGTGCCTCCCAATGATCTTTGTCAAAACCTATTTGGCCTATGAAGGATATTTAAGCCAATGTGCAACAACATGAGTTTTATTAAGTCCCTATAAGACTAGTGTATCCCATTATTTTTATTCTTAGTTTATCCCCTTTATTGTTATCATTGTACCCATGTAGTCCCCATAGTGTTATTATTGTGCCCTAACATTATTATTGTTATATCGGCTCTGATTATATTGTGACCCCTTAGACTCCTATATATATAAAGTATTTTTTTCATTTGAATCATCCAATAATTGTTCATTTATGTAATGTAAAGGAGGTTTCCCCCTCGAAGAGGCTGATTTTTAAGTCATTGATCAATATTTTCTTCTATTTTGTGAGCTCGTTGCATAAGATTTGGTATTCGAGCTTTGGATTCTAGGGTTTCGCTACTGCAAATAAGACTTCTTGGAAATTTCGCTATAACTTTTTTTCTACGAAGCTTCAGAAGCTAAAATTGAAACCATGTGGAGTCAAATTAATGGTGAAAATTGTGTATGAATTTTAGATCTTCATTCACTATTAGAGATATGATCTGAGGAAGTTAGGGTTTTTGCAGACTCCAAAATTCAGTCTCAAGCAGGTGATCTAGGGAAAATCCTCATAAATTTCATTTCAGGCATCCGATTTGAATTTTGTAAAAAACTGAAGAAAGTGAATTTTTTTTGTTTTTCTTGTAGAAATTTCAGCACTGAAGGTTGAAACAGTGACACATGGTACTCCATACAATTTCGCTCTACTAAACTAGTCTATATCATGCCATCGTGGGAGAATGAGCATAACGTTATCTTGAAGAATCCAAATTAGGTCTTACCTATGAATTGGAAATAAGACTCAGAGGGCTATTAGAGGACTAAAATTAAAATCTCAGGTATCCAAAATCACATGTGTAAATCAGGTTCAATACCGAGCTTCTCAAAAGTAATAAAATGTGTGTATTTTGTTAAATTACATAACTTTTGTTTGAAAAATTAGTTTGAAGTGATTCCATGGGCATATTGAAGTAGAGATACTAGTATTGGGTTCTAAAATTCCTCCCAAAAAGAATTCTACACCTATTAATCCCTCATAAAACTCTACTATGACACATGAAGAGGAAGAATTGCAACATGATATATCAAAATTACGAGACCAAGTGCAACAAATTTCGCTCTCGCAAAGAGTAACCAAAAATGAAATAGAAGCTAATATAGATGGTATGGAAGCTAAGATGGATGACATAGAAGTAAAAATGGAAGATTTTAAGGATGGATTAAAAGTGGATATGGATGGTTTAAAATCAGGCATGGAATCAAAGATGGATGGTTTGAAGGCAGACTTGGAAGGTTTGAAGGATGGTTTGAAAAATTTGTTGCAAGAAAGGCTTCTCAATGGTGACATGGTAATCCATGAAAATAATGACGAGGACAAAAGGAATCTGAATTGTGATTTTAGAAACTCCTATGTTGGGTTTAAGAACCACCACATTCCAAATATAGATATGAGGAAGTTTGACGAAAAGGATCCGGTAACATGGATACTACAAATGGAGCAATATTTTGACCTCCATGATGTGCAACACTCACAAAAGGTATGCATTGAAAATTTATATTTAGAACCCAATCACTTTTTATGGTATCAATGGATTTTTTTCGTAAACCACTTGTCACTAGGTCAATTTTTACGGAGGAAATGATAGTACATTATGAAGATACAAAGAGCAACACCTTCTTTAGCCAATTGATAAATCTCAAACAAAAGGGTTCAATGGGAGAGCACATTGAGGACTTCCAAAAATTGAATATCAGGGTAGCATATATTGCATAAGAGCATAGGATTCATTTATTCATAGGAACTTTAAAGGATAACATCCAACATGAGGTTCTCCTTTGGGAACATGATTCATTGGAGAAGGAATTCAGGGTGGCAAGAAAAGTTGAAAGAAAAATTATGGAAACAAGGAAGTCTACCAATCACAACTATAAAGATAGAAATGTTGCTACTCCTAGAGTTCCACAACCTATAAGGTTGACACCACAAAAATTGGAGGAAAAAAGAGAAAAATGGATTTTTTACAGTTGTGATAACAAATACACTAAAGGTCATAAGTGCATCGAGAATAAATTATTTTACATAAATTGTGAAGAGGAGGAAGAAAATGAATAATAAACATCAAAAGAGAAGGATATACACAAAGAATCAACCACAGAGAAGGAATAAATGAATCTAGCTATATCTAGTAATGCATTGGCAGGAATTACCACTCCTGAAAATCTCAAGACAAAAGGATATATCAAGAAAAAAAAGGTAATAGTGTTGATTGATTTGGGTAGTACCCATAATTTTATTCATTGTAAGGTAGCCAAGGAATTGAATTGATTCCTATATCCAACACCAAAGTCTCAAGTGATGGTTGCAAATGGAGGAACTATAAATTGCTTGAGAAAGTGCCATAATATCAAGCTAACCATGGGGGAATAAGTATTGAAAATTCCAATGCTTTCTATTCCTATGGGTGGTGTTGATGTTGTACTAGGAGTCCAATGGTTACAATCTTTGGGGACTATAACTTTTAATTTTCAAGAACTTTTCTTGAAATTTTTTGGGAAGGAAAGGAAGTTGAATTACAGGGTATCGTAAGGAAACCAGGAAAGATGATTAGCTCTAATGTCATGAAAAATCTTCTAAAGAAAGAAAAAATGAGGTGTAATTGCACAACTATTCTCACTACAGGTTCAAATATCGAAATAATATATTTCTTAAGATCTCCAAAAAGTATTGAAAAATCATTCCAAGGTGTTTGAGACTCCCAAAGGCCTCCCACCTATTCATGACCATGATCATGCTATTCATTTGATTCCAGGAAGTGTTCCTCCAAACATCATGCCTTAAAAATATCCTTATGCCCAAAAGAGTGAGATTGAACGTATAGTTGCAGAAATGTTAGAAGATGTTATAATTCAACCTAGTCAAAGTTCTTTCTCTACTCCAGTAGTATTGGTGCACAAGAAGGATGGATCTTGGCGCATGTGTCCAGATTATAGGGAGGTTAACACACTCACTATTAAAGATAAATTTCCCATTCTTGTCATTGATGAATTATTGGATGAATCACATGGAGAAATTTACTTCACCAATTTGGATATTTGTTCATGATATAATCAAATAAGAACGAAGACTGAAGATTTTCCGAAAGCAACATATAGAACTCATGAGGGTCATTATGAATTTTTTCTCATGGATTTTGGCCTTTCCAATGCACCTTCTACATTTCAAGATTTTATGAATTCCATTTTCAAACTCTTCCTAAGAAAATTTGTGTTAGTATTTTTTATGATATACTAATCTACAATAAGTATTGGAAAGATCATGTTCAACATGTTGACAGGGCAGTCAGACTATTGGACGAGAAACAATTATATGAAAAAACATCCAAATGTTTCTTTGGAGTAGAGGAGGTGGAATATATGGGTCATATTGTATCCATTAAGGAATGGAAAATCCCCACAACCATAAATCATCTGCGAGGATTTCTCAGGTTGAAAGGGTATTATCACAAGTTTTTTAAGAATTATGGGAGAATATCAACACCTATACCAACATTATTGAATAAAGATGCATTATCTTGGACTCCAGAAAAACTAAGGCCTTTGAACATATTAAAGAGGAAATGTACCAAGCACCGGTCTTAGCTACGCCAAAATTCGCAAAAACCTTTATTTTGGAATGTGATGCCTTAGGAAATGGAATTGGTGTTGTTTTAATGCAAGAAGGAAGACCCATTTCTTTTGAAATCCGTCCAATCAAAGGAAAGTATTTACAAAAACCTATTTATCAAAATTAAATGTTAGCGATCCTATACGCACTTAAGCAATGAAGACCTTCCATAATGGGAAGACACTTCAAGGTAAAATCAAATCTTGATAGTCGTAAATACTTTTTAGAACAAATATTATCTTTACAAGAGAAAAAAAATGGGTCACAAAGATGTTGGGTTATGACTTTGAAATCATCTACCAAAAAGGTAAGAAAAATGTTGTTGCACATGCACTCTCAAGAAAGGATGAGTATGTGGAAGAATTGCTTTGTTCCATTTATATTATCCAACCAGATTGGATAACCAAAGTAAGGGATGAATGAAAGAATGAAGAAGTGTGGGCACTCATTCAAAAGTTGTAACAAGATCCAAATACATATGATACATTTAGCTAGAAAAATTATTCATTATGGTACAAATATTGTTTATGTATTTGTAAGAATTCCCAACTCAAACAAAAGATTCTTTTGTAATTGCATACTTCTCCCTTAGGATGAGGACACTCAAGATTTTTAAAAACATACCACAGGGTTAAGAAGGAATTTTTTTGGGATGGTGTTAAATCTAATATTCAAAAGTTTGTGGCATAATGTTTTGTTTTCCAACAAAATAAAGTTGAGACAATTAAGACCCCGAGTGTGTTACAACCTTTATCCATTCCAAGTCAACGTTGGGAGGAGGTTTCAAAATATTTTATCACAAGTTTACCCAAGTCCGAAGGAAAGAGTGTCATCATGGTGGTAGTTTATAGAATTATCAAGTATGCACACTTTTGTGCATTATCACATCCATTTAAAGAAAGTGCAATTGCTACTGCATTTATGGAAACAATTCAAAATCTATATGGAAAACAATATATTATTGTAAGTGACAAAGATCTCATTTTCACTGGAAATTTTTGGACAAAATTGTTTTCTTGTCTGGGTACTCAATTAGCTAATAGTTCATCTTATCATCCTCAATATGATGGGAAAACTGAGACAGTGAACAAATGTTTGGAAGAATATCTTCATTGTTTTGTATCTGATAAACAAAGACAATGGGTCAAGTGGTTACCGCTAGTTGAATGGTGGTATAACACTTCCTTCCATACTGCAACAAAAATGACCCCATTTATGGAAATTTATGGATATCATCTACCATCCATCACATCAACTTTAAGAGAAAATTATAAGGTTCAAGCAGTGGAAGATCACATTGAGCATCAACAACAAGTTCTCCAACTCTTAAAGGATAATTTCACTTTGGCGTGAAATCGAATGAAACAATAGGCATATCAACGTCGCAGCGAAAGAAGTTTTGATGTAGGCGACTGATATTTTTACAGTAACCATACAAACAAATGTCCCTCAAGCAAGCTAACAAGGATAATAAATTACCATCAAAGTATTAGGGTCCTTACAAGGTGTTGCAAAAGATTTGTACTATGGCATACAAATTGGAGCTTCTGGCATATTCTTGAGTGCACCTAGTTTTCCATGTTTCATGCTTAAACAAGGTTATAGGTGACAAGCTCCTAGTTCAAACAATATTTCTAGAACTTTACGAGGAAGGAAAAATCATATTGGAACCTGAAGCTGTCACAGAAACATGAACTCGAAAACTACGAAATCGATAAATTTCAGAGTATTTCATTGATCTGAACCTGATATGTTATTTTTGTTGTGTTAATTACAAGGTCAAAATTATATTTTATTTGCTTCTTGTTTTCTTATGGTGCTTTAGTTTCCTTGGTGTAAGTGAGTGTCAAAACAAGAAATTATCTTGTGTTTTATGTTGAAATTAAGGATAAATAAAAAACATAAGTAAGAATTGAACAACAACATAAACATGTACAAAAAATCATAATCAGAGCCATCAACACAAGTTTTTGATGAATGAGTTCGCCCCTCCTGGGCTACATCTCATTGGTCTAGCTCTAAATCTTGGGCCTCTTGTATTAGCTCAAATTTGGCAAAAGTGTTTTGTACATTATTTAATTTCTCTTGAAACTTATTCTATTGTCTTCAAAACATATAAATCATATAAAAATGATTGTCCAATTATTGAAAACTGACTCTGGCTGGTCCAGACTTGACCTCCTTCCCTAGTGGCCCTTAATTCCCTTGGATATCCCTGTAGAAAAAATAAAATGTAGAAGCCGTTTTCAGACTCTGAAACATGTACCATTGTATCTAGAATGTCAAAATAATCTAAAATTGACTATTAATTTTCCAAAAATAGTTGAATATGGTCTCCATTATGGCAAAAACAAATTTTCCTAGGAAACTGCCTCCAAATCTGGCTAACTGCCAGTTAGTTCCACTAAAAGTGGAAGTCCGCAAAAATTAGGGGTACCTCCCGATATGTCACCAAGTTAATCTAAACTTAACATGTTGCTTAATTAATGTTAAGCACAATTAATATGCACTAATCATGCTTAGTGCCTTAACTTTGACGCTTGGTCATGGGTTGAGGTCACGTGGTAGGAGAGGTTGGCTCGTGGGCTCGCGCTTCATCGGTCCATGCATGAACAATTTAAATACAAGTTAATGCTGCATTATTTAACGAAAATGGACCACGAACCATTGGTAGGGTGCGACCGTGGTGGAGTGGAGGTCTAGGGTTCAAAACCCGACCCCGCTCCCCATACCAACCTTTTGACATGTATTAAACGAACCTTGAAATATTTAATTAACCCGAACCATCGGCCTTTAAATAATCAGAATTGGAATTTGGCATGTAGACTATGGTATATGTTTAATCTAATCGAACCATATGAATTCAACAACCTTAGCATATATCTAAATATAGACTTTGGTTATCAAAATTGTTATTTAGTTTTAATTTAATATATATATATATATATATATATATATATATATATATATATATATATATATATATATATATATATATATATATAATATAATATAATATATATTATATTATATTATATATATAAACATATATATTTAATATTAAATCATAATTAAATAAATAAATAAAATACAATTCCATCTTAGAACCATTAGGGAAATTTCACCCACATAGACCAAACTGGCGAATTAGAAAGTGCCACTTGTCACAGCCTCATTCGCAGAAACTTGAAGTATATTCTCAGAAGATTCCTTTTTGCTCACTGGGTTGCCACATCATCCATATACTTGTTTCTCATTTTTTTGCCTTTTTAAGAAAACAAACAACAGGCCATAACTTACTTAGACGAACTCGGATTTTGATGAAACTAGTTGTGTTGGAATCCTGGTGATGAGCTCTACGTTGTCATCCTAGTTTCGAGCAATTATGAAAAATTTGATTTTTGAGCTAAACATTGAGCACCTAATCACTCATCAAGTGGAATAACTTACCCGTTGAAGATTTCTCATGGGAGGATGAAAAGTTTATACAGAAGCATCCATAACTACTCAAGCATTGATGACAACATTTTTTTTGAAGGAGTGGGGCATGTTATGTCCCTATAAGACTAGTGTATCCCCTTATTGTTATTGTTAGTGTATCCCCCTTATTGTTATTATTATACCCATGTAGTCTCCATAATGTTATTATTGTGCCCCATAGACGCCCATTATTGTTATTGTTGTGCCCTTACATTATTATTGTTATGTCGACTCTTATTATATTGTGACCTCTTAGACTCCTATATATAGAAAGGAGGTTTTGTCATTTGAACCATTCAAGGATTGTTCATTTATGTAATGTAAAGAAGGTTGCTCCCTTGAAGAGGCTGACTTCTAAGTCATTTATCTATCTTTTCTTCTATTTTGTGAGTTGGTTGCATAACAAGTTTTGACAAATAAAAATGTTTGAAAATATATTCTAAAATAGATTTTTTTTTACAATTTCATAGCCTCTACTTCAGCTAAATTTTAGATATAGTAAATGACCAAATATGGTCATGCAAATACTCTCAAATCCTTCTCCATGGTTCTTGCTTTCTAACGAATCGTCATGGGCCTCATTTGGTTTAGTAAAACTCAAGTTAGAGCTTTCAAAAATTGAGTTCCAACGCTAACTACTAGTAAAATACATAAATCAAGGAATTTTTTTAGACAATTATTAAAATTCAATTTTAATTAACTATTATTAATTTTAATAATTATGTAAGTCTAAAAATCAATATTACCAATAAATTCTAAAAAACAAAAATTGAAATAAATTTTAAAATTAACTAATATATAAATAAAATTTATTAATAATTATTAATAAACAGAGTCTATTATAAAAAATGAATGACTATACGTTCGTTCTTTTAAAAAAATAAATGTGAGGTGTATTATACTTCATAATGATCATGGTGGAGAAGACATGAGAGGAGGCCCATGTGGAGGTGGGACTTCCTTCCCATGGCCCATACATGAAAAGCTCTTACGAAAATTTTCGAAGCCCACAACGGTCGTCTCGGCGTTGACCATCCTGGAATTTAAAAAAAAAGAAAATGTGAAGCCTTCTAGGAGTAAGGAAACAGGATGAGATCACGGGGTATGTGTTTTTATATTTTATTTATAATATATAAATTAGATTTATAAAACAATTTTTTTTGTTAGAATTTTTATTATGTGTTGTGTGATATAGATTTATTATGGAGGTTATGTAGTTTAGTTAATAAAAAATAAAAATAATTAATTAGAAATTAATATTAATCAATTATAATCAATTGAGTAAATAATAATATCTACAAGTTAATTAAGCTAATTAATTAAACAAATTGATAAAATAATTTTATTTACACATTTAATTAATTAAATTAGCAAAATAAAGGTAAAATACAATTTTTACACATTTAAGTTTAGGCGATAAAACTGAATCAAACTTCGAACAAATTGTATTTTTAAACCATAAATCCAAACTCAACAAAATTAGATTCATTGGGAAGCTGATAAGAAACCCCACACAACAAAGCGACTAAAGCAAAAACCGAGAAAAGTAAAAATATTGCAAAATTAAAAAAATTCAAAGCATGAAAAGAATAATATGAGCAAATTTACATAGAGGGTCCCCATTATTATTATGACGTTAATAATGTAAAAATAGGGGTTGTTGTTTTGCCACAACACCCTACTGAATTTATCCTAGCCACATTTGAAAACAAGTGATTTTCATCTCTCATACATTTTGTCAAACACTTTACATGTAAACCTTTCTTCAAATACTTTGTACAACCAATTAAGTAGTATTTTTCTTGTCTACATTTTGGCAAACATTTTGTATAAAATCAAATAATAAACATTGTTCTAATTCCACCTATAACATACTAATTGGAACATGCCACCTAATCATGCAACTTTTAACTTTTGTCTTGGGGGTATTTTATCAGATAGTTTTTATGCAAATTGTAATAAAACACCTTTAACACATTTCTTCAAATTCCTTGCATGCAAATATGTATATATCAACTACAACAATACTATCCTAAATCACAAAACAACATTTTTCATTGGGGCATTTCATCAAACAATTTGTATGCAATGAATCGTTAAATCATTTAAGCATTTCTTCAAACATTTTGCATGCAAATTAATATAGTAAATTATTTGCATTCAAATAGACATATCTTATCTAAAAAATACTATCATAGAGCAAAACTATCTCAATCCACAAAACAAGATTTTTATTGGGGAATTTCATCAAACAATTTTTATGCAATGAATCATTAAATTATTTAAGCATTTATTCAAATACTTTGCCACACAAACTAATATAGAAAATTCTTAAGAGCAAATCTCCTAAATTAGAGAAGTACAAGTTCTAAAAATTGAAACAAATGTTTAGTGGTAGTTTCCCCTCATTATGGTTCAAGTTTCAACCACTAGAACCTCCCAGATGAAAATTTATACCAAAAATGCTAACATGACTGGTTTGATGAATGATTTTAGGAGCATTCAGGAAGCTTGACTTCTTATGATCATATCTCCTAAAATATCATGACTCAAAATGTGAAAGTTGGAACAAATGATCAACATGATTTCTCTTCACTATGATCCAAATTTTAGCTTCTAGAACCTCTTAGAAGAAAATTTCTAACATAAATTTCAACATGACTTATTTAAAGTGCGAATTTAGAGAGTTCAAGAAGGTCAAATTCCTCTAATCATATCTCCTAAAATATAACGTCCTAATATATGAAAGTTGGACCAAACGATTAACAATATTTCCCCTCACTATGTGTAATATTCCAAAATAGGAAGAGCAGCAATATAGGACATAAAAATGGAAATAAACAGCAAATGTCAATACTAAAAAATATGAGCTGAATATATCCATTATGTTGTGAATAACAACAGCAAATGAATACAATACAAGGAGGAATAAGTCACTAAAACTAGATAAGGCAAGCCTCCAATGAAAATATATGTCAAAACATAGAATGTTGTTACAACGCAGAATCTTGGAGAGACAAGTAAACATAGTCCTAATGGGTAAACTATTGCTGGAAAAGTAAAATGATATGGATCTACTGTTATATAGCTCAAAAAGTGCCGAGAATAGAGATTCAGGCTTCCAAGCACAATTCCAAGACAACCCAGAAAAGGTTTTCGGAAATACACAAAATACATAATGGTGATCTACAGCCCTAGGATTGAAGAATCACTGCAACTAAGTAAATGGAAGGAGGTGGTTGAAACTGGTGTAGAAATGTATAGAACCCCTCCAATAGATTATCCAAGTGAAAGGCTGATCCCTTCACTAAAAATCTAACCCTCCAAATGTAGCATTGAAACCACCACTGTAACTGCTCAAAATAATAACACAGTCTATGAGGGTAACTGCGATGTAGGGGGTGATAATAGCTTGTTCTGGTGCCAAATGATGAAATAATGCCCAAGGACCTTCTTTTTTGGCCTCCCAATGGCAAGGCTACCTTTCCATTGAAAAACAAACATAGAAAATGGCCCTATCAATCCTCCACTTCCTCTGCCCTACAACACAACACAACCCTGGAAGAAACTGCGCTGTAGATGAAGACTGAAGCTGGCCTGATGCCGAAATGTGGATATGCAGCTCACAAACCTCTCCTAAGTGGGCACTCGAAGTCCCCCGAGGATGAGGTGGGATTCTCACTCGGGAACACCCTTGTGCTAAACAGCACAATAGACTCCACTAAACAGTCGAAGTGTGCAAGAAGTCATAACATACCAAAAACACAAAAATAATCAACATGGCTTCTATGGCTGCCTTCCCCTTCCTTATATGCATTATGAGCCTTCTCACCTTAGGTCCCACTCATTAAAGCCACTACGCTCATGGAGACTTCCTCCCATTAACACTGCCCTGTCTCTCATTAACTATCCACTCCCTCCATACCATCGTTGTTGATTTGTTCAAACTTGATCCCATCCACATGCTTCAACCTCTATTGACACATGAGGGTGCTTTATCCACCTACTAAGATGCTCCTTATTCACATTAGGAGTGATTTTATTCCTACTAAAGAGATTTATGGGTCTCCTTGCCCTCTTATTCTTCTATCTAAGTGGCAAAAACAAAATTTAATATACCAACTAGCTGAAAGCTAATTTGGAATATTACAATCCTCCCATCCCAAATGTTGCTTGTCCTCAAACAACTGCAAGGATAGACACTACAAAGCCTCCTATCCTCTTCATGTAGCATCCTTATGTGATAAGCTCCTTCACTTAACAAGATTCTCTCTCTCATCAATTTGTCCCCTAGTTGCTCCTCCCAAGTGTACAAGTTAGCCTTTGTACTAAGTGTTATGTGAAATGTTGGATAGTTCCAATAGTTTCCCAAGTGGTTACAACACAGTTTTGCTACCTGCTGCCACTGAACATAATGTGGCAAGTTGTCTCCCAACCATTTGCTAGCTGCACATGTTTGCTCATCTACTGGAAAATATTCAATGACATTGTGTATCAACTAAGCATACCAAGAATAGCACAATAATTACCCAAATCCATACAAGAAATGGATATCTCCATCACTTATGTTGGTCTTAGAAAGACCATGAAGTCCAAATGGAGGCTTACCCTCTTGTGGAGCAATGCACTGTATATAAATGTAAAGAGAATGAAAATACTTTGCTAGATGATCAATAAGTACAAAAACACAACTCTTACCATGTATTGTGAGTAAACTGATGATGAGATTCATGGATGAGCCCTCCCATGAGTATCTCTCCATAATGGTTTGATATGTCTCCATGAGACCTTGGTGAAAGAATGAGTCATGTGCTGTATGTAGAGCCTTATTCTTGAGCTTGGAGATCCAAGTTAAGGAGATCCTATCCTGGTAATAGATAACTCCATCCACCACTCTATTCCTCTCATCATCTAATTTCCCATCAAGTGCCACATATGTGAAGTGATCCTTGGAACACTCCATCAACATACACATACCCCCAAGTGAAAGCGTTGTTGGCCTTTGTGATAAGGCTCCCGTCATCTTATAAATCCCCTCTTGGACATGCCAAATGCCAAAGTCATATGCTATAATGCTGCTACATATGGAAGACTCCTTCCTATGTGGAAGTACCTCTTGATCCTCCAGGGCTAAGGAGTAGCCCCTTTGCACCATGATTGTGCCACCATCTACTCCTGAAACATCATGCAAAGTATGGGAGAAAATCAGCCCATACTCTCCCAAGAGTAACCAAAGCAACAATGAATCTTGATGCCTTCTCATCTCATCATCATACAAGTCATGGAGTAACATCACGATGATTGACTTGTAGAATGCCCCATACAACCAAATCCTCTGCTGCCATATCATATGGGTGCCATGCAATGCCCCAAACCATAACACACCCTTCAATATAGGATATGCCACATGATGGCCAAACTCTCTTGAGAGTAGCCAACACATCCATGCCTCCTGTTGCCCTGTGTCATAGATCTGTAAGTTGCTCACCAACCCCTTGCTCATCATTCTCACCCATCCATCCAACTGTGGGTGCCTCCTATCATGCTCCAAATTGGTATCCACCCCATGGAGAATACCATCCTCCCAAATCTAATGATTATCTTTGCACTTTATGAGTTGTTGAAGTGCAACCTACTGAAGATATCTACATAAAGACCACTCATCAATGAACAAGTTGAACCCATAAGGTTCTAATAAGCTATAGGCAAAATCTTCTCATTGAGTTGTGAGGTGCTCATCAAGAAGGATCTATCATAATAATGGGAGATGTTTTCCATCATAAGATGTCTCTCATCAACCATATTCATATCCAATGCTACACAAGTAGGATGGTCATTGGAATGCTCCAATAATAGTTGGGCCCCCAACTCATCACTGTTGTTCAGTGACGATGTTGTTGATCTAGGTGGATTAAATAGTCACAAGTACAAGTGGCTTAAGTACAAAGGCTCAAAAATCAAAGTGTTCGAAAGTCTCTCGAACCAGGTTCAGGTTGCAGATCTCATCATTATGATTCCAACGACATAGACAACACTCAATTCCGAGTCCGTATGAAGAAGTTAGGAGTATTCAAAGTTCGAGGGTTGACTTGGTGATGTGGCAGCTTAAGGAGGCAACAATTATGCTAGAACTCGGCCACCGGATTCCAGCCAACCTGGCTAGATTCTAGGCGAATTTGTGGGATAGTTAATTTTTCTGCTTCGGTAAAGAATCCAGAGATTTTAAAACAAACAATCTTGGTTATAATAGTAAAAATAAATAAATAAATAAATATATATATATATATATCCGGCGGGCCATGACCCTCACCAGATCGACGGATTCCAATCCGCAATTGATTAAACAAATCAAAGTTAAAAGAGGGGTCGATGGCCATGACCCCACCGCTCTCCACACCATGACAACAACACATATTAAATGGGGGCAGGGGTTGTGAACCCCACCACCACGCATACCATAACCACCGTATATCACGACTGATAGAAATGGGGGCGGGTCGCCCAATGCGGACCCAGCCCCAAAAAAATATCTTATTTAAGACTTGTACAATGGTGGGGTCCTAAAAATTTTGCGTGGATTTTAATAAAAGGAAGTTTTGTCCTTTTTTTAAGGGGGTAGGGTTTGACCACCCGACCCCCTCCCTCATATTTGGGATCTTTACCAATTCATCCAACAACCCTTTTTGAAAATTCCACCCACTTCCTCATATTAAACCTTCATTCTTCAATGCGCCCACGGACAAACAGGAGCGAGCATGGAAAACGAGGCAGTGGAACCCTAAGAAGTGTGTAGGAGGGGGCGGAACCATGATTTGAGCCATTTTTCTAGAGGGGCCAGATTTTCACTTTGTCAGATTGGGGCAAGTTTTATATGGATTCTACACTACTCGACACCATGAATCCAATGGTTCTGCCCATTTCGTCATCATAGGTCTGCAATTTTGGCCAATTTCAGATTGGGCAGGTATAAGGGTGTAATTCCTCATTTGTATTTGTACTTTCATTTTTTCCATTTAATGAAAGCAGGCCCCCCCCCACTATTTAAGCAAGGCTCGGAGACGTAGTCCCTCCTAGACAAACTCCGATATCAAATCTATGTTCTCATGCATGATGTTAATTCCTCCCCTCTTTTTCGGCTTATGCCTTTAAATTTTCTTGTTTAAAGCTACAATTTTCACATGTTAATTATTTTATACATCTCAAGCAAAAGATTTTGGATCAAGTGGTATCAGAGAAGGTTTTTGTAATGTGAATTACATGCTTTTATGCTAACAAGAAATAGGCTAAGAAGAGGCGAGGGGACGCTAGAGGCTTTTGATCCCGAAGCAGGACGTGCACGTCAGAGAAGGAACATGGGTGACGAAGATTGGAATGAGGAGGAGCTCAATTTCCGCAAAATATTCTATACCATGGCAGATCGAGTAGAGAAGCTATTCTCTAGACTTGAGAAGTTAGAGAAATCAAGAGCTCATGCTTAAGAAGGGCAAGGTTCAGCGCATAGATATGGTGGAGGAGATCCACCTCCTTCAGCAAATGAAAGTCCTTCCTCCTCTTCTAATCATCATAATTAAAATTTTGGAAATATGTCTAACAAGCCTTTCTTTAAGTTAGATGTTAAATTTGATCTGCTAGTATATAATGGTGAAAGTAATGCCGAGAAGCTTAACAATTGGATTAGGTAGCTTGAAATCTATTGCAGGATCTAGCAGATTGTGGAGGATGAGGTGAAAATCTAATTGGCTTCTCTTCGATTGAGTGGGACAACTCTCATCTGGTGGGAGAACAAACTTCAAGGCAGAAATAATTTGGGTAACCTACTTTCCTCATGGTAAAATTTCATTACTACACTTAAAGACCAATTCTATCTATTTGGTTATAAGCAAAAAGCCTTAATGGAGTGGCAGTACCTAAGGCAAGGTAAAGGAAAAAACGTGCAAAGCTTTACCGAGGAATTTAGAAAACAAGCACTAAGTTTGGGCATTTCATTAGATTCTCCTGAAGTTGTAACTAAGTACATTGGGTCATTATATAGTTACATAAGAAATTCATTATTGTTGTTTGAGCCTCCTACCATCAATGAGGCCAGTGTGAAGGCCATGGACATAGAAAGCAGGGGGGTGCATGAACAAAGTGACTACCGAAAAAGGACTGCCGCATCCAAAAGAAGGGGAGAAAATCCCTCTTGCACATATTGTGAAAAAGAGGGACATGATGAAGAAAATTGTTGGAAGCTGCACCCTAAGTTGAGACGTGAGAGAAATGACAAAAAAGGGAAGAAGAAAACCGCCACCACCCTACAACAAAACCAAGATTCTGAATATTCTGGATCCGAGGAAGATGGAAAGGTTGCAGCTGTAGGATTTACATGAGGTCGGCCAATTGACCTGGGGTCTGATTCAGGCGATGAAACAAAGATATCAATAGATAATGTACCAAGGGAAAAAGGGACACTTACTATGGTGGAGTTCCAAGAACTTGAAGAGATTAACCAAGGTATCCAAGCAGAAAATGCTGAGCTAAGAAGGCTCCTACAGGAATCAAGGGAAGAAAAACAAAGGTTACTAGGCCAAATACAAGCTAAGGATGAGGCCTTGGAAAAATTGTGATGTAACCAACCCGAGGTAAAAAGCAACCCTTCAATTTCATGTATTTTTCATGCTGATGAATTCGCTTCTTTTGAAAAGCATACTACAGGGATCAGGTCCAAATTGCTAAAGAGGATGGGGTATCAAGGAAAGGGCCTCGGCATCAATGTCCAAGGCATCATAAACCCTGTCAAATTCGAGGAATTACCGTGTCATGCAGGGCTCGGATACACCAGGAAGGAAGTGGGAGACAACACCAAAACAACCAGCGACCCACCAACAACTAATGATGAGAGCACCTCCTCACACCTCAGCAATAGTGATGGATTCATAGGAACTTCTCGGAGGCACATTAGGAGGAGGCATTCCAAGACGACACAAAAAGTATGGAGGAGGAAGAATCATCACAATCGGAATGAACCCCAAAAACCTGCATGTCAAACACGCCAGGATCAAAGAACACCCATACAGAGCTCGGTCCCCAAAGCTGTTCCACAGGTAGATTCTCCACATGGGGATGATCCATTAACCTTATTAAGTAAAATATGGTTCTTTTAGGGGTCTTAGTGTGATGGCCACATTTGTAAATCATACATTGCAAGTAAATGTAAATGTGATGGTGTGTTTCCCATCACTTCAAAACAAAACGATGATGTTTAGGCCTTTCTTTATGAGTAGTTGAGATAGTGTTTGTTTTTTTCTTTCTTTTATGTAATCCTTGGCCAATGAGTGGGTGCTATAAACTCTTGGCAAGGAGGGGTGGTTGAGTCATGTGTGGTGTGTATGATTGCAAATGTTATACCAGTTTCACGTACATAGGATTGAAAGTGTGGTTTGTAAAGGACAAAAATAGTGTGCTAAGAGTGTTAATGCTTTTGGTGTCCAAAAGCTCTTTAGTGGGGAGGAATGATCCAGGTGGATTAAATAGGTACAAGTACAAGTGGCTTAAGTACAAAGGCTAAAAAATAAAAGTGTTTGAAAGTCTCTTGAACCAGGTTCAGGGTGTATATCTCGTCATTTTGATTCCAATGGCGTAGACGATACTCAATTCCGAGTCTGTAGGAAGAAGTTAGGAGTAGTCAAAGTTTGAGGGTTGACTTGGTGATGTGGCAGCTTAAGGAGGAAAAAATTTTGCTAGAACCCGGCCACTTGATTCTAGCTAACCTGGCCGAATTTCGGGTGAATTTGTAGGATAGTTAATTTGTCCCTTTCGGTCAAAAATCCGTAGATTTTAAAACAACCAATCTTGGTTATAATAGTAAAATAAAATATATATATATAAAAAAAATCCGGGGAACCATTACCCTCGCTGGATCCACAGATTCCAATCCGTAATTTTTTAAACAAATCAAAGTTAAAAGAGGGGTTGGCGACCATGACCCCGCCACCCCCCACATCATGACAACAACACATATTAAATGGGGGCGAGGGTTGTGAACCCCATTGCCACCCATACCATAACCACCGTATATCACGACCGACGGAAATTGGGGCGGACCGCCCAATGCGGACCTGACCCCCAAAAAAATCTCTTATTTAAGACTTATACAACGATGGGGTCCCAAAAATATTGTGTGGTTTTTAATAAAAGGAAGTTCTGTCCTTTTTTTGGAGGGGGCGGGGTGTGACAACTGGATTCCTGCCCTCATATTTGGGATCTTTACCAATTCATCCAACAACCCTTTTTGAAAATTTAGCCCACTTCCTCATATTTAAACCTTCATTCTATAGTGTTCCCAAGGACAAACAGGAGAGGGCACGAAAAATGAGGAAGTGGAAACCTAAGCAGTGTGCAGGAGGGGGCGGAACCATGATCTGAGCCATTTTTCAAGAGGAGCCAGATTTTCACTTTGTCAGATTGGGGAAAGTTTTATATGGATTCTACATTACTTGATGCCACAAACCCAACGATGCTACCCATTTCTTCATCAGAGGTCTGCTATTTTCGGCCAATTTCAAATTGGGCAGGTATAAGGGTGTAATTCCTCATTTGTACTTGTACTTTAATTTTTTCCATTTAATGAAAGTAGAGCCTCCCCACTATTTGAGCAGGGCCCAGAGACGTAGTCCCTCCTGGACGAACTCCGATATCAACTCTATGTTCTCATGCATGATGTTAATTTCTTCTCTCTTTTTCCACTTATGCCTTTAAATTTTCTTGTTTAAAGCTATAATTTTCACATGTTAATTATTTTATACATCTCAAGAAAAATATTTTGAATCAATGATGGTGCATATGCTATCTCATGCACAATGTTGAACATATAGTTTTTGATTTCATTGATTAGGATTATACTCATCCTATCCTCCAAAACTCTACACTCCAACACAAAGTGTTGTGTGCAACTCAACAATGAGAAACCATGATGGCTATACATCTCCTCCTTGAACAAGTCAAGGGTCCTCTGCGCAATGACAATCTGTTGCTCCAAATCAGTAATCTGCTTTAACCTTAGGTCGTGCAATTGCCCTGATGGCATGTCCCCACAACTCTCCATCTGATTTACTGAAATAATATGGTGTGGAAATGTTTGCATGACTTGGTTAAGTTGATCATTGGGAACATCTTGTACAACTACAAGGGTTCCTCCTACCGGTGTAATGACCCCTCCAACCGCTGGTGATGGTGATGGTTGCTCCTTTACTGCTGCACCAACGCTGGTATATGTTTCCTCCTCCTCATGCATATTATAAATAATTCATGGGACTTTCAATGTCAAGAGATCAAGACGATCTTGTAAAGATGCAAGTGTTCCTTCTCCTGATGCAAGTACTCTTGCAGCAAGTGGTGGTGGAAGTTTCTCTTCTTCCGGAATGATAATGCTGACATCTTCCCTTGGCTCCTCATGTGCTTTCTCATCTGTGTCAGGAAATGTCTCAAGAGGAACTATCTTTGGTTTCTTCTTATCAAAATTCTTGATCAACCTTTGAGTAAAATCCACATAAGCAACCACTCTTGCATGTTTCAAATGGCTGAACCACCAAAAATTTTCTTCACCCTCAAGGTGCATCGCTGCAATCTCAACAAATTTTTTTTTTTCTGCTACTGGATGTAGTAGGAAGAATGGATCTAACTTCTTCCTCCAAGCCATTTCTGTGCTTGTGGATGACCCATCAAATGTAGACAACATAAATATATTTTGTTTTTTTCTTCTATTGTTGCTGCAAGGTCTCCTCTCTTCTTTGATCTGAATGAACTACTGGAGAGTTAGATTCTCCTTGAAAGCCCTTGATTGAGATTTGTACTCTGCAAGATAATCACTTAGAGTCTCATATCTAAGTTTCCTCCATCTCCATGTATTTCACCTTCTTCAAAGAAAGTGGACATAGTAGATTTCTTTGGAGCTCTATGCAATATCGGTTTCTTCTGTCGCTGATAGGAAGTGCTTGGACCTTCCTCATCTTGAAACCTTCTTGAGGTCTCATTACATCTCACCCTTCTCATTTTCTTGACCTCCTTGGAGAGGTCCTTCATAGATCTGAAAACATATGAGGCAAAACTCATTCCCTCCATCATTTTATATCTCTTCTTCTTGTGTCATAAGATGTATTGCCCACAAGCTGAGCTAGAGAACTTGGTTCTGATACCACTATAATATTCCAAAATAGGAAGAGAAATAATATAGGACATAAAAAATGGAAATAATCAACAAATTTCAATACTCCAAAATATGAGTTGAATATGGATCAATTATGCTATGAATAACAACAACAAAAGAATACAATACAAGGAGGAACAAGTCACTCAAACTAGATAAGACAAGCCTCCAATGAAAATATATGTCAAAACATAAAATGTTGTTGTAATGCAGAATGTCGGAGAGATAAGACAACGCAGTCCCAATGGGTAAGATGTTTTTGGAAAAGTACAATGATATGGATCTGCTATTATATAGCTCAAAAGGTTCCGGGAATAGAGATCTAGGCTCCCAAGCTCAATTCCAAGACAACCCAAAATGGGTTTCCAGAAATACACAAAATACACAATGGTGATTTACAACCCTACGACTAAAGAATCACTGCAACTAAGTAACTGGAAGGAGGTGGATTAAACTAATGTATAAATGTATAAAACCCCTCCAATATATTATCTAAGTGAAAGGTTGATCTCTTCACTGAAAATCTAACCCTCCAAATGAAGCATTGAAACCACCATTGCAACTGCTCAAAATATTAATGCAGTCTATGAGGGAAACTGCGTTGTAGAGGGTGTAATAGCTTGGCCTAGTGCCAAATGATGAAATAGTTCCCAAGGACATTCTTTTCTAGCCTCCCAATGGAAATGATACCTCTTCACTGAAGAACATACACAGAAAATGGCCCTATCAATCCTCCACTGCCTCTTCCCTGCAACACAACACAACCATGGAAGAAACTGTGTTGTAGATGAAGAATGAAGTTGGCGTGATGCCAAAATGTGGATATGAAGCTCAATAACCTCTTTTGAGTGGGAACTCGAAGTCCCCCGAGGATGAGGGTTGGATTCCCGCTCGGGAACACCCTTGTGCTAAACAGAACAATAGACTCTGCTAAACAGCTGAAGTGTGCAAGAAGTCATAACAGACCAAAAACATAACAATAATCAACATGGATTCTATGGATGCATTCCCCTTCAATATATGCATTTTTAGCCTTCTAAACTTTGGTCCCACTCATTAAAGACACTACTCTCATGGAGAATTCCTCCCATTAACACTGTGTTGTCTCTCATTAACTATCCACTCCCTCAATACCAACGATGTTGATTTCGTCAAACTTGACCCCATCCACATGCTTCAACCTCTATTCACACATGAGGGTGCTTTATCCACCTATTAAGATGCTCCTTATTCACATTAGGAGTGATTTTATTTCTATTAAGGATATTTATGGGTCTCCCTACCCTGTTATTCTTCTATCTAAGTGGAAAAAACAAAATTTAATATTCCAACTTGCTGAAAGATAATTTGGAATATTACACTATGGTCAAAGTTTTAACTTTTGGAACCTCTAGAAGAAAATTTATAACAAAAATTCCAACACGACCTGTTTAAATATTCATTTAGGAAGTCCATCTTCCTTTGATCATATTTCCTAAAATTTTGTGAACTAAGATATGAAAACTAGACTAGAGGATTAGCAAGATTTCCCCTCACTGTGCTCCAAATTTAAAATTCTATAACATCCTAAAAGAAAATATATAGAAAAAATGTGAAAAACTATAATCAGAAAGGTCTGCATGTCCACATGCAATATATTTACTTGTGCATAAAAATAAAGACATCTTTCTTACAACCTCAAGGCCGAATTTCAATATAATCCACAAAAAAATAAGTATTTTTTCCTATTGATTCGATGCAACAATTTCTTATAGCAATGCGAAATTATCATAGAGTTATACATTAATTTCTACGAAGAGCTAATCATCATATTGATTTCTCATAATTAATAACACATATGAGATCTAACAATGGCTAAAGCTAAAGGTGGGACTTCAATTTTCCACCCAACCATGAACAAACTATAACATCTATTTTCTGCAGTAGTCACACCCAAGCCAAAATGCATGATCCAAGGGTATATTTCAAGAAAACTCAGCTAGAAAACATGCTCACATGTTTGGATCATTTCCTAACAAAATCCAATTCTATCCTTGAAATTATTTCATTGAAGAATAAAACAATCCCCTCTTATTGTTCGAATGACTTTTATCCTTTTTATCGTATGTATCTTCATGTTCCTCATGGAACATTATTCAATATAATTATTTTCAGCTGCACATTTAATTAAGTAGTGGTGCTAGCTAACACCTCTCAGGTTCTTCTTCCTTTTTCCCCTAAACTGTGGATCTGTGGCCCTTCTCTTCAGGCCATTTGAATGAATTTATAATAATTTATAATAAGAGTACAATTACATTAAAAAAATCATGGGGAGTATGCCAGAGGTGCTGTATTCCTCGTCAACCAAATCCCAATCATAATAAAAAGCATACTCAACTTTTTTATAGTGGAGATACTTTTTATCAGACCTATTCTATAGAGCTCTAAGAGATTAAACTTAGGCTAGGGAAGGTTATTGCAAATGTTCATCCACTTTCTCCCAATTAATATCCCGAGAAATAGGAGGAGGATCCCATGCCTCAAATCATTCACCAAAAACATCCATACCTTGAAAGGTTGGAAACTCAAAAGACACAAGCCCCAGAAAATCCTAAACTTCGAGGAGAACTAAAAAATATGTGTGTAAAAGTACCTCTCCTCCAAGCCATCACAAGTGTTCCCATTTATAATAAATTCATCAAAGAAGAATGTCTTAGAAGGCCTAGAAGGAATAGAAGGGATTCCCATATCGTTATTGCTATTCAGAAGCTAGTTGATCTTATGCTTAGGCGAGTAATTGTCCTTAAGTATTTAGACCTTGGAATCCCAGTAGTAGATGTGCATATAAATATATTATAGTTGCAAAACATTCTCATTGATTTGAGAGCTGAAATTTATGTCATGACCATGGAAACCATGTTTAAGATTAACCTCAAATAGTTTTTGATAAATAGCACTACTATGTTGAAAATATCTAACAGATCCATAGTAGAGTTGCAAGGTATAATTTCAGATGTAATGGTCTCCATGGAATCCTGGGAATATCCCATAGATTTCCTTGTTTTCCATCCTAATACCATGTTCAATGATTATCCACTCATTATATGGAGACCTTGGTTATATACTACTGAAGCATATATCAACTGTAGAACTGGAAACATGACAATTACTAATGGGAAGTCATGAAAATAACTTGTATTGTATCCCCCATCTCAACCTCTAATTGAAGTTGATTTTCCTACATGGGTAGAAGAATAAGAAGAAGATGTTTAACTCTTATCACCCTATCTCGTGTTTACCCTAGAAACAACCTTAGTAGCAAGCAGGCTCACGAAGATGAATTACTTGGAATTTTTCTGCAAAATCAATATCATGTTGTTATGAATTGATGGGCTGATAGAGGAGTTATACCTACGGAAACCTAGTGATTTTAAGGAAAGTTTGTGGGTAGAATTATTGATCAATTATTCTAATCAGAACAACATAAAAAAGGTGGAAATAAACCCTTCCAAACTGTTAAAAACCAACTCCCCACTTTTCGCTGATCAAGAGGATCAATTGCTCACTATCTTGAGGAAACACATTAATGCATTGACATGGGATTACAAGGGTCTGAAAGGGTAAGCACCCATCACATATACAAAAAAGAAGATTATAAGTGAATTTTTCAGCCTCAAAGGTGAATGAATCCTACTTTAAAGGACATTGTTAAAGATGAATTTCAGAAATTACTTGATGTGGGTATATCCTTTTTTTATTATTCCTAAAAAGAATGTGTTGTATCCGCTACAACAACCCTCTGAAATTTTACACCCTTCTAAAATTTCAGAGCCCCTGCATCTCTGGTGAGATCCATACTAGCAGAAGCCTCCTTTGAGTCAACTCATTCTCCACACATAGGTCTAGGTCGTTTCCCTCGCTCCTTAACTTTCAAGTCTAAGGCTGACAACTCGATGGCTTCCTGATTTTGATTTTTTGCCTAAGTATGGTCACATAGGTTGCAACGTTTAAATGTTGACCCATGCGACCCAGCGACCTTGAAAGAAGTCACAAGGTCACAAAGGTTGCATCCTCATTGATTCCTGCATCTCACAACTCGTGTGAATTTGCGACCTGCGCAACCTCGAAAGAAGTCACATAGGTCACAGAGGTCACACAAGTCGCTGATCCCAAAAAAACCACATGTGCGACCCATGTGACATAGCAACTTAGGTACCTCCTAAGTTGCGAGGTCGAATAGGTCACACGAGAGACACTTAACCAAATTTGCGACCCTTGCGACCCCATTAAGGGTCCACACGTGCAAAATTTTTATATATATGAGGGCTCGGGCTAGTCGTATTCGACCAAAATGACAAAGCTATCAAGGACTCATATGACCCAATAGGAGAGCATTTTCCTCCAGGTAAGTCGCTCTTACCTCCCAGTAATCATTTCTTACTACCATTTTCCCCTACCTACTCCTTGGCTCTTCATCTTCCAAGCCAAGGAGAGTATTATTTACCTAAGTGACTCATTTTTACCATGTTCATCCTCTTAAACCCCATTTTGCTCCACGCTCAGCTTAAAAAACCCCTCTGTTCCCCATCTAAGCCCAAATTTCGCCCTTTTTTCCTCCTTCCTCTAGGCCCATAAACACCCCATATCCATATATTTTTTGCCTCGAAATATTATCCAAGTGCGCTCCGCGTGAGCAGGTCACGCTGGGTAAAAAATATGATAAGTGCCCTAGCGCGACCCGCGACCAGTGTGACCCCGTGACTAGTGCGAACCCGTGACCGGTGCAACCCTGTGATCGGTGCAACCCTAAAAAAAGTGTGACCATGCAACCGGTGTGGCCACACTTCCAAGTCGTAAAGGTCACAATTTAACTTTTATGACTCTTGCAACTATCCACTTAGGTTGCATAGGTCGCGATCTTCTCCATTTTCCTCCATACGACTCCCGTGATCAACGAATCTATGACCTATCCCTTCTTGAGCCTTGCTAAACCTTTGGCAGTTTTGATTGGTTAATTTTATTGTCATATTACTTTATTCATGTCATCTTTCTTATCGTGGGACTGCCTTTTCGACATGCCAGGTGACATGGACATGGAACTTGATTGTATCTTGATATCTTATTTCTCAGGTGAAATGGTGCCCCCTATAATCATGAGCTGAGAGAAGAGTCCAGAGGTCAGTACATAGGAGGGTTATCAGATTTTGACACCTCTTCCTATCTACGGAGAAACTCCTTTCTCTCTCAACAAGAGTACCGAGTTGACATGGTATGATATCTATGACGAGTTCTCAAACCCAGAGATCCTGAAGAACCAAGAGGAATTCCAAGTATATATAACTGTTAAAAGGTACAAGATACACCATGTCACAGTGCATCCACCAATCTTCCCATACGCAGAAATGATTGAATGGATCTTACACAACATAGACTCTATGACATGGTTTATAAGAGAGCACTCAGGGAAGCCCTTCACTTCTATTCATTCTAACGATGCCAAAATATACTACGAGCTACCAAAAAATAATGAGTATTTCAATGCCTGATGGTTAGCAACACACAATATCTTGACTCAGGATACAATCAGGGACTAGTGGCAAGACCCTGGTAAGTTCCGGGGAAAGAAATACTAAGAGTAAAAAATTGAAGGGCTCCGGAAGGTATACCAACTCATAACAGCTATGATGTGTTGGTTGTATGGGAGGAAAGACATCAACACATTCCATGGGACATGGGTCCCCATAATGTATGCGTTCACCACCAAGGGTTTGGTCTTCAACTGGGCCAACCTTTTAGTGTTAGCATTAAGGAAAAAAATATTCGGAGCATAAGACCCAAAAGAAGGCCAACCATCTGAATTCTACATGGCCTCGTACTTGATGGATGCAGTTTGTTCTAAGTGCCACTTTGATTTTTGGTCACATAAATAGAAGGTGGAGATAGGGGGGCCTATACATAGGGATTTACAGGTCTTTTGGGACTCTAAGTACAAACAATATCATGACACTATATTAGGTACCTTTATCAATTCACATTACTGATTTTTGCATGGAGAAGATCCTCCTTGTATGTCAAAAATGACCATGGTGATCCGGATTTATGTAGGAATGAAATATAATACACATATAACCATAAATACAAAGGTGAAATGTAAATAACATTTCATTTCATTAATATCAAAGAATTGAAATTTGCTTAAAGACATAATGGAAATAAACTAGCTAGGGCACTGGTAGCTTATCTCCGAGAAGAGATGTGTGGCTACATGCCTTTTAAATCTATGTTACAATGAGGCTTAAATGACTATATATTATTTAGAAACAATGGAAAACCATAAACATGCAAAAACCTAACCCTAGAAGATGAAACACCAGAATATGGGCCCCGTTGGGGTAAATTGGTACATCAATTTCCTGGGGTTGTAACTTTGGAAAACTATCCCTGTTTGACGCACATGATACATCGTTACAAAGATCTATCCCCGGAATAAAATTTTCTAACCACAAATGTAGATTTTGGAATGGAATCATATTTTCCAGAAAAGAGATGCCCAAAAAAACGTCGTTTAGGGCCTCAAAACGGCTCCAGAATTTCAGGACCCGAAAAACTGTTAAAAATAGTAAGTTGTGTCGAAAGTAAAAAAATGAATAGGTCGGTGGCCAAAAATATCCACCTGGATCATTCCTACCCCCTTAGGAAGAAACTGTCCCCATTGTGTTGAGTTCCTCCATGAGATGAGGAAACTTCTGCTGAACTTGGTCCCTAGTGAACCACTTGCCTTGCTGCAGGAGTTGGCCAGCTTTGACAACTCGATACAGTTGGATATTCTATTGGAGAGTGTTCTTGATTTGCATGTCCATGATACAATCTGTGGTGGACTGGTCCATGAAGTCTAGGTTTAACTCTTTTGGTGTGAGTTGTTCTACGATGTCAGAGGTGTCCAGTAGAGTTGGGAAGTAGGGACAAAGGTGGTCCAAATTGAATACTGGGTGCAAACCAAGGAATGGTGGAATACTGAGCTCGAAGGAATTGTTACCTACAACCTTGGTGATGGTGTACAACCCATATTAGAGCAAGCGAATCTTGCGGCGGGGTCCAGTGAGGCGCTCCTTCTGCAGATGTAGCCACACTTTGTCGCACACCTGAAAGTTATGTGGCACCTGATGTTGATCATGCCATTGGTTGTAATT
Source organism: Pinus albicaulis (assembly GCA_034641835.2). NCBI lineage: Eukaryota > Viridiplantae > Streptophyta > Pinopsida > Pinales > Pinaceae > Pinus > Pinus albicaulis. The sequence continues at coordinate 432,568,870 of CM076574.1, read as the reverse complement.
AGCATTGGCTCTATCCAATATTTCATGAACCTGTTGGCGGATGTGCTAAATGTGCTCGATGAAGCTATTCTCTTTGTCAGATTCAGACTGGACATAAGCCGAATCTGCATGAGTAGTCGCAAATGGCATGGCTACGTCAATGGGACATAGTGGTTGGAATCCGAAGCCCACCTGAAAGGGGTTGTGGCCGGTTGAGATGTGGAGAGCCTAGTTATAAATATGTTGTACACAACGGAGGCTCTCATCCCATGTGCATGGACTCTTTTAATTGTACATGCGCAGAATGTGTACAATCATCCTGTTGATGACCTCTGTCTGGCCATTAGTTTGGGGATGGAAAGCTGCAGACTTGGTGAGCTTGGTGTCCAGCATTGACCAGAGGCTGGACCAAAATGTGCTGAGGAACCTTCTGTCCGGATCTAAGATGATATAATGTGGGATCCCAAAGTGCACCCACACTCGTTCAAAGAAGAGTTTAGCAGTGGATTTTGTTGTGATATTCTTCTTGCAGGCTACAATAATGGCCATCTTTTAGAATTTGTTTGAAGATGACGAAAACACAATCGTTTCCATGATTAGTAGAAGGAAGGACCGACATATAATCCATGTAGATGGATTCCCAAGGTCGAATAGGGGTAGGTAGTGGAGTATAGAGGCCTTTCTTCTTGATGTCAGCTTGGCAACGACGCAAGTAGTGCAGGATTTGATGTACTTCTCGACATCTTGTCGAAGGTTCATCCAATAGAAATACTTCTACAATACGGCCATTGTTTTCTTGACCCTGAAATTCCCAACAAATTGAATGTAGTGTGCTTACCATATCATTGCTATAGGGTAAAATGATTGGGTTGTTGGTTATCGAATATCCATCTCAGGGCTTTCCAGTGCCCGAGGCAGACAGTAAGATTAGCTGTATAGTTCACAAAGATGGCACATACATATTCATATTAACTTAAAACAACTTGATAGAATGAGATAGAAGATTACCTCTTTAATGATGTTGGAGTCCCTTGGAGAGCACTAGGCAGCGAAGCAGGAGTTCTCCTTCACCAGCTCCAAATCTTGGCCCTGCAATCAATTAAAGCACGCGTGTAATCTCTACCATAACATATATTTCCTATCAATTAAGTCAATATATAATGAACACTTAAACTATGCACATCTAAGCCATTCATCTCATGCTATATAAGTGATTAAATAACAATAACAATATCAACGCATAGAATGGAAAAAACAAATACAGTTCTATTGATTTATAAAAAAGGAGGATTACAACCATCGGTTGTACCAAGCCCTCCTCAGCCTTCCAATCTCTCTATCTCTCAAAGTGGTGATGTCTTGATCAACAAGTTCTCAATGAACCTCTTTGAACTTTGACCTTCACACTACGACAATGATCTCTACTTCACAAGTATGCAAAAACTTTGACAATCCTTCGACCTTGAACCAAGAGCCTTCAACTCCATTTTATAGGAGATGGAGAGAGCAATCATTGCCCTTCTCTTTCCACCAGTTATAAATAGAAAAAACCAAGATGTTTCCTCAACCTCCATGCTTTTGCCTTCTTTGAGACTTCAGTTGTTTATGGCAAGGCCCAATAAGAGTTGGTGCTTTGCAGTTTCCTTTTTGTACTGACTCTCTTGTGAGAAAAAGCTGGAGATTCAAATCATTCTCTGCAGGTTTTTCTCGTTTCAAACTTAAAACATGGGTAACGCTTCCCTCTAGTGTAAACATAATGTTTCCCTAGCCACTAACGCGGCCCATTCACTGATCATCTGCGTTATAACGCTCTTGTGTTGTTATAGTGAGGCGTTACCTTGGCAGAAATAGGTTTAGTTTAGGTCTTTGTATTCCTTCCATATTTATCTTCTCCTCTGAGCTGATGAGGAGGTATTTTGACCTATAACAGATGCCCCCTAAAGTGTGAGGTCAGAGACGAAGACAATGGTCGAAATACTTTATAATGTGTGTAGTAGAGATAAAGAGATTGAACGACTGAGGAAAACCTGAAACAACAACATATGTCAGAAAATATAGTATCTGCCTTAAGTCGGGCATTCCCATGCTCAGTAGCTTAAACAACATGATTTATCTAGAATAGAGATATGAAGAATCTATCCATCGATAAGCACAATGTGGAAGTGTCTGTCATAACAGGATCAGGCTGAAGAAGCTGTCTCCGTAAACAATATCACAACTTGGGGAAGGGAACACAAATTTAATGATGTAACCTTTGCCCCAAGGTTTTGACTGCCGATTCACTTAAACTGCATATTTCTCAACATGTGAATGAAGGAGCTGTCGTTGAACATGTGAGAAATCGTCTGATTACCAGTTGATGATGGAAACTATTAACAGACGCAAAGGTGGCCACCGATAATGATGATGGTTGCTAAGATGCACAGTGCAATCTAGCAAGTGTGAATAAAATGAGTTGAAGTCGAACACTCGTAGAATCATTCGACAAGGAGCCAATGATGAAGACTCCTGATCAAACACAAGACTACCTGCCACTGATTTTTGCAAGTATTCGGGTACTGATGGGTTTCTAGATCAACTTCCTAGATAAGATGTTGAAGTCGATAGGAAGAGATCTGTTGAAAGGTAGGCACTGAGGCATCCTACATTAGTCAACATGAAACGGAAACCAACTGATTTTTTTTATGATTGAGATAATGAAGAGTAAATGGGGACGTCAGATGACAAATAATTTCTGGCATAATGAGCGGTTTGGTTGATAAGAGGAGTAGTAGATAGTGAGATTTTCTTGAACAATAGAAGGCACTATAACAGGGTACTAGGCAGCTGAGACTTAATGAACACCAAAGAGTGTGTTAGGATTTGACTGGTGTAGGGACACTGGGAGATGAAGGCTAATACTCATAGATGGTAGGGTTCGGCTAACTGCGAAAGAGTTTTCTGGGAAGTGCCATGTTCAATATTTTTGCTACCAAATCGACCTTTTTGAAATGTAACAGAGGTAGTATCCATTTTGTCCAAAATTTTCCCCATCTGATTAAGTTTAACGAGTCAAGACGAGTAAACTCGGCGAATTTTTCATGTTTAGAGAGTGAAAAATATCATAAAAGACGACTCCGTGCCCCGTATGATTAGGTTTAACGAGTCCAAATGAGTAAACTCGGTGAATTTTTCATGTTTAGAGAGTCTGAAAAATATCGTAAAAGACAACTCCATTGGGGTACCTTTGTCATGTCTTGATAACCAGGCACATCAAAGGGAGAATAGTAAGCCTGAAACAGTTAATTTTCCGTGAGTTAGTCCATCGAAGCCGAAAAAGTGAGAAATCTATGTTCGATGGACGTCTACCTAATTTTGTTACGAGTACGAGGAGATAGAGTAAACTCAGTACTCTTTGTGAAATTTTAATGAGTCCAACAAAGAAAAAATCGGTGCCCTCCGTGAAATTTTAACGAGTCACGTGGAGAAAACTCGGTTACTTTTTTAGTTTAAAGAGCTTTGAAAAAGAGGAAAAGAATGACTCCTTACTCTCTGTCGTGGTAGTTTAGCGAGCCCAACAAAGTCAACTCGGGGGTTTTTTCAGTTTTATGAGCAAGAAAAAGGTCCCTAAAAATAAAACTCAGTGCTTCTTCATATCATTTTTAACGAGTCTGAAGAAGAGGACGAGAAAAACACCATAAAAAGAACGCTCGATATCAACTTCGTATAAGTTTAAGAGTCCGAAGAAGGGAACTCGAGGTTTTTCGGATTAATGAGCAAGAAAAATACCGTAAAAAGAATGCTCATGTAAACATGAGTATGTCTGAATATGAATCTTGAACACTCATCAGAACATCAGTAATAAATCTCAATAGTTGTGACACATGTGCAACAAGAATTCACGACTTTTACCGACTAGCTTAAGAGATTCATGCCCCAGAATTAGCTATAAGAAGGTCGGAAGACCTTCATTTTCACTGTTTTGAGCGCTGTGAAGGAGCTCTGGGTGAAAAGGGGTGAAATTTTCAACTGACGATTGCGGTCAATCCGGGCAACGGTTTTCCATCCCGCGAGATCCAGGAAAGAGCTAGAACCTCCTGCTATCATTTAATTATCTTTTTGTTAAGTTTGACAGGTTCAAAATAGAAAATTTGTGAGGCCCTAAAAAATGTTTGCGCCTAACGTGGGCCAGTATTGTTAGACACGCATTAAGCACATATCCCGTGAAGGGATGCCGCGTCACTCTGTTTTACACTAAGGCCAGCGATAGGCGAGCCGCGTTTTTTAGCAACTCATTTCCCATTGTTTTGAAGTGGTCCAGTCAATTTTTAATCGGTTGAAAATGTCGCTTTTTCAGGTATTCAGCTGTTAATCATGAGTATCTGGCGAGAAAGAGAACATGAACGGGAAGAACGAGAGATGATGATGGATGATGCAAGCTTGATGGCTCTCCATAGATGCGGATTGCTAAAATATGCCCGCTTAGAACTGATGAGGGGTCAAGAGGACCTCCTGAGGTGGCTAATCCAGCAATGGGACGAGCAGCACCGTGTCTTTCGGATCAGGGGCAATGAGCTCTCAATCGAGAAGGATGATGTGTACTTTTTGACTGGCCTATCATGTCGTGGATCGAGGCCCAACTTGACGGGGTCCAGATTTGACCCATGTTCCACTGTTGATCTGATTCTTGAGCATTTCATACGTGACACTCAGGCTGTGAGCAACCGGGTATCGATTGCACGAGTGACTTTGAGACTACTGCGGTCTATATTATGGATGATTGTTCGCTTGGCAGGTGCCAAGAGTCAGCATGTGGCCACCAAGGCCCAGATGATCCTAGCCTTGGACTGTATGCAGCCTCAGGTTTTTTACTGGTGTGACGGAGTTGTCCGTCGGGTCCGAGCAGAGCTTACCGCATGTAAGACCCGTACCCAGAGAGAGTTTGGGTATGGTACACTGATTGTATCTTTCTTATTGAAGCAAATACCATTGATGAGGTATAGGATCGTTACAGCGCCATTGGGCCCACGCGAGCCGAGGCAGGCTCGGTGGGTAGCCTTACTTCCGCGGACTGGAGAGGGTCTCGTCTGCCACTGTTTTGATGATGGATTTTTTGATTGGCTGAAATCCTAGATTATTATGATTGAGGATTATCCCTATGTAAGGATAAACTTCACAGGCGATCCGGAGTTAGCACTGCCCCCTGGCACCCAGGGGGGACTCGATGGTAAGAAGGAAATGATCAGTGTATTTTAAGGAAGTACTTTGTTTTTTGTCTTTTGAATGTTTCTGCAATTTTTTTGTTGAAATAGGGTAAAAATTATGTTTTGACATGATGTGTTTGTGTGCTTGAAACGGATGTGGCACCTGTTCGACCAGTTGGGGCCCCTTGCTATGCACGGCGAGGACTGCAGCTACTCGGGGTTGGCACCAGCAGAGGATGCGGAAGCCGCCGAGGATGATGATGCCGAGGTTTTACATGAACTCTCCAGAAACCTGGAGGGTTTGAGTATGGGAATACCACCCCTTCCGATGTGGGAGGTTCCAGTTCATTTGCATCGACATACCGTAGGTGTGCCGAAGAGATACCTGGTGCCTCTGAGGAGGATAGCTAGAGCAGTTGTATGTTACCATGAGCATCAGGCCTAGCTGGCAGAGCAGATGTATTATTGTCAAAGCGTGGCTTAGTATAGCCAATTTTTTGTAAAACACCCAAGTTTTGGAAGATTTTTTGATGTAACTATTGTACTGGAAACGACATATATATATATATATATATATATATATATATATATATATATATATATACATACTTTTTGGTGATTTTGTGTTTTTTAATTTTTTATGTATTTTCAATGGGATAAAAATATATATACTCATGAGTAAATCTTTTATAGAAAATGTGACAAATGCCAATCTAACACATATTTTTCCAAAGAATTAGCTAATGCATTAAATTCTATAGGAATGTGCTCAAATGTAATTGTTTGAAATTGACGTTCTAAAAGTCGCACCCATAAAAAATAACATAACAATATTGGATGACGGACACGGTAATGATTGTTTAGCTGCATAATGACGAGTTGAGAATCTAACCTGACCACCAAATTGGAGATGTCACGAGATTCCGCTTCCGTGGGGATTTGGATCACTGACATGTACTCGACAAAATTATTGGTAGCACTACCTAGGAAGATTCCCCCATAACCAAGAAGGTCTGACTCAGGAGTGTAGAGAAACCAAGAAGTTGAAGCAATGCATCTAGTGTGACGACTAGCACCGTCTACATATTCGATGTATGATAAGGAGGTGATGGCATCTGTGTGAAAGAAAAAGATTATACATGAGAAAAAACACCTCAAAAACCAAAAAAATATCCAAAAACATCAAAACAATAGGCAAAACTTATATACATAAAATTACAAAGCATATGCCTAGTGCGAAACTAGGCAAAATACTTCTTTAGATAAAGCCCGTTGTAGGGCTCCGCGAGTGGAATTCCATTACAGTCCTAAAGTTCATAAGCCCCTTTTGGGAGGACTTTAGTGACGATGTAAGGACCAAGCCATAATGGTTGGAGTGTTCCTGCCCCCAAGAGGTCATGTTTCTGATCATAGAGTAGAACAAGATCACCCTCTTGGAAAGAACGAGGCTTGACAGATTTGTCGTATTGAGCTTTGACTCGGTGCTAGTGAGCTTCAAGTGCTAGTGTAGCATCTCGACGAGTTTCATCCAAATGATCGAGTGAGAGCAAGCGCTCTTCTGTGGCAGTGGTTCTAGGCAGGAGTTCAACAGCGAGTTTGAGTGATGGAATTTCACACTCAATTGGAAGTGTTGCCTCCATGTCGAATGCAAGTTGGAATGGCGTGAAGCCTGTGGCAGTTTTGACTGACGTTCGGTATGCCCATAACGCGGAATACAAATATCGATGCCATTTGGTTTTATGAGTTCCGACCAATCGACGAATCATGGTTTTTAGGATTCCATTTACGGCTTTGACTTGACCATTAGCTTGAGGATAATAAGACGAAGATTAATCTTGATGAAAACCTAGCATGGATGTTAATCCGGTCATCATATGATTCTAAAAGTGGGATCCATGATTTGTAACAATAGATAGGGGTATGCCGAACCGAAATATTACCTGATTGAACAGGAAGAGAGTGATGGTTTCACCATCGACTTTAAAAGTGGGAATGACTTCCACCCATTTCGTAAAATAGTCGACCGCAACCACGATGTAGTTGTGTCCATTTTCCAAATTTGGATTGTAGGTGACAAATTCAATTCCCCATTTAGCGAAAGTACCAACGGAGATAACCGGATGAAGGGGGGCAAGATGAGCACGCATTTTCTTTGTGAAAATTTGACATGGATGGTACTTTTCGACTATTGCAATGCAGTATTTAAACAAAATGGGCCAATAGTAACCTGCGGGCAAGATTTTTTGGGTAGTAGCTATGCCCAAAAGATGACCACTGCATGCCCCTGTGTGGCAGTCATTTAAAACGCATTCCACTTCATTGAAATTGAGACAACGTCAGAGAATGGTATCAACGCCACGATGATATAGTGTATCGTTAGCACGAGGTAGTGATTTTCTTGGTGGCGAATACGATGATGGTCGTCGGACGTGAAATTTGGGTAGAAGCGTTGGGTTTGTAGGTAGACCAAAATGTCTTCATACCATGGGTCTGAAGAATCTACCAAGTATATAGATTCATCAGGAAATGGATCATGAGCTACTTCTCCTGGGTCAATTCTGGGAAGGTCCGATAATAATTCGGCGAAGACTAGGAATTTCTTTGCTTTGGCAGCTGTGAAAACCAAATCAAATTGTTGGAGTATTATGATCCATTTGGAATATTTTCCTCCAATAATTTTTCTAGACAGGATGTGTCGCATGGGGTTCTCCAAAGCAATAACCGTAGTCTGTCGCAACAATATATAGTGTCGGATTCGGGTGACGGAGAAAACTACCGCCAGAGAAAGTTTCTCCACATGTGAATAACGTAGTTCAGGTCTAATTACACCTTTGGACAAACAGAATATCACATGTTCACTGTCGTCATTGTGAACTTGAACCAAAACCATTCCAAGTGAGGATGGTGAGGCTGCCAGGTAGAGGAGAATGTCGTGTGAGTAGTCAGGGGCACTAAGGAGTGGGGCTGAAACAAGTGCATGTTTTAAAGTGTCAAATGACTATTGAGCTTGGTCATCCCACAAGTATAGTGTTCCTTTCTTCAATAATCGCATAAATCCTTTCGTCATCTCGGCATAGTTAACGATTAATCGACGTAAAAAGTTTGCCTTCCCTTGCAAACATTGGAGTTGAAGGATGGATTGTGGTGCCGGAAATTCAAAAATCACCTTAACCTTATCAGGATCAACCCTAATCCCATGCTTGGAGACAATGAAACCTAACAGACACTCGGACTCGACCATAAATACGCACTTATGAGGATTTAGACATATATTGTAGAATCTACACCTAGAAAAAATTTCTTTCAGATGAGGGAGGTGATCAGGTCGTTTCTTGGAATGGGCAGGAAGGTCATCCAAGTAAGCATGTACAATATTTTGAATGTCGTGAAAAGCGTAGTCCATATCTCGTTGAAAAGTTGCTCCAGCATTCTTCAGACCGAATGGGAGTTTACGATACGCAAATGTGTCCCAAGGACAGATGAAGGCAGTTTTATGTTGGTCATATTTTTTAATTGCAATTTGGTTATAGCCCGAGAATCCATCCATGAAGGAAAAATATTTGCATCTGGCACAATCGTCAAGAATCTAATCTATGAACGGTGTAGGATAATTGTCTTTGGGACAAGCGGCATTCAGATCGTGATAGTCAACACAAACTCGAATGGTGCCTTTTTTTTATCGACAAGAACCAGATTGGAAACCCATTCCGTCAAAGGAACGAGATAGATGAAACCAGCATTTAAAAGTTTTTCTACTTCAATTTTGATGGCGGCTGCTTTGCGCGGGTGGACAGGTCTGAGTCACTGCCGAATTGGTTTGGCATTTTCATAAATCTTGATTTCATGCTCGACTATAGATGGATCTATGCCAGGAATTTCTTCATAAGACCAAGCAAACACATCGCGGAATTCCTTGAAAAAGGATGTGAAGCATGCAATTTCCTCAGGATTACAATCGGCTCCAATCTGAATATTTTCCACGATACTCGTTTTGACCGAGATATATATGAGCATTGTCTTAGAAATATTACCCATGTTCCCTTCTGAATCGATAGTTTGAACAGTCGTGTAAGCGGAGGGAGCCATCTCAGGTGGGTCAAAGGATGGGATTTCAGTTTTTATCACGTCCAAGTCGATCATTGAAGCGCGATGGTGAAACTCTCCCCAAGGTCGTTCTTCTAGAGACATGATCTCTCGAATAGCTTCATCTGTAGGCAAGACTTCATTGAGGAGATCCTTAGAGAGAATTGTGATGGGTGGGAGGTTTGTACCTTTGGTCAAAACCATAGCAGTGGAGGGTTCAGATGTGATTTGGATGGCTTGGTAAGCCAACTCGGCCAGTGAGAGCGACATCTAATCTCCATAGGAATCAATGTCTAAAGGTGTCGGGATGATCCATGGGTAGATAGAGCCATCCAAAGTGGTGGATATCATTGCAACCGTGTTTGGGATCTGTGGTAGCGGGAGAGGAAAACAACCTAGTAGGGAAGAAGTCTTCAGAAGATCGGTACCGATGCTGACGTAAGAGTCAGGAAAGCCTCCTATTAGGGGTACAGTGCTACTTGGTAATGTGGTATAATCAGGGGTGCAGAAGGATAACTGATCCACTGTGACTATTTTCCCATCCAATGGAAATAGGATGAGTCAGAAGACCAAAGAAAAAATGGCGGTCATGGCATAAGACCAACTGCGACCAAGCAATAGATTATAGATGAGATGGCGCTCTACAACTTCAACGTCCACGGTTACCGTTTTCCCACTCAGAGTGATGAGAAAGCTAGCAAGGTATCCTTTTGGTAGGAACGTGTGGCCATCGAAAGCTTTGAGGGAATTCGACGGTGGTGTTAAGGTAGGAGAACCTAAATTGAGCCAACAATCTTGTGACATAATATAGGTCGAAGCACATTCTTCTATGACAGTGCAATGGATTGGTCTCCCTTTCGACACAACCTGCACCTTGAATGCGAGTTGGTGTGAGAGGCGAGGTTTAGATTTTTCCATATCAAAGATAGCTAGCATGGAATCCTGGGGGTCTATTCCAACAATGGCTGACAGCAAGGATTTCCTTTCTGCTGGACAGGTTTTTAATACTTCGAGAGCAGACATAGCTGACGGTGCCTGCGCCAAATCTTCTACAATGTTGTATTTTTGGGCTGCATGTGTAGAGGTGTTATGAGTCATGCATCGAAGTGTCTCTTTGGGGGGATGAATCACGGGATCAGTAGTAGGCCGTTCGATATACAGATCGTTGGGCGGCGGTGGATTTGAACTAGTACCAGGTTCGTGAGCATCTATGGTAGGATTTCCATAAAGCTTGGCTTGTGTTTTAAGTTCAACACTCTCAATGCCATAAATGGCGGATGGTCCTTCACCGGAAGGATGTGAACCACCATTGCCCCATTGATGGGGTTGTGGTGGATTGTCAACCATGTGTTGATGTTGCTGCTGTTGATTAGGGAACGAATTATGAAGAATGACAGGTATTCGCCCAAAATCCTTGTTTGCAATAAAATTGGTGCATTCCTGTAGCCGAGGACATTTGTATGTCAAGTGGTCCTCCGCACAGATCTTGCAAGGAAATTTCATGGGTTTATCCTTCCCTTTGTCATTTTTGGCAGCGTTTTTCTGATTAGGTTTATTCTGATTGTTCGACTGCTCTTCTGAAGAAGATGTCTTTTTCTTGTTCTTCTTATTTTTGCCACTAGGTTTTTTTGAAGTTTGCACAGAATTTACTTCAGCGGCAGGAAGAGTAGTCATTTGGTGAGGGGTGGTGGTAGCCGAAAATGGCTGGGAGGCTTTCCCCCAAGACTTTTTTGTGGCTAAACCAGAGATTGTGCCAACGAGACCGTCAGCATGAGCTCCGGTTTTCTGAGTAGCCGGAGGATTTGAGTTACCAGGGGCATTGGGGAGAAAATCATATAGCGTGCCAGATTGTGAATAGATTAAATCCAAATGTTGGGCACGACGAATGCATTAATGATCTTCTGTAACCGCACCGGAAAGGCCAATGTCTTTAGAGATGTGGGGTAAGAGAGACTTACAAAACCAATTAGCTAAGAGATGATCTAGGATTGGCGCTTTGACTAGCCTCCTCCTACGTCTCCATTCATGAATGTGATTGGAGATATGGGTGGTAGTGTCTTGGCGCAGCGAGGTTAAAAATTCTATTCCGGTTTCAAATTTGATTGGTAATTGGAAGTTCTTTAGAAACTCCGTCGCTAAAGCGACAAAAGTGTTGACAGCGGCACGTGGCAATTCAATATACCACTTGGCAGCATTGCCTGTAAGGGTGCGGGGAAACAGTCAAAGCCGGACACTATCATCCACCATGGAATTGGATATAGACCATAGATGAAAGGTAGTGATGTGTGCGGCTGAGTCGTCCCCTTGTTTCCCATCGAACTTTGGGATGTCAGAAGGAATCTTGTGCGGTACTGGAGGCCAGAGCGGGTTGTGATTGATGGGATCATTAGTCAGTTTATGGATATCGGGGATGTCCAGAGCTGCAAAAAATGGAAATTGTGGATTTTCCCCCGAATCTAACCAAGGAAGTATGGGTTGACTATTTAGACCATAGGGTCCACCCATAAATGTGTTACCAGGAGGATAAGTAGGACTTTGATAAAAATTTCCTATAGGTGGAGGGGTAGGGACATGTGGTTGTTGTCCATAGGGCATATTGTATTGTGGGGCGAACGGTTGGTTGTACCCAGTATAAAAGTGCCCTCTCATTCCAGATGGAGGTTGGGGTGGGTTAGTCCATATGGATGCAATAGAGTTTCCCGGAGGCATGCTATTACTTGCATAGTTCAGCAACGACATAGACCCTACACCTATATTTGAACCACTTAAGAGAACAATATTAACAATAGGTTGTCCCGTTTGTCCTGAGGATTGCAGGGGAAGTGAAATGTTCCCTGCTACCTGCGTGTTGGTGACACTACCCCCTGGTATAGTGGCCAAGGGGTTTGAAATCAGCAAAGGGTTCCAACCGAAAGGGTTGCTAAAAGGAACCGAAGTAGTCACACTTGTGGGAGGAGCAACCGTGGGTCCCAACTTGGTCACGGTAGGAGTAGATCCCGAAGGATTTGGCGAGCTACTGACAGTTGTGATGACTGTAGGGTTGGGATTAGGTATATGTTGACTATTGGGGTTACCTATTGATGGCATAGAACTGACAACCGACAGGGAGGATGGTGGCGAACCTGGGATGGTTGCCATTGGCATCGACCTTGTGGATTCTGGTGGTGAAATGGATGTTTGTGCGACCGAAGACATATCTTGGCATGGTGGAATCCGAACTATCACAGGCGCCAATGGATCAGTGAGTGGATGATTGTAATGAGGTACAACCCCTTCCGTGAAAGGGTCCTCCGGAAATTCCGTATGATACGAGGCTATGTGTAAATCAATGTTTGTTAGTAGAGACCGCTCTTCTGTAGAAGGCACGGGTTCACCAAGGTTCAGTTTTTCCTCAAGAGGCAGAGGAGGTAGACCTTGCTATCGTCGAGACAGACGACGTGGGTCGGATGATGCCATGGTAACCTGTTTATTTTTAACAACTTTTAATAAATTGTAATGTATTATAAAGTCTCAATGACAGTAACCACACACCTAAAAAAGAAAAAAGGACTCTCTAAAATCAATCAGCAAGCAGCTAGAAAAGGGTGCCCTGTCTGAGTACTACCGTTTGTTGGTGATGAAATCTAGTATCACAATAGTATACAGAGAGGGTTGGTCGAAAGTATAGTTACGGTCACTCTAGAGCTTTTCCCGAACCTCAGATGATAGGTGTAAGCACTCTCATGAAGATGAGTACCCTCCTAAAGACCGAAGACAGAGTGGGTTCGTCTATTTTAGGTACCAGGACAGCCCGTCCCAGTCACCTTGTGTAAGTCCCTAAAAAGTATGGCCACTAAAGATACCTCAAATCACAGACATCATTAGGGGGGTCCATGGTCAAAGACAACATGCTATATGGGCAGAATACCTAGATCCCCGATCTAGTTTCGACATCCCTGAAGGGAACCCCAATATATAACACACCCATTGGATGCATTCGAAGGCGGGCTACCTTCTTGTGCACCCAAATGTTGTCTTGCGCTGAGCTCCAGTAAAGGAATGGTCCCAATAATATGAGTGTAGTAGGATTTCACTCGTTAATGACTCTAGTGTCAAGTTTTGAGATCTTGGGTGATTTTCTCACTTTTCCTAACCCAAGATCCTAGCCTGAACTACTGTTGGTGTGAGCTCAAAAAGAGTAATGTGATTGATTTTATTATCACTTGATTCTTAGTGTACTTGATTATTAGTCTTGCGGAGGAAGAGTGGACGTATGAAATGTAATGAGACTCTGACTCAAGAAACCATGAAAAATATGCTCTAAATATTCAATTCGATGAAGAGTATTTCTACAAGGAGAGGTTTTTTTTCAACATCCATGCACTAACATTCAAATAGCACAGTTCAACTTTAAAGTTTCAGACTTCTATCTACCTCTTCTTAACAGTCTATGAACTGCAATTTTCAGAATTAACTCAGCTAAATGCAGAAAAACTAAAAAAAAAAAATTCTTCTCTAAAAAGTAAATGCTTTCGACACTAAATTTTCAAACAAGAGAAAACAAACAGAAATTCTAGATTAGTAAACAAGCACAGGGATTCAGTCAAGGAGAGATACTGATGGCCAAAAAAATCTGCAACCAAAACACAATCACAGCAGTGAACAAAAAATTTTGGCTGAGTAACGCAATGTCTCTGAGTAAAGACATAGTTAATTTAGAGACTAACGCACTGTATTTAAGCAGAGCCAGCGTTATAATGCACTGGAAAACCCACAGAGGTAGCGTTATCCAGGGAAAATTTCTTCAGATTGTCAAAAAGAAATAGGATTGAACTCTGTGAGCTTTTAAAATGTTTACTGGGCATAAATACTGGTCGGAAGGGTCTGTGAACAGAAGAAAGAAGAGAGGAGGAAATAAATAGTCTGGAAACTAAGGGGAAACTCCCTAGTGGAGTCACCAATTCTGCTATAGGGTAAAATGCTTGGGTTGTTGGTTATCGAATATCCCTCTCAGGGCTTTCCGGTGCCCGAGGCAGACAATAAGATTAGTTTTATAGTTTAGAAAGATGGCACATACATATTCATATTAACTTAAAACAACTTGATAGAATGAGATAGAATATTTCCTCTTTAATGATCTTGGAGTCCCTTGGAGAGCACTAGGCAGCGAAGCAGGAGTTCTCCTTCACCAGCTCCAAATCTTGGCCCTGCAATCAATTAAAGCACCCGTGTAATCTCTACCATAACATATATTTCCTATTAATTAAGTCAATATATAATGAACACTTAAAATATGCACATATAAGCCATTCATCTCATGCTATATAAGTGATTAAATAACAATGACAATATCAACTCATAGAATGGACAAAACAGATACAATTCTATTGATTTATAAAAAAGGAGGATTACAACCATCGGTTGTACCAAGCCCTCCTTAGCCTTCCAATCTCTCTATCTCTCAAAGTGGTGATGTCTTGATCAACAAGTTCTCAATGAACCTCTTTGACCTTTGACCTTCACACTATGACAATGATCTCTACTTCACAAGTATGCAAAAACTTTGACAATCCTTCGACCTTGAACCAAGAGCCTTCAACTCCATTTTATAGGAGATGGAGAGAGCAATCATTGCCCTTCTCTTTCCACCAGTTCTAAATAGAAAAAACCAAGATAGTTTCTCAACCTATTTTTCCTTTTCTTTCTTGACTTCAGCCAGCTTGGGTGAAAGGCCCACAAGAGTCGGGTGCTTTGCGCTTTCCTTTTTGTACCGACTCTCTCATAAAATTGAGCTGGAGATTCAAATCATTCTCCGTGGGTTTTTCCCGTTTCAAACTTAAAACACGGGTAACGCTGCCCTCTAGTGTAAGCAGAGCGTTGCCCTAGCCACTAACACAGCCCATTTACTGATCACTACGTTATAACGCTCTTGTGTTGTTATAGTGAGGCGTTACCTTGGCAGAAATAGGTTTAGTCTAGTTCTTTGTATTCCTTCCATATTTATCTTCTCCTATGAGCTGATGAGGAGGTATTTTGACCTGTAACAATCATCTTGGCATGCTCTCTTGAAGGAACACAAAGGTGTCCCAGGTGACATAACATTGAATCTTGGAGGTGAAAATTTGGAACTTGCGTACCCCCCAAGAGTGGCTTGTATGTGTGACCGAATTCTAGATCACTCTTGTAGAGAAGCAACCAATCATAATTTTCGTGCCACAAGAGTTGTGAACGATGGTTAACACCACGAGCAGTGGTCAGCTGAGGTAGTTTACAACATTATTGGTGCTACCCTTCTTGTACTTGATGTTCAAATGATACTGTTGAAAATATGTGGACCACTTCTAATGGAGATCAGTCTACAAATTCCCTTGTGTCTGTATGAACTGCAGGGGTTTGTGGTCTGTGTGGATGATTGTTTCCTTCCCCAAAATGTAATTATTCCATTGTCGACAAGCCTTCACAAAGGAATACATTTCTTTGTCATAAGTGGGATACTTTTGGATTGTGTCAGACAATGTATCACTGTGATATGCCACTGGATGCCCCTGTTAAGTAAGAACTGCCCCAATAGCATAGTTAGAGGCATCCATCTCGATCTCAAATGGTTGTTGCAAGCCTGGTAATGTGAGCACTGGGGCAGAATAGAGGCGATGTTTCAATTCTAAGAACACCTTCTGTTGAGATTCCAACCAAAATAATTTTTCTTTCACTCCTCCCTTGGTGAATTGACTCAAAGTCCAAGTGATATGAGATAATCCCAACACGAACCTACGGTAGAAATTAGCAAGACCCAGAAAGCTACGAAGCACTGTTAGAGTGGTTGGGGCTAGCCAATCCCGAACGAATTGGATCTTGGTTGGATCCACATGCACCCTCATTTCATCAATAATGTATCCTAGATATTGAACCTGGGTCATGCGAAAAGTGCATTTCTCCAAATTGGCACACAACTTGTGTTGCCGCAGTGTTTGGAAGACTTGTCGGATGTAGTGGAGGTGCTCTTCCCAAGTCTGACTAAAGATAGGAATGTCATCCAAGTACACCACTATAAATGAGTTGGTGAATGGTAGAAAGATGTTGTCCATCAACCTCATGAAGTTTGCGGGAGCATTCGTCAACATGAAAGGCATGACCAACCTTTCAAAAAGGTCATGCTTGGCTTTGAAGGCAGTTTTCCACACATCAGAGTGTTTGATTGGTACCTCGTGATACCCAGACTTCAAGTCGATCTTGCTGAAATATTTCGCCCCTTTGAGTTGGTCCAGAAGATCATCAATCCATGGGATCGGGTACCTATTCCAGGCAGTGATCTTGTTCAGCGCCCAATAGTCAATACAGAGTCCGCAAGTCCCATCCTTCTTCTGTACCAACACGATTGAGCTCCTACAGGGTGATGAACTTGACCGAATGTCACCTTTCCGCAGTAGCTCTTGAATCTGCCTCTTAATTTCATCGTTATCCAGAATAGAGCGCTGATAGATCAGTCCATTAGGCAGCGGCGCACCTGGGGTTAGATCAATGGGGCGCTTGACATGACAGTGTAGAGGCACCCCTATGGGTGAGGTGAAGATGTCACTGTACTCCTCCACAACCTTATCCATTTTTTGTTTTCATGCAAAGGAGCCCTATCTGGAGGTCGTGGCCACAATCTTCTTCTTTCCCTGGGGGCAGATCATTAGGAAAAAAAATTTCCTTATTTTGGAAATGAGCTTACTACATTGTTTTGTAGTAACCAAAGAGATAGTGGCAAGCGGTGGTACCTCTGATATCCTGTACAACTTATTTCCAAAAGTAACAATAACAGTGCAAGGTCGGGACTCATACACAACATGTCGCTTCCACAAGTATGGTTGGCTTAATAATACATCACAAACATCAAGAGGAGCAATTTCACATAATGCCTCATTCGTGAAGGGCTTGATGCTTTAGGGAAGGAAACAATGTTGGTTGATGCGGAGATCCCATCCTTGGTAAGCCACTCGATGGTGTATGGATGTGGGTGTGCTTTGGTCAGCAAGCCCAACTGATTCACGAGGTCTACTGAAATGAGGTTCTTTAGGCTCCTATTTTTTAAAATGAACTGTAGTGGGGAACCCTTTACCCACATCTGGGAGTGGAATAGACACTCCTCCTCCTTTGGATCTTCTAGTTCCTCCTTCTAGATCTTTGCAGTGGCAACAGTGGCATTGGGATCCGCATCAATAATTTGTTTCCCTTTGTCATTCCCCTTGTCAGGTTCTGATTTAGAGTCAGAGTATGCATTTGATTCAAAAGGCATCATCTTGGCCACTAGTGAATGTTTGGACCGAAACTCACTTGTGTTGTGAGTGGAGCTCTTATGGAACTCACACCACTTTCTCGTGTCCTTATTTGGATTCGTGATGTTGTTCATTGCTTGTGGTTTTGGTAGGTTGTCTTGGGCTGCCATGCCTTGGATTTGTCCTTTGTTCCATGGTTTAGGGGCACCTTTCCCTTGCTTTTGATTCGCAGTTCCAAAGTCTCACTTCTTCTGTTTGAATTTCTTCTTAATCTTGGCAGCATACTGGTATGTCGTACCAAGCGAGGAGATTTCAGGGAACTCCATTTCCTCTTGAATTTATCTGCGTAGACAACTGCGATACTTTATCACCAAATTTTCCTCCAATACCCAACTATGCACAGGGTATGGAACAAATTCGTTAGCTCATGCACATCTTGATCCCTTTGTTTCCGCAATGTGGTCGATTGTATGTACTTGTCCTCATAGCTCCCCACGGATAATATTGTTTCTTGATGGTGTCTCAGAAATAATTCCAAGTGGGTATGACTGAGAACAGAGAGGGTTCTGTCTCTTCCTTTTTCTCACAATAGGTTTCCCACTAGCCCTTGACATGGGGGTTAGTTTTGAGGAGTGCAAAAATAATCTTCTCCCGATCGGAAAAGTCATGAACTGAGAAATATCTTTCTAATAGATTCAACCATATATCTACAACATTTGCATCTATTTTACCCTCAAATATGGGAATGTCAAAGTTTAATTGTACCTTAAAGGGAGTCACACCACCAGAGTGGCTATTGGATGTAGATGCGCCTGCGGTGGGCAGTCATTAAAGGATCTAGGAAAAGTTATCCATCATCGCGTTCCTATTATTTTTCGAGGGCCTCCTCGAGCAATATTTTGATAAGATCTCCTAATATCTCATCTTTCTTTTCATCCCCCATGGGCGGTCATCAGGGTTTGCGAGGCTGATCTTACAAAGGTTCAACCAAAACGAGCCCTAAATCCTTATACCCCGACCTCGTTGGGGACATGCAAAGAAGGATTAAGAAAAATCAGACCGCTCTAATACCACTGATCCAGATTTATGTAGGAAGGCAATATAATACACATATAACCATAAATACAAATATGCAGTGGAAATAACACTTCATTTCATTAATATCAAAGAACTGAAATTTTCTTACAAACATAATGGAAAAAAATTGTTAGGGCGTTGGTAGCTTATCTCTGAGAATATATGTGGCAGTTACAGGCCTCTAAACTCCATGTTAAAATGAGGCTTGAAGTCCTATATATTATTGAGAAATAATGGAAAACCATAAACATCCAAAAACCTAACCCTAGGAGATGAAACGTCAGAATATGGGCCCCGTCGAGGTAAATTGGTACATCAATTTCCCGGGGTTGTAAATTTGGCATATTATCCCCGTTTGACGCACATGATACATCATTATAAAGATATATCTGAGGAATACAAATGATGATCACAAATGTATATTTCGAAACGGACTCGGATTCTTCGTAAAAGAGATGCCCAAAAAACATCGTTTAGGGCCTCAAAATGGCTCCGGAAGGTCAGGACCCAAAAAATTGCTAAAAATAGTAAGTTGTGCCGTAATTGAAAAACTGAAAGAGACAATGGTGGGGCCCCGAGTAGAATAGGCGGGTGGCCACCAATATCCACCTGGATCACATGGAGACAATAACCAAGGTGGCACACTGGTTCTTGATTCGTGAGGGCACGTATATCTGGGTCTTTGGTTCTTTCAAGCCACCTCATGCTCTGCCAAGGTTCGTCACTGATAGGTTGCTGTTACAGGAAGTTTTATATCAAATGACTTGTGAGTTTTCAAAAACAATAAGGAAAGGAAAGAAGAATCCTTGGCCAGATTTTCCTCTTACCATCAGAGCTTACACTGTGGATAACTTCAAGGAAGTAAAGGCGAAGGCTAACCAGATCAAAGGGTTCCATTTCATACTGCTACACTTTCAGTCCTATGATCCCGAAAGGATAGTACCCTCCCACTATAAGAAGGCTAACTTCAATAGGTCTTATTAGCATACTGCTGTAGCTGATGAAGATGAAGTTAGGAATTGGTATAATGCAGACATAAATTTCGGCCCAAATGAAGAGGCGGAAGGAGAGGAGGATCAAGAGGGACACTCCTAGGAGAACATGAATTTGTAGGAAAGGTCAACATCTATGAAAAGGAATAAGAAGGAAGGAGGGTCCTCTTGTAAGAAAAAGAAACCAAATAACATGACAACCGATGAATATCCATCTAGTTAGGAGGGGGAAGGGGACAATGAAACTTTGGAACAAAGGAATGCCTCAGCAATAAAAAAGCAGAAACTTAAGAGGATGAGGGAATAAGAGCTCAAAGGTTTGCAAGAACTGTGGGGTAAGCAACCAAAAAAAGGGAAATAAGGTGAAGGAAACCAAAAAAAACAAGAATAGGAGCAAGAGAAAAGGCAACAAGAAGAAGAAAATCTAAGAAAACAAGTAGAGGAGTTGAAAATAAGAAGAAGAAGAAGAGGCATAGAGGAAGCAAAAGGAAGAAGAATAGAAAAGGGCCGAAGATTAGATAAAGAGAGAAGAAGAAGAAAAGAAGATATAGGAGTAGGTTGCATAGGAAGAGCATTAAAGACAAGAAGAACAAGAAAAGAAAAGATAGGAGGCCGAGAAGAAGAAGAAAGAGGAGGAAGAAAAGAGGGAGCAAGGAGAAAGAAGCATGAGGGAAGGGGATATAGGGATGCAACAACAACATATAAACATTAGGGGAATTTTGAGGTCTAAAATGGGCCTCCTAAGAAAAATGTACAAAAAAAATAAAATTTATAAGAACAAATAGGATTAAAGATGATGATGTCAACCATGGGGGATGATTCACCATTTTTGGAGTAAAAAAATAAAAATATTAAAAAATAATAAAATAATAAAACTACTTTTTCAATTCGTATTTTCAACTTATCTCTCTATTTTTTTACTCAAATTTCGAGCGGGAGTACTTGTTGGATGCAAAATTTAATTCCTCATCCAAAGAGTATCCATGTTGCATACTTTTGATGGACTTTGCTACACGAAAATGAGAAATACATGAAAAAATGTGTTTACAATCACGTTTTTCATTTATTTCTCATATTTCATGTAGCAGAGTCCATCGAAAGTATGCAACATGGGTACTCCTTGGATGGGAAATCAAATTCTTCATCCAACAAGTGTTTCCACTCGAAATTCGAGTAAACCCGTAGGGAGATAAGTTGAAAATACAAGTTGAAAAAGTAGTTTTCCTTTTTGCCCTCTAAAATTTGATGATGTAATAAAATATTATTTTATTATTTGCACTATTATTTTATAATTTCCTTAGGAGGCCCATTTTAGACCTCAAAATTCCCCTAATTTGAAGGAGTATAACTTTCCCTGCTAGATGTTCCCTCTTCCACTCCCATTACTGGAGGTCATCTACCCTTCCGAGAGGTTGGCCTTCCGGATGAGTCGAAGGATGAAGTGATGGACCTAACTCGACTCACCTTTGATCAAGTCAGCTACAAAATAATGCAAGATAAGAGAAAATTATTCGCTAGGAACCCAAATGAACCTTTGTCCATATCTACTGAAAATGAAATAGTCTTGGATACTACAGCAAATATTGAGATGATTTATTCAGCAAGAACCACTTTCACAACGACTACGGAAATGAACGTGGGGAAGATGAACAAGCAGATAGAATAACTATGGAACATGCTTCACACAACTGAGCAAGGGGCCACTAAGGCAGAGGAAGAAAAGAAAGCTCTATAGGAGGAAAATAAAGTACTACGACTAACTCAAACCAATGCGAGTAAAATGTAATATGCAATCAAGAGTCAGACTGAAACTGTAGGGGCATCCATGTTGCTAGATTATGAAGAGATGATGAAGCTTCATCATTTGGTAACTCCTATGTTCTCTATACAATCAGATACCATGGAGAAGTCATCCAGGTTGAAGGAGGCCTCCATAGTCATAGATAACATCCTTGAGTGGACTAACAAGTATCCTAAAGCCCCAGACACTCTACCAAATAAGGATTTGATAACCACTCAAAATGAAAAGTGCAGTTGCACATGAGGATCCAATCTCAGGACAAGTTGGCCAAGGATGTGGACAAGGTTTTATCCTCTTACAACCATCTCCTCAGTGGGTTGGATTTAATGACCGAAGTTCATAACACACCTTCCATTGGAACATTTGGAGCAGCAAAGGGATGAGAAGAGGTTTTGTAGGAGATTCAAGGATTTCTCGACCCAATCTGGCGAGCCTCCAGATCAAGTGACTTGCATGTGACAAAAGATAATATCACATAGTATGTACTAGAACCAGTCAGGATATACACTAAATTGGTGACCTTGTGAAATTAGATCAACGCCAACAAAGGCACAATAATTCTTGATGCACTTGAGTTCCCGCATAGACATGGGGAGGAAATGCCTAAACTAGCTCCAATAGCCACGGATTACAAATCATGGTAGACGTATCTCAAATATCATCATCACACTAATATCCCAGACTTTTCAATCACCAGATCATTGAAGTAGGGTCATTGCATTTTAAAGATCATTTCATTTTTTGTTGCACATCATGGTAGTGTAGGAAAATCGAATTAGGAGTCTAGAGAAACATGGGGGGCTAGGAGTGCACAAGCAACCATTGGTCGCAAGGAAGACTAAGATTTGTGGGGAGTCTAAAGGTCACGGGCAACCCAAGAGTCACCCCCCATCCTATATGTACACCCTCAAGTCATTTTGAAAAGGTTTTTTGTTTTTTGACTTTTGAGAGAGATACAGTGTTTCCTTTTGAGAATTTATGTGTTTTGATGAATTCAAGAAGTGATAGTAGATTTCACTATTGGATCCGATGGAAGTATCTTGTGTGGTGATGCTGTGAATATTGTCTCTTCAACCGAATGAATTCTTCTTCAAGTTGTGGTGCAATTTCTACTCATGTATTTCCTTATTTTATGAGTTTCCTTGCAACATGTGGATGGTATATGATGCGCTAAACTTAAGCTATGTCAATGAATTTCTTTGTTGATATATGTTTTAAATCATCGTTGGATTATGCACATGTTACAGATGAAATGATTAGCCATTGTGAACTCTTTCTTGTTTGTTAAGTGAATATCAACTTAAGTGTGATCTTGGTAAATGTTTTTCTAACAATGCCTTTCTTAAGTTTCATGCTTTAAAATCCATTTTGCTATTCATGGTGTCTTATTTCATAGGGAATTTGTCAATCACCGACTTGTGTTTCTCCAAAGACCATGCATTCTCCACTCAGTAAGTCCCCGCCTTTTCCAAAACCTATCTCCACCAATTTGACGGCAACCAGGACTACATATTGGATGGGATCCCTAAACCAAACGATGTAGAGTCTAATTGGGATTATGCATCGGGGAGACCCCCTACTGTTGGTGATACATTCTAGCCCATAAACATAATGGAAAATGGATATTTTTATTGATTAGAGGGAACTAAATAAAGCCACAAATAAATAACATTTTACCTTGCCCTTAATTGAACAAGTCATTAACGTGATTGCTGGGAAAAATACCTTTTCCTTGGATGGGTTTAGTGGGTTAAATTAGATATAAATTAGTCCCAAATATTAGGATAAAGCACTTTCACTTGTCCTTGGGGTACTTTTACTTATACTGTCCTTCCATTTGGCTTTGTAATTCCCTTGCCATTTTCCAAAGGGTTGTGATTAACATATTCTATGATCTTGTACATGATTCAATAGAAATTTATATGGATGAATTCATGTCCTATGGTAATGAATTTCATTAAGCTTACTCTAATCTTAGCAAGGTCTTGCAAATATGTGGGGAGATGAACATGTCCTTAAGCCATGAGAAATTCATGTTCCTAATGAATGAGGGAGTTATTCGAGGACATTTCCTCTCCTCAAAAGGGATTCAAGTGGATACCAATAAGGTGGAAATCATAAAAAATCTTCCTATAACTAAAAAACAAAGATATGTCAGAATTTTCTTAAGCCTTGCAAGATACTATAGGAGGTTTCTAAGGGATTTACGTAAATTTTCCTCTCCTTTATTTTCCTTGCTGACCAAATTTGTTATGTTTGGTTAGATAGATCCATGCCACAAATAATTTTAGAGCATAAAGGAAAAGTTAATGGATACACCTATTCTTAGAGGTCCTATTTAGACCTTTCCCTTTCACATTCATATATATATATATATATATATATATATATATATATATATATATATATATATATATATATATGCATTAGATAGGGAAATTGGAGTAGATTTAGGTCAACTTGAGGGTCAGCTTCCTTATGCAATCTATTTCATTAGTAAAAATATGTAAATGATGAATTAAATTACACTATAACTGAAAAAGAATTCCTTGTTGTTGTACATTCTTTGAATAAGTTGAGAGACTATATTACTGGCTACTAAGTCTTCGTACATACTAACCATGCATCAAATAAATATTTGATGAATAAACTATATTTAAATTCTAGGATAATTATGTGGCTATTTATTTTACAACAATTTTTTTTAACCATTATTGACAAACCAAAAAAATAAAATGTTTTTGCAGATTTCTTTTCAAGATTAGCCTTTTTTTGCAGATGAGGGGATGGTAAATGACCAACGTCCAAATGAGCATATTTTTTTTTCCATCTCACTTCTTTCTCCATGTTTTATTGACATTTCCAACTATATAGCCACCAACCAACTCCTTCCTCACTTGTCTTCAAGGGAGAAATATAAGATCATTAGACAAAGTGCCTCATATACGTGGATTGGTGGATGCCTCTTCAAGTTGGAACCTGATCAAGTTTTAAGAAGATATGTTAGGTGTTACAGGTCGATTTGGGCTTCATCCCAAAACACAGATCATTATTCATTAGGGTCTATCATGCTCTAAATTGGTTGCTACATGCCCTAAAAAAGTCATCACATTGATGTTCTTCCTTCATGAAAGTTTCACTACTTAGATGCTAGTGGAAGTGCCCCATTAAGCCATCAACACACCCCTAGACAGCTGTAACTTCTTTGCAAAGAATCTAATCCCAAGCAAGGCTGCGTTGTAGAGGCTTTAGGCCCACTTTGGAGTGCATTGGTTGAGTGGGAGCGAATTGTTCATTCGATTTTGGGAATCCCCCAACTTCCAATGACTTCTAGAAGTTGTTCTAGCTTTCACCTCATTTAATAGCCTCGAATTTGGAACCCATGAAATCATTAAACCTCTTATCCTCCTATTCCCATGAACAAGGAGACCTATTCATCCATTTTTAAGAAAGCCATTCAATGATTCATTTATGTCAAACCACCCTCATCTACTTACAAATAGAGCACTAACCATAGTGCACAAGGGAGCAATAATTTGTGTTAAGTAGAGTTATGCTGGTGTGATATGAAATCGTGAAGGTACTGTGCATGTACTGTGATGCTGTTAGATTTTTGATGTTGGATGTGATGAGGATGGGACTCAAGATGGATGAGTGACAATGAATCGATCAACTAGTTGTACTCTTCCTTCTACTTCATAATAAAGACAATTTTTTCTTTCCTAATGCACATTTCAATGATGTTATATGTGTATTTATGAATTTAATCAATTCAATTTGTTTAACTTGAATAGACCGTATTTCATTTATGTTTTTTTCTATGTTCTGTTTGCCATGGAAGGTATCAATCAAATGAGTTATGTTGGGTTGAGAGCAAAGAAAGCGATGGAGTTAGGCGAGGGAAAGAGAATAGATTACAAGTAGGTTTCTCTCCCTTTATCTATTCATTTTAAGGAAAAGGCCATATATCTTTCTTTCTATTGTTCTAAGTGAACCACCACACTTAGGGAAAGCATACTTATCCGGAGGTTTGTATTTCCATGAAACATGAGGGACAATGAGGTCTATGATATCCTCTTAGATTGTCCTCAAAGATCATATACATCATCGTAAAGTATGTCCTCAAATATTTCTTCAATGCGTTCCTCAAATTCAACTTCAAGCTAGCCCTATGGAAGTATCTCCAAGATTTCCTTGTCATCAACTAACAAATTACCCCCAAAAGGTATTTAAGGATTCTTCAATGCCCCTTCAAGTACTCTTCAAGAGTTTATTTAAGTAGGCTTCAATCAACTGATACAAGATATTCCCAACATGGTCTTAAGAGGTCTTCAACAATGTTTTAATAATGCCTCAATTAATGCTTCAATGATATCTTTAACAATGCTCTCAGGATGCTCCAAAAAAGGCTTCAAGTCTTCACAATAAGTGTAAAAAGGTAGCTCTAAAAATAGTTTCAAATTTCCACAATAATTTTTCTTCTACTATAGCTTCAAGTCTACATAGTAATTCTTTAAGGAAGTTCTCAAGGAATGACTAGCAATGAAGCTAAGAAAATATTTCTCCAACATGCCAAGTAAACCTTCCAAAGATAAGGATTGTGTCCCTTCAATTCCGTCCAGAATAAGTTTGAGATGTAGTTTGTAATAAGATCACAAGAGGGTTGAAGATAGAGCTATGCCACAACTAGAAAACTTGAGTTTTATCACAAAAATTATGACCTCCAATATTCGTGATCATCACTGAGTGTAAGAGCCTTCAGAATTCACATTTAGCCTTATGATAATTTCCACAATGTGCAACACTTCAAATAGTTGTGCTTCCAAAGTCTTCAAACAATTATGCTTCCAAATATATATGAGAATTTCTCCCAACATAATCTAAGATACCACACAAAGCCATAGATAAGATAGCCAAGAACCAACCAAATTTTTGTCTTAGGTTTGAGTTTCTACTTTTCTTTCACTTGTCAGAGATATATTTTTTTTCTTTCTTAACCAAGTTCCTTTTATCACACTTTCATATATCTCTCGGTACCTTTTGTTTTATCATATGTCTCTTCAAATCCTTGGATGATTTTTTGATACAGGGGTATTAGGCTTAAGAAAATTCCTTGTATTTTATTAGACTTAGGGGTTTTATGTTTTTAAGGGAGTTGGCTTCTTATGTAATGATTTGAGTGAATTTAATAATTTTTTTTAAAAATATTGTGAGGATTTTGTAAATGTTCTCGAATGTTGGAGAACATGAGAGAATTAGGAGTGCATAGGGATTGAGAGATTTAGGAATTAATTATAAATCCTAAATTAGAGTTTGTTTCATTATTTGTGGAGGAAAGAAGATTCTTAGGGATTAAATAGTGATTTTAGGATTAAAGAGGATTCATAGGGAATTGTTGAGAAAATGCAGGAACTGAAACCAAAAATAGTTTTTGGGCCTTTTGTATAAAATTTAAGCCTCAAAGGCTTAAAAGATAGATTGGGAAGATAGGAAATAGATAGAGAAATAGGGCTTGGATTGTAAGCCTTCTGGAAAAATTAGAGGAAAAGGCCACTGATTGAATATCAGGCCATAAAGGAATATTTCCTATGTAATATTGTGTGTTAATACAAGAACTCAATTGTTTGAGTTTGTACTCTGTTTATGAGTTATATGGTGTGCAAGGTATTTTAGAAAATATGATATATGAATTGAATTTTATGGTAATCGAAATCATACAGAATTCGATGGATTCCTTTAGAAAGTCATGTGACAGTGTTTGATGATAATGGTTCAAAATAACCAAAGAAGATCCAGTGATGAGGTGAATTTCAGATGAATGCCAGAGAAAGGGTTCGGTTATACCCTGTTGTGCAAACACAATACTGTCAGACTCGAAGAGAGAGTTTGAAGTCGTGTTTATGGTTTTATTGTGATAGAACGACGATTATGAACCACGTAATAATGTTAAGAATCGAAGGCAGATAATATAAGTGATGGCATAGTGGAATGGAATCGATGGAAAAACAAACAACGTAGTGGATTTGTGTGAAGGAACAACAGGAGAAGTGAAGTGAGGGAACAACAAAGACGGTTTTTGAAAAACCATAAATGGGTTTCGCGTAGCTTTAGAGTGGTAAGCAGTTTTGTTTAAATTGAACGCGATACACCTCTGAGAATGACATGTAGCAAGGAGGATTTGGAAAACCGGTTCTTTCGCGTGGATATGGAGTAATAAAGTTCGGAGGTAAAGTGAGTGCGATATCCATCGGATATGCACACAATTCAGTTTTGGAGCGTGATGAAATATTGACCATCAGATCTATTCGACAGTTAAGGCAAGGTAAGTTGTGGGGCCCGTAAATGTTTATTGAGGTTTAAACGTTAAATGGGTTCAAACTTCGAATGAAATGAAATGATATGTGGTGGGACCGAACCTAATATTCATGTTGAAATTGGGTTTTAACCTTTGTATGAAAGGTCAGTATATATGCAGATTTTTGAACGCATATGGATATGGAATAAGGTTAGTGGATTGGTAAATGTTGTGGCGAGAACAGAATACATGTTGGTGATTATGTAAATGAAATTTTCTTGTGGAGTTGAATGTATGTAGTGCTTTGGCCTTTTAACCAAAGTCGAAACTTTAAATCAAATGACAACTTGAGTGTTGGCCTGAAGATTATATCTTGGGTTATTTCAAAGTTTGTAAAGTGGGGCTTATAATATGGTTTTAATGATAGGCTTGGGAAAAGGAGAAGCTTCCACATATGGAGTTTGATTGTTGGGTTTTATAACCATTGATTGAAAGAAAGCTTCCGCATTAGAAATTGCCAATATGGGAATTATGTTGGTTAAAATGAACCATGCATTTTATATGCATCCAATAAATAGAATGTGGATATTCGCAGCTTAGGCTGCTATCAGTTCTACTCTAGAAATAGTTTGATCTATTCGTTGTCCTTCTCTTCATTTTTCTTTATTGGATTCTTTGTCTGATGAACAAATACTTTTCACCTAATTTTTCTCCATGGTTTAACTAACCTATATACGTTTCCATTCTTGAATTGATGCAAATAGAGGGGTTGAATTAAAAAATTAATTTTACTTTTAGGTAGAGCTGACTTGTATAATTTATGAATTGAAGCCGATCTGAATCAAGATACTGAACAAATTCAATAATTTGTTGCTTGTTTTCAATTTCCTGCATAATTTTTAAACTTTACTTGCATCATTCCTCATGTACACAAGTGTAGCCTATTTCATTTTTTTTGGGATACAACCAATAAAGATTCAATTATACTCTATACATATGCCAACAAGCACATAAATCCATGTGTTGCATAGAAATAGGAAAATATCCTTAAGACTGGAGTGACACTCTGTACCATTCTATTCCATTCAAAAAACTTCCACTAAATTTTCATAAAGTGATATACTTTGGTGAAAGCTGATATGTTAGATATTACATTTTCAATTATAGCCGGTAATTATATATATGAAAATGAAGCCCAATTAAGCTCCATTATAATTCTCTCTACAGAACGAACCAATGCCTTGTCAACATTTACGATCATTTTGTTGTATTCCATACATTATGGCTGGGCATTACGCTAGTTGAAGGTGCCTCAATGGTCTCTTGTTGTTACAACTATAACCACAATGCAAAGATTTTTTTGGCTAGATGCTCACAGGTCTTAGTCTCGGTGAGATTTACAAAATAGATTTGCATTTCCAAACCTCATGGTTACCACCCATGATCGTGAACACAACTATTTTTTTATTTCCAAATCTCATGGTCACCAAACACAATCATGAACTCAAACTAGGGGAATAGTATTAAAACACGCAACACTGAATTATGCCCAACAATATAGATTCTTATCTTTATATTTCCCTAACTTAGTCTTTTGAAAAGTGTTACTACTCTTTAATTTAGTAATTCTCTCATAGTTCAATGCAACGATCCTGGACTATAACTACTTGAGTTGACTTCCTGTTTCCCTTTACAATTTTACAAAGTGAACTAAAATACTGAAGCTGCATCAGATTATATAACTGCCTCGATGTTCTAGTTGGTTCTCTGCACAATAGGCACTTATCATGAGATTTTTGAGTCATAGAGAGGTAAATGGATTCCTCAGATAAAAATACGGAGGAGAAGATTTTAAGTAGAGCAGAATGTAGAGTATGGATTTCACTTCTTTTAAATATAATTAATCTTATTCAAAAAAACATAAGTAGATATAGAAACTATAATTCTTTAGATTTCTTGATCACATTGCACACTCATGTTGAGATCCTCATTGGCACACTGATTCCTTGGTAGTCATGCTTATCCTTTATCATAGCTTAGATCCATTTTCAATTAATGACAATACTTTAACAAAATAGTGGTAGCAAGAAAGATTGGGTGGAAAGGCTTTTTGAAGCCACTTGGCCCTACAATACCACTCATAAAACCACCATTGGTTTCACTCCCTATGAACTATTTTATGGAAAGAAGGCTTTGTTACTAGTTGAGTTTGAATACAACACTTGGAGAATAACATCTTATCTAGATATGGATTTTTCCGAGGAAAAAAATAAAAAGTATACAAAATTAAATGCCTTGGATGAGTATAGGATGCATGCCTTCTTGCATGCTGAGGTAGTTCGACTATAAAGGAAAATATTGGATGATAGACCCATCAAAATTAGAGCCTTCCAAGAGGTTGATTGGATTCACTTGGATGACTCTAGGTTCAAGGAAGTTAAAGACAAGATCATGACCAGATGGTTGGAGCCTAACCTTGTGGATTTTTTTTTATAAAAATGGCCCTGTCAACATTAGAACATTAGATGAGGAAAAAATTTACTGTTAGTGAATGATTACAAAATGAAATTTTATGGGAAGCCCCTTTCCAGGGTTGAATTTACATTTTCAATAAGTATATAAATGTGATTGAGAGTTCTCTCAATGCATCTAGCCCTCGACCAACCAAGAAAAAAATAAAGAAAAGAAAGAAAAATAATAAAGTCTTAAGTGAAAACCTCCTTTGAGGCAGTTGAGACAGGATCACTGACCAAAAATCTCCATGAGGTAGTCATTGAGTTTGATAAAAAATAAAAAAATAGAAAGTGAATAAATTTATAGATGAAAACCTATTCTAAGGTGCCATAAAAAGGTTCTTTGGTTGAAAACCTTTATGACACAGCCATTGATCCCCAAAAAAAGGGAAAAAAATAAAAAATAAGAAGAAAAAAGAAAAAGCATATTGATTTTTTATCATCTCTCACATTGATTTTTGTGCAGGAGAAATTTTCCATACAACAGAAGAAGAAACAACAATCAGGTCAACCAAAATGAAAATATTGCAAAAATCAGAAAGAAAGGGGACAATTTGGCACATGTTTCAAGTCATTAGCATATATTGCCTCAAGGTTGGCTTAGTTGGTATCCATGTATCATTTTACATCCCCTTACATCCTTTCCAACAACATCCATCTCATATTACTCACATTCTATGGGTTTTAGGAAGAATTCTTGAAGTGGTTCAGGAAAGTCTATAACTGTATAGGATAAAAATGTCTATGAAAAAAGATATAGATCCAAGTTTTATTGATTATCTTGTCCAAAAGAGAAGACCATCAGGGTCCTAATAGTTACAGTTTCCATGTCCAAGCTCCAAAAATGTTCTCCTCTCACTTTGTTAGCCCTATTTCACCCTCTAGCAACCTATTTCCTTCTCTTCTTCATCACATACGACATAATACCTTCTCCATCTACATTTCATTCATCCTTCTAAATTATCAAGTCACAAATACCAACTAAAAATATTTTTCAATGAGCTTGAAAGGCCTTTGTGCATGCTATAAGAAACTACATATTCTTGTACGAAGTTGCAAAGGCTTTGTCGATCCAACCTTTTCCAACATATAAGGAGCTATGAGGGAACAATATTTTTCAACAATATCCATAGCTCCAAAATCCACCTCCATGATTGATGAAGAAGTCCTAAGCAACTATAATATCCCTTGCAGACTTCTATAGGATGAATTGTACATAAGATACCTCATCAACCCAGTATCTAAAGCACCTACAACCATGGAATTCATCGATACTAGGATTACAAAATGTAAACAAAAGGAATGGAGTGAAAATTTCTCTGTAAACTCATCCTAAGCATAGTGAAAACACATTTTTATGTACAATTTGGGGTTCAAATAAGCTAGTAGCCAAGAAATAAATAAAAATTCCAACACCCACTTTTCCCAAAGTTGTCCTCTCACTTGCGGTAGTCAAGTAATACCAACAAGTTATATATTTGTATCATTAGAAAAAAGTGGCCGTTGTAATGGTCAAAGGATGATGTCATGGTGAGTACATCCTATAATCATGTTGAAGAGTGGAGTGGTAGATGGGACAACCAACAGTGTGCGTTGAGTCCCATCATTACCACCTTATAACCACACCTCTCCATCATAATCACCTCCATTTTCAAAGAATAAGTGATTTAATATTTACTTCAATAAGTTTCATGTCATTGTGAAGAGCTCAAGGTGAATCATAGAAAGCTATAGGGTCACTACAAGTTGCTACAAGATTGTTACAAGATGGTACAATACTATGACAGGGTTTGATACAAGATTATGTAAACCGCTACAATATTTCCCTCACAAGCAATCAAACCATTTGCACGAGTTGAAATGTTGGTGCAAAAAATCTATTGAATTTCCTATCAGTTGTTTTCCGAAAAGAGTTATATATTATGTATAATTTTTTTTATGTGTTTAACAAGGAATTTTCTTTGATTAAATTGCTAAACAATGAGTAGTAATAAGAGGAGATTTATCATTTCTTTTATGTTTAATGAAATTTTTTTTGAAGATATATGGTTGCATGCCCATTTGCTCAAAATGGTGTTGCTACATGTTGGAGTTGTGTCCATCAAAAGAACATAGAGGTGTTGCAACAAGAAACTTTGTTTCCTATAACAACACAATAACACCATTCTCCCTTAGATTAGTCAAAACCAAAAATAAATAGACCATTTGAAGAAGTTGAATTGAGATTATCAAAGCTATAAGAAGAATATTTTTTTTTAGAGTGGTTTGAAAATTATCCTCGAAAAATTGACTATGGGAAGCTTATAAGAGGACAACTATATTTCTTCTCTTCCTACAAAATGGGGTGTGGGGGGGGGGGGGTAGTTTCAATAGAAGGGAACCCAATGAAACTACCAAGATTCACCAACACCCTAGAGTTGTTGCCATCTTAAAAAATTACCATTGGTTACGGTTCATTGAAAAGCTCAAGGGCTTTGATGATGAAGTGGCCACATGAAATTTTCCATGAATTTGTAGAACCTTGAGGGGCATTAATTTGTCACTAAAGTTAGGGGGATAAAGATTTGCTTCAATGAATATTTTTTGAGTATAATTACAACCCTTCCCAAAGGGCTTCAATGGAATAAGGAAGAGAGGCATGAGGCCATCATTGCTAAGAAGGGAATTTTCCCATAAGATGAGAAGCATGATGATGAAAATAATGAAGGAGGGAAATATTGTTGAACACTTAGGGTGAGGTAGTCTACCATATCCTCAAGTACATCTCTTGTGAGGGTAGGTTGATATTAGTCTATGGTTACCAATTTAGGCTACAATATCAATTGAAATTCCAATCCCACCTCCCAAAATATGATTTACTATGCATTCTAATACTTTTCCTACAATATCTAATAGAGATAAACACTAAAATAAGGGAGGGAAATCACAGGTATTTGACTCATCATGGTATAACTAAACTAATTGTAATTCAAACACTATAAGGCATACATGATCCTATTTCTTAAACCATTTTTTTGGACATGGATAGAGAAACTTTTTTGGTAGCACTAGAAGAAATAAGCAGGTATAAAAAGATGAAAATTGAGAAGAGGAAGAGGAAGGTAGTAGCTAGCTCCTCAAAAGAAAATAAAATATACCTTGGGGGAGGAATAAAAGGATATAACATCCACTCTGGTAGGATTGAGAACCCCTACCAAGCATGCAATATTTTCCAACCAATTGTATATGTAAGAAGAAAAAACACGAGAATTAGATTTGGTGGAAAGCCTCAACCTCCTTATAACACTCCTATTGAAATTTAGGAAACACCTATCCATGAAGAGAAAGGGAAGAAGGAAGAAAAAGTGAAAGGCCTACCATAGGTTCATGAAACAAGAACGTAGGTGCAATAAGGAAAAAATGTAATGCTGCTAGAGGAAACAATGAAACTACATGAAAAACACATAAAGTTATAGGAGAAAAAAAGTGGAAAAGAAACCTACACCAATAATCCACCTTCCTTCTTTTCTTTCCCATCAAAATTTGATCCTCATAATAAAGGAATATTGGGAAAAATTATGCTGGCACATCTAGTACCCAACCTAATGATCAAATTGGATAAAGCCAAGGTAGAATCCCACATGTGAAAAATAATTTCCCAAGATAAAGGGGAAACATATATTTCTAGAATTGAGAATGAAGTAAACAAAGTAAGGGAGGAAATTACCTTACTAAAATAAGAAGAATAAATTAGAATAAAACACCTTGAGAAAGTAAATAAATACCTAAGGATTCAATTGCATCAAACACAAGGATCGTTGAAGAAAAAAGATGCTCATATTGTAGCATTGGAAACATCACTAGGCACTATGGAACATATTTCCTTAGAGGATTACAACTAGAGGAAACCATCCAAAGCATATTAAATTTTACTTAAGTAGCAATGGTGAATATTCCAAATCAATAATATGGCTCAAAGAGGAACCATGCAGTTGCAAGAGACTAAGAACTTTATAGACTTCTTGCAAGTGTGTAATATGGAGGACAAAGAAAAATTTATTGAATTTTATATGAATAAACTTGTCCTCGTTGATATGCCTATTTGGAACCCAAACCATTACTTGGGGGATGAAAAATTAATGGCATTAGTCTCTTGGTTGAGGCATGAAGATGCTAGAATAGAATAAGTGAAAAGGAAAATGGAGGAAGAGTTAAAGGAGTCACTTTGGATAAGATTGGAGCATCCATCTCTTGTAGTGCTTTCTTAAAACCATGCCATTCTTGCACAATACTGTGATATAGACTCCATTTGGAAAAAAATACAAGAAGAAGGCATCCTACACTTTGAGCACACCTTTAGGCTTTTGGGAGAAGCGACATCAGAAGCTTGCTAGAGTAGATGACAAAACTTATCTTACAACTTGAAAATGCAGGAGTATCACTCCCCTAATAGACTCCAAGAAGAATTAAAAATAACTCCTCTTTATAAGAGGATCATCTAGAGGCTTAAGGTTCAATGGATTGGATTAATATTTAACCCACCTATGCTGCTAGGACTAAAGGAGAATCAAAGTTAAGAAGAGGAAGCTCAAGTGTGGAAAGACATAGAGGAAAATGCAGGGTTCTATCCAATAGGTACAACCACAATAAGTTCAAACTTGATATTAAACAATTAATCATAGAACTAAATGAATAGGAGAAAAGAAGAGAGGGAGATTGAGTTGCTCAAGGATGATAAATTATTCCTGCAGGGGAGTATGATGGTCTTGAAAATAGGTTAATCATAAGGCCCATCATTCCACTCCTAAACACATAAAACAATGTTATGACCCCACATTTTGTACTTGACATTATATTTTCCTAGATTAATGAGCTCCTAGAGGATTTGATGTGGTTTTCATGTTTTATGTGCCTTAACATATTTATTGTGTAGTAGTTATAAATATTTTTAGAAAATTATGAAAAATACAACATTAGAGAGATTCTAGGGACTTGTTCCTACAGTAGGAAGACTCAAACTTTCCCAAATCAGGGAATTTAAAGCCTCTTGTTGTTTCTATGAATTATATAGGAGGAATGACACTTTATTTTTGGTAATTTTGGGGGGAACACAACCCTACTCTCAAGCCTAGGTTGCTCACTGACCTTGTAACACTCCCTCCCACCCCCTTGGATTCTATAAGACTTATGGGAGGTGTTCCTTATAATTAGCCCAATCTCCATGGTATAATTATTGAAATGGGGCTATAAAATTTCCTCTTTTTACCAAAGTGTGTGGGACTTAATTTTGTTAATACCATCACATCCATGTTGACAATATCTTTCCAACGATATCAATTTTATACATCTGATCTGACTCATGGATTAAAAGTTATGCCCATTTGAAATCTGGGCCGCTTAACCCCTGCCACATCATCAAGGACCTTCCATGTGGTACTACCACTTCATGTGTGGTACAACATGGTAAATTCCATGTCATAGTGCCACAATGCCACTATGACACTACTCCAACCTCTAATAATATTCACTCCCAAAAAATCACAACACGACACACATTTTGACATTGAGTAATGGGGATGGTCTCTGTCTCACATATTTTTCTCCTCCATGAAATCCATTAACTACATCCTTGCCTATGAAATGCACTACAAAACATATTTATAGAACTAAAATATGTGGTGACATGGATCCAGTCCACTTCAACTCCCCGTTAATACCATGTAGCACCCCCATGCCAGCTGGCACCACAAATCATTTCCATGTGTCACCTAAGTGCCATGATAGAACATGACTCCACATCACCCACTTATAAAACATTGACGTCATGCTAATGTCAAGGTGATGTCACCATGTCACATGATAACCCTTGATGATTCCATGTGTCACCTAAAATCTTGGAACTTGGCCATCTGAAAATCTAATTCTTCCTGCCAGATGTCACATTGTCAGTGTTCCATGTTGGTTTTCCATGTGGCATTATTTGGTCTAAATGGATTCAACCAATTCATCCTAAACCGGGTCCCATCGGGTTGCGCCCCTTCATGAAAAAAAAAAACTTCCCATTTTTCATGCAATTTTTTCCCTCGGGACATGAAGATCATCATCAGGGATTTTCCATTCCGTAGAGACCTGTATCCATCCCCCAATATGTGCTTTCTCCCATTCCCAAATGTTAAATTTCTCCTCCCATGGAGGTAGATCACCATCTCTTAAAACATGATTTCTCCCATCTTCTGGGACATACATTTTTCTTTTTATTAATAGGATATACTTCCATCATGGCCTGCACCTCTCAAAAATAGTTCCATCCCCCGTAATGATCAGACGCAATATGGTGTGCATCCCATTCAAAAAATTTTATTTCTTAAGCAGGGTGTTTAAGAAGAGGCTTAGCCACTAATTAGTGATTTTGATGAAGCCTATTTGACCCAAATACAAGCCTACTGCTCTGAAATGCCAAATATGAGAAGTCTTAAGAGCTTCAATGGCTTCACACAACCCTTCTTGGTATCAAGAAATGTCCGGTACCATTAAAACAACAAGGTTGAGACTCTTGTTTTCTCACTAACATTCAAACATCGTCCATGGACATGTCATTACCCAACCTCTAGGAACATGCCTACTACCAGGAACTAATGCAAGTTAAACCCTCACTAATGCTACTCAACACTTTCAATCCCCACAACAAGATGGATATATGTCATAGAATAGAATCCACATATAGGACTATTAACTTCACTTACAAACATACATTATAATATGGAGACAATTAATAGTCTCAAATAGTTAATAACCATGTATAAGCCAAACAATGGAGTCCACATGCTATACTATTTAACTGAGCATATTAAGCATACATCAAAAACTATGCAACTTAGCTCTAAAATTTTTAAAAGAACTAACAAACTAGGGATATACCAATCCCTCAAACCATGATAACATTTAAACAACCATATCAATGTAAATATTTAGGAATAACACATTCCTCTATTAAAAATGTTGATACAAACATAACCCTCATACAAGGTAACATCATTTCCTATTTATAATGCAACACATGTGCAAGTGAGTATACTTATATGAGTGACTTAAAGATTTGAAACTGAGGGAGGGACTTCAACTCTCCACCATTGGCCAGCTAC
The DNA here is from genome assembly GCA_034641835.2 of Pinus albicaulis. Taxonomy (NCBI): domain Eukaryota; kingdom Viridiplantae; phylum Streptophyta; class Pinopsida; order Pinales; family Pinaceae; genus Pinus; species Pinus albicaulis. The sequence continues at coordinate 432,531,589 of CM076574.1, read as the reverse complement.
ATTGCAATGTTTCCTAGATATCACCACCCCCGAGATGGATTTAGAGAATAAGGAGATAAGTTCTTAAGGGAATTTACACCGATGCCAATCAACCTGAAAAACAACACCTACTATCCCTAGCCCATACTAAGGGTAGAAGAGGTTAGTTACTCAACTAACCCAACCTCCAAGATTTCATTTATGGAAATGGGGTTTAAATTTTTGATCTTTATCAAACCCTTCAAAACTTCAAATGGATAGCATTGTTGCGTTCGTCTTGTCAAGACCTTCCAAACAATATCAAATTTATCTCAATTTGACTCTCAAATCAAAATATATTTCCATTCAAATATTTAGCTAATTGACTCCTTGCGAAGTCATTTTGACCTACCAAATGGCACATATGTAGCCTCCATGTGGTGCCTACATGGCATCCAAATCATATCCCAAATGCTAGTTGCTTACTCGTTCATGAAAATCGATACTCATGGGATCCTCATTCTATAATGATATTATTTGTAACAAATATCTATTATAATATAACCCACCCCCTAGTATGAATTACAAAACAACACTATAATAAGTTGAGAAGGCCCTCAAGGTCATGTCATCCTGGGGATAAAATATTAGGAGTTTCCCTTTGAGATCTTTTTCAAAAAAATTGGGGAACCTTCATTGGAAGCTGCTGGGGTGACATGAGGGTTCCTATGTGCCGAGGTTTTTTTGTTTCATTGTAAAGGCTTCATGAATGAATGGGCCTACATGGCACCTCATCCTAGGAATTACATCTCAGAAGTTACAAGTGGAGAATCTCTTTGAAACATCTAGGGTAATAATTTTAGGGTTCATCCAATGGTGGAGGCTTCTCCAAAATATCCAATGACCCATATTTCCTCCAAACTTTAGGTTCTCAACTCCTGCACATGTCAAAATGAACATGCATACATACATACATACATATATATATATCTTCTCTCACTCATTATACTCACAAGACATGGATCCCCATCCTCTGATGCCACATCACCATGGGATTAAAGTCCTAGGGATTTCAGCATACTAATGGTCCCCCCTTTTCTGTCAAGTTTCTTTGTCCCAGGATAGAAAGTCCCTGGGAGTTCTATAGTAAGATTCCTTTAGAAATTATCTTTGAGGTGACATCACCCACCCCATATGTTGGGACCTCAAAGTTACACTACTCTGTGTTTTAGTGTAGAGCCTAGGAACATCTAAATTTGATTTAATTTTTTGTTATTGGTTTTGGTTTTCTGGTTGAAAATATGGGTAAAATCACCTAGGTTTATTTAAACTTGCTGAATGTATTTCTACCATATTCGGGTTTGTATATTCATGTGCTTTGGTTCTTGGTGTAAAGTTTCAATAATGAAAATAAAAATGTAATGGAAATATTGCAACATATTAAATTAGGCATTGTTTTATGTTTATTATGAATCTTGCTTCTACTAAATGACTGTGAAATTTACCATTAATTCTACTGGTGGTTTCTGTGTATTTACAATATTTTTTTCATGCAATCTAGTTACTTTATAATTTTTTTTCAAGAATATAAAAGAAACATAATGAGCCACTTTAAGCCATTCAAATCATGATTTCAATCTTTGTTTTTTAAAATTTCAGTTTCGTATGAGAATCCATGTAAGGGAAAATGTCAGCAATCCATAACTTGGGTTTTTGCTGTGAATACTTTACACCTATTTTTTAGTTAGAGCACCCATGTGCCTTTGGTTTGGCATAAAATAAATAAAAGGTTTAACGAGAATGAAAAAATGAAGAACAAATTTCAAAAAACTAAAATGAGCAATTAAGAATTCATTTCCAACTATTGATATTAGATGGAAAAGTATGCAATTAATAATTTAGCTATAAGAAACATAATTTGAGTTTATAAATTTCATTTCAACCCATGTAAAATTTTACCAACATAATAATTATACTTTTCACAATCTTGATAAATTATACATAAATTAAAGAGAAAAATCACAGTGATTCAAAATTCTCTTTAATGAACAATCACATTTCAATTCATTATAAAAATCAGGTTTACAACATGATCTACCATGGAAAATGTTTGTAATTATATTGATATGATGAAAAACTCAAATTATAAGGTTGGTTTTCAGAATTATATGGAGAAGAAGTATTAAAAACCTATTGACGATGTTGGATATCCATCAACCAAGGGGTCTCCCCGGTGTGAAGTCCCAATTATAAATCACACCATTTGGAGTAGGAGCCCCATCCATAATATCATCCCAGTTTCCATGTATTCTTAAAGATATACCTTGGCTCTAATTGTCATCAAGAGAGAGGAGTGAAAATGTGCCTTCCAAAAACAAGGGGGTGTGCCTAGTGAGTGTTCAATCACATGCGTGTCAAAGTTATTTCACTGTGGAGGGGAGGGAAAGTGAGCCTCTAAGAGAGAGGTAGTAGTAACATCCTAGTAGAGACACATATGAAGAAGAAGGGCTAGTCCAACATCAAGTGGAATAGTCCACAAAGATGTGATGATCGTTGAAACAAATATGAAAAGGAAGATCTGTCTAATGTCCAACAGAATAATCCACAAGGATGCGACAAGGATAATAACAATTACAACACATTATCAATATGATAAGTGCAAAAATAATCAAACAGTTCAACTACTTTAACACAAATAAAAGAAAACATGAATTACAAACAGTCACATAATAGTCTTGCAAATATCCATAATCCATGCATGAAGAACATGTTGGCCCATATAGCTTCCAATATTAAGTAAGAGTTCCAAGACACATGCATAAAATGAACACTACTATCTCTAGTAATGGAGCATTGGAGCCACTCCTTACTCCTCAAAAGAACAAGCTTATCTCTCTAATCCCTTGCAGGAGGAGCCAAGGTGAAAATTCCCTTGCTCATACAATGAGGGTGTATATCTAACCAAGAGGTGATGCTTCACCTTCCTTGTGACACTTTTACTACCCTCATTACTGTTTGAATTCCTATGACTTTTAGCATTGCATGACTCTTCATATTGCATGTGTGTCCTTTGGACTTCCACTTTACAATAATTTTTGAATAAAAATTTACATGATCCACAAGAATGATGTGGCATATGAAAACTCATGACATGATATGACATGGAATTTTTGATATGGATTGCTTGATGATATGGAAATGTCAAGCCACTGCTACTACTATGTATGGTGTCTTCTTGAGAATGATTTTATTTTCCACCTCCTCATGGCTTGGTGATAAGGAATTTTCAATGATCTCAATTCTTGAGTTGTGGTCACAATCTGGTGTCCTTTTGTTTTTCCTTGATTGATCATCTTGCGTATGCAGCTAAAAAGATGTATTTTAGTATGATTCCCTTCTGCGTCTCCTTCTTCATCATACTATCATGGTGTGAGAGAGGACTTGCATCTGCAATTCACTCATGACAAGATGACATAAGTTTGAAAACCCCATAGTATAAGATAGTGAATTTTGATCTATTGACTGAGTTAGAACCAGGTGACAGGTTGGGAGAAGGGGACCAATGACTGTGTAGTTGCACAGTTCAAGAAACCAAGGGCGAGGCTTGAGCCCTAAGACTGTGCAATGTACAGATAAGGCTGGGCTGGGGGATAAAACTACATAGTTCTGGTATCCAATGAGATAGGCTAAGGGGATGGAAACTAGAGGAACATACTATGCAAGTTTGGGTGGAAGAGGAGGTTGCGTCACTACATAATTGCATATATCAAGAGCTTATGGGATGATATTAAGGCTAGATATCGTGAAGTGCACCGTTAATGCCAAACTGGGAAAAATAATTGCACATTTATGGAGGTCAAGGTCAGAGCTTAAGCACAAAAAATACGTAGTGTAGCAGTCTTGGGAGGAAGGAACTGAACATTGTGCAGTTCCAAGAGGTAAGGTCACAACTAGAATACTGAAATTGCATAGTTCACAGTTTAGGGAGGTCGAGTGAAGCTATGTTGCTTGGTCAGGAAGCCTTTTCAGAAATGGCTAAGTGTGGGATCGGTGAGACTGATGTAAATAATGATAAGACTTTGATTGTGATCACACAATTAGAATATTTGAAGACACAATAACATAGATCATCCATGACACATGAAAAATGCTTTTCCCTCTGTGTGACAAGTTACAACAATTGTGACACTTAAGATACACTTTGCAAAAACCGTGATGACACTTATGCAACAATGCTTCAAACTTTGAGAATGAGTGCGACAAATGTTTACATGGTTATAAAAAATAATATAGACAAGCATGACCTATTTAAACCACCAAAACAGGCTTATACACATTATGTGACAACCAACATGCCAAAATACGAAATCTTGCATATCTTGTAAAAGGGAGCAATACCCTTAGAGAAAAACAAATGGAATGGATTTCAGTGTTTGCGAAAATGCATGACATTGAAGACATAATGATGCAGGAGTGATATTTGTCCCTCTTAATGCTTATTTCTTTGTGCCTTCAATAAGATGTAATATTTATTTTTCAAAAATATCACAAGTCTATTCCAGAGATAGATTGTGGGGGAATTTTCCGGATATGTCACCCTCTCAAGGAATGGTGAGATCCAAAGGCTACCTGTCCCTTCACAGACTCTGTCTATAGATAAGTGAAATTCATGATTGGGAATAGTTATCAATCCAAGCTTGGAAAACACATTTTCCAGAAATGGAGGCAGCAGGATTTGATCCCTGGTCTGGGATCCCTTGAATATGTCCTTCTAGAGCTTAAATCCAAGAGTGGACTTAGAAAAAATATTTCTAGGAGCTTGAGACAAGCCTCCTTCACCTGTTATCTTCAGAAAAGGGCCCAATGAAGAGGGCTGCAACAACACTTTGCTCAACAAAGGAAATGATAACGTTATCTCTAAGGAGCCATGTCACATGAAGATGAAATCAATCTGTAAATATATGTGCAGCAGAAAATGTAGACAAACTCTTGAGGAATCTCTTACTTAAAGCAAGCCAAAGAATCTCAAGGAGACAATGTACATAAGAATGGTGAAAGCACTGCTCACATATTTTATTCCTACTAAGAATGCACAGTCTATGGGAGGTACTGCAACAGTAAATATATGACCATGAAATATACAACAATGTAAGCTCAAATAAATATGGGGGAGCAAGGTTTCAACCCCTGAAAAGACAATACAACAATCCCTTAAGGGGATTGGATGAAAACTAGACACAATGGAAAATTTACCAAAATGTCGGAGTTGTTGGGCAGCTGCTGCAACTTAATAGAAACTGGAAATGGAGGGAGCTTTCTAAATATGATGCCTTTGCTGAAATAACTCCTTTGTCCAATCTTCTAGATGAAAGGCTGATCCTTTCATTGAAGATCTCACCACCCACTAAAATGTTGCAACCCTCACTGCAAATTCTTTCTATGACTGCACAGTTAATGAACAGTGATTCTCTTCTGCTGATGGAGAATGATTTTCCTGATGCCAAAGATGATGGAATGAAGAAAAAAAACTCCCTCATTGATCTCCCAAAGGAATGGAGACTCCCTCCTCTGAAATACAATGCCGAAAGTAGTGTTGAGGAACCCTCCCCTGCAACACCCAATAACACAACTCAACCACCAATGGAGACTGTGCTGGAGCTGAATGGAATGCTTTGGAATCAAGAAAAAATATGGAGAATATGAAGAAAAAGCTCTCCCAAGAGCTACTATATGGAAGAGATGGGATTCCCACCCGGGAACACCCAGTGCTAGCAGCATTGCATCTCAGCTAAACAGTTGGAGAATGCACTTGTCAGAGAAGACAAGAAAAATGATAATCAAAAGCATGAATGGAAATGACTGCTTCGTCCTTATTTTAAACAAGTGAAAGGTTCTTTTTCATGGGCCCCACACTTTAGGGTTCTTCTCTAGAATGATCTCCCTTTCATTCAAACTGCGCTGGCCCACCAAGTGAACCTGATCTTCTCAATCTGCGCAGTTAACTTGGCCTCTTTTAGAATTATCCACCTGCAAATTGTCTCTTTTCACACATGGGGTGTGAAATCTAGTTCTATATTGATCCCTTTTCACATTATAAGGGTTCATTGTTTAGATTTTTATTATCAATGGGTTTCCTTACCCATTTATTCTCCTCCTAAAGGAAAAAAAAAAGTTTTTAATGTTCCATAAAATTTTGGAACATTACAGTCCTCCCCTCCCAAATGTTGCTTGCCCTCAAGCAACTTGTAAGGATATAACTATAGGATGTCCTCTCCCTCCAAATATAGCATCTACTTATGATGAACTCCTTATGAATAATGAGATGTTGTATCAACAAAGAGTCTCCATACTGCTCCTCCCAAGCATGTAAACTAGCCAGTGTGGCTATCATCATGAACATGGAATGTACTCGAGAAGGCAATAAGGTGTTGTCCAGAGGTCTCCTTGAGGTATGGTGTCAAAATGAATTGGGAAGAACATTCCCCTCATGTGAATCCTCCATCCCCAAGAAACCATCCATATGAATCTAGTTACCTCCAGATAAGGCAATTGCTGAACATCTTCTTCCACCTTGAGCTCCAAAAAAGAAGGTGGGCTAAAAATCTGAAAGTGGTAGGCATCATAGCCTACCCCACGCTGTTCAACTCTCCACTTATGAAAAGTGTAGAGCGAAGGTTGCTCTTGGGCTACAGAAATGTTTCCCTCGAGTGGCAAGATGAAGTTTGGATTTCTAAGGATCTTCCCTCCTCCATTGTGAATCAATCTGGCCCAATGTCTCTCCTTTGTGATGGGAAGGAGATCAATACCATCATATGATTCCCCATCACTCCCATGGATCACCTCAAGAAGGAATAAATGCTGAACTATGGTGGCCACATCATCTCTCATGCTCCCCTTAGAGCATGCTCTGCAAAAAGTATGGGAATCTTCTCCCCCAAAGGACACATCCATCCCATGTGCCTTTCTCCCAATCATGCTCCCAAAAATAGTGTGATCTATAGCAGCATAGAGATCCAAAGTAAAAGTCATGCTGGCTGCCCTATATAGCAAGTGAGTGGGACATTGATCCCTTTTATGCAACCAGCACATTTTGGGCACAAAATGCAAGAGAGAATGACAAAAGATGTGGTTATTCAACCACCAATTTGCTGCTACATTCTCCTCATGTATTTGGAGGAAATGAATGGTGTATGAGACATGAGAAGCATGCCCTCCAAAATAAAAATCTCCCCCAAGCCCATCAAGGGGATGGTCATCAACTATGCTCTTGGCCCCAAGTATACCAAGGAGCCTTTGACAAAGAATGCTCCCCCTTGGAGCAACATCCTGCATATACATGGTTAAGGAATCAACATGTAAATCATATAAATGAACAATGTCCTTACCATGTTTTTTGATCATGCAAAGGGAGCAACTCATAGATGAATCTCTCCTCTCCCTCCCAAGGAAAAGAAGTGACTGTGCCCACTCCTCCAAAGAGTGGTATGCATATACTACTCCCATGCCAACTGTGCAATTGGGAAGGTTGTTTCCCCTCCCTTGCTTCCCCTGCCAAAGAGTAGGTATTGAAAGGAGAGTGGGTAAGAGTGATAGTGAGGGGAAGCTACCCTATGCTTTGGTTTTATCCAAAACCCCCAACACTGCAACAAGCTGTCCCAAGGCCTCCACACTGTTGAAATCAGTGATTGATGCCTCACTGTTTGAAGCATCTATCCTCCTCATCTGAACCAGTGGCCTCCTTGGTGTGATGTCTCCACTCAATGAGACATTCTCATTTGAATATGACTGTATATATGGATGAACAATCCTGTCCATGTTTTCACTGCGTAGCTCAATCACCTCCCTAGGTGTAATGACCTCCAAACATGGATAGAGATGAGCCCTCCTCATCACATGGTGCTGGGTCTCTCTTCTATTTTCTTCCTGAATATTCATGGTTTTACACCTCATCTTCCATGGAACATGTGAATCATGAAGTGTGCCTTGATCTCCATGCATGAGATCCTGGGGACCTTCTTGCAAAGACACAAGAATCCCTCTATTTGGAACAAAAGCTCCTTCTTCCTCTGCATGAGGCACTAGATGATCTCTAGATTTGGCAGCGCTGTTGCCCTCTTTCTCTGCAATAAAGTTGGGCAACATCCCAATAATCTGATCCACCTTTGAAAAAGAGAGCTCTTTGTTTTGTTTCTCAAAGGTGTGGGATGAAAGTTTGGCCTCCAACAAGGCTTGATGCAAGTTTTTAGCTCCTCCAATGGTTTCTTGAGGTGGTTCTGCATTTATATGCAGGGGTTTTTTTTTAGCCCCTTGCTTTAACTCCATCACATGAGTTTCAAGAATGTTTTGATCAAGTCTTTTCACCAATGACTTAGTGAAATTTACATAATATGAAGTTCTAGCATTCTCAAAAGAAATGGACTCAATTTTCCTCCATGCATGAGCCTTACCTCTCAAATGTAGCGCTGTAACCTTGATGATTCCTTCTTCTAAAATGTGGTGCTACTGTTGGAAGGTGTTTGGATCCTCCACCCAATCTTTGAATGAATATGAAGGTGAACCTCCAAAAGTAGATAGATGAAATCTATCTTGCTGCTCCTTCCCCTTCACCTTTCTCTTGCAAAAATCAGAAAAAGTGTGCTGATTTCTGAATCTATGAGTGTGAGACTCATACTCCTTCAATAAATCACTAAGGGTTTCCTCCTTAGTCACCTTTCCTCCTTCTTCCATCTCCCTCACAGGAATGTTGGGCCTCTGACTGCGTTGTTCATCATGGTGTGTGGATGCATGCTTACCCTCACCATGTGCAAATCTAGGGCTTCCTCCAGTTTCAAACCCTCTATGAGATTCTCCATCAATCTCCCCCTAACCTTTCTGAAATATTCATGTGTGCCTTGCATAGATTTGGGAAGAATACTTGTGAGTATTTTCTTCTCCTTTCTTCCAAGAGATGGAGTCTCTCTCCTGCTCAACTCCTTATTTCCTTCTAGATGAGAATAGGAAGTGCGGGGGTCTTCCTTTTTTGTTCTCTCTTCCTCTTTGGGGAGGTTCTTCTTCTTTTAAAAAATGGATGAGATCAATCTCATCCTCTTCATCTTCTATTCTCTTTCTTGGGCTTTGAAGGCCACAGGCTGAGCCAAGAAGGTGCTCTGATACCACTGTAATATTCCTTTTTCATAAATATCACAAGTCTATTCCAGAGATAGAATGTGGGGGAATTTTTTGGATATGTCACCCTCTCAAGGAATGGTGAGATCCAGAGGCTACCTGGCCCTTCACAGACTCTATCTATAGATAAGTGAAATTCCTGATTGGGAATAGCTATCAATCCAAGCCCGGAAAACACATTTTCCAGAAATGGAGGCAGCAGGATTTGATCCCTGGTCTGGGATCCCTTGAAGATGTCCTTCTAGAGCTTAAAGCCAAGAGTGGACTCAGAACAAATATTTCTAGGAGCTTGAGACAAGCCTCCTTCACCTGTTATCTTCAGAAAAGGGCCAAATGAAGAGGGTTGCAACAACACTTTTCTCAACAAAGGAAATGATAGCGTTATCTCTAAGGAGCCATGTCACATGAAGATGAAATCAATCTGTAAATATATGTGCAGCAGAAAATGTAGACAAACTCTTTAGGAATCTCTTACTTAAATCAAGCCAAAGAATCTCAAGGAGACAATGTACATAAGAAAGGTGAAAGCACTGCTCACATATTTTATTCCTACTAAGACTGCGTAGTCTCTGGGAGGTAATGCAGCAGTAAATACATGAAAATGAAAGATACAGCAATGTAAGCTCAAATAAATATGGGGGAGCAAGGCTTCAACCCCTCAAAATACAATACAACAATCCCTTAAGGGGATTGGATGAAAACTAGACACAATGGCAAATTTACCAAAATGCCGGAGTTGCTGGGCAACTGCTGCAACTGAATAGAAACTGGAAATGGAAGGAGCTTGTTGAATATGATGCCTTTGCTGAAATAAATCCTTTTTCCAATCTTCTAGATGAAAGGCTGATCCTTTCATTGAAGATCTCACCACCCACTAAAATGTTGCAACCCTCACTGCAAATGCTTTCTATGACTGCACGATCAAGGAAGAGGGATGCTCTTTTGCTGATGGAGAATGATTGGCCTGATGCCAAACATGATGGAATAAATATCAGAAAATCCCTCACTGATCTCCCAAAGGAATGGAGACTCCTTCCTCTGAAATACAATGCCGGAAGTAGTGTTGAGGAACCCTCCCCTGCAACACCCAACAACACAACTGAACCACCAATGGAGACTGCACTGGAGCTGAATGGAATGCTTTGGCCTCAAGCTAGAATATGGGGAATATGAAGAACAAGCTCTCCTAAGAGCTACTCTATGGAAGAGATGGGATTCCCGCCCGAGAACACCCAGTGCTAGCAACACTACATCTCAGCTAAACAGCTGGAGAATGCACTTGTCAGAGAAGACAAGCAAAATGATAATCAAAAGAATTAATGGAAATGGATGCTTCATCCTTATTTTAAACAACTGCAAGGTGCTTTGTCATGGGCCCCACACTATAGGGTTTCCTCTCTAGAATGATCTTCCTCTCATGCAAACTGCGCTAGCCCACCAAGTGAACCTTATCTTCTCAATCTGCGTAGTTATATCTAGGTTGGAGAGAAATATTGCACAATTCTAGGAGTCAGGGCTTGGGCTTGAGCACTAAGGTTGCGAAATGCGTAGTTTTGGGAGGTAGAGAATGTGCATTTCATAGTGCCAAGAGACAATATTACTACTTGAGGGCTGATATTGTGTAATGCATAGTTTAGGAGGGATGGATGAGGCTAGGTTGCTGGGAATTTTCCGAAATTTGGCTAAGTGTGGGGTAAGTGAAACCGATGTGAACTGTGATATAACTTGAGTGTGATCACACACTTATATACTTGGTGACACAACGTAGATCATCCATAACATATGAACACATACTTCCCTTAGGGCAACAACCTTTGTGGAAACTTATGACAAGTGCAACATTGAAGATAAACTTTGCAATGGTAATGAAAACACTTGTGCGATAACACATGAAAATTTGGAAATGAGTGCGAACATGCCTACATGATAAGAAATTTTTTTTATCACAAATATTTCCCCTTAAAACAAACCAAAACTTCACTTTACATGATAAGCGACAATTCCCATGCCAAAAGATAACGCTTTCTATATGAAGATAAAAGTGTGAATGACACTTGCGATATGAGAATGACGATGAAAAAAACACATGCTAGGGTAAAAATAATGTGAAAATGACAATCATTAAAGGGAAATATTGAAAAAGAAACAATGGTAAGCATGAAAACAATACTTGTGAAAGAAAAGGTGTGCAAAAGCGACAATTTGCAAAACTCACTAGAATAGAAGTACAAACACAACTAGAATGTGAGAAACTGTCATTGTTAGTGTGCACTAACTGGAAACATGGATTGGACATCACACATGCATATTCTTTATAGGAAATTTCTACGCTTGTCCAAGCTTGCGTATAAGAATGCACCCATGCACTTGTTACAGAATGAGCACGTGTGAGAAAGTGACTTCAACACTTTCAATCCAAGAGGGAGCTCAAAAAGCATCAACTTACCCAAAAGTGACTATGGAATGACCGATCGTAAGATCCACAGAAGGCTCCAAAATTCGAGTGTACATAAAATTTTGGAGGGTATTTGTCATAATGAAAAAACATGGCGACACAATAGTAGAACTCCAACTTCTCTACCTTGTTCAATTATTTTGTGGAGGGTCTAGTTCTTCAAGAAGTATTGATTTATCGTTGAGATTATCGTGGCTTCCACTCTTACCCTATGCATAAACATCGTCCCCTTAATTCCTTTAATCGGTTAAATAAAGAATAATATCAACGATCACATAATGTTTTGAATTAGGATAGGGTAATGAATTTCACAAGATTTAGATTTTCAAAGTATAGTTTTTCATCTATGGTGTTTTTCCACTACCAGCAAGCCTAGAGAGTACCCCAATGGAGTCACTTTAGGAACACAAAAATTTATCTGTTGCCACTGATCCTGGACAATATCCCGGTGGAGTTTCTTGCTTCACCTCTTTGTGCATGAAGCCTTTCTCTTCTTTTACCTTTATTTATTTATTTATATAGGACTATGTATCAACACTTATTTATTTCATGGGCAGAAGAGGGATCTTGAATTATTGAGAGCAAGAGAGGTTTTCCCTAGAAAGAAGCATATATAAGACCTTTGATAGTAGTTTTCCCATTTATATTTTCCCCTTTTCCTTCTCTACTTGATTGGATTAGCCTAAAAACACCGAAGCATAAAAATTCAAGTGAACGGATGAGGTTTTCAGAATATACATAGAGATTATGTTTCGACACAAGGCTTTCTTAATGCAAGGATCATATTTTCCATCAGAACATCATCGACCAAAGATGTAACCAAGACAAGGAAGAAGGACAAAGAGTTATCCAAATTTTGTGGTGTCACAAAGTCCTTTTATATTTTTCCACATTCACTTTTGAGCCAACACAACATCTTCATGCCGGGTCTAACTGATAGAATAAAAGGAAAAGACACATTATAGAAAGAAATAAAAAATTAAGCACAAGAAAAAGAGTATAAACCAAAGCATAATGCAACATAAAATTAAGAAAATACAAGAGAGAATAAAGAGAACAATCACGGGATGAGTGCAAGAGAGGGTAAATTAGGATGCATCTAATCTCACTCCTAACCTAATATCTAGAAGGATGAGGTCACACATAATGAAATTTCCAGTGAACCCACCATAGTTTTTCTTGAATTTCATCCACAAAGATACAAATAGTTAAAAAAAATATAAAGTAATGCGCAACATAAAAGATAAGAATTTGAATAACTTGCACAAAAATTTGAAGGTCTTGCCTGTCAGCAGAAGATAGGCCATAACCACTGCTTCTAACGAGTTTATATTCTTACCTTTTTTATGAGAACCATTACTCAAAAAACCTCTAAAGCTTCTTACGGATGTGTTTCCATCTGCATTGAACTCTTTAGAAAGCATGAGGAAAGGGAAAAACTTGCTATTCGCGATGGAACTTTCCAAGGAAGACTTCTCCAACCATTCAACGATTGTATCATAAAATTCATGGTGGTCCTCTTGAAAACCCCGAAATATTTGAAAATATGAATTTTAAATTAGATACAGGGGATTACGATGGGAATTTTATGAGGGAATATAGATATGATCATATAAAATAGTCATGTCGAGATAGTGAGGACCTGACATGACCATCAACGAAGGTCGAATTGCCTTAAATGCTTGAAAAATAAATCTAAATAGTGAGATCTTGAACGATGAATATAAAAGGATGTAAAACAAAAATCATTAGATATTCTGGTGGGAAAATGATAAAATGAGTGACAATTATCAAAGAAATAATCTTTTTCATATGATATGATTAAAGCATTAGATTCCCAGTTTGTAATAAACGAAGAAAAATCAGTTTGAACAATTTCACAAATGATTTGAATAGTAGAATCATCTTCCTCGGGTGATGAATGTGATGAAATATATATTTTTAACTGGTAACACACTACACTAGCATTGTAACTGTTGAGATTCAACAAGGTGATGAGCTTAGTGAAAAGTAAGAACCTTCACTTAGTGGGGCCCGCAGGCTATTTTTAGGTGTATGTATATTTTTAGACATGGTGAGCATATTCTATAAGTTGTAGGATTCTATTTGTAGATGGTTGGTCAAATGTGAAAAATATATGAAATTATATTTTTAGAATATTGGGTGAAGTCTATTTATAGATCGTCACTCTAAAAATAGGTGCATGTAGATTATTATTGGGTTTTTAGCTTTAAGATTTCCAGTTAAACAATTGTGTTATGTGCGATTGAATTTATTCACATGTGTTTGCAATTGAGTTTTAAATTTCCGCAAGTTTAATAGTGGAAGGATTCTGTATTTAGCAAGAAGATAAATATTGTTAGATCAGGAGAATCTGCTAATACATTAGTATTAATAAATTTCTACATGGTATCGAAGCAATATTGTTCACTGGAGATTTCAATTGTGAATAAGAATTGAGTTTTGTGCTGGTGGACAATTCGATTTTGCTGCAGAAATTTCTTGGTGTGACAGTTGAGTATTCATTGAAATGTCTTTCAATGGGTTATGATTGGATTATGCCCTTGAGGGTAGCTCGAATTACATAGCCTGGAAGGATAGGATGGAGGTGGTTCTCGAAGATAATGGACTGAAGGATTTCATCGATATTGATGTTCCTAAGCCTGCTTCTAGTGATGTTGCAGGACTTGACGCATGGAAAAATAAGGTAGCAAAGACAAGAAGAATTCTGTTGGAAGGTGTGAAAGACCATATTGTGTCAATCCCACGTGAAAGCCACTCCATTTGCAATGTGGAAGGCTTTGACAGATCTTTTCCAAAGTAGCAGCGACCATAGGAAGTTGGCGCTGAAAGATAAGCTCAGAAAAATAAAAATGGAGAAGGGCGACAATATTCCAAAATATCTCACGCAGTTTTTCCAATGTAGGGATGAACTGGGAAGTGTGTGGATTACAGTTGCAGATGATCACTTGTCGAGCTTGGCTCTCCTTGGGCTTCTGAAGAGTTGGCATAGCTACGAAGACTCTGTCAATGGATGAAAGAAACTGCTGGGTTGGGAGAGACTTTGGTCGGATCTTATGCAGGAGGAGATAAGGCAGAATACCAAGGATGGCTCTTAATCGAAGAATGATGATGAAGAAAATTGTGCTGTGGCTTCCAAAGAAAGGAAAGGGAAGGGGAAGTAATCCTATCCAAAATCCGAGGCTAAAGGAAAGAAGTTGGATTTGTCCAAAGTGAAGTGTTTTCATTGTCACGAACATGGGCATCTCGCTACTAACTGCCCATAGAAAAATAAGAACAAGAAGTTTGCTGGAGATGCAATGGGTGAGGCCTTAGCCTCACAATTTGAACTTTATTTCTCATTGATCTCATGCTTGGTTTCAAGTGCAATGGGATCGGTGTGGTATCTTGATAGTGGTGTGTCTTTCCATATGACGGGAGACAAGGAGTTGTTTAGTGACTTGGAGGAGAAGGATCTCCAAATGCATATAGAGATGGGTGACAATGGTAGATACAGTGCGACCGGAATTGGAACCATTACCTTTGAGAGGGAGTCAGGTAAACCATTTTTGTTGAAAGATGTTATGCATGTTCCAGGTCTGAAGAAGAACTTGGTCTCGGTTGCAATGTTGGCAGACAAAGGTTATGACGTTGTTTTCTGCGAGCGAAAATATTTCATGTGAAATAAAACAATGGGTCAAACCAAGAGGATAGGGATTCAAGTTAAGAATCTCTACAAGCTAGAGGTAGACGACTATGTTGCAATGATAGGCAAAGCGGAAGAAGTGGTGAGCTGGGATGAGGGCGAATTATGGCATAAAATATTGGGCCATATTCACCATGGCACCTTGAAGATTTTGCATCAGATTTCTACTGGACTTCCCAAGGGTACTCTTGCACAGTCAGATCAGTGCAAGGGATGTATTATGGGTAAGTTTGTGAAGACCACATTTCATGAGAAGGAGAACGGTGCTTCGGTGATCCTGGAGAGAATTCACACAGACGTGTGTGGAACTTTGTCGGTTGCTTCAACAGAAAAACACAGGTATTATGTTATTTTTGTTGATGACTATTCTCGTAGATGCTGCATCTTCTTCATGCAGAAGAAGAGTGAAACATTCTCAAAGTTTTGTGAGTTTAAAGCATTGGTGGAGAAGGAGTCGGGGAAGAAAGTGAAGGCTCTACGGAGCGATAATGGTGGTGAATATATCTCGAACGAATTTAAATAATTCTATAGAAAAGAAGGAATTTGAAGAGAACTCATAGTGCCTCATAACCCACAGAAGAATGGGGTCACGGAGAGGAAGAACAAAACGATCGTGGGTGTTGCACGATCTATGCTGCATGACTAGGGCCTACCGATGCACCTGTGGGTGGAAGCATGCAACACTGCGGTTTATGTGCAAAACTGTTGTCCTCATAGAGTACTTGGCATGAGTACACCTGAAGAATCTTTTACTGCTAAGAAGCTTGATATTTCTCATTTGAAGATTTTTGGCTCATTTGTTTACATTCATGTAACAAAGGACACCAGGAAGAAGCTGGAGCCGACTGCAGAAGTTGGGATATTTTGGGGTACACAGAAATACCCCATAATTATTGTGTGTATTTTCCAAACAATCGAATGAATGTGGTGCGACGGGATATAAAATTCAATGATGTGAAAACCATGAAGTGGTCACTTGAGAGGGAGCTACACTTGCATGCAGAGGAGTAACTTCTTGTTCCCAAAGATGAGCCTCTAGATGTGGATCAACCACAGGAGGAGATTAATGGAGTGGAGGAGTCCACTCATGTAGAGCCAAACATCATATCTGGCAGAAAGCGTACCACAGAAGCTGAGAGACTAAAGCTTGATGCAGCAGAGAATGTAGGAATCCCTGCATCACAGTGCAAACAGAGACAGGCACCTGACCAATTTACTGGATACATGGCTCTTATGAGCAAGTGTGTCATGACAGAGCCATCTTATTTTGAAGAAGCAGTGCAGGAGCCCACATGGGTAGATGTCATGGTGGAGGAGTATGACTCCATTGTCAGAAACAGTGCTTGGGAGATTGTTCCAAGGCCGGTGGGTAAATCATTGGTAGATTCAAAATGGATCTACAAGGTAAAGCAAGCTGCTAATGGGAGCATTGAGAAGTATAAGGCAAGATTTTTTGCCCAAGGCTTCTCACAGATCGAGGGGATTGATTATGAGGAAACCTTTGCACCTGTTGCACGATATTATTCCTTAAGGACCATCCTTGCTATCTTAGCGCAGATGGGTTGGCACATTCATTAGATGGATGTGAAGACTATGTTACTTAATGGGATCATGGAGGAAGAGGTGTACATTGAACAACCTGAAGGATTTGAGATCTTCAGCAGCGAGTCGCATGTGTGCAGACTCAAAAGAGCACTATATGGGCTGAAGCAAGCACCACATGCTTGGTACACATGGATTGACAACTATTTCACTGGACTTGGCTTCACCATGAGTGAGGCAGATGCAAACCTATACCAAATTGTGGTGGAGGGTAAGATTTTAATCATTTTTCTTTATGTTGATGATTTAATACTAATGGGTGATGAGTAGTTGATACACTCATGCAAGGCAGATCTTGCAAAGGAGTTTGAGATGAAGGATTTGGGCCTCCTTCATTATTTCCTTGGATTGGAAATATGGCAGTGATAAGGTGAACTGTTTGTGTCTCAAGGCAAGTATGCTCGGGAGATACTTGGTAAGTTTCACATGGAGGACTACAAGCCCATAGACACTCCTCTTCCAGGAAATTGGAGGAAAGAGGATGCTACATCGGCAGAGGTAGTGGATGCCATTGTTTATCGACAGTTGGTGGGTTCGCTCATGTATTAGTTAATACAAGACCAGACATATGCTATGCGGTGAACCAACTTTCAAAAGTGATGGTTAAGCCTACCAAGCTCTTTTGGAAGGCAGGCAAGCATGTCCTGAGGTATCTCAGGGGCACATCTGAGTATGGATTATGGTACAGACAAATAGATGAGGTGAAGTTGCATGGCTTCACGGATGCAGATTGGGCATGCAACCCAACAGATAAAAAGATCACATTAGGAGGGGTTTTCAGTATCGGATCTACAACAGTTTCTTGGTACAACAGGAAACAAAGATCTATGGCACTCAGTTCAGCAGAAGCATAATACATGGCAGCAAGTCAAGCTGCATGTGAGGCTATCTGGATGAGGAAGATCCTAGTCAGTTTGTTTGGTTCACATTTAGATCCTATAGTGATACATTGTGATAATTAGAGTTTCATTAAACTCTCGATTAATGCTGTGTTTCATGATAGATCTAAACATATTGATATCCGGTATCATCATATCAGAGATTGTGTGCAGTGAAAGATCATGTTGCTTCAATACATTCCTACGGAAGATCAGGATGCAGATATTCTGACAAAGGCACTCGGCAGGAGAAAATTCGAATACCATAGAGGCAGAGGGTGTGTTGAGATTCAACAAGATGATGAGCTTAGTGAAAAGTAAGCACCTTCACTAAGTGGGGCCCGTAGGATATTTTTAGGTGTATGTCTATTTTTAGACATGGTGAGTATATTCTATAAGTTGCAGGATGTTATTTGTAGATGGTTGGTCAAATGTGAAAAATAGATGAAATTCTATTTTTAGAATATTGGGTGAAGTTTAGTTATAGATCGTCAATCTAAAAATAGGTGCATGTCGATTATTATTAGCCCTTAATAATAATCTGACAATAAATATTAACTTATTCTCTTGGAGCACTTTATTTTAGTGAATAGATTTGGCAAATCAGTGGGCTGAAGGAATTATGCAATTCCTAGGGTTATTGGTGGCTCATGGATGGAGGACTCAGTTAGAACTGAAGTGGCAAGGTTATGATAGAGTTGGAAGAGTAGTTACAGGAGTTTTTATTTAGTTTAACTCAGTTAAGTGAGTTAAACTCAGTTGAGCTAGTTGTATCTAGTAGAACTGAAAGATACACTAGTGAGAGTTAAGTGAATTAATTAGTTAATTAATTCACAACTAATAACTCACTAACAACTGAACAAATACAACAATTAAATACTTGCATGTTAGTTCTAGTGGAGACCTAGTGGAGAGATAGGTGAAAGGGTGAGATGGACTATCTGTTGTGACTATAGTGATGCATTCAATGCATCTGGCAAACATTGGAGTTGTCAATGAGGATTTCACAGTCAAGGCAAGGCTAATTCAAATTCATTTAGGGGTCTTCTTCAACAGGGATTGCGCAGTGGAGGCAGGCTGTCAGGAGGCAAGAAATTGGTGCATAGATATGCAAATTTCCGCATGACAATGTGTAATGATTATTGATTGTATTGAGAGCTTGATGTGCTAAGCTTTGTATGAGATTATTAAATGATCCATTGATATACATAATGTATGATAGTTGGAGTTTTTAGCTTTAAGCTTTCCGTTTAAAAAACTATGTTATTTGTGATTGAATTTATTCACATGTGTTTGCAATTGAGTTTAAAATTTCCACAATTTTAACAGTGGAAGGATTCTGTATTTAGCAAGAAGATAAATATTTTTAGTCAGGAGAATTCGGTAATACATCAGTATTAATAAATTTCTACAGTAACCATAAAAATAAGTGAAAGGGAATGCCAATACAAAAAACATATGAAACTAGTTAAGAGGTAGTGAACGAAGAAGAATTTGGTTCATACGATACCTCATGAATTCACTATCACTTAAGAGGATTTTAGGTGCAATGAAGGGAAAAAATTGCAATATAACATTCAAAAGAAGAAACAAGAGCTTACTATTAAGGAATCAATTCGATAAGCATGATTCCTTCGGCCAAAGATAGTCCCTGAAATGATCAAATTCATAATTCCATGACTCTACAAGAGATACACATTCGAAACTAGAGTTTCATGCGAGAGATTCACATGAAGATGAATGAACTGGAAAAGATTCATGAATCCAAGCAGAAGTAAAATATTTGAAATTTGAAAGATCACATCTGAGATACCACACATTTTTCAAAAATAAATTTTCATCGAGTGAAACCATGCAAAGAGAAGGATTATGTAGGAAAAACAACATCTGACTTAGTTCAGGGAGCTTACCGGAGTCACAATATCCTGACATAACCATCAACAGAAGTTGAAGTGCCTCGATTCCCTGGCAGGCCTCGAAACTTTTCAGGATTGTAAAATCAAATTTTGAAGATTGAACTAGATCATGCATGGTTTGACGACAACTACTACCACTGATTTCAATAAGGCCACTGCTCACTAGATGAAAACCATCTATGCCACTGATTTTACCAAATTTTCCAACTTCAAAAACTAGGTTACTCAAGTCAAAATATTCTTCTCATTGCAAATTCAAAGATGAAAAAATCGGGGAAATTTCATGAAAATGTTGATTTGAAGAGTTGTCTTCATGCGAGAGAAGATATGATGAGGGCTAGGAAAGGTACTCAAATATTTTATTGCTTTCATTTGCATCATGGATAATCTCACTAACTTGTGCCAATTGAGAGGTTAAACCATCAAGTGACATACTTGAAGAACATGGAGTATCTCGATCACAAGTAGATTCATTGCAGATGGTAGAGCATAAGGGATAGTGAGATGAAGAGGAAGTTTTGGTAAACACATCTTCTTTGAACGAATCTGATTTTGGATCTAAAGTAAAATCTTCATGAGCAACTAAAATATCAACTGATACACCTGGGAATCATGATTGCATACATCAACAAAGTCATCATAATTGAAATGATTATTTACCAAGGCTACATATTGATCGAAAGAATTAATTACATCTGATTATACGTTCATAATGACATGTAACTGTGACTTATTTAAATTATGTAATTAAGAAAATAAAATTATTACTGTAAGCCTTTCTTCATGGGTTTCATGAGAAAGTGATTTTATTTTAGTTAGCTCCCATTGAGAGCATTAAGATTTTTCATTTAAGTCAAAGATTCACTGTCATGTATGAATATCTATTATTGATCACATGTCAATATATACGAGTCTATCAAATGTCTAGTAGCCTCCAAATACAAGCACAATACTCCTCTTCCATGTCGGCTTCAAATAAAGATAATAAATATCATGTCGGATCACATTATGGGACACATTGATAGTAATGTTATCTCAATTGTAGTGGAAAATAACTATATATATGCGGCTAGGGTCACCACAGAAGTTCAGATTTTATCTCAAGAAAAGTGAGTGTGATCAAATTTCGTATTATAGCACAAAATTTAGGTGAAATTACAGTGGCATTTTCCTCACTGTCTCTACATAATATATCAGTGTATTTTGGTGGAATATTTGTAATCATTTACACTACTTCCACAATTAAGGTTTCGGTGGTGTTTCAAGGAGAATCCTGATGCACGCTGCTACTTGATGTTGTATTGATGTTATAATATGATGCACGATGCCTCAATGGCATGATGTCTTATAGAAAGTCAAGGAATCACAATAAAATGATATATCAATGTGTTTTTTATGCTACTACAATGATAACCTTGCATGGAAATGTTCCAATGCCATATACAGTTCCTTGGAGAGATGATATTAGTGAACGAAAGAATGAAGAGGAAGGTTGACTGTGTCTTGGTCTTGGAGTGGCTACTAGGTCAAGTGTCATGGTCTTGGTATTCGTCAATTGGAATCTCTATAAGAATAATTAGTGCAGATTTTTCCCTCAAAGAGTGGGAGGTTTTGGCCCTAGATCATAGCCTACATGATGTGTCTCTTGTGTATTTTATGTTCATGCATTTGTTATTGTTTGATGAAGAAGAACACTAATAAATTAAGAAGAAGAAGATCCTAATCTAGAGAAGTAAAAATAATTCACAAATATTCACTAAGAAATAGAAATCACATAATGCTATTGCCCTATATTAGAGCTAAGGTGGTAAAGTCAAAGGGAGGGCATATAATCAAAGAGATACTCAAGGATTGAGTTTCAAGAAAGGGATCTAAGCAAGTAAATGGTCATCAAAGAAAATTTATGGATCTAAAAATCAAGGTAACTAGAATTCTACACTAGCAAGAATGTGTGATCGTATAGTCCTTAGCAAAGGACCAAAAATACCCTCATCAAGACGAATATATCTACAAATAAAGACAGTGTAAAGTACAACCATCCAATAAAAATGATTTCAAGGAAAAATATAACATAATATTGAAGAAAGTCAAAAATTTAGAATAATTACTGATCTACACTCATTCCCCACTGAGGAAGTCTAAGTATCATGAAGGCTAGAAGGCTAAAAAGTATTTCCATCAAAATATTCAAGGAAAGTTACCTATCGTTGCAACAATGATCTCATATTTATCCTTAATCATCCAAGGAAGCAACAAAACATCTCATTAATCACCATCGAAAGGGAACTCATATCTAAAGGCTTTGACATCATAAAAGGAGCAATATCATTCATTGAAGAAGGACTGTTCATTTGGAAGAATATCATCCAAAGGGAGATTAAATCATCATCAAAGTGATCAAGATGAATATTTCATCTTCATTTAACAAGTAAGTATCTTTTATTCTATAATAAAATTTGATAAAATGACTTTGTGTTTGCAAGGAGATATATAAGCTGGTTGGTTCATCGAAATTCCTTGCATCAAAAAGGAGGATAGATATAGTCCTTGAAGAAATTGAAGTCATTAAAATCTATGGAAAAGTATCTGAAGGTCAAGTATTGTCTAAATACATGGAAAGGGATCAAAGGATTCTTATGAAATAAAACAAAGGTCCTCTCATCCCTATATATAGCAGGATTGGAGATATTAGAGAGATATGTGATAAGCCTAAACAAATATTCTTTGAAAATGTTGTAAAGAAGGTCATACCACTTAGACCTGATCTACATAAAAGTTGAAGGGATATCTTCATAGAATCTCAATTGTGAGATCTAGGATAATCATCACTATTCTAACTGATGAACAAGACAACAAATGTCCATGGAACAAGGAATTTAACTCATTCAACAACTTATGGTTTCAGTGATAGATAGAAGAAGAAAAGTTGAGGGCAATGGTGTTGAAGGTTAAAGGACTCAAACATTTTCAAAAAGGAAAGGAAATTTTAGAAAATTTGGTCCTTAGAAAATATAGAAGAGCATAACTAAGATTCAATTCTATGGAAAAGTTGTGGACATTATAGAAAGGAAGTTCATATCACTAGAAAGATGGAGGAAGCTGAAGAGAAGCCCGAGGAAAGAGGGAGTAAGATATATTTTAAGATAATCTCCATCACAAAAGGTCTTATCATGGCTCCTAAATATTTTATAGGATATGTCTAGAATAAATAATAAGATTCAGTTGGCATCATGGAAGAATTAGAAACAAAACCTCATGAAATCACCATGGGAAATCATGAAATATAAATGAAACAAAATCGATGGCAGTCAATAATGAAGGATATGGCTCTTGGGAACCTCATTGGAAATTGAAGGAAAGGAAGAAGTCATCCAGGATAAGGCTCATCATACATCAAGTAAAAAAAAAACATTTTCTAGATAGGGATATGTAAGGTCCTCAAGATTCTCTGATGGAATCCTCATCGAATAATTCACTAATCTAGAGAGGAAGCAAGTGTTTCATCGGGAACTCCAACTTGTGGAATTTATGGGATGATGTTATGATGAAATAAGAGATGAAGCAGATCAAAGGATTGATATATTTTCAATCAAGGAAGCTACTGAAATATGCTGAGATGACCTAAAGATAAATGATGTATGTATGCTTGTGTTTAATATTAAAATGATATATGGTTGTAGGTAACATGGATCACTAATTCTATCTTGAGAAGAATGATCAAAGAAAAATAATCTCCTCCTATGAAAGGTTGCCGGAAGTCATGGTTCGCACTAGATGAAATAAATATAATATGTTCTTAAATAGAGTATGAAGTGGTTGACTACAATCAAGGAACTCTGATTAGAAGATCTTGGGAATGAAATGTTTGAAGAAAGGAAGGAAGAGATCATGAGACAAGCAACCATGGTAAAGATATTCAACATCCAAGAATACCAAGAATATTTGACTAGGAAATCTCCTAGAAAGATATGAAGACTCTAATGGAAGTCTGAAATCATGGAGACCCTTAACAATAGATATACTTGGGAGATATTTCAACATGTAGGAAGGATGGTGATTCCTACAGGAAGATGTCATGACGAAAGACCATCACAAAGGTAATTTTGATTTAAGTGTTCATTTCTTATTTTAAACAATATCTGGATGGGTTTATGCAGAGTTTCCAAAGGAAAGTGGACGTATTCCACCATTGATAACCATGTGGAAGGATGAAAGATCCTAGAAGAAACATGGTATGAAGAAAGCATCATGACATGAAGCAAGGACAAATGACTAATGATGGATTGCTTTCTGATGAAAGGAATTATGACATGACTCATGGATGAAAGTGATGGATGGTATGTACCTTATGAAGAAGCCACACAAGATGAAGACTCCTATACAAAGAAATTCATGACATTAAAGGAAGGATCTCTTCAAGTAGATCATTGAGGGGCTGATGTAGGTCCCTAATTAAGAGGGAGAGATAGACACATGATTCTGGTCTTCACCTGGGAAGATAGAATAGAGGATTGGGTAATCATCTATCATATGACACTCTTTGAGGATGAGATATGGCATCCAAGATAAGAGTAGTCATGGAATGATATTCTTTGAGGACTGACTATACAAGATAAGAATAGTCCAAAGAATATCATACTCTATGAACACCAGGGTGGAGTATGTACCTTGAGAGACAATGATTCTGGTGTCTATGAAATGTTGGTATCACCAGCTGTTACACAGCAATTTGTCACCATCCCTGCAATCCCCATCTCGCCCATTGGAGGGATGTTTCTGTGACCAATAAGCAGTGTCATGCCTTGCAAATACCATCATTGCATCCCTTTCCATGAGGAAAACATTTCTTCTGTTGATCATTTCCTGAGCAGACCCCTAAAAACACTCGTTTTTGCCTTGGCGCTGGTAGCCCGTTATGTACTCGCGCCAATGGGGGAAAATTAACACTGAGCCCGTGCCAATTGGCGCTTTGTCCCAGTGTTGCACCCGCGCCAATCTATTTATGGAAAGTTTTTTAAAAAAGGAGGCGAAGTTTTGATTACAACAACTTCGTGGATGAGTCATCAGGAGTGGTTTCGACTGAATAACCACGGCCTTCCTCCTTTGGCCTCTTGTTTCCACCATATGGGGAACCTCCCAAAGGATAAGGCCTCCCTTCCACTATTGTAGGGATCCCAACCTCCTCCTCTCCTCTATAAATATAGCCTTCATCCATTGATGAAGGGGCTGAAGGGCTGAAAGGCTGAATAACGAGTTCCAAAGAGTGGCAGAATTTCTAAGTTCCCAAGAGCTTTCATGCTGCAAAAGCCTTCTTGATTCCCTAAGGCCAAATCCAAGCAAGGACACTATTGTAAAGTATCCGGAGAGAGAGGCTTGTCCCATCCCTGACAGGATTTTCCGAGACATGTTGTGCTGACAACCCGCTAAAGGAGAGTGCTGCGTCGAAGCTTTGGTTGTATTCTTCATTTAACTCTTTAATGATAAGCGACTATTGGTTATGGTTCCACTCTTGTTCTTGATTATGTTCATGAGTTATATCCTCTTCGACTGATATATAGTTGTATATACTGGATTTTATGCTTGCGTTTGTGTTGTTTCTTGGATGTGCAGGTGTCCGATCACGGAGATCGTGAGGATTGTGATCTGCCAGGGCAAAGGAACGGGAGCACCACCTCTTCTACAAATGACAGCGTTGGATTCCGTAAGCCTTCCTCGCAAGTCGGTTTATTTACAATTAGGAACCCTATAATCGTAGCGTGTTCGATTGTCGCTAGACCCTCGATCCGTCAGTAGGACCGCCCATCCGCGTAGGATTTACCTCAACAATTTGGCGACTCCACCGGGGACTCAACTTGTTGTTTGATTTGTAAGCTTGCGTACGGAGCCCGAAGTACAAACCTGCGTATAGCCTTCGAAACGCTTTTCTCCGGCACTGCGAAGTAGATCAACGCTCGGTCACCAATCTCTCGGGTTTAGTCGGAAATCGAACCCCTTTGAGCATTGTCTTGTCTTTTCGGTTGATTCTTGATTCTCCTTGCTTGATTGGTTTTTTTGGGTTGGCTCTTTTGTGTTTGGCTTTTGGTTCAGCCCTAGAGGATCAGATCTGACCTCTGCTTTTCCGGATTTTCGCCTTTTCATAGTTGGCTTGATTGGCGCAGTTTCCACCCTGATAGTCGCGCCAATTGGCGCGGGTTTCCAGTTCATCACTCGCGCCATCCCCTATCTGGCGCGGATTACAGCCAGACAGTCGCGCCATATTCTATAGGTGCTAGGGTTTACCCTTGTTCGGAAGCTTCTTTTGGTTAGTACTTTTCTTCTGGGTTTGTTTTGGATTTTGCTTGAAGTGGTGAGTCTGGTTTTGGTTGGGAGAAATTCTTTGTTTTTTCATTTTCAGGCGTTGGCGCTACTTGTCAATGTACAAGTCGAGCCAATTTCAGGATGTATGAAAATTGAGACTTTTTCCCTAAATCCTTCACCAGTGTCTCTTTCCCTTCCGATCTTTTCACTATATGAGCATAGATTACATTGCTCATTGGTTGGAATGTCTTCTTTCCATGATTGTTTTATGTAAAATGGAATGAATGCCTTGTTTTGATCTCTTGCTTTGGAAGTCCTCTTCGTGTTTGACCTCATATGTTTTGTCGCCTTTTGAGGGATTTCGTTACAAAGTGTTTGAAACAACGATTGCATTCTTAGTGTTTGTTTGCATCCCTTTTGCTTTCATCCTTTCATTAAGGAGATTTGTGTTTTTTTAGTTTTCGTCTCATAGTTTTCTTTTCGTTAAAATGCATTAGATCACATTGCATTGAAAGGGATTTTTTGAGATCCATCATTGAACTTAGATTACATTGTTTAGTGATTGAAAACTAGAAATCGCTTTGATTGCATTCTCTTTTATTAAAATCATGCATTAAGTAGATTCTCATTTCATCTAAAAATGCATTGAGTGCATTCTTATAATTTGAAAAGGAAAAGGAAATTGTGCATAGATTACAATTGCATAGTTTTCGAAAAAGAGAATTTTGCATAGATTACATTGCATTATTCGCATTGTTGAATGTTTGAAATTTCTTTTGGATAGTGAAAGTCATCTAGTTTGGAAAAGTTTCGTTTTCAGTGTTGTTGTTTGTTGCATCATTGTTTGAAAGCTCTTCCCTTAACTAGATAGCATTCATCGAATTGAAAAGTTTTCTTTTCTCATATAGATGCATACAGGAGATTGTCATATGACATACGGTAAGGCCTTGCAACCGAAACATAATTGAAGATCAACCATAAAATTTACTCAATTTACCTAAGGAAGCATTGAAACATTAACGAAACATTTAGAGGTCTAGGCTAGAGACGTGTTCCTCGGCTTCAACCTAGTAGCCGGCTGCTCGCTGGCTTTAGACAGCACTAGTACGGACTTGCGCTCCCCGTACCGCCGCGTATATAAAGGGAGACCCCTATAGGTTTTCAATCCTTTATCCACAGGAAGCCGAGTCTGCCGCCCTATACCCGTGATACACCGAACACAGCATTCGGGGAGACTACCTGCACGTACGGAAAATCCTTGGTCGATTTCTGTTTCATTTTTGAAACCAAGGTGTATATTGCAGTTCACGGATATTTGGTACACCCTTTGGCCTAGTATTCCTGAGTATTCATTCGATCTTTTTTGACTCTTTAAATTTGAAAAGGTCATCAAGCGCTTGTCCTTTCACGCTTGTTTCCAATCTGAAAGTGATAGAGTCATATTTTTCCCGTTTCTCGACTCTTAAAAGATGAAACGGTAGAGTTTTGTTTCAATGTTTTAAAAATTAACTTCCCACGAAATATTCCTGGTTAAAGTTAGTTTCCTTAGGTGTGCTTGCTCACACGTTTCGATGGAAAATTTTCCTGACCACTAACCATAACCTCTCTCCGATGGGCACTGTATCCTTTCTCCTGGAAATGTTGGTGCTCCTTATATGGCAACGTTGTCCTCCACAAGCTAAATCGTTGTCGTTTATTTTGGTTGTCTTCAACCCTGTGGGTCCCAAATGTCTCTGCCCACACCGCTCTCCAATTCTAAATGTAACATGTTGATTCCAAGGTGGACCTCCCCCTCTTCTCGTTTCTCGCGTCCCCTTTCTACTCTCACCTCGGTGAAAGTCCGGATTCGAGTAAACTGTGTGAAGCCAAGAAGAAGAAGAATAAGACAAAGAAGAAGAAGTCAGATAAAGGAGAGGCTAGCTCTGTGGCGATTGCGCCTAAGAAGTCTCTTCTTGACAAACCTTCCAACCCTCCACGGAAAGTCAAGTTCCCTTGCATGTTGTGCACAGGAGACCACCTTCTTCGAGATTGCCCTGGCATTCCCAAGGTACTCGAAGTATGGTCTAACGGTCGCCCACCGTTGCCTTTGGCTTTCAGAAGTCAGGTTGGGGGAACGTCTTCAGCTACTGCTGGTAAGACTCTTAAGAAGCAGGGTAAGATTACTAATCCCTGTAAATTGTGTGAAGGGCACCATGCCATTCACCTTTGTCCGTATATGGATGAAGCCAAGCGAGTCTTGGACCACTCAACCGTTTATACACCATGCCTCCCAGCTGGTTATAAACGGATTTCTTTGAGTCTTCCACCTGTTGATGCCATGATTGGTCAAGATTCATCCTTGTTCGATCCCACTCCCTCAGAAATTCAAATTCAGGAATCCGTTCCCGACCAACCATTGGTCGTGGGATCGGTTGAGCTAGCCCCGTCAGCGGTGCACCAGGTATTTTCCATTGATAGTGGACCTCACACCCCTCATATTCTTCTGGTTTCTTCAGATTCTTCGAACTTGGAGAAAGATTCTCCTATCCCTATATCTCAAGAAGTTGCTCCTCCACCTCCCGTGATGGAGGTCCCAGAGGATACTCCACCATCCTTCGAGATGGAGGTCGTGGAGGATGCTCCTTCTTCTTCCGTAACACCAGGGGAAGACCATCTCGATTCGATGGTATCCCCTCCAAGTAGTTTGGTCACTTCCTTTGATTGGAGTCGATTTGCAGGATATTGCCTTCCGTCTTATGTGCCTTTCGAGATCACAGTACAGGCTTTTGGTTTGGTCGTACCTAGCACCATTATAGACGAAGGCGCATCTGTTAGTGTTCTATCCTTAACTACTTGGCAAGATTTTGGCTCGCCGCCGCTTGCGCCTGTTACGCAGAATCTATTGGAATTTAACAGAAGAACGAGTCAACCATTAGGGATCCTTCCATAGTTAGCTATTACTTTGGGAGGCAAAAATGTCCATATGGACGTGATGGTTGTTCCAAGCCCCTTGGATTTTAATCTGCTTTTGGGGCGCGATTACACCTATGCCATGGGAGCGCTTGTCTCCTCCCTCTTTCGTGTGATGTGCTTTCCACATGAAGGAAGGATCGTGACCATTGATCAACTTTTGTTCTTTGGTCCTGATGTGGCAGCTGGCTTGCCATCATCCCTTCTTGTTTTTTATCCACCTGTTGTATCTGCCCCACCGCAGGTCAACTATGTGGCTACCTACCCTATGCATGTTCGATGATGATGCGAGTCGTGCATCGAGTCTTTCGAAGAACGTGGGTCCGTCTTCGGGATGTTTTTCCTTCCATCGGGAGTGGAACTCTTAGAAGCGATGACTTCTTGTTCATTATGATGAGGTCATCGTAGCATGGTTCTTTTCTTGTGTCAAGCTCCTTAAAAAGTGAAACAAGGTCTTTCGGAGCAGAGTTCCTTGTCTTGATTCAAGCTCCTTAAAAAATGAAACAAGGTTGTCGGAGCAAAGTTCATTTTCTTGTGTCAAGCTCCTTAAAAAATGAAACAAGGTCTGCTGGAGCATAGTTCCTTGTCTTGTGTCAAGCTCCTTAAAAAATGAAACAAGGGTGTCTGAGGACAATTCTTTTAATGTGTCAACCTCGTTAAAATAATGAAACATGTTCCCGTTCAATTCGAGTCTTTGCTAAGATCTCGTAAAATCCCAGTCGAGTCTTTCTCTTGATCTCGTAATTTGAACCCTCACTCCATCTGCCTTTCATATGGACTAAAGCTTGGGGGGCATGTACCTCAAATTGAGTCACCATGCTGGGGGCATGCTTACTTTTTCAAGCATAGTTTGTTTCCGTTCAAGCTTGTGTAAAAATGAAACCGGTTTCAAGCATAATTTATCTTTGTTTCAAGCTTGTGTAAAAATGAAACCAAATTCAAGCAGAGTTTCTTGATTACAAGCTTTTGTAAAAATGAAACCATCCCCATTTTACCTCTTGTGATTGTCATTTTATCAGCCTGTTTTTGCCAGATGAGTCTTGGTTTTCTCATTCCATCGTCCCTATCTGATTGGCCGATCATATGCCTTCACTTGGTTGTTTTACCCGTTCCTGAGGAACCGCTGCGATGAGTGGTCTTGTTAGCTTGACTCCTTAACCTTTACTTGTTTTGGCGGTTCCACATTCTACACAGACCGATGGGCTACCCCTTATGCCACTCGTTCCTCGGGGAGGGAGTCATCTTTCAGCTCTTTTCTGACTCTCTAAACATGAAAAGATTGCCGAGGCCCTTGTCGTTTCGATCTCGTTAAAGTGGACACGAACCGACATCTACCCAGTATACGTTTACCCCTTTTGCGGGCTGGGATGGATTATTTACGAAAAAGGAATACCCTAGCCTATCGTGACTAGGAGGTTTTCTCGGATATTATTTTCTACCTTTTCGGGTCCGGGGAACTATCTACGAAAAGGGACCGCTGGAGTTTACTTTTCTGCTGTCTTTTCAAACTCTCTAAATATGAAAAGACGTCGAGTTATTCCTTTGTCAGACTCGTTAAACCCTGATGACATCGGATTCAGTCGAAATGACGTTATTCGAGTCGCTCCTTCCTAGGGCTCGTTAAATGTACTAGGATGGGTTCATCCAAAAGATGAACTTATATGACAAGCATATGATATCCTCTTCAAGCTTGTGTAAAAATAAAGAGGTACTCGCCAAGCATGGTGGGGAAACTGGAACCAACATCATTGTCGTGTCGGCAGTATGTCGCTCTTGAACATGGCACTTGTCTGCATTCGTGTCAGGTTGGGGACATCTCATCTCGTTTTTCACTTGCCTCTGTGGGTTTGGGTAATCCCTTTTGACCTCTCATCTGCTCTTTGCCTCGTCACCATGACCTTTGATCCGTTGATGTCAACATCGCCAACCACCGTCAGGCCTAATATGTTCAAGAGAAGTTGACCCATGCAAGTATCAACCTTTCCTCTCGATTCTCATATGATACTGATTCACAAAAACATCATGTTCCTCTCCGTCTCGTGTCATGATGTGGAAACATTATGCTCACCTTCGACTAAGGTCACTTTTGTCGATTTCGTACCATTATCCGTAGAAGTCGATCTAGAGACTCCCTTCTGGTACCTTGGAGCCTGCATGCCTCAATGGCAGGTTCTTCGCATTCGATGTGAGGTTTTCATTATTGGCCTCCGATCGAGTGATTCTGTGGGTGTTCGACATCAGCTCACTGTTCACATGATGTAGATTGTACCTGTAGTACCTTGAGGACCATTGACATTAATGGTGGTACCTCTCGCATCTGTTAACAACTTTCATTATTGGCTGGTAATCAGACGATGTTCTTGCATGTTCGACTTTAGCTCACATATTCACATGCT
This sequence comes from Pinus albicaulis, assembly GCA_034641835.2. NCBI lineage: Eukaryota > Viridiplantae > Streptophyta > Pinopsida > Pinales > Pinaceae > Pinus > Pinus albicaulis. The sequence continues at coordinate 432,500,267 of CM076574.1, read as the reverse complement.
TGAACTTGTACTTTGTTCGGGTCGAGATGGAGCGCAAGACCCTGGATTGTGTCTGTTGTAATACAGGCTGCGATATTGTGGATTATTATTTACATGACTCACTGATTGGATGGCTACGACCATACCTGAGTCTATTTATCAATCCCCTCTGGATGGCTGCGTCCATGCCTTGGATCTCTAGTATGGTATACTCTGTCATGGATGGCTGCGCCCATACCACGCATATATATCATGTATCTGAGACATCAGTTGTACTTCACTCCACAGGTTTTCTGATGGCAGTGTTTTCAGTCGGCATGTTCTCGTAAAGCATTTCACCCCTCTCTCTTTCGGGCCTCATGCTTTAGGGGGCATCTGTTACATAGCAATTTGTCACCATCCCTGCAATCCCCATCTCGCCCATTGGAGGGTTGTTTCTGTGACCAATAAGCAGTGTCATGCCTTGCAAATACCATCATTGCATCCCTTTCCATGAGGACAACATTTCTTCTGTTGATCATTTCCTGAGCAGACCCCTAAAAACACCTGTTTTTGCCTTGGCGCTGGTAGCCCGTTATGTACTCGCGCCAATGGGGGAAAATTAACACTGAGCCCGCACCAATTGGCGCTCTGTCCCAGTGTTGCACCCGCGCCACTCTGTTTATGGAAAGTTTTTTAAAAAAAGAGGCGAAGTTTCGATTACAACAACTTCGTGGATGAGTCATCAGGAGTGGTTTTGACTGAATAACCACGGCCTTCCTCCTTTGGCCTCTTGTTTCCACCATATGGGGAACCTCCCAAAGGATAAGGCCTCCCTTCCACTATTGTAGGGATCCCAACCTCCTCCTCTCCTCTATAAATATAGCCTTCATCCATTGATGAAGGGGCTGAAGGGCTGAATGGCTGAATAACGAGTTCCAAAGAGTGGCAGAATTTCTAAGTTCCCAAGAGCTTTCATGCTGCAAAAGCCTTCTTGATTCCCTAAGGCCAAATCCAAGCAAGGACACTATTGTCAAGTATCCGGAGAGAGAGGATTGTCCCATCCCTGATAGGATTTTCCGAGACATGTTGTGCTGACGACCCACTAAAGGAGAGTGCTGGGTCGAAGCTTTGGTTGTATTCTTCTTTTAACTCTTTAATGATAAGCGACTATTGGTTATGGTTCCACTCTTGTTCTTGATTATGTTCATGAGTTATATCCTCTTCGACTGATATATAGTTGTATATACTGGATTTTATGCTTGCGTTTGTGTTGTTTCTTGCATGTGCAAGTGTCCGATCACGGAGATCGTGAGGATTGTGATATGCCAGGGAAAAGGAACGGGAGCACCACCTCTTCTACAAACGACAACGTTGGATTCCAGGTAAGCCTTCCTCGCAAGTCGGTTTATTTACAATTAGGAACCTGCACTGTAGCGTGTTCGATTGTTGCTAGACCCGATCTGGGCTAGTAGGGATCGCCTCTGTCCGCAGAGGGGATTTACCTCCTCAACACCAGCATTGTGGTATGATCATATGGATAAGGTTGTTAGTCAAGGCCGTGATATGTGACAATGTCGATTAATATGATGCTAGAAAGATGGTTTACCAATTTGATTCTTCTTATGATAAATTATTCATATTGATAATGACTAAGTACCATTATGAATACCTCCCTAGTTAAGAGGGAGTGTTGAAAACTGTAACTAGGTTTGGTCTACATAATGACATGTAACTGTGACTTACGTAAATGATGTAATGAAGAAAATAAAATTATTATTGTAAGCCTTGTTTCATGGGTTTCATGAGCAAGTGATTTTATTTTAGTTAGCTCTCATTGAGAGCATTAGGATTTGTCATTTAAGTCAAAGAGTCACTTTCATGTATGAAGAGATATTCTTGACCAGATTTCAATGTATATGAGTATATAAAATGTCTAGTGGCCATCCAAAGACAAGCATGGTACTCCTCTTCCATGACGACTTCGAATAAAGATAATAAATATCATGTCAGCTCACATTATGGGACACATCTATTCGATGGTAATTTCGACTCAATTTTAGGGGAAAACCACTATATATATTTGGCTAGGGTCACCAAAAAAAGAAATAATTTTGGTCATCTATCTCACTAATTTTAGGATTGGATAACAATTTGAGGTATACAATTCGGTCATCTATCTCACTAATTTTCACCCCTATGAGCATCACCCGATGCAATGAGTGCTAAGTGGACTATTCAAAACTCATGAGAAATTAGTTAGTTACGACTACCTCTCATAGAAATGGTCATAGATGAATGACTAAATTAACGTAGTTGAATCCAAAAAATGATATCTAATATAATGCACTGCAGAAACCCGTCATACTTGAAATACTAAGAGTAAAGGGATCTCTTCTTGAATGGTTCATGAGGCACAATAGTTGCTAAGGTTTTGCAAATGGGGTAACAAGTTAAGTGGGCTTGATTGTGAGGAAAACTCCACAGTTAAGCGCGCTTGAGCCAGAGGAGTTTTGGGATGGGTGACCTCTCGGGAAGTCTTGGTTACCGGGTGCAAGCCTCGTAAGTGATGATTGACGCTATGTGATTCATTTCACTAGTTTCAATCCCACTTTTTCACCCCTGTGAGCATCACTCGATGCAATGAGTGCTAAGTGGAATATTCAAAAATCATGAGAAATTAGTCAGTTATGACTACCTCTCATGGAAATGGTCATAGATGAATGACTAAATTAATGCATTTGAATCCCAGGGGTACAATAGTTGCCAAGGTTTTGAAAATGGGGTAGCAAGCTAAGTGGGTTTGATTGTGGGGAAAACTCCACAGTTAAGCGCGCTTGAGCCAGAGGAGTTTTGGGATGGGTGACCTTCCGGGAAGTCTTGGTTACCAAAAGCAAGCCCCGGAAGTGATGATTGACACTATGTGATTCATTTCACTAGTTTCAATACCACTTTTTTACCCCTGTGAACATCACCCGATGCAATGAGTGTTAAGTGGACTATTCAAAAATTATGAGAAATTAGTCAGTTACGAATACCTCTCATGGAAATGGTCATAGATACCCCTCATACTTAAAATAATAAGAGTAAAGGGATCTCTTCTTGAATGGTTCATGAGGCACAATAGTTGCTAAGGTTTTGCAAATGGGGTAGCAAGATAAGTGGGCTTGATTGTGGGGAAAACTCCACAGTTAAGCGCGCTTGAGCCAGAGGAGTTTTGGGATGGGTGACCTCTCGGGAAGTCCTGGTTACCGGGTGCAAGCCTCAGAAATGATGATTAATGCTATGTGATTCATTTCACTAGTTTCAATCCCACTTTTTCACCCCTGTGAGCATCACCCGATGCAATGAGTGCTAAGTGGACTATTCAAAAATCATGAGAAATTAGTCAGTTACGACTACCTCTCATGGAAATGGTCATAGATGAATGACTAAATTAACGCAGTTGAATCCCAAAAATGATATATAATATAATGCACTGCGGAAACCCCTCATACTTAAAATACTAAGAGTAAAGGGATCTCTTCTTGAATGGTTGATGAGGCACAATAGTTGCTAAGGTTTTGCAAATGGGGTAACAAGCTAAGTGGGCTTGATTATGGGGAAAACTCCACAGTTAAGCACGCTTAAGCCAGAGGAGTTTTGGGATGGGTGACCTCCCGAGAAGTCCTGGTTACCGAGTGCAAGCCCCGGAAGTGATGATTGACGCTATGTGATTCATTTCACTTGTTTCAATCCCACTTTTTCACCCCTGTGAGCATCACTTGATGCAATGAGTGCTAAGTGGACTATTCAAAAATCATGAGAAATTAGTCAGTTACAACTACCTCTCACGGAAATGGTCATAGATGAATGACTAAATTAACGTAGTTGCATCCCAAAAATGATATCTAATATAATGCACTACGGAAACCCCTCATACTTAAAATACTAAGAGTAAAGGGATCTCTTCTTGAATGGTTCATGAGGCACAATAGTTGCTAAGGTTTCGCAAATGGGGTAGCAAGCTAAGTGGGTTTGATTGTGGGGAAAACTCCACAGTTAAGCGCGCTTAAGCCATAGGAGTTTTGGGATGGGTGACCTCCTGGGAAGTCTTGGTTACCGGGTGCAAGCCCCAGAAGTGATGATTGACACTATGTGATTAATTTCACTAGTTTCAATCGCACTTTTTCACCCTTGTGAGCATCACCTGATGCAATGGGTGCTAAGTGAACTATTCAAAAATCATGAGAAATTAGTCAGTTATGACTACCTCTCATGGAAATGGTCATAGATGCATGACTAAATTAACACAGTTGAATCCCAAAAATGATATCTAATATAATGAACTGCGGAAACCCCTCATACTTAAAATAATAAGAGTGAAGGGATCTCTTCTTGAATGGTTCATGAGGCACAATAGTTGCTAAGGTTTTGCAAATGGGGTAGCAAGCTAAGTGGGCTTGATTGTGGGGAAAACTCCGCGCTTGAGCCAAAGGAGTTTTGGGATGGGTGACCTCTCAAGAAGTCTTAGTTACCGGGTGCAAGCCCCGGAAGTGATGATTTACGCTATGTGATTCGTTTCACTAGTTTCAATCCCACTTTTTCACCCCTGTGAGCATCACCCGATGCAATGAGTGCTAAGTGGACTATTAAAAAATCATGAGAAATTAGTCAGTTATTACTACCTCTCATGGAAATGGTCATAGATGAATGACTAAATTAACGCAGTTGAATCCCAAAAATGATATCTAATATAATGCACTGCGGAAACCCCTCATACTTAAAATAATAAGAGTAAAAGGATCTCTTCTTGAATGGTTCATGAGGCACAATAGTTGCTAAGGCTTTGCAAATGGGGTAGCAAGCTAAATGGGCTTGATTGTGGGAAAAACTCCATAGTTAAGCACGCTTGAGCCAGAGGAGTTTTGGGATGGGTGACCTCTCGGGAAGTCCTAGTTACCGGGTGCAAGCCCTAGAAGTGATGATTTACGCTATGTGATTCATTTCACTAGTTTCAATCCCACTTTTTAACCCCTATGATCATCACCTGATGCAATGAGTGCTAAGTGGACTATTCAAAAATCATCAGAAATTAGTCAGTTACGACTACCTCTCATGGAAATGGTCATAGATGAATGACTAAATTAATGCAGTTGAATCCCAAAAATGATATCTAATATAATGCACTGCGGAAAACCCTCATAAGATATATGAGTTTTCAGATGGGTAAGACAACAAGAAATTCGAATGCTATCTCAGGAAAACATAGTGATCACAATGTGTATTATACATGTTACAAAATATATTGTCGCATTCCTTAGTTCTTATCCCAAGTGTCGTCTTTTGTGTCGATCATGTCAAAAACGTCGCAAAGTAACAAAAGTTGTATAATCTTGTTCATCCTAGACAATATGCTTATAACATCCCTGAAGACCTAAAAGAGAAATGCCTTGAAGAATTTTTGCAGAGTTCGTAAAAAACCTTGTTTTGCAAGCCCAATGCAATCCTCCCCTTTATAAGTTCACGCTTGTCACCATGTCCCTATCACGTGAACAACGCTGCCAGCACGGGAATTTAGTAGTAAAGTTGCACTAGTCCTATTTAGGTAGGTTGTCCAAAAATGGACCAGAAGCTTCAACCTCTAGAATTATCGAGAATGAAGTTATGGTACTTGTTGGTTGAGGATATGGTCAAATACTCCCATGTTTTGCCCTTGATATTATCTCAAAATATTTTTTCCTTAGAGATAATACCTTTCCCCCTCATTAGTGGATCCTTAAGCTCCTCAACTCTACCATCAGAGAGTGCCATACTAGTGAGTCTTGGTTGGTCATTGCTGGTTGCCTTACTTCTGCCTAATTCCTCCCATATGCTGCCGATTTGACGAAGAAGGAGAAGAAATTGAAGAGCATGGCTTGGACTTGGATTACCACTTTGAAGGATGCATTTAACATCAAGGCACTGGTTGTAAGATTTCCTTTGATCATTTTATAATACAAAGTATACTTTGCTGCCCATAAATATGTTAATATTAATTGGTTTAGCATGATACTCCTTGCTCTGTCATGTAGTTTTCTTTGAAACACATATACTATGTATTTTTCGTCTTTTGTCATGTGATCTTATTTAGAGGTATTTAGACGTAGAAAACATAGTGAAGAATGAGCCTAGAAGTGGAAGGATCAACATCGACGCCGAGGAAACAACTACATAAGGAGTGAGGTAGGCCAATCTCCCTCTCTCACTTTACTTTTCAATTTTAAACTAGGGACACTTATATCCTTTGTCATGGTTTTTACTAGACCCACTCATTGGGATAGAGGTATCACTTCTTTCCAAAGAAGGGATTTTTGTGCGTAACAAATTTGTGACTCCATTGGGTAGGTTACACCCTGTTCACCCTCTTCTTGTTTTTGTCTTCATGTTTAGTTTGGACAACTATTGAACGACTGCTTGTTTGGATTTTTTTTTAGCCTGTAGTCTGGCTCATTAATGTTTTAAAGTATCAAGTATAAGGTTTTCTTTCGGATATTTCTTGTTTTATCCCCATTTTCCTTGCCCAATGTGTCTTTTTACAAACACATTCGTGCTTCCAGTATCAGTTTTTGCTGGAACAATCGCATTACAGACCACTGGTCTTAGAAAATGTATATTTTTGGGATGATTTATTTCACTCGATTACACCATTTTTTCGATTTGAGTGTTTGCAGTCTCTTTGAGAAGCACAAAATGGTCTTGTGGTATAGTGGTATATTTTTTGTTGTAGTCGAGTCTTGTTGTTGCAAGTCAATTAAAATCCCTTTTTACTGCTTGGGCCAATCAAGAAATATTGATTCTCTACTATAGGGTAGTAGTGAACTGTGTGCTTGTTCAAAGAAATTGGATTTTTCTTCTGTTTAGATTAAGAATTACTTTTCGTTAAATGCATAATATCAATTGCATTGAAAGGCTAGTTTTTGGATTTTCTTATGGAAAATAGATCATAATTTTTTGATAAGTGAAATATTTTTAAGTGCATTAATTGCATCAATTGCATTTTAATCATTCATGGTTAAAAAAATAAAAAATAAAAATTGATTTAAGTGCATCTTAGTGAAAGTAGAAAATATTTTACTTTTGGATAAGTTGCACTTGGGATAGTGAAAGTGAAATCACTTTACTTTTTAGAATTTTCATTTTTGAAAAATGAAAAGTGAAAGAGAGTTTGGGGGAGAATTTTGTTTGTTTCATTTTTTTTGATGCATTACTCTTTGCGATATATTCCCTTATTATATTAGCTTTCATCGAAAAATCAAAAGGATTCTTTTTCCTCATTTAGCTACATCTTAAGAATTCTTTGAGCCCAAAATCGAAACTTAATTTCAGATCAACATTAAAATAAACCTCAATTAACCTAAGGATCATTTGAATTAATGAAAATATCTAGAGGTCTAGGCTAGAGATGTGTTATGACGTCGTTAAGCGTAGCATGTGCCACTAACAGCCCGTGTTGAATCCTGGGGGTGATATCTCATCCCACGTATGGAAGTATATATGACTATGCTCCATGTATGATAAGTATAAAGGGACGCTCTCATCGAATGATTACACATTAGACATCTCTACTACAGACTGATCTCCCGCGTATCGTCAAGTATATTTTGGGAGAGCCAACTAGGTTGCAAACTTACCATAGGTAATCGAGTCGGTCTCCTTGTAGACGTGATACACTAAACAAATGTTAGGTGAGATAGCATGCCCGTAATTCTTGGTTCCCCATGAGTTATTCTGTAGTTCACATATACCTAGTAATCCTTTTTTTCTAGATTATCATTTTTTAATTTATTTTGTTTAATTCTAAAATTTATTGTCCATGAAAACATACTGCCCATGCATTACTCCTTTGCCTCATCATGACTAGTTAATTGAAAATTTTAATTGCTAAAAAACAACTCATCTATCCTTCGATTGATATTGATAAAAGGTCATCGTGGTTGAATTCCTGAATTCACCTCACTCATCCCCTGAAGGAACTCAAGGAGCTCATCCTGAGATCTCGCTATTTCCACCTGGGCCTCTTGAAGCTCAAGGTTTTGAACATGGGATTGTCCCAAGAATCTAGTCACTCTCTTCACAACCACCGCCTGATGATTGGTCTACGCCTTTTGAGGATCTTGAGACGGAAAGTCCTGAACCCGTTGCACAATTTGTGTTATTTCCTCCAAATTTTCTCTATGATTCGTTCGTGATATCTCCTGAGCATCTGTACAGTCCTTTTGATGGTCCCAATGTTCCTTTTGGTGCTTCTCCTGTAGCATCCCAAAATACTCTTCAACAATTGTTTCCACCACATATGGCGTTGAATGCAGAAAATACTACGTTTGTTAGTACTCCTCAAAGTATTATTTTGTAAACTTCTACGACCCACATCCCAGAAGTTGACATCGAGTATATGTTCCCTCTGGAAGGTTTTCCTTATGTTTCCACTCCTCAATATTTAGGAAGTTGAACGAGTGTTCCCTCTAGTCAAGTCGCGTCTTCACTTCCACCAGGTTACACGTCTCTAGAAAACCTTGTTTCAGGAGCTTCTGGGGTTATATCCCTGTTTCATAATCCCATTTGGTCAACTGGTGTTCCCCCATATTCTTTCCCATTTGATTCAAATGTGGTCACCGTGTCTCAGCTCGCTGCTCAACGTGTAGTTTTTGTAGGCCAAATGACCATTTCACTAGGTCATCCACTCCTTTGTCGCTATCTAGGATCACTACTATTCCACCTTTGAGTGGACAATCTACGATTTTGTCCATGCCTCAGTGGAAATCACATCCTTTATATGTACCTCCCATTTTGGGTGAGGGAAGTCTAAACTATGGAACCGTATCGGGGGAGGGAAAACCTATATCTATCCTTGGTGGAACTTTGGTTTCATCCATAACAAGTTCTGTCATAGGTACCTCTATACCAAGGGGTTATCCTACTTCAACTCAGCTTGTTTATCAACAACCCCACGTTCAAAAACCTCATCTTCAACAACCCCATATTCAACAACCGCATATCAAAAATCCTTATGTTTAGCAACAGAACACACAATATCAGTATGTTAAACAACTGAACATTTCAAAAATGTATGTCCAACAACCCAAAATCCATTGGTTGGTGTTGCGACTAATCTAAATTTAGTCCTCTAATCCATTCTAGTCCAAACCCTTCTCTGAGTCTGTTATGACACCAACTCCAAAAATAGAAGAAAAGAGAGATCAACGCCTTAGAAATAGCTTCTTCGAGGGGGAAACCTCCAATACATTACATAAATGAACAATTCTTGGATGATACAAATGACCAAAACCTCCTTCTATATATAGGAGACCATGGGGCCACAATATAATCCTAGCTGACTTAACAATAATAATGTAAGTGCACAATAATAACAATATTGGGGTTATAGGGGTACAACAATAACAATAAGGGGGCTACACTAATAACAATAAGGGACTAAACTAGTAATATAGGGACCTAACATGCCCCTCTCCTTCAAAAAATGTTATCTTCAATGCTTGAGTAGCTCTGGGTGCTTCTGTATAAAATTTATCATCCTCCCATGTAGAATCTTCAGTGGGTAAGTTCTTCGACTTGATGAGATACTCTAAAATTAATCGATTTTGTAGCTGTCGAGTTCTTGTTTCTGTGACTACTTCAGGTTCCAATATGATTTTTCCTTCCTCATCAAGTTCTGGCAATATTGTTTGAACTGGAAGATTTTCACCTATTAACTTCTTTAAGCATGAAACATGGAAAACTGGATGCACTCGCGAAGAAGTAGGAAGCTCCAATTTGTATGCCATAGTACCAATATTTTGAAACACCTTGTAAGGACCATATTACTTTGGCGATAATTTATTATCCTTCTTAGCTTGCTTGAGGGACATTTTTTTGTATGGTTGTAGCCGTAAAAATACCTAGTCTCCTACATCAAAAATTCTCTCACTGCAATGTTGATCTGCCTATTGTTTCATTCGATTTTGAGCCAAATTTAGGTTATCCTTAAAGAGTTGGAGAACTTCTTGTTGATTCTCGATGTGATCTTCCATTGCTTGAACCCTAGAATTTTCTCTTAAAGATGATGTGATGGACGGTGGATGATATCCATAAAGTGTGATAAATGGGGTCATTTTTGTTGAAGTATGGAAGGAAATGTTATACCACCATTCAGCAAGAGGTAACCAATTGAACCATTGTGTTTTTTTATCAGATACAAAACATCGAAGATATCCTTCCAAACATTTATTCACTATCTCAGTTTGACCATTGGATTGAGGATGATGAGATGAGCTATGAGCTACTTGATTACCCAAACAATATAATAACTCCGTCCAAAAATTTCCATTAAAAATGGGATCTCTGTCGCTCACAATAATCTTTGGGTTTCCATGTAGCTTTTGAATTGTGTCCATAAATGTAGTAGCAATTGTACTTGCTTTAAATGGATGAGATAATGCACAAAAGTTTTCATACTTGGTAAGTCTATCAACTACCACCATGATGAGACTCTTTCCTTTGGACTTAGGTAAAACCTCTGATAAAATCCATTGAAATCTCCTCCCAACATTGAATTAGAATGGATAAAGGTTGTAGAAGACTCGGGGTCTTAATTGTCTCAAATTTATTTGGCTGGAAAACCAAACATTCCGCCACAAACTTTTGAATATCAGAATTAAGGCCATCCCAAAAAAATTCTTTCTTCACCCTGTGGTAAGTTTTTAAAAATCCCGAGTGTCCTCCTAAAGGAGAAGTGTGCAATTCCAAAATAATATTTTGTTTTAGTTGGGAATTCTTACCAAGATATAACTGATCTTTGTACCATAAGGAATCATTTTTCCAACTAAATGTATCAGATGTACTAGGATCTTGCTGCAGATTTTGAATGAGTGTCCACACTTCTTCGTCCTTCTTCCATTCATCCCTTTCTTTGGTTATCCAATATGGTTGGATAATAGAAATGACACAAAGAAATGCTTCCACCTCTTCATTCTTTCTTGAGAGTGCATCTGCAACAACATTTAGCTTCCCTTTTTTGATGATTATTTCAAAGTCATAACCCAACATATTTGTGACCCATTTTTGCTGCTCTTCTGAAGATATTCTGTGTTCCAAAAAGTGTTTAAGACTATCATGATCAATTTTTACTTTGAAGTGTCTTCCCATTAGGTAAGGTCACCATTTCTTTAGTGCATGTAGTATTGCTAACATTTCCTTCTCATAAATAGCTTTCTATAAATACTTTCCTTTTATTGGAAGACTTTCAAAAGAAATGGGTCTTCCTTCTTGCATTAAAACAACACCAATTCCATTTCCTGAGGCATCACATTCCACAATAAAGGTTTTTGTGAAGCTTGGCGTAGCTAAGACTGATGCTAGGCACATTGCCTCTTTAAGATGTTCAAAGGCCTTAGTTGCTTCAGGAGTCCAAGAAAATGCATATTTCTTCAATACTATTGTTAGAGATGCTACTATTCTCCCATAATTCTTCACAAAATTGCGATAATACCCTGTTAACCTAATAAAACCTTGCAACTGCTTTATGGTTGTGGGGAATTTCCATTCCTTAATGGATTTAATTTTGTTAGGGTCTACCTTAACACCCTCATGAGATACAATATGACCCAGATATTCCACCTCTTATACTCTAAAGTAACATTTGGATGTTTTTTCATATAATTGTTTCTCCTGCAATATTTTGAGCACCCTCTCAATATGTTGAACATGATCCTTCCAAGACCTACTGTAGATTAGTATATCATCAAAAAATACTAGCACAAATTTTCTAAGGAAAGTTTTGAAAATGGAATTCATCAACCCTTGAAATGTAGAAGGTTCATTGGTAAGGCCAAAAAGCATGACCAAAAATTCATAATGACCCTCATGAGTTCGAAATGCTGTTTTCGGAATATCTTCAGTCTTCATTCTAATTTGATGATATCTTGAATGAAGATCCAACTTGGTAAAATAAATTGCTCCATGTAATTCATTCAATAATTCATTAATCACGGGATTGGGAAATTTATCTTTAATGGTGAGCTTATTGAGCTCCATATAATCCGGACACATGTGCCATGATCCATCCTTTTTGTGCTCCAATACTACTGGATCAGAGAAAGAACTTTGACTAGGTTGAATTATACCAACCTCTAACATTTCTGCAATCATACGTTCAATTTCGATCTTTTGGACATAAGGATATCTATAAGGCCTGATGTTTGGAGGAACACTTTCTGGAATCAAATGAATAGAATGATCGTGATAATGAATAGGTGGGAGTCCTTTGGGAGTTTCAAACACCTTGGAATGATTGTCCAAGAATTTTTGGAGATTTGCAGAAATAGATGATTTTGATGTTGGAACTTCTAGTGAGCATAATTGTGCAATTACACCTCGTTGTTATTTCTTCAAAATGTTTGTCATGACATTAGAGCTTATTATCTTTCCTGGATTCCCTGCGATACCTCGTAATTTGAATTCCTTTCCTTCTGAATTTTTTTTCAAGAAAAGTTCTTGAAAATTAAAAGCTACCGTCCCCAAAGATTGTAACCATTGTACTCCCAGTACAACATTAGTACCTCCCATTGGAATGGAAAGAATTGGACTATTCAAACATATTCCCCCATGGTTAGCTTGATATTATGGCATTTTCCAGAGCAATTTATAGTTCCTCCATTTGCAACCATCACTTGACATTCTGGTGCTAGGAATAGGAAACAATTCAATTCCTTGACTACCTTAAAATGAATAAAATTATGCGTACTACCCGAATCAATCAACAATATTACCCTTTTCTTATTGATATGTCCTTCTATCTTGAGAGTTTGAGGAGTGGTAATTCCTGCGAATGCATTACACGATAAGGTTAGACTCATTTATTCCTCTTATAGGGTTGGTTCCTGGTGTATATCCTATTCTTTTGAAGATTCTTGTTCATTTTATTCTTCCTCTTCACAATCTAGGTAAAATAATTTCTTCTCAGCACACTTATGACCTTTAGTGTATTTTCTATCAAAACTGTAGTAAATACCTTTTGCTCTTTTTTCTTCCAATTTTTGTGGTGTCAACCTTGTAGGTTGTAGAAGTATAGGAGTAGCAACAATTCCATCTTTATATATGTGAGTGGTAGGATTCCTTGTCGCCATAATTTTACATTCAATTTTTCATGCCAACCTGAATGTCTTTTCCAATGAATCAGGTTCCCAAAAGTGAACTTCATGTTGGATGTTATCCTTTAAAGTCCCTATGAAGACATCAATCCTATGTTCCTATGGAATATCAGTTACCCTTATATTCAATTTTTGGAAGTCCTCAATGTGCTCCACCACTGAACCCTTTTGTTTGAGATTTGTCAATTGGCTAAAGAAAGTGTTTCTTTTTGTATCCTCATAATGTGTTATCATTTCCTCTATAAAAATTGACCAAGTGATAATTTTTTTACGGGAGCAAATCCATCGATACCATACAAATGTATTTTGTTCTAAATGTAAAGTTGCAATGCATACCTTTTGTGTGTTTAGCACATTTTTGAGATCAAAATATTTCTCCATCTGTAGTATCCATGTTACAGGATCCTTGCCATCAAACTTCCTCATATCCATCTTTGGAACATGGTGGTTCTTCCATCCAACATTAGAGTTTATGAAATCACGATTAAAATTTATTTTGTTCTCATCATGAGTTTCCTCTACTATCTTTTTGCCATTAGTAAACATTTCTTGTATCAACTTTTCCAAACCTTCGATGTCTACTTTTAGATCATTCTTCATATTTTCCATGTTGTCTTTCATTTTTTCATCGATCTTAGCTTCCATGTCATCCATTTTAGCTTCCATTCCATCCATATCAGCTTCCAAACCATTCATCTTAGCTTTGACGCCTTTCTTCAAACCATCCATTTCATTTTTTGTTGCTATTTGTGATAGCGAAATTTGGTGCACTTGCTCTTGTAATTTTGATATCTCATGTTGCATTTCTTCTTCTTCATGAGTCATAGTAGAGCCTTCTGAAGGCTTAATGGGTGTTGAATTCTTTTTAGGGGGCTTTTTAGAACCCAATACTGATATCTATTCTTCAATATGCCCTTGGAATAAATTCAAACGATTTTTTTCAAACGAGACTTATGTAATTCGAAAAAAATACACACATTTTTCTTGCTTTTGAGGAGCTCGATATCGAAACTGAATTATCTCTGTGATTTCAGAACTTCGATATTTGAAATTGGTCCCTGTACTAGCCCTCTGAATATTCTTTCAAATTCTAGAGGTCTAACCGGATTTTGATTCTACAAGGCAAAGTTATGCCAAATCTCCCATAATGACCTAATTATGGACTGGTTCATTAGGGTGACATTGTACGGAGTTCCACGTGTCACTATTTCCTCCTTCGACTTTGAAATTGATATAGAGGAAACTAGATTTTGTTTACTTGTGGCCAATTTTTACGGAATTCCAATCCAATGCTCAAAGAGAGAGTTATGATGATTTTACCATGGTCACCTCTTTGAGATGAAATTTGGGAGCTTGAAAAATCCCTAACTTCCACAAACCCTATCTCCGAAAATATTGCGAATAAAGCTCTGAAATTTTTTCACGACATTTCTCAAGATTTCTGCATCACTCTGTGAAAATTTCAGCTTCTGACCTGTCGTAGAATAAATATTATAGGGAAAATTCCACGATGACCTATTTAGGTTAAATTTAGGAGTCTGCAAAAATCCATAACTTTCACATATCATATGTTCGAAAATATTGCGAACCACGATCTGAAAATTTTCCACAACGTTCCTCAGGATTTCGGCTTTGCTCTGTAAAATTTTTAGCTTCTGAAACCTCGTAGAAAAAAATCTATAACGAAAATTTCATGATGACCTGTTTGGAGCAGCGAAACCCTAGAATCCAAAGCTTTGATATCGAATGTTATGAAACCAACTCAAAAAATAGAAGAAAAGAGAGATCGATGCCTTAGAAATAGCCTCTTCGAGGGGGAAACCTCCAATACATTACATAAATGAACAATTCTTGGATGATACAAATGACCAAAACCTCCTTCTATATATAGGAGTCCATGGGGCCACAAAATAATCCTAACCGACCTAACAATAATAATGTAACGACACAATAATAACAATATTGGAGTTACAGGGGTACAAAAATAACAATAAGGGGGCTACACTAATAACAATGAGGGACTAAACTAGTAATATAGGGACATAATAGAGTTAAGATGGAAATTACCCCATTCGACTCATTTTTCAATACCAACAAATTCCACAGGGTTAGTACCAGCAACCCCATCAAGGGCCTTATGTTCAACAAGGACCTATCCCTCAAAAAATAGTGCATCAGGGGCCTCATCAGTGGCCCCAATAGGGTCCTTATCAACAATGCCAATAGGGTCCTTATCAACAATGCCAAGAGGGTCATTGTGTTCAGCAACAACTGTAACAAGGCACCTATCAACGTCCCTAGCCCCAACAAGGTCCTTACCAACAACAATGTGGACAATATGGTTATTATGATAAAAATCAACCCCAATGGGGGCATAACCTGGATTAGCAGGTTTGGAACCCTCAAATTGGTAATTACTAGTGACCTTTCACCACTTATAATCATCAATTACTATTCTTTTCTATGTTGGAACTTCCGGATGTGTCATGGCTTACGAATGAACCAATCCAACATATGTTGCATTGGCCTCAACTTCCAACCAAGATTCCTGGGATTGTCCTAAATTTGAAGGTAAATTTGGAGAATACCCCCAAGTTCATGTTATGACATACCATTTAAGGTTCTTTTCTAACTCTTGGGTAGACGATTCAGCTCAATTACACCTTCTCCACCACACATTAATGAGCATAGCCGCTAAGTGGTACATTGAACTACCCCACGACATTTTCCAAGACTTCAATTCATTGGCTATGGCCTTCCTTACACATTTCCAGTTACATGTATAGTATGAAACAATCACCCACCTCGTAAAATATTTGGAACAGTTAGTTGATACCCATATCTCTAACGCAATACATGAGTGGAGACACAGGTGACACCTGATAAATTTTGAAATTCCCAATCAACTAGCAATTGAATGATTCACTAAATCATTCATCCCTCAAATTGCTAAATATATTGATATGGGTGGCTATGTAACTAAGGAACATGCCATCACCTATGCTCAGTATCTAGATATGGTATATTCCTAGTTTGAGACATTATATGATCTTTTACCGAATGTCTCATGACCTTCAACGAACCCATCATATCCGAAATATACTGATACATCACCAGTTGATGGTGTTATTGGGTTAGTGGCCCAACATTATAATAGTACTCCGAAAGCTTCTTCAAAGCTTAATTCTACTTTGGCGACTATGCCCTCCACTCCTATCAATGATCCCAATAAATCCTAGAAAAATCTCCGAGGTTAATGTCGTCCAATTTGTTGTGGTGGATAAATCCTCCAAAGGTAAGAAGAACAGGAAAGGCAAAGCCAAATCTGATTCCCTTAAATAGGATTCCTCTAAGTCGTCTGCTGACAATGCGTCTAAATGTAAGCCCGAATATCCTTGCTTAATATGTGATAATGATCATTACACCAAGTATTTCCCTTGTCATGCTGAGTTTAATCATATTTAAATGGCACACTAGGAACACTGACTATTTTGAAAGAACCCTTTCCATCTCAACAAATGAAAATGGTATACCAGCCCCAATATTATGCATATGGAAGCTCTCAAGTTTTCTTGAGTGGCACAAAACCCATATATGTCGCTACACATTCAAAAGAGTATTTTAATCCTACCAAATTTGTTGTGGAAAACGATGCCACAGATGTGCCTTCTTCTTCTACTCTGCCTAGTTCCGGTCCTCTTAATATTTAGATACCTAGTAATGATTCCACCATCCAATCACATCCCAAAGGTTTTCTCCGGAAATCCTCGTATAATTTGAATGTGTGATCTGCTCAACATTATAATATCGTGGAAGATCGATCTCAAGCACCTTCGAAAATGTCGGCTTTGGAAGTCCTCCAATCTTTCCTATCGCAGAGGAAGGCATTATGATCCACTATCAGAGGAATTGATCATTCGAATTCAAATTTAATTACTTTTGACCTTGAAAATCACGTTCCTCATCTCCAGTCACAAATGGATTTTCTCATACAAGTTCTAGTGATGGGTAAGACTATTCATAGGACTATCATCAATGAATGTGCCTCCACCTGCATCATGTCTATCGCGTGTTGGAAAGGCATCCTCTCTCCTCTACTAAGTCAATATCCTAATACACTAGAATCTTTTGATGGCATAGGTTCTCAGACATATGGTATTCTTAAATATCTACCAATCTAGTTGGAGGGAAAAACAATGGATATGGAAGTGGAATTTGTTGATGAAAACCTCAACTATAATCTTCTACATGGTTGTAGATGGAACCATGCAATGGTTTACGTGGTATTTACCCTATTCTACGTCCTTCATTTTCCCCATCAGGTAGAATAATTACGGTTGATAAAAATTCCTTCTTTTCACCTGGTTATTTGACTTGCAATGTACCATATGTTGGGAATACCACTATTCCTTATGAGTGTCGGATCAGGTCTCTTCAAAGATTCATCATTGATGGGAATATTCTTCCTTCTGCCTCCCAAAATTGCTTCAGTAAACATGATTTAATCTGGTCACGACCCCTGGATCATTCCCAGCCCTGGCCAGATTGACATATTTTGTGATGTTATGCCACTTAGCCCTATTGAAAAGATGTATGAGAGCATCCTTCTAGCTTCTGCAACTACATCTGATTCCAATGATAAAATGGCTTCATCTCTAGATACGTACTCGCAATCCCCTTGGTTTGGTTCATTGGATTTCGATGATCCTTTGAATGAGACATTTCTTACTGATGAGAGTATATTAGAAGTTACGTCTCTCAAAGAAACCCCCTGGAATGATGGTTTTTTAGTCAATTTAGTGTCCTAAATTGTTAACATAAATTATCAACCAGGGCTAGTAAACTGATGAAGTGTATTGCACTATATGTGCCTAAGTGTCCCTTTTTCTTACTTCGTTGTTTTAATGTTTTGTTGATGTTTTGGGAGTTTTTATATTTTGATCCTTAGCATTCTATTCTAAACTAGAAATATGAGATTAAATCTATTTAAAAAGGAAGGAAAAGAAAATGTTGTCAAATGAATTAAAGCAGAGTTTCATTTGCAAGGTTTTGGAGTCTATTTTCTAATTAAGAAATAATGAAAACTAGAAATCCTAATCCATGGATATTGCAACTTAATTGAGAATTCAAGAAATGAAAACAACTAATAACTCAAACATTGACTATGAAATAAAAAAGCAATCTGGAAAGCAAGAAGTAAAGAAAGATACTAAAACATAAATTAAAATGACTTAGCTATAAAACACATGAAACCTCCTTAGATAGCAGGGACCCTCTACTACCAATTCGGTGAAATTCCTTAGCTCCTTGAAGATGTGATCAAAACAACATCAAAGAACTGAACTTCTTTATTGATAAACTCACAAATCTACATCCCATTCCATCTTAAGCTTTGTTACAAGACACTCTATAATCCTTTCTCTTCTTCTCCTATTTTTCACCATTTTCACACATACCTTGATAGGAGAAAGCTTCCCCTATTTATACAAAAATATGAGAAGTTATCTCATTAATGAGAGTCCATAAATCTCTCCCTCTATCTCTAGAGTTACAATCAAAATAGGAAATGATAAGACACATGAGTTTCAATACAAATAAGAAATGAGACACACAACTTCTTAGAGTTTCAATATAAAAAGGAAATGAGACACATATCCTCATGATCCCATGATCTTCTCCATTCAAATTAGAATTTGGTTTTGGTAGGCCACATAAAGGTCTTTTAGAAGCTTCCTTTTGACCTACACATGGAAAAAATCCCATCCCCCTTGTTAGGTATAAGCATATGCACATTATTTTCTAATTTTTAACCAAAAATTCATTTGAAAATGCTAAGAATTAATAACGTTTGGAAAAACATAAATGTAACCCAATAGTGGTAATGGTAAGGTAAATGTAATGAAATGGAGGTGGAGTGAAAGTGGTGATATGGAAATATAAGTGAAAATGTAATAGAAATGAGTGACAATTTCAAGACCCAACATACCCCCCAACTGAAGCTATTGCATGTCCTCATGCAATCTATTACATTAATTCTTTTTTATCCTTGAGCTTTGGCTTAACTTTGCGTGATATCATTTGATAACTTCATACTTCTGCAAAGAGTTTTACTTGAATTACAACATGGTTGGTTCTTATGTTACAACCATATTTTGTTGTTGCATTCAATTTTGAATTTTGATCTTTGCATAATGATAATTTGATTTTTATTCCAAAGTATATCTCTGTTGGATTTAATTATGGTTGGTTCTTATGTGACAACCATGGTTGTGTTTGTATCCAATCATATTTTGAGTACTTTTGAAAAGCCATTGTATGCTCATAATAATAATGTAATAGTTAATATCTTTTGGAAGTATGTGGGTTTCTAAATGTGATATGAACGTGGCAAAGTATGAATATGAATGTATCCCCCCCCCCCCAACTGATGGTATTGGCAATTTTATGAAATGAGGAAGAGAAATGTTTTTTCCAAAAATTATCATTCTAGCTTTTCAAGGAATTCTGTGGTAAAAAGTTAGAAAAGGACGTACCTTAACTTACCCTTTTGGAAATGGATGAGTTGCATGTGTGTACTGAAAAGTGTGGCTGTTGATGTTGTTGGACTATGTAAACAAATGAATTTGATCTGCTTCTTTGTTTTCTTTGTGCTGATGACAAGATTGGGATCTTTATTACTGCTGATACAAATTGATTCTTGCTGCAAACTACTGAAATGATGTAATCTTCAATCGTTACAAAATCTGATGGTACAATTCTAGTCATGTGAATAAATGTGTTGATGTCGAGCATGAAGAGAAGTCATTGGATTACCGACCATTGATGAATTTCGTTAACCAATGTGAGAAAAACTCACCCTTTGTGTCCATGGGTGCCAAGGTACCTAAGTACATCTTGCGAAGTGCGAATAGATGAGCTGACATCGAGCTACTTTCAAGATCTGACGATCAAGGGACATTGATGTATTCCCATGATTGTCAGCGAGAGGACTTGTCATTAACACATACAAGCCTCAAGGTACTATATAGGACTCTAGTCTTGGACCTAGATAATGTGCTGATGTCGATAGGCCAAGACTTGTTAGAAGGAAGGCCTTAAGGAATCCTCCATCATCTAATGCGAGCATGAAAGAATAATTTTTTGAAGGACTATGGATGAAAATTTTAGCATTGGATCAAGGTTTATTTGATAGAATGAAAATGGAAATGAAATGAATCAGCTTGTTAGAGGAGCTGAATGGTTTTATTACTAGGTTTGTGAAAGCATGGAAGGAAAATATAATCACTGGGGAAAAAAATGAGCAGTGAGGGAAAATGAGACGAGGATTTTATTGAATGACTAAATAGAAATGCAATAGCGAATGTAAAGGGAAATGAGGTGAATGTTTTATTGACTGAGGAAGCATGGATGCAATGGAGATTATGGCATCTTAAAGGCTTGCAAGTGTTGGATCTGATTTGCATTAGTATGTGCTCATGCATTGATGTTTCTTTCTTTGTTTCTGATCATCTTCTTGTAAAATAAATTTAGTCTCTGAGAGAGACAGTATTCGCTTGTAGTCATCTGTCCTTCCTCCTGGAACCTGCAAAATAAAACTAGTACTTCTTCTGCAATGGAATGTAAGATTATCAAAATACAGAGGTGACCAATCTCTCTGGTTATGACATTTACACAAAAAACTAAGAATTGGCACTAATAAAACAAGTTCATGAAGGAAAACCAAAAGAATTTATCCTTGTTTAGAAATTAGTGCCTCAAGTTACCTGTTGTGTATTTTCAGCAATTTCTTTAGTATTTACTGTTTCAAACTTTGATGATATTTTTCTCATTATTTAGATCTTGTCGTAATATTTCCAATGATGCTTGAATCGTCGAAATCCAATGTCGAATGAGAAAGTTAGACTAGTTTAAAATTTGGGTGAAACAATGAAGTTTTTTAGCTACAAAATTGATGTTTTAGCTGCAGAATGTGCACATTGCTGTAGCTAAAATCCTGAAAAGAAAGTTAAGTACACATGCCTATGCAAATAATCAGTATTTCATTTAAATAAATCAGTACCTTCTCCAGAAAAAAACGAACAATACCCTACTTATTTTATTGATGCAATTTATTTTTTTATGAACAAAAATCCATTGCTGGTGAATACTAATATTTGAGTCTTCATAGAACATGTTTCCCTTCACAAAGAAATGAAGACGTGGTAACAAGCTAAATGCATCGGGCAACTTCATCCATCATAAATTTATTCACACAACAATGTTGTACAACAAAATATAAATTAAATATTTGATTCTACTTGAGCTTCCTCATGTCAATCTCATATCTGTTCATCAAGTTATCCTCTCCAAACATTTAGCACTTCTCGAAATATCTCAAATAGAAAAATATGTTCAAATCATTCCTCACATCATAGATTTTTTCATTTTCCAATAATTGGAAGGACGATTGCGAACATGTTTTTTTTCTCGGAAAATTTAGCATCCCTATCTATTTCTTCCATCGGTTTGCAACCAGCTCTAATTATATCACAAGTATACCTTCCAAAGAACTTCTTTTTAAAAATGGAATGTCCTGGAAGAATGTCCTGCAAGAAATTTCTCAAAAGAAGATTTTGTGTTACAAAAGTGAGAAAATAATTAGTGAAGGGCTTCTCTTAATCAACCAAAGGGCTCTGAGCGTGGGACATGAGCTTGGGACATGTCAATATCTGTTTGAGATAAATTATTTGGCAAGTTTGGGATGTAAAATGGAAATCGTAATTCAAGATGGTAGTATGTAATGCAAAGTGGCGAGTCAAGATTAACAAACTACGAGAGGGTGAAAGAAATCGAATTTGACTGTTTGATTTATCAAAATCATGTAGAATGTGGATTGAATGCCACATCAGACTTTGATTTAAATTAAAATTCTTCTTTCTTGAGATCTGGAAAACCGGATCATGGATGAAATCAATGCATAATGTCGTTCTCAAACTTTTCACTGTGAAAAAAACCGTTTTTTTCCTCACGCAGACAACAAAATAGGGCTCTAAAGAACCGCAAAATTCTCTCTAACGGTTGTGAAATCCAGAAAATATTTCTGGGTTATTAAAATTCCCGCGTTCTCGAAAAACACCCATGTCATGGATTTTTCAAATTCATCTTTAGTCAATCAGAAAACGTGTTTCAAAATCACGTTTCAATAGCAGTTGCATTTTTCTGGTCTCTACTTCAGCAATGAAAATCAATTTTCAGATTTGTCTACTAGATCATTAACCTCCTGTCTATCTATCAAAGCAATCATGCCATTGAGAAATTCGATATAAAATCTTCCATTTCCCTTCGACCCTTGAATTCTCCATCATTTTTGTGCATCGAAGTCGTCTTTTGAAATTTTGGATTCCCAATTTCGATTACAACAATAGCTGTTTTATGGAAGGATTTTCATATTGTGGTTGTAGAACAATCATTTCACCGGGTGAGGAAAGAGGATGCACCGTACTTTGGGGTTGTTCTGCTCCTAACGCTAGTCAATTTCACTGCAAGAGACAAAGTTGACATAGACTGACAAACCAGCCATGTGGCCAGTTTATTTGTAAAAATGTCAAAACCAAGCAAGGGTAACCAAGAAAGGGTATTTTGCAGTGCTTCTGTGTCTTCTGGTACAATCTTAGTAGTAGAGAAACATATTTTAGAAAGAAAAAAAACTTTAGATGTATCAACAAGAAAATCTGCGTTTTGACCGCGACATAATTTTATTCCTTGTTTTGCACTCAGTGTTATTGCTATTGCATCCATAATCTTATTTCCATATAGCCTTCTTGCTGGACTTCCTGTCTTTTGTTTTTATTTTTTCTAAAAATTCCATCATCGTTCATTTTTTATTTTTTATTTTATATATATATTTTTTTATTGAATTTTTAAAAAACATGTACATGTTATATATATATATATATATATTTTAAATACATATATATTTCACAAAACAATTTATTAAAATTTTCGCTTGTTTTTTGTTAATTAATTAATTGTTTTGTTAATAAAATTACATATGATATATTTTCAAAAATTATATATATATATATATATATATATATTTCACTAAACAAAATAATTTATTGAATTTTTTTTTTTATATGTCCTACTCTACTTGACAAAGAAATCTTATTCAAGTATATGAATACTTCCAATGGAACCATGTATGTAATAGGATGATAGATAATCTCATATGCAGATTTGAAATATACTCTTTGATATGTACCTTTATATGAGAGACCAATTGCCTTGATTTAGATGATATTAGAAGATACTGAAGAATTGAGCATTGGGATCCGATGACTCTCCTGAACCAAGATTCAATGTAATCTTGTATTCCTTGGCTTCATGCTATCATGTCATGCAAGTCTTCAGAGATGTGATATTCATTTATAGAATCAAGTGATAGGCAGGCATGAAACTTTTCAATATCTGGTTCCAATAACTTCTCTTTATCAAGACACATCTATGATTCTTGGACCTTATATGAGTATTCTTCTTCTGGTTGTTGTTCTACAATGATAGCTAGTGAATCGCTTTGCAATACCTCAAATTGTAAGTTTATTGAGGTGTTTTATTGTTGGGATATGAAATGGTTGTGCAGGTAGTGGAGTGGGAATGGATCTTTGGGGTGCTTGTGTGGATGATAATGGGAAAGATAGAATTGAGGTAAAATGAGGGTGATATTGATATTGTGGTGGAGGTAAATGGTATGGATAACATTGATGATGGTAATGAGGATAGAGAAGGAAAGATTGAGGATATGGTGGATTTCCTTTGTAGGGCCTTTGCCAAATTTGTTTCCAAGATTGATTTTGAGGTTGGGAATGAGATGGCCAAGGTTTCCAAGGTTGGTTTTGAGGTTGGGATTGAGATGCCCAAGGTTTCCAAGGCAAGGGTGTTTTCCAATTACCCTGAAATTGTTGTGCATAACCTTGAAACTCTACATAAGGATATTTCATCATATTGGGTTGATGGGACTGCCATATTCCTCTTGGAGCTACATAACAAAGCTGCTCTTGTGCTTGATTTGCTCCATTATCATTCTGGTAAACTACCTTCAACCCTGGTAATGATGGGCAATCTTCAGTAGTAAGTGATCCTGCAAAAATTTTACAAATTTTAATGTTATCAAGTGGACATTCATGCAAAGCATGTTTCTTTCTACATTTAGAGAAAAATATAAATGAAGCAACTTTTTACCTATTTTGCATTCTTAGCATGTCTGTTTTTTCATTTAAATTACCAAAAATGTTTAACAAATTGTTAGGTTTAGTTTGACTTAACAATCATGATGCTGACTTACTTACTCTTGCCATCAATGGATTTTGAGAGGATCTTACACACTTTGCTTTTCCTCTTGATATGTTCTTGCATAGTTCACAAATTTCTTGAAATGGAAATTGATAGACATCTCCTTTTCCCACCAGATTAAGAAGATCAATCTATTCATCCTTTAGAGCATTTAGTAGGAGAGTTGTTAATGCATCTGATCCTAAATTATACAATTTATATCTTTTGATATTATAAGTAAATCTCTCTACTAAATCTTCTAGGCTTTCATCCTCTTTTTGGTTCATCTTAAAGACTTCATTTCTAAGGTCATGGTGCATGCAATAATCTTTATATTTTTCCAAAAATACTATTTTCATATCATCTCATGTCCTTATAGAATTTTTTCCTAAAGTCATGAACCATCTAAGAGCTCTATCCTTTAATCTTGCTGGAAAAAAAATCAATTTTTGAATGTGCAATGAGTAGCCATAAGATCTACAAATTATTTCAAATTAAAAAAGAAAGGTTTCTGGGTCTTCTGATATCATACCTTTGAAGTTAGGAAGTACAGATGGATGGATGTTATTCATTTGAATGTTGATATCAGTTTCTTAAATGGGAAATCCAAAAGTATCTTCTTCATTGTCATTATCTCCATCCATTTCTTCAACCTCCTTTATCACCTCTTCTTCTACCTACAAAAATATGAATTCATGATGTGGATGTGTGGCTCTTACTGCACCACATGGTATAGTGGGTGTGGTAGGTAATTGAAGTATTTTTTTTTTTTTTTTTGATGTAAGAAATAAGGCTACCTAGTTACACTTCCCTGGAAACAGCGCCAAAATGTTTAGTCAATTTAGTGTCCTAAATTGTTAACATAAATTATCGACCAGGGCTAGTAAACTGATGAAGTGTAATGCACTGTATGTGCCTAAGTGTCCCTTTTTCTTACTTCGTTGTTTTAATGTTTTGTTGATGTTTTGGGAGTTTTTATATTTTGATCCTTAGCATTCTATTCTAAACTAGAAAGATGAGATTAAATCTATTTAAAAAGGAAGGAAAATAAAATTTTGTCAAATGAATTAAAGCGGAGTTTTAATTGCAAGTTTTTGGAGTCTATTTTCTAATTAAGAAATTATGAAAACTAGAAATCCTAATCCATGGATATTGCAACTTAATTGAGAATTCAAGAAATGAAAACAACTAATAACTCAAACATTGACTGTGAAATAAGAAAGCAATCTGGAAAACAAGAAGTAAATAAAGATACTAAAACAAAAATTCAAATGATTTAGCTAGAAAACACATGAAACCTCCTTAGATAGTAGGGGCCCTCTACTACCAATTCGGTGAAATTAATTAGCTCCTTGAAGATGTGATCAAAACAACATAAAATAACTAAACTTATTTATTGATAAACTCACAAATCTACATACCATTCCATCTTAAGCTTTGTTACAAGACATTCTATAATCCCTTCTCTTCTTCTCCTATTTCTCACCATTTTCACACATACCTTGATAGGAGAAAGCTTCCCCTATTTATACAAAAATATGAGAAGTTATCTCATTAATGAGAGTCCATGAATATCTCCCTCTTCTCTAGAGTTACAATAAAAATAGGAAATGATAAGACACATGAGTTTCAATACAAATAAGAAATGAGACACATATCTTCTTAGAGTTTCAATACAAAAAGGAAACGAGACACATATCCTCATGATCCCATGATCTTCTCCGCTCAAATTTGAATTTGGTTTTGGTAGGCCACATAAAGGTATTTTAGAAGCTTCCTTTTGACCTTCACATGGCAACAATCTCATCCCACTCGTTAGGTATAAGCATATGCACTTATTTTCTAATTTTTAACCACAAATTCACTTGAAAATGCTAAGAAATAATAAAGTTTGGAAAAACATAAATGTAACCCAATAGTGGTAATGGTAAGGTAAATGTAATGAAATGGAGGTGGAGTGAAAGTGGTAATATGGAAATATAAGTGAAAATGTAATGGAAATAAGTGACAATTTCAAGACCCAACAATGGTCATCATCATTCCTCATTTCGCCCGGGCCATGGTGAAATTTCTACTTTTCTGGAGACCCATGTTTTCCCTAAATCGATTGGTCCACTTCAGAATCTCATCTTGGTTTGTGAAGTCTTTTCTAAAGGAAACATTGGAAACATTTCGACTACCATTTTGATCGACATATCTTTCAAACCAAGGATTTTTGAGAATATTCATGTCGAGGCTTCTTGTTCTCTCGATGAGATCAAGATTTACACTACCCTGTTCAAATAATTCTGCGACGTCTTCACCTGGTCATATGAAGAAATGTCAGGAATCGATCCTAGTATCGTGGTGCATGAGATTCCTACCTATTCGGACTCGAAACCTGTCTGTCAGTGTCTTCGTTCGGTGCACCCAAGAAAAGCAATTTCCATAAAGGGAGAAGTTGAAAAAATTCTCAAAGTTGGATTCATTTATCATATACCTTTAACAGAATGGGTCTCTAATATTGTTCCTGTTACCAAAAAACAAGGAAATGTTTGGGATTATGTTGACTACCATGATGTCAATTAGGCTTGGGAGTGAAATTTTATCGATCAGATAATTGATGAATGTGTTGGGAGTGAAATTATTTCCTTTATGGATGGTTTTTCTCGTTAGAACGAGATTAACAGTCTAACTGCTGATCAATATATAACTTCCTTTATCTGTCCTTGGGGGAAATTTTCATACAAAAATCTCCCTTTTGGCCTAAAGAACACTGGTGCTACCTTCCAGCGAGCTATGTCCAATGAATCTCATGATATTAAAAGCATAGTCTGTCCATATCTTGATGATCTTCCTGCTCATTCTGCGAAATGCCAAGATCACCCCGCTCACCTTCGAGTGATATTTCTTCGCTGTCGACACTATAACATTTGGTTGAATCCTCACAAGTGTGTCTTCAACATTGAATCAAGTCGTCTCTTGGGATTTTTGGTTTCTCAGGAAAGCATATGGATTTATCCACTAAAAGTTGAGGCTATAATCAATTTTCCTTCTCCTTCTTCTATTTATCAACTGTTGAGCTTGCAGGGGAAAGCAAACTTTCTCCGTCGTTTTGTCCCGAATTATGCCGAGCTTGTTGAAGTATTTAATCGTTTGTTGAAAAAATGGGTCCCATTTATTTGGGATGAAAATTATCAATATTATTTCGATGCTTTAAAGACAACTCTTATTAGTACACATTTTTTTCAACCCCCTGATTATCGACGTGATTATTTCCTATAGTTATCCGCCGCTGACGACAGCATTAGCATGGTGCTAGTTCATAATGACGAAGATGTGAATGAGAATATTATCTACTGCTTGAGTCACAATATCTTTGATGCTGAGACATGTTACAATCATGTAGAGAATATCACTTTGGCAGCTGTCCATGTTGTCCAACACTTTCTCCATTACATTCTCCCGCACAAAACTATGGTGATTTCTGATTGTAACCCTATGAATTAAATCCTAACTCATCAATTACTTGGGGGAAAATACTCCAAATGGATTATTATTCTGCAAGAATTTGATTTAGAATTTTTTAAAGATAAATCAAAGAAATCTCTAGTTTTTATTGAGTTGATCTGTGCTCTTCCATATGCAGTTCCACCCATTCCTGTTACTGAGTTGATTACCGATGAATCACTCTTTCACATTAGTACTCTTGATTCATGGTATGGTGATATCATTATATATCTCCAACCCAAACTTTTTGACCTGGGTTTTCTCACTCCGAGACACGCTAAATTCGTCACCAGTCCCAACCTTATCAGATTATTGGGGATACTCTTTATCGTACTAGGTCAATTCTATCCTACATAGATGTTTGAATCTTGAGGAATCTAGGAAAGTTTTAGCTGAATGTCACTCTGGGGCATGTGGTGGTCATATGTCTGGTTATGCTACTTCTCAAAATATTCTGTGCCCATGTTATTTCTAGTCATCTATTTTCAAGGATTACATTGTTGCTATTAAAAAATGTCATGACTGCCAGATATGTTCTCACAAAGAACATGCCCTAGCAAGACCCTTGCACCTAGTTGTGACCGCCAGACCCT
Organism: Pinus albicaulis; assembly: GCA_034641835.2. NCBI lineage: Eukaryota > Viridiplantae > Streptophyta > Pinopsida > Pinales > Pinaceae > Pinus > Pinus albicaulis. The sequence continues at coordinate 432,471,754 of CM076574.1, read as the reverse complement.
TTGCGAAATGGGGCATTGATTTCATGACCTGTAACCTTTCCTCGGCTAGGGGGAATGGTTATATTATCATTATCATCGATTATTTCACTGAGTGGGATGAGGCGATGCCTACATACAATGTTGAAGGTAAAATTGCAGTGCAATTTCTTTTTAACCATGTCATAGCTTGATTCAATGTCTCGAAGGCCATAGTTACTAACCATCGCTCTCATTTTCGAAATTATATGATGATAGAGCTTACTACTCAGTTGGTCTTGCGCCATGACAACTGTAATCCTAACTATCCAAAGGCTAATGGGCAGGTTGAAGCCGTTAACAAATTGTTGGTCATGATGCTTCATCGAACCATTAGGATGCATAAATGAAATTGGCATCTTATGCTATTTTAAATTCAGCGGGCATACCGAAATTCAACTAAGACAATGAACAGATTCACACCATTTCAATTGGTGTATGGTCTGGAATCCACACTCTCGATCGAGTGTGAAATTCCTTATTTGAAGCTAGTTGTCGAGTTACTCCCTAGCACTTCACCAGAAGAGGAATGAATTCTTTATCTCGAACGTCTCAATGACACACAATGAATTGATGATTTGGTTATCGAAGCTCAAAAGAAACAAGTTAAAGCACACATGATAAATTAGTTCCTCCGCATGTTTTTACTGAAGGTGACTTGGTCTTGTTATATGATCAAGCCCATGATAAATTTGGGGTTGGGAAACTCGAACCGATGTGGCATGGGCCCTTTATCATTAAATGAGTATTAGAAAAAGGTGCCTATGAGCTGGTGATCATGAAGGGAATCAATTGGTTGAACCCCAAAATGGGCTCTGTCTCAAAAAATATTTTTCTTCATTTGGTGTAAATACTTTTGTACATTAGTTTGTTTTATTCATTAGTGTGTAGTTTATTTTGATGTGATTGTTTGCTTTTGCAGACATGTTTTCCTCTGCTTACCTTATGTTCCACTTGGTTTGTAGATGTCATCAAACCATTATGTTGGTTTTACTGATGGTGCTTGTCATAAAACACAGAACTTGTCTTCCGCATCATGGGAATTGTTTGCTCCTAATGGCGAGTTAGTGAATTTGCAAGGACTATGCTTGGGATAAACAACTAACAACATTGCCAAGTATAGTGCGGTTATCAAACTATTATCGGATCTTGTTACTATTGGGATTAGATCTTTGGTTGTTAAACTCGATTCAAAACTCGTTGTGCTACATTTGAATGGTCATTATTCAATAAGAAACCCTCAAATATTGAGCATGTATCTATGTGTTTGACTATTGGAATGGAATTTTGATTATTACTTATCAACATATTCCAAGACATCTAAATACATTAACCGATACATTAGCTAATTATGTGTTAGACAGACATTTGCATCACATGTAGAAACCAAACAAATCATCATCATAAAGAACATTAGATGACAGAAGAAACATATATATATATATATATATATATATATATATATATATATATATATATATATATATATATATATGTACATATATATATACATATACATACATATATATATATCGAGTCTGTAAAGAGTGTGTTACATCAAAATGACAAAATTTGTGTCTCAAGACACATGGCTTCTCAAGCCTACATAAGTGTAGTAAAAAATAACAAATGAGGCATATATATCCTCTAACATGGTGCTGGTTGTAATATGTGACAACTATGACCACTTGAACTAGTAGTCGACGAAGTGAGATAAAAACCCCATCGTATTTCTCTGATACCGTATAGGGATATCATTGGCCAAGGCATAATTTGGAATGCCTCTCATCAAGGTTGTGAGGTTACACTCCACCTCTATTATAGGGTTTTCACCCTCGTCATAAACAACCACCTTAATCTATCAAATCACCACCACGCTACCCAAGATAACCCCAGAGGCCTCACCGGTCCAACGTCTGCAATAAATAATTATAAGTTAAACTCTTGGTACACATACAAAAAAAAATTCTTATCGATTTTATCCCACTTTACTCCTGGTGGAAGAGGAATATCTAGGTCTCCTTTGAAATCTGTTCCTATATACAACCACTCATCAATCATGATGAGTTGTTGGCAGATCCACCCGAATAATGTTGGAAGGAATGACATTTACTGCTTACCACCATGGCATGGCATCAACTCACTCCGTCTCTAGAGTCGTGGATCCCTCAACACAAGAGGACCCACCTCTATACTCCGACATCGAAACAGTGCTACCATCTCTAGGAAGAGATACACTCAGATCGATCTGTATCCGAATTGCTTCAACTTCAACATTTTTCATTTGGTGAGTTTATTTTTCAAGTTGACCAACAATCCCTCGCACCAGTTGAATACTGTTGGACTCATGTCGTCCACGACATACTGAAATTGAGACTTTCTCATCTCATGAAGAGCCTGTGCCCTTGCCACCCAATATATGGTGTAAATAGCTATCCAGAGTGCTGGGTCATTGATAGTTTTGATGTCAATTTTCCCACTCTTGGTCTTGGAAGATCTAGCACTGCAATGTTTGGCAATGAACATGCCTGTACTCTCGCCTCCTGCTCTAGACCATGCCAGCTGGACCAACAGTACCATCCTAGATAGACTGGTGATAAAATAGATATTGGAAATATCTATATCTAAGTCCTGATCACCAATGGCGAAAACTTGGCGGTACACATCCCACCATCTCAATAGATATTGCAATAAGTCTACTTGGGACCTCATCCCGGGTGTCTAGAAGAATTAGGGAAATCTACAGTTTCGAAGTGCCCTTATGCAATTTGGATCTTGTGCTGATTTTCGGTCTTCAGCCTCATGAACCCATTCTTTCCACTCAATCACCATAATTTTCGTGCAAAACATTAATTAAAAATCATTAAACATATTCCATGGAGAAAAATTGACAAATTCATTGTTAAAAATTAAATATTTCATGAATAAAATTTTCTCATGGTGCCAACACGACTATGTACCAATTTTCACGTGCTGGTACTTTAGGGACTAAGGCAAGTAGTGGGGACCCGATGGGTGAAACCCGCGTTGGTCGCAAAAAGGCCCTAATTTTTCAAAGGCTCCCTACCATAGAAAAAAATGAATTTAAATGCTCAAAAATATTATAGAAATGCAATCAAAGATGAGGTTTATTACCTGCAATAGACGGATCAACAAATGGTGTCCTGGATCAGCTAAATGAGGTGCCTGAAATTCGAATTAAAATGGAGGGAAATTTCTCTAGTAAAAGTTCAAATGGTAAAAGTGATTTTTATTTTTGAATTTTTTTTATTTAAATAACTTTTACCTATATTTTAATTAAAAATTTCTTTTTATCGTTTTATGAGTACTTTTGCCTATATTTATATTTTTCTCGATCAATGTGACGTTTGTTTGCATGAGTAGAAGCATGATATTATGAGTTAAATTCGATCAATAATGACTGCCAAGTTATCTTTTATCACCTTTTCAGACTCGTGAAAACAAATGAAAAAGGAACCCCTCTAAAGTTAACTTTAAGCTCTTTTTTGACTCTAGAAACATGAAAATATTGCCGAGCACTTGTCCTTTCAAGCTCATTAAAATTAAATGAATTGAAATTGTCTCAGTATACGTTTATCCATTTTTCGGGCTGAGGTTGAATATTTACGAAAAAGGAATACCTTGGTCAATCATGATCAAGAAGTTATCTGAGATATTGTTTTCTACATTTTCAGATTTGAGAGACTATTTACAAAAAGGGAGCTTTTGGAGTTTTCTTTTCCATTCCTTTTTCAAACTCTGTAAACATGAAAAAGATATCGAGTTACTCCTACATCGCACTTGTAAAACTTAAACAAAAAAGGACTTGTAACCATGACAAGACCGAGATACTCCTTCCTAAGGCTTGTTAAATTTAATAGGATGGATTGATCCGAAGGGTGAACTTATACGCTAAGCATATGGTATCCTATTCAAGCTTGTTTAAAAAAATAAAGAGGTACTCATTAGAAATAACGGGGGGAAATGGAAGTGAAGTGTATTTTGTATTCTATACCAAAGGCAGCATGTCACAATTGAACATGACAATCATTTTCATTTCGTGTCAATTTGGGGATATCCTTCATTCGTCACTTGCCTCCCTAGGTTTGGGAGATCCGTTTGCCTCTCATTCGATCATTATCTGTTGTTACCATGAACTTTGATCCCATTTTTGAGTCAAATGCTGCCACGCTCCGGAGTCGTGTTGCCAATATGTTTAAGAGAAGCCCTTTCTGTAAAAGTCAAACATCCTCTGCTTATTTGACCCTCTCTGAAACAGTCCTGAATAACTCCTGTCATCTTGAGAAATCCTTTGTTTCCTGTTGATGATGTGGGAAGCATTATGGACCTCCTTCGATGGATCAGTTCCTATCAACTTTAGCTCGTTATCCAGGAAGATGATTTATAATTTCCTTTTCAGTACCTTGGAGCTTGCATGCCTCACTGGCAAGTTCTTCACGTTCGATGATAGGTTCACGTCATTTTCATTCGATCATATGATTCTGCAAGTGTTCGACTTCAACCCATTCATTCACATTTGTAGATTATGTTGTCATAACTTGAGGGCCATTGTCATTATTGGTGGTTTCTCTCGCGCCTGTTAACGATTTACATCATCGAATGATAATTAGGTGGTTTCTACCATGTTCGACATCAACACATCTATTCGCATGGTTAGATTCGTACAATGGGTAGATTGAGATCGAGATGAAGACCCTGAATCCCATTTTTCATTATCTAGGCTATGTGGAGCTATTGAGCATTCATGATTGTACATATGATCCTTTCTATATAGATGGATGCGACCATACCGTGGATCCATTTCCATGATCTCTTTCATAGAGAGGGTTACGCGCATTGCATGGGTTCATATGTTATTTTATGCCTATTCAGGGATATTTTATTAGGCATGTTTATATCAGATATGTCACATATTTTATTCTGTTTTATTGACAGGTCTCATGATGGTGGTTTTCCAAAGTCCTTTCCATGACGGATAAAACATTTCAACCATCACTCCTGGTTTTACTTTCATGCTTTAGGGGGCATCTGTTACACAATATTTTGTCACGTTCCTCAATTATTATCCCAAGTGTCATATTTTGTGTCGATCATGTCACAAATGTCACACAACGACAAAATATATATAAAAATGTTCATCCTAGACAATATGCTTCATATATCCTTGAAGACCTAAAAGAGAAATGCCTTGAAGCGTTTTTGCAGAGTTTGTAAAAAACCTTGTTTTTCAAGCCCAATTTGGTCCTCCCCTTAATAAGATCACACTTTTCACCCTATCCATATCCTGTGAACAACACTGCCAACGCGGGAATTTATAAGTAAAGTAGCGTTGAACCTCTTCAGCCAGGTTCTCCAAAAATGGAGTAGAAGCTTTGACCTATAGAATTCTTGAGAACAGAGTTATTGTACTTGTTGGTTGAGGATATGGTCAAATACTCCCATGTTTGGCCCTTGATATTATCTACAAATATTTTCCCCTTACAGATAAGACCTTTCCCCCTCATTAGTGGATCCTTAACCTCTTCAGCTCTGCTATAATAGAGTGCCATTCTAGTGAGTCTTGGTTTGTCATTGTTGGTTGCCTTACTTCTCCCCGATTCCCCCAATATACTGTTGATTTGACGAAGAATGAGAAGAGATTGAAGAGTGTGGCTTAGACTTGGATTGCCACTCCGAAGGAGGCCTCTAACATCAAGGCACCAATTGTACTATATACTATGTATATTCATATTTGAAACACATATACTATGTATCTTTCATGCTTTGAAAGACATATACTATGTATCTTTCATGCTTTGAAACACATGTACTATGTATATTTCATCTTTTTTTGTGTGATCTTCTTTAAAAGTATCCAGACGTAGAAAGTATAACAAAGAAGAAGCCTGGAATCGAAATGGTCGACATCAACAATGAGGAAACGACTGCATAAGGAGCGTGGTAGGCCAATCTCCCTCTCTTACTTTACTTTTCAATGTTAAACTAGGGACACTTATATCCTTTGTCACTGTTGTTACTAGAACCACTCATTGAGCGAGAGGGATTGCTTCTTTCCGAATAAGGGATTTGCCTTGGTAACAATAGTATAGAATTTGGGTGACATTACAGTGACATTTCTGTCATTTTTTCTTCATAATATATCAATGTATTTTGGTGACATCATTCTAAGAGTTTCCAGTACTTCCACAATTAAGGTTTTGGTGTATTTTCAAAGATAATCTTGATGGTCAGCGATTATTTATGTTGTAGTGATGTTATAATATGATGCACGGTGCCATAGTGACACAATGTCTTACAATAAGGTCAAGTAATCATATAACATTGATGCATCACTGGTTTTTTGAAGCTGCTACAATGATGACCTTACATGGACATGTTCTGGTGCTATATACAGTTCGTTGGAGAGATGATCTCAGTGAAAGGAAGAATGAAGAGGAAGAGAATCGAAGAGGAAGGTTGAATGTATCTTGGTCTTGGAGTGGCCACTAGGTCAAGTTCCATGGTCTTGCTATTCATAAATTGAAATCTATATAAGAAGAGTTGGTGCAGGTTTTCCTCTCAAAGAGTGAGAGGTTTTAGCTTTGGCTCATAGCCTACATGATGTGTCTCTTTTATATTTTATGTTCATGCATTGGTTACTGTTTGATGAAGAAGAACACTAATAAATTAATAAGAATAATATCCTAATCAAAATAAGTAAAAATCATTCACAAAAAATCACTAAGAAAGAGAAATCACTTAATGCTAGTGCCATATATTTCTCAACATACTGAAAATCATCCAAGAACGGAAACACATCATCTTCACGCGGAGTATTTTGGAAAATAGAAGAAATATTGAAATTATCTTCTCCTTCATGCTTCCCTACCTATGTAATGTGGCTTCCTTGTATCTGATCACAATTTGAATGAGCAACGCAAAAATCAAGAGAGTGTGAAAACCTAGCCGGTGGAACAGATTGATGAAGCGGATCATGATACAAAGAGTCACAACCTATAGACGATAGGGGATTAAAAAAAATCAAAATCAGATTCGAGACTAAAATTATGAACAATAACATCATCTTTCAGAATTGATGAATTAGCCTTCATGATCCAATCTGGAATTTCCTCCATTGATTCTGAGTTCTGAAAATTGGAAGAAGAATTAGAAGATGGATTAATAATTTGTTTTGCAGATTTACCAACTTTACAATCACCGCAAGGAGGCACCCACATCGGGACTGGAAAAGGAGGAGGACAAGGAACAAAATGAATAATATGTTTCTCCTATGAAATTAGAGGTGTCTCACAATTCACAAGAGTTGGGGAACTGAAAACATCAAGAGGTTTAGATTCAAATTGATTCAAAGAAATATGAACCATATGTTCTAACTTTTGCTTACAAAAATCCTAATCCATATCTTCTTCAGAAAAATCATAACATAAATGAAGTAATTTATTATCAAAACCATCATCTGATACATTAATATCTATTCTGAGTTGATTGAATCTGTTGTGAACATATCGATAATCATACCAATCAAAATCTTGACAAAGCTCCTTAGTAAAATGATGAAGAGAATTAACTAAAGTAGATGGTAAGGTATGACACCAATTCTTAACATGAAATTCGAGAGTGAGGGTGAAAATAATATACATAACATATTCATCATCGATTAGGAAAGTTTTACAAAACCCAAGAAAACCATTTATGTGTCTAGATAAAAATATACCACCCTCGTCATTAAACTTGACCACGACAAGGCATGAACAAGTTCCATGGAGATTGAAATTTTTCTAGGAGGCATGTTAGAAAATAACTAAGGGAATATGATTTTTGAAAGATCCATTTATGGCAGGAGATTCAAAACAAACTCAACGGGCTCAACTTATCATCTGGCCCTCCTTGTAGTGCCATTGTTGATGGTGCTGGAAATTCACCAACCAAGGGGTCTCCTTGATGTGAAGTATCAATTATCCCTCACACAGTTCGGAGTAGGAGCCCCATCTGGAGTATTGGCCTAGTTTCCATGTATTCTTAAAGATATGCCTTGGCTCTAACTATCAACAATATAGAGGAGTGAAACTGTGGATTTGAAAAACAAGGGGGGTCTGCCTTGTGAGTGTTCGATCACATGTGTGTCAAAGTTATTTCACTTAAGAGAGGATGAAAAGTGAGAGTCTAAGAAAGAGGTAGTAGTACCACCCTAGTAGAGACACACATGAATAAGAAGGGTCCGTACAACATCAAGCGGAATAGTCCACAAATATATGACAATCATTGAGGAAGATCTATCTAATGTACAACAAAATAGTCCACAAGGATTCGAAAATGATAATAGAAATTAAAACATATTCTCAATATGACAAGTATGAAAATAACCGAAATAGTTCAACTACTTTAGCACATATGAAAGAAAGCATGAATTACAAAATTTCACAGAATAGTCTTACGAATATCTATAATCCATGCATGAATAATGCTGTGGCCCATAGGACTTCTGATATTAAGTAAAAGTTCCAAGACACATGTATACAATGAACACCAATAGCTCCACTAGAGGAGCGTTAGAGCCACTCCTTGGTCCTCAAAAGAACTAGCTTATCTCTCTAATTCCCTGGGGGAGGAGACAAGGTGAAAAGTCCCTTGTTCATACAATGAGGGTGTATATATAACCAAGAGGTGATGCTTCATCTTCCTTGTGAATATTTGAATACCCTCATGATTGTTTGAATCCCTATGAATTTTTGGCTTACATGACTCTTCATATTCCATGTGTGTCCTTTGGATTTCCAATTTACAATACATTTTGAATAAAAATTTACATGATCCAAAATAATGATGTGGCATATGACAACTCATGACATGATATGACATGGAATTGCTTATATGCACTGTTTGATGATGTGGAAATGTCAAGATAATTCTTTTGTTGTGTATTTTGTCTACTTGAGAATGCTTTTCTTTTCCACCTCCTCATGGATTGGTGATAAGTAATATTCAATGATCTCAAGTCTTGAGTTGTGGTCGCAAATTGGTGTCATTTTTCTTTGCCTTGATTGATCAACTTGTGTATTCAGATACAAATATGTATTTCAACATGCTTCCCTTATTCATATCCTTCTTAATCATCTTTTCATGGTGTGAGACAACATATGCTTATGAAATTCACTCATGATGATACGGAATCACTCTGAAAACCCCCTAGTCTAAGATCGTGCATTTTGATCCATTGACTGAGCCAAAACTAGGTGATAGGATGGGGGAAGAGGCTCAGTGACTACATAATTTCACAGTTCAAGCATCCAGGGGTGAGGCTTAAGCCTTGAGACTACACAGTGCGTAGTTCGGGTTGGGTTGAGGAGAAAACTGCGTAGTTCTGGGAGCCAAAGAGACAAGATGAGGCGATGGACACTGGAAGAAAATACTACACATTTTTTGGAGGTAGAGGAGGTTGGTTCACTGCACAATTGTGTAGATCAAGAGATCAAGGGATGAGGTTGAGGCTAGAGATTGAAAAGTGTGTAGTTTAGGCCAGGTTAGGAGAAATAATTACACAATTCTGGAGGTCAAGGTCGGAGATTAAGCACATAAAATACGCAGTGTAATAGTCATGGGAGCCATGAAATATGCATTGCATATTTCCAAGAGGAAAATTCACAACTAGAGGACTGAAACTTCCCAGTGCGCAGTTTAGGGAGGTCAAGTGAAGCTAGGTTGATTGGTCGAGAAGCCTTTTCAGAAATGGTTGTGTGCAATTGGTGAGACCGATGTAACAGTGATAAGACTTTGACTGTGATAACACACTTAGAATACTTTATGAAATAACAACATAGATCATCCATGACACATGAACAATGCATTTCCCTCTATGTGACAACTTTATGATAAGTTACGACAAGTGCGACACTTAATATACACTTTGCGATGACCTTGACGACTGTTATAGGTCGATTTGGGTACCATTCCCAATGAACTGGTTAACTGGACATCATCCCCAAAACTAATGAGTAGGGTCTATCCTTCCCTATCATTTCAGTTGCTACATGCCCTAAGATAAAGAATAAGAAAAATCATCCATGACTTCCATTTGCAAGGTTTCCAAGATTTGAAGTACATGATAAATCACCTATGAGCACACCAACACAGTCTCTCAAGGGGCTAAGTGCGTTGCATATGCAAGTACCTCCATTCAAAGGTGTTATTAAAAGCATTCCCCGACACTCGAGGGTGCATTGGTCAAATTGGGAGCGAAATTCTCATTGTTTCAGAATCTCCACTTGGGTAGTGCCTTCTAGAAGAGTGCATATGTGTCAAAATTTGAATCCATGTGTCCATTTGATACGTATGAGATTGGGAAAATGTCTTTCCTATTATTAGAAAGTCATTGATTGTAAAAATACTTTCAACTCCTCTATAAATTGAGCACAAATCCTAGTGCTTGGTAAGGAAGAATTTGAGTAGAGAAATGCCGGTGGAATTTCAATTAAGGAGTTGATTTGAGTGGCATGCTGCTGGAGATATGTGCATTGTGATGAGGCTAGGATGTTGCTGGAGATGGTGACATTAAATCAATCACTAGGTTGTAACCTCCCCTTCTATCCATTAATAAAGATTGCTGCTTACTTTCCCACATATGTATCTGTATAAGCTTCTATCTTTTATATTATGAATTCTTATCTGATGTATATGGTTCATGTTTCATTTCTTTAACTGGATAACTTGAATAGACATCTGTATATTTCTATCTCTTTTCTGTTTAGTTTTCATTCTTGCAGGAAATATTTTGGTGATATAGCATGGATTTGAAGCTAAATCAAGAGTGAAATAAGGAGAATTGGAAGTGCTTGGACTCCAAGTAAGTTTCTTGATCTGTTCTATGTGTCCATTTATTGTTAGGAAATTTACTTGCAAAGTATTTAACCTATTGTTCTAGATGAGCACCACATCTAGGGAAGAATGTTTTATCCGTAATCCATAATTCCACATAAAAAATTGGCGACTCCACTAGGGAGTTTACCCTTCATCCTTGGTGTATTTGCCTCAGTTTGCCTCAGTTTATTCACCCAATAGCATTTACTATGAAAGATAAGGCTTTTTGAAATCAAAATTTTGCATTAGAAGTGTGTTAAACACTTGAGTTTTTTGTTCTCTGCTGCACCCAACGCACTATTGAATAGGACACAGTGCTTTGCATAGCACTGTCCCCCTCTCAGGGGTGCATTGCAACGCACTGTCTCCCCTTAGAGATTGTGTTACCCCCTAGAGCCAACCAAATTCCACTGAATTTGTCATTGCATTTTCTTTCAATTTTTTGTTTACTGTGTTTTAAAGAGCCTGATACCTCATATTGACCAGTAAATTTATCTATTTCTTCCTCCTTTGAAAGAAAATTTTGTTCAATGTTTATTTAAAGTGTTTTTCTTTATCATTGATGAATTAATTTCAAAGTATTTTCATTAATGCATTAGATCCATTTGCTTTTGAAAATGAAATTGTCATTAAATTCTTCATTTCCTATAGGAGAAATTGTAGTTATATTCTTCATTTTTCCTATAAAGGAGAAATTGTTGTTCAAATTCCTCATTTCTCAAAGTAAAAGGCATTTTTTTTATTGATTTGATGCACTTAATTTCCTTTTCTGCATTCACATTAAAGGGGCTGAAAAGAAAAACCTGCATTTGCATGTAGTGGATTGTGTGTTTTTCATGGGAACAACTAGGAAATCTGCATTTTAGTTTGTACTCTTTGATTTTTTGCTCTCAAATTGATTACTCTTTCCCTCTAGTAGCTAGGATTTTTCATTGAAAAAAACTAAAAGTGAAAAGATTGCTTATCATTTTAGTTTGAATTTTAGGAATTTCCAATACATCATCATGGTGAACCTTGAAAGGCAAATTGATAAACAAGATCAACTTAAAATTTACATCGGTTTACCTAACAAAGCATTGGAACCATAACAATAACATTTAGAAGGACTAGTCTAGAGACGTGTTCCGGCGTCGTAAAACATAGCAATTGTCATTAATTTTCTGTAATAAATTCCGAGTGTGATACCTCACTCCATGTACGTAAGTATATCATAGGTCATCCATGTAATTTCAGGTATAGCGGGTGGTGTTACAGTACGAAAAGTATAAAGGGGTGCTCTCACTGTGCGGTTTCGCATTAGACAACGCTAATACGGACTTGGGCCTCCACGTACCTTCGGGTATATTTGGGAGGACAAATTTAGGTTCCTATCCATCTATAGTGAACCGAGTTGGCCACCTTGTAAATTGTGATACACTGAACATAGCATTCGGGGAGATTGTCTGCCCGTACTTCTTGGTTTGCTAGGAGGTATTCTGCAGTTCACAGTTTCTTGGTAAACCTTTTTGCCTAGCATTACCCTTTTATTTTTTTTATTTGTTTTTTGTTAAAATAAACTAGTAATCATGGAAGAACAAAATCATTTCCCTTTTCATTCATGTCTATTAGCATTGAAACCACCTTTACCACTAGAAGTTACTCCTGGTTAGCGAAGGTGACATCACTCTACCAAAACCAGTACTACCAGTACCTCTGGTGAGACATCATCTTCCCATATACCAAATTTGGAAAAATTTGTTTCTACACATCTTGGTTCATGTATTATTGTCAAGACAGGGTCATCACAGCTACCTATGGTCATGATCCATCCAATCAGTGAGACCATACCTCCTGAACTCGACGTTGTTCAAGCAAAAGTTGATCCAAATCCTATCTCTTTTTTGCTAGAACATCTGCGTCCTGAAGTCGAAATACCAAAAGTTGTTCCTGAATTGGTCATCCCACATTCTACTGTAGCCATTGAGTCTCCCATATCACACATTCAACCTCCTGAAATATACTTTGGGCCTGATGGTGAAATACTTCCACCTAGTTTAATTTCAATTGAAGAAATCCCACAAGATGAAACACCTTTAACTCCAACCCATTTTGGGGAGGATATTTACCTGTACAAATATTTTCCTCAATCACCACCATATGCTTTTGTTGATCTTGTTCCTATTCAAAATCTCACCGATTCAAAAGGGTATACACTTTTTCAAGTAACCATGCCTTAGCCAACATCTTTGGTTGGTCCATCTGTTCCAATTACGTCAGTACCTGCCCTCACTACCTCGTCTATGTTTACAACTTCACCAGAGTCATATTTTCATGATGGCCCTTTGGTACCATCAGGTTATAAATCTTTATTTGGAATTTTATCTGGTGCATCTTCAAACCCATGGAATTCACCAATGTCATCGTCCAGTATTTTAACTGGTAAACCTATAGTGAGTACTGAACGACTTGATTCTTTATACACATCATCAGGGCAATATCAAGCTGGTCCTTTTAGGTCTATTCCATCCTGTACCATATCAATTGGACTCCCAACATTTGGAGAGAAGTAGTTTACGTCTTATTATCCTCCTCATGCTGGGGGAAAACCTTTGGTCACCCACTTTGACAGTAATCCGTCACTTTTTGGTCAACCTAATGTTGAAATGAATGTTTGTCAATGGAAACCCACTCTGCCTATCCAACCACAAATGGTTGTACACTCATATCAACCAGTTCAACTTGTTATACCACATCATTTCCACTTGTTAATACATCTTTACCCTTGTTACAGAATCAAAATGTTGTACAACATCCTTTTCAGGCGGGTCCTTCAACTCAATACCCCCAAGTATTGGGCCCACAAACCTCAAATCCTCCGGTTAATTTACAACAACAACCTGTACCTGGAATCATATATTCACAAGCTAGTTTACCATTTTATGGGATGTCACAACCACAACCAGGTTATACTTACACTCAACCGAATCCAAGTTATCCTAATTTGGGTTATAACATTGGTGGACAGACCCCTTGGCAGCCTCAGGCACAAATGCCTCAACCTTCATTTCAACAAGTATCATATCCATGTTTTGGTCAATAGAATCCTTAAGCATTTGCTTATCAAAACAACCCCTATCTGGGTTACCAGTAGCAGATTCCTTATACTGGTGCTCAAAGGCCTGTTGCTCAAGAAATTCCATCATACCCTGGCTATGTTCAACCTGACCTTAATCAAAAGTTTCCCTTTGTTGAAACTTTAGAGTTACCATATTTAAATCGGCTAACCAATGATCCAATCAACTATGCTCCTTGGTGGTTGGTGATACCTCACAAATTACCCTTGGATATTCCTAAGTTCAATGGAAACCCTGGGGAGGACCGGTTGACTCATGTTATGACTTATCATTTTTGGTGTTCATAAAACTCCTTAAATGATGATTCTATTCGACTACGTCTTTTCCAGCCTACGTTCACTGGTCCAGTTGCAAAATGGTATATTAAGTTACCTAGAGCTTCTTTTGATAATTTCACTGCCCTAGCTACTGTATTTCTAACCCACTTTCAGTTACCCATACCATATGAAACTGGAACAAAACTCTTGACGAATTTCAAACAGACTATTACTACTCACATTTCTGATCATATTCATGAGTGGCGTCGTCGTCGTAGAATGGTTAAGAAATTTGTTCCTGATCAACTCCTTGCTTAGTGGTTCATTAAGTCCATGTTACCATCTATAACTAAGGATGTGGCTAAGGGTGGCGTCATCACTGAAGAGAAGGTTATTGCTCGTACCATATTTAGACTTGATCTATACTCAGTCTGGAATTCTCTATGAAAAAATTCTTAATGCACCATGATCTAATTCAACTATTACTCCTCAATTAAAGGACTCTCATTCCAAATACGACTTGATTGGTATTGAAAGCACACATCATACTACTGCATCTAATCTTGCACCTTCTTTTGAAATTAATACTTTGTCATTTGACAAGGGAAAAAGTGACAAGCAATCTGGAAGTAAGAAAAAGGGGAAATCTAAGAAAAATAAAACTTCTAACCCGCAGGAAAGATCATCTTGACCTAAGAAAACTCGTTATCCATGCATAATATGTAATGAAGAATACTTTGTTCAGGATTTTCCTCACCGTGCTGAAGTCTCAAAAATCATTAAGACTTCCCATGCCTCAACTGTGTTGACAGATCTGTTTCCGAATCCGGACACAAATTTGGTTGCTACGGATCCAGCTTCTAGTTCCCAAGTACTTATGTTATCCGTCGCAAAAACTTCAATAGATATTTTGCTGTCAACGCATAATAAATATTATGGTAGTCAGGCCACTGATCAACCTAATACCTCAACTATGAATCTGTCTACAGAATCAATACCGCCTATTGCTATTCCTGAATTGACGATTAAGCCACCAAAGGGAGTCATTCATAAATTGATATATAATCCTCAAGCAAGAGTTGCTCAAAATTATAATATAGTTGAAGATTTGGCTCAATCCCCTTCAGCTATGTCTTCTCTTGAGGTATTACAAAATTTTCCCTCCTAGAAACAAGCTTTATTGTCGGCTATTGGTGGAATTGATCCGACTGATTCTAATCTTGTTTTCTTTAATCATACGGGCTATGTGCCGCAACTACCAGCAGAATTGGCATTCTCCATACAAGTAAATGTTCTCAATCACCTTGTTCATCATACTATTATTGATGAGGGAGAATCTACCTGTATTATGTCTCTAAATTGTTGGAATTCACTTGGCTCACCTTGCTTATCTCAATCATCAACGATGTTTAAGGCTTTTGATGGATGTACATATAAACCTTGTGGTATTATTAATAACCTACATGTTGAACTAGGGGGGGAAATAGTGAATGTTGATGTAGAGGTTGTTGACAGACTCTTTGACTATAATATTCTACTTGGAAGGCCATGGGTATATGCTATGACTACAATTATTTCTACATATTCTAGAATGATTTCCTTTCCATATAAAGGTACCATTACAATCATCAATCAACTATCCTTCTTTGCCTCCACTTCAAAGGTAACTAGAAGTGTTCTGTTTGTTCATGCAACCCAACTAGCACTTTAGAACATTGGTGTAGGACTCTTAAAGGATTCCACTCTCATGGGAACCTTTGCATTACCGCCACCTGCGACGTCGGCAGAAATTGCAAGTATAGAGACTTGCTACATGATCTCTTCCACTCCATCTAGCTTAAGGGAGAGTATGGGTGATTCTGAAATTTTTACGTTGTATGAGTTTCTGTCGCCCAACCCTATTGAGCTGGCATAGAAATCAATCTATTTGGCTTGGGCGACGAATCCGAAATGAGCGTTTCCAGTTGTTTGGGTAGATCGTTCCTTAGATTTTGGTACTCCATCTGATCCTTTTTCCTCAAATTTCTTGACAAATGAGAATATTTTGGAAACCATGATGTCAGAAGGAGAACCATGGGAAGATTATCATCATCATTCCCATCTTCCTAATTATGAAGAAAATTATCTTAGTGAACTATATCACCCATCAATAAAAAATTTCTTTTCGAATTCTTTACCTATTATTGCAATAGATTTCAAGCGAAATATGTCAAATATTGAAGAAAACATTTCTATCGATATTTCGACCAAACCTGGCCTTGTAGAAAATATTCATGTCAGCATATATTGTTCTCCATCAGAACTCGAAACATATTTTTTATACAGTAATTTGTCACCGTCCCTACCATTCCCCGTCCCGCACAATGGAGGACCCATTTTGTGACCTGTGAACATTGTCATGCCTTGAAAACTTCATCAATGCATTCCTCTAAGCATGAGCTTCATTTGCCCTTGAGACATCTCCTTGCAAAAATCATGAAAAACATCCCTTTTGGCATTGGCGCGGGCAGGCAGTTCAGTACTCGCGCCAATGGGGAAAATCCTGCAAAGAGGTCGCGCCAACTGGCGCTCTGTCATAGAGCAGTAGTTGCGCCACCCAATTTAGGGACTGTTTTTTAAATAAAGATGGCGGAAGTTGAGTTTCAACAAACTCACAAACCATTGCCTATCTTGAGTTGGGAGGTTTGGCTGCGGGAGTTCTATGGAAGGGAAGTGGTTTTGCCACCTCCCATGGAACCTTCCTTGTTGATAGGGCCAATCCCATAATAATATGGATCCCAACTCCCTCCTTCCCCATCTATAAAAGCCTGCTCAAATCCATGGCAAGCTAGTCTTGAAGTGCCTAAGCTTTGTATCTCCATATTCCCAAGAGCCTTTGTGCTGTAAAGAATCCTCTCTTTCCCTTAAGGCCGACTCAAGTAAGGAGACCATTGTCGAGAGACTCCGGAGAGGTTTTTCCTTTCCTTGGCGAGCTTTGCGAGACGTGGACGACCGGAGACCCGTCCGAAGGAGATCGCGACGTCAGAACTTGGTTGTAATCTCTCTTCGTTTATTATTTAATAGATGATTATGATTATGGTTCCACTCCGTTTTCCATCATGTTAATGCGAGTAACATCCTTTCTGACCGATGTTTAGTTACGTGTGCCGGATTTTATGCTTGTATCTGTTCGTTTCTTCCATGTGCAGGTGTTCATCCACGGAGATCGTGGAGGGATTGTGATCTGCCGAGGCTGAGGAACGGGGACGCTTCTTCTTCAGATCATAGCGTTGGAATCCAGGTAGGCTTCTATTCCTAGTCTTTCCATTCGTAACTAGGAGCTTGCATCATAACATTGTTTGATTGTTGCTAGACCCCTGCTGGGCTAGTAGGGATCGCCTCTGTCCGCAGAGGGGATTTACCTCCTCAACAATTTGGCGACTCCGCTGGGGATCGTCTAGTTTTGATTGTCTCGTTTTAATTGTCTCGTTTTGATTGTTTCATGGTTTTCCTTGCTTGGTTGGCCTTCTGGGCTGGCTCTTTTTGTGTTTTGGCTTTTGGTTCAGCCCCAGAGGATCAGATCTGACCTCTGTTTTTCCGAATTTTTATCTTTTCATGGTTGGCTTGATTGGCGCGGTTTCTAGCCTGACAGTCGCGCCAATTGGCGCAGGTTGCCAGTTCATTACTCGCGCCATCCCCTGTCTGGCGCGGATTACAGCCAGACAGTCGCGCCATTTCCTGTAGGTGGTAGGGTTACCCTTGTTCAGAAGCTTCTTTTGGTCAGTACTTTGCTTCTGGGTTTGTTTTGGATTCTGCTTGAAGTGGTGAGTCTGGTCTTGGTTGGGAGAAATTCTTTGTTTTTTCATTTTCAGGCGTTGGCGCTTGTTGTCAGTTAGCAACCCGCACCAATTGGCCATTGGCGCTAGTTGTCAATGTACAAGTCGCGCCAGTTGGCGCTAGTTGTCAATGTACAAGTCGGGCCAATTTCAGGATGTGTGAAATTTGAGATTTTTTCCCTAAATCCTTCACCAGTGTGTCTTTCCCTTCCGGCCTTTCCTCTGTATGAGCATAGATTACATTGCTCATTGTTTGGAATGTATTCTTTCCATGATTACTTGATGTAAAAGGGAATGAATGCCTTGTTTTGATCTCATGCTTTGGAAGTCCTCTTTGTGTTTTGTCACCTTTTGAGGAATTTTGTTACAAAGTGTTTTGAAACAACGATTGCATTCTTAGTGTTGGTTTACATCTCTTTTGCATTAAGAAGATTTGCGTTGTTTTAGTTTTCGTCTCATAGTTTGCTTTTCGTTAAAATGCATTAGATCACATTGCATCGAAAAGTATTTTTGAGATTTATCATTGGACTTAGACCACATTGTTTAGTGATTGAAAACTAAAAATCGCTTTGTGTGCATTCTCTTTCATTGAAAGCATGCATTAAGTAGATTCTCATTTCATCGAAAAATGCATTGAGTGCATTCTTATTATTTGAAAAGAAAAAGGAAATTGTGCATAGATTACAATTGCATAGTTTTCGGAAA
The DNA here is from genome assembly GCA_034641835.2 of Pinus albicaulis. Lineage (NCBI taxonomy): Eukaryota > Viridiplantae > Streptophyta > Pinopsida > Pinales > Pinaceae > Pinus > Pinus albicaulis. The sequence goes on along the minus strand of CM076574.1, from coordinate 432,452,974 downwards.
AAGAATTTTGCATAGATTACATTGCATTATTCGCATCGTTGAATGTTTAGAATACTTTTGGATAGTGAAAGTCATCTAGTTTGGAAAAGTTTCGTTTTCAGTTTTGCTGTTTGTTGCATCATTGTTTGAAGCTCTTCCCTTAACTAGATAGCATTCATCGAATTGAAAAGTTTTCTTTTCTCATATAGCTTTGCATTTAGGAGTCTTTTAAGACACTACATACGATAGGGCCTGAAAATTGAAACTTAATCGAAGATCAACTGTAAAATTTCTTCAATTAACCTAAGGCAGCATTGGAACTTAACGAAACATATTTAGAAGGTCTAGGCTAGAGACGTGTTCCGGCGTCGTTAAACCTAGCAGTTGTCGTTCACCTATTGGCTTTAGACAGCGCTAGTACGGACTTGCGCTCCCCGTACCGTCGCGTATATAAAGGGAGACCCCTCTAGGTTTTCAATCCTTTATCCACAGGAAGCCGAGTCTGCCGCCCTATACCCGTGATACACCGAACACATCATTCGGGGAGACTACCTGCACGTACGGAAAGTCCTTGGTCGATTTCTGTTTCATTATTGAAACCAAGGTGTATATTGCAGTTCACGGATATTTGGTACACCCTTTGTGCGTAGTTTTTCCTGAGTAGTCATTTGGTCTTTTCTGACTCCCTAAACTTGAAAAGACCGTCAAGCGCTTGTCCTTTCACGCTTGTGTCAACTCTGAAAGAGATAGAGTCATCTTTTTATCGTTTCTCGACTCTTAAAATATGAAACGGTAGAATTTCTTACTTTTCAATGCGATAAAATTAATCACCCACGATTACACGCCCGCTTAGATATTGCTTGTTGGCCGTTTGATCGTGTGTCTTAACTCTTTTTTCGGCCCGTGTGTGGTTTTGAGTTTTGATGGCAACTTTTTCAGAGTTTACCAACCAAGGAATCCCTTCATAAGGGAATCCTGGTCATTTTCCTCCTTTTGGAAATGTTGGTGCTCCTTACATGGCGACGTTGTCCCTTCCTGGGTTAACTGTTGGGTTGCCTGTTTGGTTGTTCTCAACCTCTGTTGTCCCGAATGTCTCCACTACCGTTCAATCAGTTCCTCCACCTGAACAACCTCATGTTGATTCCAAGGTGGACCTCTCCCCTTCTTCGCCTGTTTCTGCGTCCTCCTCTTCTACTTCGCCTGGTGAAAGTCTGGATTCAAGTAACCAGGTGGCTAAGAAGAAGAAGAAGAATACAAAGAAGAAGAAGTCTGATAAGCGAGAGGCTAAATGTACGGCTACTTCCTCCGAGATATCTCCTCTTGATAAACCTTCCAACCCTCCACGGAAAGTCAAGTTCCCTTGCCTGTTGTGCACGGGAGACCATCTTCTTCGAGACTGCCCTGGCATTCCCAAGGTGCTCGAAGTATGGTCCAACGGCCGCCCACCGTTGCCTTTGGCTTCCGGGAGTCATGTTGGGGGCACGTCTTCAGCTGCTGTCGATAAGAACTCTAAGAAGCAGGGTAAGATCACCAATCCCTGTAAGTTGTGTGAAGGGCACCATGCCATTCACTTTTGTCCTTATATGGATGAAGCCAAGCAAGTATTGGACAACCCAGCCGGTTCTACACCACGCCTTCCACCTGGTTATAATCGGCTTTCTTTGAGTCCTCCGCCAGTTGATCCTACGATTGGTCAAGAGTCATCCTTGGTCGATCCCACTCCCCCAGAAATTCAAATTCACGAATCCGTCCCTGACCAACCATCGTCGTAGGATCGGGCTGAATCGGGTCTGGCCCGCGGCACTGTGTCTTTTTCTTGGCCGAGAGTGGATCTCACACCCCCCATGTACTTCTGATTTATTCAGATTCTTCAGACTTGGAGAAAGATTCTCCTGTCCCCGTACTTCAAGAAGCTCCTCCTCCGCCTCCCATGATGGAGGCTCCAAAGGATATCCCTCCCGCCTTCGAGATGGAGGTTATGGAGGATGCTCCTTCTTCCGTAACACCAGGGGAAGAACATCTTGGTTCGATGGTAGCCCCTCCGAGTAGTTTGGTCGCTTCCTTTGATTGGAACCGATTTGCAGGATTTCGCCTTCCGTCTTACGTGCCTTTCGAGATCACAATACAGGCTCTTGGTCTGGTCATACCCAGCACCATGATAGATGAAGGTGCCTCTGTTAGTATTATGTCATCAACTACCTGGCAAGCTTTCGGCTCGCCGCCGCTTGCGCCCGTTACGCAGAATCTGTTGATATTCAATAGAAGAACGAGTCAACCATTGGGGATCCTTCCAAGGTTACCTGTTACTTTGGGAGGTAAAACCGTCCATATGGACATGATGGTTGTTCCAGGCCCCTTGGATTTCAATCTGCTTTTGGGGCGCGATTACACCTATGCCATGGGAGCGCTTGTCTCCTCCCTCTTTCGCGTGATGTGCTTTCCACATGAAGGACAGATCGTGACCATTGATCATCTTTCGTTCTTTGGTCCTTATGTGGCAACTGGTCCACCATCACCCCCTCCGGGTTTTTATCCACCCGTTGTATCTGCTCCACCGCAGGTCAACTATGTGTCTACCTACCCCATGCCTGTGCTCAGTGATGATGCCGTCGTGCATCAGGTGCTGGGGGCATTGGGTCCTGACTTCCAGGATGTTTTCCTTCCATCGGGAGTGGAACTCTTGGAAGCACCGCCTTCTTGTTCATTTTGATGTAGGCCGGTTAGAGCACAGTTCCCTCCCTATGTCAAGCTCTTTAAAAAATGAAACCAGGTTGTCGGAGCACAGTTCATTGTCTTGTGTCAAACTCCTTAAAAAATGAAACAAGGTCGTTAGAGCACGGTTTCCTCCCTGTGTCAAGCTCTTTAAAAAATGAAACCAGGTTCTCGGAGCATAGTTCCTTGTCTTGTGCCAAGCTCCTTAAACCATGAAACAAGGTGTCATGAGGATAGTTCTTTTAATGTGTCAACCTCATTAAAACAATGAAACACGTTGCTGTTCAATTCGAGTCATTGTTTAGATCTCGTAAAATCCCAGTCGAGTCTTTCTCTTGATCTCGTAACTTGAACCTTCACTCCCTCCATCTGTTTACTCAGGTGTATGGATTGAAGCTTGGGGGGCATGTACCTCGAATTGAGTCACCATGCTGGGGGCATGCTTACTTTTTCAAGCATAGTTTGTTTCCGTTTCAAGCTTGTGTAAAAATGAAACTGGTTTTCAAGCATAGTTTATCTTTTTTTCAAGCTTGTGTAAAAATGAAACCAACTTCAAGCATAGTTTATATTTGTTTCAAGCTTGTGTAAAAATGAAACCATGCCCATTTTACCTCTTGTGATTGCCATTTTATCAGCCTATTTTTTCCAGATGAGCCTTGGTTTTCTCACTCCATCGTCACTATCTTCTTGGCCGATCATATGCCTTCACTTGGTTGTTTTACCCATTCCTGAGGAACCGCTGCAATGAGTGGTCTTGTTAGCCAGCCTCTTGACTTTTATCATGTTTTGAGCAGTTCCATCATTACCGGAACCAATTGCTACCCTTTATACCACTCGTTCCTCCAGGAGGAGTCATCTTTCAGCTCTTTTCTGACTCTCTAAACATGAAAAGATTGCCGAGGCCCTTGTCGTTTCGATCTCGTTAAATTGGACACGAATCGACATCTACCCAGTATACGTTTACCCCTTTTTTGGGCTGGGATAGATTGATTACGAAAAAGGAATACCCTAGCCTATTGCGACTAGGAGGTTTTCCCGGATATTGTTTTCTACCTTTTCGGATCTGGGAAACTATTAACGAAAAGGGACTGCTGGAGTTTTATTTTCCGCTGTCTTTTCAAACTCTCTAAACATGAAAAGACGCTGAGTTCTCCCTTTGTCAGACTCGTTAAAACCTGATGACATCGGATTCAGTCGAAATGACGTTATTCGAGTTTCTCCTTCCTAGGGCTCGTTAAATGTACTAGGATGGATTCGTCCGAAGGAACCATCCTCTTCGAGCTTGTGTAAAAATAAAGAGGTACTCGCCAGAAATGGTGGGGAAAATGGAACCATCGTCGTTGTCGTCGGCAGTATGTCGCTCTTGAATATGGCACTTGTCTGCATTCGTGTCGGGTTGGGGACATCTCATCTCGTTGCTTCGCTTTGCCTCTGTGGGTTTGGATAATCCTTTTTGACCTCTCATCTGCTCATTGCCTCGTCACCATGACCTCTGATCCGTTTGATGTCAAATACTGCCAAGTCCACTGTCGTGCCGTTTATATGTTCAAGAGAAGTTGGCCTCTGCAAATATCAACCTTCCTCTGTTTCTCATACGATCCTGATTCACAACAAAAAAATCATGTTCCTCTGTCTCGTGTCGATGATGTGGGAATCATTATGGCCCACCTTCGATCAAGGTCACTTCCTGTCGACTTCAACTCATTATCCAGGAAGTTGGTCTAGAGACTCCTTATGGTACCTTGGAGCCTGCATGCCTCAAAGGCAGGTTCGTCGCATTCGACGTGAGGTTTACATCATTGACCTCCGATCGAGTGATTCTGCGGGTGTTCGACGTCAACTCATTTATTCGCACGCCATAGATTGTACCTTAGTACCTTGAGGACCATTGTCATTATTGGTGGTTTCTCTCGCGTCTGTTAACAGCTTTCATCATTGGCTGGTAATCAGACGATGTTCTTGCATGTTCGACTTCAGCTCACATATTCACATGCCTGAACTTGTACTTTTTTTGGGTCGAGATGGAGCGCAAGACCCTGGATTGTGTCTGTTGTAATCCAGGCTGCGATTGTGGATTATTATCATTATGTACATGACTCACTGATTGGATGGCTGCGACCATACCTGAGTCTTTTTGTTCGATCCTAGTTGGATGGCTGCGCCCATACCCTGGATCCGGATTATAGCATACTCTATTTCGGATGGCTGCGTCCATACCACATATACATCATGTACTTGAGATATCAGTTGTATCTTTCTGCGCAGGTTTTCCGACGGCGGGCCTTCGGTTGAACATGTTCTCGTAAAGCATTTCACCCCTCTCTCTCTCGGGCCTCATACTTTAGGGGGCATCTGTTACACAGTAATTTGTCACCGTCCCTACCATTCCTCGTCCCGCACAATGGAGGACCCATTTTGTGACTTGTGAACATTGTCATGCCTTGAAAACATCATCAATGCATTCCTCTAAGCATGAGCTTTATTTTCCCTTGAGACATCTCCTTGCAAAAATCATGAAAAACACCCCTTTTGGCATTGGCGCGGGCAGGCAGTTCAGTACTCGCGCCAATGGGGAAAATCCTGCAAAGAGGTCGCGCCAACTGGCGCTCTGTCATAGAGCCGTAGTCGCGCCACCCAATTTAGGGATTGTTTTTTAAATAAGGATGGCGGAAGTTGAGTTCCAACAAACTCACAAACCATTGCCTATCTTGAGTTGGGAGGTTTGGCTGCGGGAGTTCTATGGAAGGGAAGTGGTTTTGCCACCTCCCATGGAACCTTCCTTGTTGATAGGGCCAATCCCATAATAATAGGGATCCCAACTCCCTCTTTCCCCATCTATAAAAGCCTGCTCAATCCCATGGCAAGCTAGTCTTGAAGTGCCTAAGCTTTGAATCTCCATATTCCCAAGAGCCTTTGTGCTGTAAAGAATTCCCTCTTTCCCTTAAGGCCGACTCAAGTAAGGAGACCATTGTCGAGAGACTCCGGAGAGGTTTTTTCTTTCCTTGGCGAGCTTTGCGAGACGTGAACGACCAGAGACCTGTCTGAAGGAGGCTGCGACGTCAGAACTTGGTTGTAATCTCTCTTCGTTTATTATTTAATAGATGATTATGATTATGGTTCCACTCCGTTTTCCATCATGTTAATGCGAGTAACATCCTTTCTGACTGATTTTTAGTTACGTGTGCCGGATTTTACGCTTATATCTTGTCGTTTCTTCCATGTGCAGGTGTTCATTCGCGGAGATCGTGGAGGGATTGTGATCTGCCGGGGCTGAGGAACCGGGACGCTTCTTCTTCAGATCATAGCGTTGGAATCCAGGTAGGCTTCTATTCCTAGTATTTTCATTCGTAACTAGGAGCTTGCGTCATAACATTGTTTGATTGTTGCTAGACCCCTGCTGGGCTAGTAGGGATCGCCTCTGTTCACAGAGGGGATTTACCTCCTCAACAATATTGCTCTCTATTTCGTGAATTCTGTTATGTATTTTCTTGGTCTTATGAGGAAATGCCAGGCATAGATACTAGTATCATTGAACACACTTAATATGTATCTTGATGTCAAACCGGTGCGTCAACGCCTTCGTCCTGTTCATCCAAAGAAGGACATTGCCATCAAAGTAGAAGTTAAAAAAATTTTGCGTGCTGGTTTCATTTACCCTGTTCCACTAACTGAGTGGGTTTCCAACATTGTTCTTGTCATGGAAAAACAAGGAACCATCAGAGTGTGCGTCGATTATCGAGATGTCAACATTGCTTGTCCAAAAGACAACTATCCTACTCCCTTCATCGACCAAATTATTGACGATTGTGCTGGATGTGAAATATTTTTTTTGATGGATGGATTTTATGGCTACAATAAAATCAATATCCACCTAAAGGATCAACATAAGACAACATTCATCTTCCCCTGGGGCACATTCGCTTATAGAAAACTATTTTTTGGTTTAAATAACGCTAGGGTAACTTTTAAGAGATAAATGAATTATGCTTTCAATGAAATCAAGCACATTGTTCAACCTTATCTAGATGATTTACCCGTGCATTCACGGAATCAGATTGATCACTCGATGCATTTGAGAGCCATCTTCTTACGCTACTGACATTAAAAAATACTCCTCAATCCACATAAATGTGTGTTTTGTGTTGGTTCTGGTCGTTTGATTGTAGTCTCAAAATAAGGAATTTTATTTGATGCATTGAAGGTCTAGGCCATTCTTGATTTCCTGCGCCATCAAATTTACTTCAGATACAAAAATTTCAAGGAAAGGCTAACTTCCTAAGAAGGTTCATTCCCAACTACATCGAAATGGCTAAAGGATTTACTCGACTCTTGAAAAAGCGGGTTCCCTTCCATTGGGACCAAGTTGCGCAAGCTTATTTCGATGTTGTTAAGGATACTCTTGTCTAGGCGTCATTAATGTATCCCCAAAATTATCAGAATGATTATTTCCTATATATGATATGATCATTGCTGTGGTATTGGTCCAAGTAGAAGATGGGATAGAAAATCCAATCTATTATTTGAGTCGTAATATCAATGATACAGAAAAGTTAAGTATTCATACGTAGAAAAGCTTCCCTTGGCAGCTGTTCAAGTTGTCCAAATATTTTTCCATTATATCCTGTTCTGAAAGACCATTATCATTTCGGATTGCAACCCCATGACTTATATCTTATCACGTCAAATTCTAGGGGGGAAATATTCAAAATGGATTGTCATTTTGCAGGAATTTGATTTGGAATTTATCAAATCCAAGTCAAAGAAGTCTTTAGTTTTGGATGAGCTTCTCTGTGACCTTCCCTCTGATAGTACTTCTACTACATCAGAACTTTCAATTCCTAATGAGTCTCTTTTTCTAATCGGATCATCTGATCCTTGGTATGGATATTTCATGATTTATCTCCAAACTCAAACTTTTCGGCTTGATACCTCTCACTATGAACAACGATGTATTCGATACCAAGCCAAAGATTATCTGATCTTCGACGATACACTTTATTGTTGTGGTGTCGATACTATTTTAAGAAGGTGTCTCACTCATGAGAAGGCCGAAAAGGTTTTAAATGATTGTCATGCTGGGGCTTGTAGTGGACATTTATCTAGATATTCTATGATCCAGGTGGATATTGGTGGTCACCCGCCTATTCCACTTGGGGCCCCACCAGTGTCTTTCAGTTTTTCAGTTTCAGCACAACTTACTTTTTAGCAGTTTTTCGGGTCCTGAACTTTTGGAGCCGTTTTGAGGCCCTAAACGACATTTTTTGGAAAAACTGGGAGCAACATGGGTCCATGGACCGATGTTACTCACTCAAACTTTGTAGTCTTCAGATATATATTTCTAATGAGGTATGGTTCGCATTAAACGGAGAACGTATGAAAAAGTTACATCATCGGGAAATTGAAACAACAATTTACCCAAACGGGGCTCATAGTTTTGGCGCTTCATCTCCTAGGGTTAGGGTTTTGGATGTTTATGGTTTTCCATTGTTTCTAAATAATAAATAGGCCCTCGATCCTCATTATAACTCAGTTCAGAGGCTTGTAGCTGCCACATCTCTTCTCAGAGATAGCTACCGGTTCCCTAGCCTGTGTATTTCCATTATGTCTGTAAGCAAATTTCAGTTCTTTGATATTAATGAAATGAAGAGTTATTTCCATTGCATCTTTGTATTTATGGTTATATGTTTATTCTATTGTGTTCCTGCATAAATCCGGATCAGTGGTATCAGAGCGGTCTGCTTTTTCTCGATCCTTCTTTGCATGTACCCAACGAGGTCGGGGTATAAGGAGTTAGGACTCGATCTGGTGGAACCTTTGCAAGATCAGCCTCACAAACCCCAATGGACACCCATGGGGAACAAAAATAAAGATGAGGGAGCAGGAGATCCTATCAAAATATTGCTCAAGGAGGCCCTCGAAAAACAAAGGAACGCGATGATGGATAACTTTTCCTAGATCCTTCAACGACTGCCCACCGACGGCGCATCTGCATCCAGCAACCACTCTGGGGGTGCAACTCCATTTAAGGTACAAGTAAATTTTGACATTCCCATATTTGAGGGTAAAATAGATGTAGATGCCATAGATATATGGTTGAATCTATTAGAAGGATATTTCTCGGTTCTTGACTTTTCCGACCGGGAGAAGATTATTTTTCCACTCCTTAAAGCTACCCCCCATGTTAAGGACTGGTGGGAAACCCACTGTGAGGAAAAGGACGAGACAGAACCCTCTCCGTTCTCAGCCGTACCCACTTCTAATTATTTCCAAGATGCCATCAAGGACAATACTATCCCGTGGGGAGCTATGAGGACAAGTACATACAATGGACCACGCTGCAACAACAAAGGGATCAAGATGTGCATAAGCTGACGAATCTGTTCCATACCCTGCGCACAAAGTTGGGTATCAAAGATTCAGAGAAACATCTGGTGCTAAAGTATTGCAAATGTCTACACAGATACATTCAGGAGGAAATGGAGTTCCTCAACATCTCCTCGCTTGGTACGGCATACCAGTATGCTACCAAGATTGACCAGAAATTCAAAAAAAAGAAGCGAGACTTTGGATATGCAAATCAAAAGCAAGGAAAAAGTGCTCCCAAACCGCAGAACAAAGGACAGAGCCAAGGCATGGTGGCTCAAGACAACCTGTCGAAGCCATAAGAAAAGAACAACACTGCAAAGCCAAAGAAGGACACGAGAAAGTGGTGTGAGTTCCATAAGAGCTCCACTCACAACACAAGTGAGTGTCAGGCCAAGCAGTCGTTGGTGGCCAAGATGAGGGCTTCTGAGTCAGATGCATGCTCTGACTCTGAATAAGAACCTAACAAGGGGAATGATAAAGGGAAATATATTATTGATGCGGAGCCCAATGCCACTGTTGCCACTACGAAGATCCAAAAGGAGGAACCAGGAGATCCAGAGGAGGAGGAACGTCTCTTCCACTCCTAGATGTGGGTAAAGGGCTCCTCGGTACAATTCACTGTCAATAATGGGAGCCAAAAGAACCTCATTTCAGCAGACGTCGTGAAGCGGTTGGGCTTGCTGACCACAACTCACCCACATCCATACACCATCGGGTGGCTTCACCAAGGACGAGATCTTCGCGTCAGCCAACAGTGTCGCCTTCCTTATAGCATCAAGACCTTCACGGATGAGGTATTATGTGACATTGCTCCTATTGATGTTTTTTATGTATTATTAGGACAACCATACTTGTGGAAGCATCATGCTGTGTATGAGTCTCGGCCTCGTGCTGTTATTGTTACTTTGGGAAATAAGTTGTACAGGATACTAGAGGTACCACCTCCTGCTGCTATCTCTTTGGTTTCTGCAAAACAATGCAGTAAGCTCATTTCCCAAACCAGGAAATTCATTTTCCTGATGATCCACCCCCAGGGAAAGAAGAAGACTGTGGCCACGACCTCCAAACAGGGCTCCTCTACACGACAACAACAAATGGACAAGGTTGTGGAGGAGTACAGGAACATCTTCACCTCACCCACAAGGGTTCCTCTGCACTGTTAGGTCAAGCACCTGATTGTTCTGACCCCAGGTGCGCTGCTACCCAATGGAACGATCTATCGATGCTCTATTCTGGAGAATGATGAAATCAAGAAGCAGATTCAGGAACTGCTACAGAAAGGTCACATCCGAAAAATTTCATCACCTTGTGGGAGCCCGATCGTGTTGGTACAGAAGAAGGATGGGATGTGGAGACTCTATATTGACTATCGAGCGCTGAACAAGATCACTGTCCGGAATAGGTACCCAATCCCACGGATTGATGACCTTTTGGACCAACTCAAAGCAGAAAAATATTTCAGCAAGATCGACTTGAAGTCTGGGTATCACCAAGTACCAATTGAACCCTTCGATGTGTGGAAGATTGCCTTCAAAGCCAAGGAAGGCCTTTTCGAATGGCTGGTCATGCCTTTCGGGTTGACGAATGCTCCTGTAACCTTCATGAGGTTGATGGATGTCATCTTGCGGCCATTCACCAACTCATTTGTAGTGGTGTGCTTGGATGACATTCTAAACTTCAGCCAGACTTGGGAAGAGCACCTCCACCACATCCGACAAGTCTTCAAAAAACTGCAACAACATAAGTTGTGTGCCAATTTGGAGAAGTGCACTTTTGGCATGACCCAGGTTCAATATCTGGGATACATTATTGATGAAAGGGGAGTGCATGTGGGTCCATCCAAGATCCAAGTCATTCAGGATTGGCCAGCCCCAACCACTATAACAGAGCTTTGTAGCTTTCTGGGTCTTGCTAATTTCTACAATAGGTTCGTGTTGGGATTCTCTCATATCACTTGGCCCTTGAGTCAATTCACCAAGGGAGGAGCGAGAGTAAAATTCTTTTGGTCGGAATCTCAATAGAATGTGTTCACAGAATTGAAAAATCGCCTTTATTCTTCCCCAGTGCTCACATTACCAGACTTGCAACAACCATTTGAGATTGAGACAGATGCCTCTGACTATGATATTGGGGCAGTTCTTACTCAACAGGGACATCCAGTGGCATATCACAGTGAGACATTGTTTGACACAGTTCACAAGTATCCCACTTATGACAAAGAAATGTGTTCCATTGTGCAAGCTTGTTGACAATGGAAGCATTACATTTTGGAGAAGGAAACAATCATCCACACAGACCATCGGCCCCAGCAGTTCATACAGACACAAGGGAAGTTGCAGAATGATCTCCATCAGAAGTGCTCCACATATCTACAAAAAATTCATTTCAACATCAAGTACAAGAAGGGTAGCACCAATAATGTTGCAGACTGCCTCAGCTGACCATTGATTGTGGTGCTCACCACCGTTCTCAACTCTTTTCGGAACGATACTTCTGATTGGCCGCTTCTCTAGGAGAGCAACCCAAAATTCGGCCACACTTACAAGCATAGTGCCCTACTCTAGTTGATTGACAGTGATATGAATTTTAACATTATTTATCCCTAAGGCCTGCACTTTATTATTTGAGGACCTCAGGTTGAGGATCCGGACACATGAATCTATTATTAGTGGATGTGATGGTCATGTATGTCTTTATTGATACTATGATGATGATAACATTTATTGATATGCATGTTCTTTATTGATATGATTGTAGCATTAATGGATATGCAGGTTCTCTATTGATATCATGATGATGATAGATTTTATGGATAGATATGTTTTCTATTAATGTTACGATGATAAAGCCTTTGATGGATATGTTAATTTACCATTGATGTTATGATTATGATAAACATGATGGGTGTGTCCCTTATGTAGCTACTTACATTAGTTTTGATTCAAAATAAACAATGATGTGAATGACTAGGTCATGATGATGTTTCTATTATGATAATGACTAACACTGAGAACTTTGTTACTGATGATTATTGAGGATGACATGACACCACTAGAGGCACTCGCATATGATAAGTGGATAACATTTGGTTTGATAGAAATTAATATTTTGTCATTGAAATTCTAAGTTTAGTTGGAAACTTGTTATATATATTACATATACTCTGATGATATGTCAGTGGTTGCAGGAACATGTTAGTTGCTTGGCCGAATGACTCAGGTATGGGTGATGGGGTTGTACAATTGGATGGAACAACATGGGAGGGGTGGAACAGTGTTCCTGATCTCACCCGCTAGCACTCCCACCATGACTTAGGCTGGAAAGGTCGAAATACCTTCGCCTTGAAGATCACGATGTCGTGAGGGCAGGTCCCAAATTTGGTTCACTCACGAGGATTTTCTGGGGGCGCGCATCAAGGCGGATTCCTTGATCCCCAACACCATTAGTATCACTATATCAGGAAACATACAAGATGATAGGGGTCTTTGTCGTTGCACATATAATGTCCCCTCGTAACCACTGGATACTTGAAGGGAAAGTGGTGTGGCACCCTTGGGATTTCAAGAGAAATTCTTGAAGGGCACGACTGACTTGGCACCCTTGGCATCAAAAATAAATTCTTAGGCATGGCACCCTTGGAACTTCGAATGGAAGTTATTGAAGGGCATGACCAAATTGACACCCTCGACATCATTAAAGAAACTAATAAATATAATCAATATATGAAAAACCAACTATTCATATCAAGTGATATAGGATGTTAGAACCAAGGGAATTAAATCAAGAATAAAACTTAGGATAAGGGAGGAATAGGAAGAGATATAATATTTTACCATGATAACTCTACCTTTTCCATGATTAAACTAAAATATTAAGTGGATAATGTACATAAGTAACTTAATTAGGAAAAAGGGGGAAAGAGGGACATAGAGTTAAGTATAAAGATTTATTAAAAACTTCATTAAGAGAAGAGGGTGGTGAATTAAAATAAGATTAATAAACTAAAATGTGAGAAATTTAGAGAACTTCCATGTGGCAAGAGCCAACATAAGAATATTCATCTAAAAGGAAAATTGAGGTAGTTAGGGGACCAAATTTGAGACTTATCAATTAACTTTAGTAATAAACACAAATTAAGGAGTAAAAAGGGGGAATCAAGAGACAACTAGGAGAAGAAATAGGAAGCCTTGTTGGGTTAAGGGAAATACTATTTTTAAATTAATAATTAAGTAAATTATTTTTGGAGAGTCTTGGTGAGAGGGTGACACATGGGTGGGTGAATGATCAAATTTTGGGTATTAAAAAAATAATTATTTATGCATGAAATTCCAAGTGGCACCTAGGAATCCTTCTATAAAAGAAAGGGAAATGGAAGGGAAAGGGACCTTTTGTTTATCATATTGTTGGATGGATGAGATTATGTCATTTTAAGTGGTTACGAGTTATAGTTGAGTTTGGTGGGATAGAGTATTATAGAGAGGGGAATCTTGAGCCAAGAGGGGCTCACCTCTATCAGCTATCACATTCCTTCGTTGTACAACCCCATTGCAGCTCAGGGGTCCGCGGGGAAGGAGAGTACCCAAGGAGTAGGCTGGGAGGTCAACCGATGGGTCATTACATTCGGATTAAGCACGAAAACCTTTAGGCTTGGAGGTAGATGACAAAAAGGGAGCTCAAGTAGTGGCAAGTCAAGTTTGGTTCTCATCCAAGGGTGAACGGTACATGTGTTAGTTATATATTTTTTAATTATGATGATTTCATTGTGCCTATAATCAAGTTAAATATATGTATGTGTTATGAAGTTAAATTGATGGAATTGATATACGTGATTTAATTTTACTGAGTTTCAAACTTGTATGATTATGGTTTCATTTCCTAGTTGCTGTGTACAAATAATAATAATAATAAATATTTAAAGCCTAGTGCTCATCTAGTAAATTATAGGGTTGGTCTCTACAACAAGGCAGTCTTGGGGGGTACGCAAGTTCCAAATTTTCACCTCCAAGATGCACTTTTATGTCACTTGGGACACCTTTGTGTTCCTTCAAGCGAGCGTGCCAAGATGATATGGGAAGCACACTACAGTTGAGTCGCTGGGCATTTCGGGGTCGAGAAAATAGAAGCAGTACTGCAGAAGTATTTCTATTGGCTGAACCTTCAAAAGGATGTCGGGAAGCACATCAAATCCTACACTACTTGTGCCATTGCCAAACTGACCATCAAGAAGCAAGGCCTATATACTCTGATACCTACCCCTAGTCGACCTTGGGAATCCATCTCCATGGATTACATGTCGGGCCTGTCTTCTACTAAGCATGGAAATGACTGTGTTTTTGTGGTCGTCGACATATTCTCGAAGATGGCCATTATGGCGGCCTGCAAGAAGAATATCACAGTAGAAGCCACTGCTAAAATCTTCTTTGAAAGAGTGTGGGTGCACTTTGGGATCCCACAGTCTATCATATCATATCTGGATAGCATGTTCCTCAGCACATTTTGGTCCAACCTCTGGTCAATGCTAGACACCAAGCTCACCAAGTCCACAACTTTCCATCCCCAAACAGATGGCCAGACAGAGGCCGTCAACAGAATGATTGTACACATTCTACATATGTACAATTCAAAGCATCCACGCACATGGGACGAGAGCCTCCCCTATGTACAACATAGTTATAACTTGGCTCTCCCCAGTTCAATCGGCCACAACCCCTTTCAGGTGGGCTTGGGATTCCAGCCATTATGTCCCATTCACGTAGTCATGCCATTTGCATCAAATAGCTTCATCGAGCGCATTCAACACATCCGCCAATAGGTTCATGACATATTGGAAATAGCCAATGCTAAATACAAGCAATGCCATGATTAACATCGGGTGCCACACAAATTCCAGGTGGGCGACAAAGTGTGGCTACATTTGTAGAAGGAGCGCCTCACTGGACCCCACTGCAAGCTTCGCCCACTCCGATACGGGCCGTAAACCATCACTAAGGCTGTAGGGAAAAATGCCTTCGAGCTCAGTATTCCACCATTCCTTGGTCTGCACCCAGTATGCATTGTGGACTGCCTTTGTCCTTACTTCCCACCTCTACTGGACACCTCTGAAATTACAGAACAACTCACGCAAATAGAGTTAAACCCAGACGGCATGGAACAAGCCACCACAGATTGTATCATGGACATGCAAATAAATAACACTCGCCAACAGAAGATCCAACTGTATCGGGTTGTCAAAGCTGGCCAACTCCTGCACCAAGGAAAGTGGTTCACCAGGGACCAAGTTCAACATAAATTTCCTCATCTCCTGGAGGAACTTAATGCAATGGGGACCATTCCTTCCTAAGGGGGGAGGAATGATCTAGGTGGATATTGGTGGTCACCCACCTATTCCACTTGGGGCCCCACCATTGTCTCTTTCAGTTTTTCAGTTTCGGCACAACTTACTATTTTTAGCGGTTTTTCGGGTCCTGAACATCTGGAGCCGTTTTGAGGCCCTAAATGACATTTTTTGGGAAAACCAAGAGCAATATTTCTGAATCAAAAGTTTTAGTCCTAGGATATATCTTTCTAACGAGGTATGGTTCGCATCAAACGGAAATCGTATGCCAAATTTACGTCCCCGGGAAGTTGAAACACCAATTTACCCAAACAGGGCCCATAGTTTTGGCGCTTCATCTCCTAAGGTGAGGGTTTTGGATGTTTAGGGTTTTACATTGTTTCTAAATATTAAATAGGCCCTCGAGCCTCACTGTAACTCAGTTCAAAGGCTTGTAGCCACCACATCTCCTCTCAGAGATAGCTACCAGCTTCCTAGCTAGTTTATTTCCATTCTGTCTATAAGCAAATTTATATTCTTTGATATTAATGAAACGAAGTGTTATTTCCACTGCATCTTTGTATTTATGGTTATATGTTTATTCTTTTGCGTTCCTGCATAAATCTGGATCATGCTACCATGCAGAAGATACTCTGCGCTGGTTAGTTTTGGCCTACCATATTTCGCGACTGCATTCTCGCGGTCAAAATTTGTCATGCATGCCAGATTTTTTATCGTAAAATCCACAAACCGCCACCGCAAATGCACCCTGTTGTCTCTATGGGAGAATTTTCGAAATGGGGTATTGACTTCATGACCTGTAACCCTCGTTCGTCCAAGGGGCATGGTTATATTATTGTTGCAGTAGACTACTTTACCAAATGGGCCGAAGCGATGACTACATTCAACAACACAGGATAAACAGCTGCATTATTTTTCTTTATCATGTTATTGCACGGTTTGGGGTCCCTCTGACTATAGTTACAGATCATGGGAAGAATTTTCGCAACCATATGGTGGATGAATTGACTGCCATGTTAGGATTATCACATGATAATTATCCTCCTTATTATCCACAATCAAATGGACAAGTTGAGGCTATCAACAAAATTCTTAAACGTATGCTTCAACGAATGATAGGAGTTCGTAAAAGAAACTGGCATTTGATCCTGTACTCGGCCTTGTGGGCGTATTGAACCTCGGTGAGAAACACAACTAGATTTACTCCCTTTCAATTGGTGTATGGTCTGGAAGCTATCTTGCCCATTCAATTTGAAATATCGTCGTTAAAACTCACAATTGACTTATTACCTGACACCTTAGAAGAAGAAGCAGATCTTTTTAACCTCATCCATCTTGATGAAATGCGTCATGAAGCCCAATTGGCTAACGAAACGCATAAGAGACGTATAAAGGCGCAATACGACAAAAATGTCTAGCCTCGCATTTTCTCAGAGGGTGACTTGGTCCTTCTTTATGATCAAGAAGTTGATGTAATAGGTATAGGAAAATTTGAGCCATTATGGCATGGCCCCCTTATTGTCAAAAGAGTTCTTGCTAAGGGTGCTTATGAGTTAGTAGACTATAATGGGATTTTGTTAGCGCAGCCTAGAAATAGGTTGTATTTGAAACGTTACTATGCTTAATCATGAGGGTAGTAATTTTTTGTATTATATTGTTGATTTGCATTCAATGTCTTAGTTTATTTTTTAGAGTTTTCTTGACATTAGTAATCCACTTTACATTTCATCACAGATTTCTGAATATTTGGAACCATTTTTTGGATATGCTAATGGTGCTAGTCACAGTACGCAGAATCTATCCTCTACAGCGTGGGCCATTTTCGCTCCGAACAGCGAGTTAGTGAGTTTTCAAGGGAGTTGTATTGGTAGATCGACAAATAATATCGCTGAGTATAACACGTTGATCAAACTTCTCTTTGATGCCATTTCATTTGGTATTAACCGCATTATTATAAGGTTAGACTCGCAACTTGTGGTATTACAACTTACTAGTGTTTATACTATTAGAAATCCAACACTGCATCGTTTGTTCCTAGGAGTTCGACTTTTGGAAAGACACTTTGATTTTATTCAATGTCAACACATTTCTAGAAATTTGAACACATTGATCGATTCTTTGGCTAATCAAGTTTTAGACAGACATTTGCAACACATGTAAAGAAAACATTCACATAATTGAATAGGATTACACAATAAACATAGGAAAACACTGAAATCAAATAGATAGATAGTTATAGGTTTTTACAAAAATTTGTGCCCAAGACACATTTGTCATTTGACCTCAAAATGTATACATGTCAAAAGTAAACTAGTGGTGCTCATGGTAACATGCTATAGATCTAGCTATCCTACGCAGTAACCACATCCAGTGGTTAGGAACACCTATAGTGTGGCGATGCAGTCACATGGGTAAATCTTCAATCTGGCAATCCAGAATCCCAAAGGTCAACCCCTCTACGTGTTGCCGAAGCTCAGACATATTCTCAGCCATGTCTAGATCATGAAGGATTTCTCTCTTGATAGCCCTTTCTGTTGGCTCATCTGCTACATGTTCCGGTTCCTCCACCGGTTGAACTCGGCCAACATCTGCATTACATCAAAACATTTAGTTTAGTCTTAGGAAAACATAAAAAATACAGAAAAATTGTATAAACCTTATAAAAATAAAAAAATGGTCAAAACATTCTTGCCTATTGCA
This sequence comes from Pinus albicaulis, assembly GCA_034641835.2. Classification (NCBI taxonomy): domain Eukaryota; kingdom Viridiplantae; phylum Streptophyta; class Pinopsida; order Pinales; family Pinaceae; genus Pinus; species Pinus albicaulis. Next base: position 432,434,883 of record CM076574.1, on the reverse strand, counting down.
CCCCACTAAGCGCCTTTTGGTAAAGATAAATCTGGATCTCCTTGGAAATCAACGCCTATGTATGCATATTCATTGACGACGACAACTTGTCAACTGAACCAGGTGAAGAATGCAGTCAAGAACACAATGGTCTATTGGCCTGCATGCCTACCTATTAGTTCTACCCATCTCTGCATCCTCGGATCTCTAGGATTAGACACACCCAGTGTCACATGTTGTGGCTACGTTAGTGAAATCCTCTCTAAGGCAAATGAAATGAGGATTGAACCATAACTGAAAATTTTCTTACTTCCTCCCTTTTCCTTGTTCAGTTGTTCTTTTATTTGAGAAAGTACAGCTTCAGACCAGTTGAATAATATTGGCTCCATGCACTCTAGTGCATACTGCATATACGACCTACTCGCTACATGTAGTGTAACAGTGCCAGCAAGTTTTGCAATCGTGAAAATAATGGTTCTCAAAGGCAAATCTATAACATCCTATATGTTTATCTTCCCATATTTTCTTGGCTCTGCCCCTGGATAGCAATGTTGTAAAACATAATCTCTCACAGTCTCTCCTCCAGGAACAGACCCTGAGAGTGAAATAGGCAAGCCTCTCCTTGACAAACCTGTGAGAAAGTATACATCCTCCACTGTGATAGGAACCACTTGGTTCTTAATGTGAAATGCCTCGATAGCTGGATCCCATGATCGAACTAGGAACTCTAAGAGTTCTATTTGTTGCCTCATCCTTGACAAATAGAAGTACTTTATGTTGAGATTCAACAAGATGATGAGCTTAGTGAAAATTAAGAACCTTCACTAAGTGGGGCCTGTAGGCTATTTTAGGTGTATGTCTATTTTTAGAATGGTGAGCATATTCTAAAGTTAGCAGGATGCTGATTCTAGATGGTTGAGAAAATTCTATCTTTGGATGAATTTCTATTTTTAGAATATTGTTGGAAGTCTATTTATAGATCGCTAATCTAAAAATAGATGCATGTCAATTATTTTAGCCCTTAATAATAATCAGACTCTAAATATCAACTTATTCTCTTGGAGCACTTTATTTTATTGAAAAAGTGTGGCACATCAGTGGGATGAAGGAATTACACAATTCCTAGGGTGGTTGGTGACTCATGCATGAAGGACTAAGTTATAACTGATAGTGGCAAGTTGTGACAAAGTTGGAAGAGTAGTTATGTGAGTTGTTATTTAGTTTAACTCAGTTAAGTGAGTTAAACTCAGTTGTGCTAGTTGTATCTAGTTGTAACTAAAGATACACTAGTGAGATTTCAATGAATTAATTGTTTAATTAATTCACAACTAGAGACTCACTTGCAATTGAACAAATACATCAGTTAACTACTTGCATGTCAATTCCAGTGGAGAGATAGGTGAAAGGGTGAGATGGACTATCTGTTGTGACTATAGTGATGCATTCAATGCATCTACATAGAATTTGGAGTTTCCAATGAGGATTGTGCAGTGCAATCAAGGCAAGATCGAATTCATTCAAGGGTCTTCTTCAGCAGGGATTGTGCAGCGGAGGCAGGCTGTCATGAGACAAGAAATTGGTGCATAGATATGCAAATTTCTGCATGACAGTGTGTGACGATTGTATATTGTACTGAGAGCTTGATGTACTAAGCTTTGTATGAGATTGTTACATGATTCCATGATATACATAATATATGATAGTTGGAGTTTTCAGCTTTAATATTTCCCGGTAAAACATCTTGTTTATGTGTGATTTATTTTCTTCATGTGTTTGCAATTGGCGATTTAATTCCGCAAAGAATTAAGTGGAAGGATTATGTATTTAACATAAGATTAATTTGTTAGATAAGGAGAATCCAGTAATACATATCAGTATTAATAAATTTATACATGGTATCAGAGTCGTGTTAATCACTGAAGATTGCAATATTGAAGTCGTGTTGAGTTTTTGTGCTGGTGGACAATTCGAATTTGCTACAAGAATTTCTTGGTGCGACAGTTGAGTATTCATTGAAATGGATTTCAATGGGTTGCAGTTAGAGTATGCACTCGAAGGTAGCTCCAACTACATATCCTGGAAGGAAAGGATGGAGGTGGTTCTTGAAGATAATGGTCTGAAGGAGTTTATCGATAGCGATGTTCCTAAGCCCACTTCGATGGATGCTGCATTATTTGACGCCTGGAAAAAGAAGGTAGCGAAGACAAGAAGAATTATGTTGGAAGGTGTGAAAGGCCATATTGTGTTAAGCCTTCACGGGAAAGCCACTCCATTTGCAATGTGGAAGGCTTTGACAGATCTTTTCCAAAGCAGCAGCGACTATAGGAAGTTGGCACTGAAAGTTAATCTCAGAAAAATAAAAATGGAGAAGGGCGATAGTATTCCAAAATATCTCACGAAGTTTTTCCAATGTAGGGATGAGCTAGGGAGTGTGGGAATTACAGTTGCGGATGATGACTTGGTGAGCTTGGCTCTCCTTGGGCTTTTGAAGAGTTGGCACAACTATGAAGACTCTGTCAATGAACGGGAGAAACTGCCAGATTGAGAGCGACTTTGGTCAGATCTTGTGCAGGAGGAGAGAAGGTAGAATACCAAGGATGGCTCTTCATTAAAGAATGATGATGAAGAGAATTGCACTTTGGCTACCAAAGAAAGGAAAGGGAAGGGGAAGAAATCCCATCCAAAATCTAAGGCTAAAGGAAAGAAGATGGATTTTTCCAAGGTGAAGTGTTTTCACTGTCACAAACATATCACCACTAAATTCCCACATAAAAAGAAGAACAAGAAGGTTGTTGGAGCTGCAGCTGGTGAGGCCCTTGCCTCGAAATTTGAACTTGATTTCTCTTTGATCGCATGCTTGGTTTCAAGCGCAATGGGATCGGTGTGGTATCTTGATAGTGGTGCTTCCTTCCACATGACGAGAGACAAGGAGTTGTTTAGTGACTTAGAGGAGAAAGATCTCCAAATGCATATAGAGATGGGAGACGATGGTAGATACAATGTGACTGACATTAGAACCATTACCTTTGAGAGGGAGTTAGGTAAACCATTTCTGTTGAAAGATGTTATGCATGTTCCATGTCTGAAGAAGAACTTGGTTTCAGTCGCGATGTTGGAGGACAGAGGTTATGACATTGTTTTCAACGAGGGAAAATCCTTCATGTGAAATAAAACAATGGGTCAAACCAAGAGGATAGGAATTCAAGTCAAAAATCTCTACAAGATGGAGGTAGATGGCTATGCTATAATGATGGGAAAATTAGAAGAAGTGGTGAGCTGGGATGAGGGAAAATTATGGCACAGGAGATTGGGCCATCTTCACCATGGTGCCCTGAAGATTTTGCAGCAAATTTCTACTGGACTTCCCAAGGGTACTCTTGCGCAGTCAAATCAATGCAAGGGATGTAATATGGGTAAGTTTGTGAAGACCACCTTTCATGAGAAGGAAAACCGTGCTTTAGTGATCCTGGAGAGAATTTACACAGACATGTGTGGACCTTTCTTGGTTGCTTCAAAACAAAAACATAGGTATTATGTTATTTTTGTTGTTGACTATTCTTGTAGATGCTGAATCTTCTTCATGCAGAAGAAGGATAAAAAATTCTCAAAGTTGTGTAAGTTTAAAGCATTGGTGGAGAAGGAGTCGGGGAAGCAAGTTAAGACTCCGTGGAGTGATAATAGTGGTGAATATATCTCAAACGAATTCAAAGACTTTTGTATAAAAGAAGGAATTTGAAGAGAACTCATAGTGCCTCATAATCCAAAACAGAATGGGGTCACGGAGAGGAAGAACATAATGATTGTGGGTGCTGCACGAGCCATGTTGCATGACCAGGGCCTACCGATGCACTTGTGGGTAGAAGCATGCAACACTGCGATTTATATGAAAAACCATTGTCCTCATAGAGTACTTGGCATGAGTACACCTAAAGAAGCTTTTACTGGTAAGAAGCCAGATGTTTCTCATCTAAAGATATTTGGCTCATATTTTTATTTTCATGTGACCAAGGACGCTAGGAAGAAGATGGAGCCGACTGCAGAAGTTGGCATATTTGTGGGGTACACATAAACAACCCATAATTATCATGTGTATTTGCCAAACAGTCAGATGACTATGGTGCGATAGGATATAAAATTAAATGAGGTGAAGGCCATGAAGTTGTCGCTTGAGAGGGAGCTACACTTGCATGCAAAGGAGGAGCTACTTGCTCCCAAAGATGAGCCTCTAGATGTGGATTGGCCACAGGAGGAGATTCATGGAGTGGAGGAGTCCACTCATGTAGAACCAAACATCAGAACAAGCAGGAAGCATACCACAGAAGTTGAGAGGCTGAAGCTTGATGCGACAGAGAATGTAGGAGTCCCTACATCATAGCGCAGACAGAGACAGTCACCTGACCGATTTACTGGATACATGGTTCTTATGAGAAAGTGTATCATGATAGAGCCATCTTCCTTTGAGGAAGCAGTGCATGAGCCCACATGGATAGATGCCATAGTGGAGGAGTATGACTGCATTTTCAGAAACAGTGCTTGGGAGATTGTTCCAAGGCCAGTGGGTAAATCAGTGGTAGGTTCGAGATGGATCTACAAGGTAAAGCACGCTGCTGATGGGAGCATTGAGAAGTATAAGGCAAGATTTGTTTCCAGGGGCTTCTCACAAATCGAGGGGATTGATTATGAAGAAACCTTTTCACTTTTCGCACGGTATTCTTCGATAAGGACCATCATTTCTCTCTCAGCGTAGATGGGTTGGCACATTCATCAGATGGATGTGAAGACTGTGTTCCTTAATGGGATCATTGATGAAGAAGTGTACATTGAGAAACCTGAAGGCTTAGAAATCTTCAGCAGCAAGTCGCATGTGTGCAGACTCAGAAGAGCGTTGTATGGGCTAAATAAAGCACCCCATGCTTGGTACACTCGGATCGACAGCTATTTCACTGGACTTGGCTTCACCAAGAGTGAGGCAGATGCAAACCTATACCAAATTGTTGTGGAGGGTAAGCTTTTAATAATTTTTCTTTATGTTGATGATTTAATACTAACGAGTGATGAGCAGTTGATACACTCATGCAAGGAGGACCTTGCAAAGGAGTTTGAGATGAAATATTTGGGCCTCCTTCATTATTTACTTGGATTGGAAATATGGCAGCGAGAAGGTGAACTGTTTTTGCCTCAAGGAAAGTATGCTTGGGAGATACTTGGTAAGTTTCACATGCAGGATTGCAAGCCCATGGATACTCCTATTCCAGGAAATTTGAGGAAAGAGGAGGTTACATTGGTAGAGGTAGTGGATGCCACTGTTTATCGGTAGTTGGTGGGTTAGCTCATGTATTTAGTTAATACAAGACCAGACATATGCTATGCGGTGAACCAGCTTATTCAAGTGATGGTTAAGCCTACCAAGCTCTTTTGGAAGGCTAGAAATCATGTCCTGAGGTATCTCAAGGGCACATCTGAGTATGGCTGATTGTACGGATAGGTGGATGAGGTGAAGTTGCATGGCTTCATAGATGTAGATTGGGAACGTAGCCCAATGGACAAAAAGAGCACATCAGAAGGGGTTTTTAGTGTCATATCTACAACTATTTCTTGGTACAACAGGAAACAAAGATCTGTGGCACTCAGTTTAGTGGAAGCAGAATACATGGCAGCAAGTCAAGCTGCATGTGAGGCTATCTGGATGAGGAAGATCCTGGTCGGTTTGTTCGGTTCTCATTTAGATCATACAGTGATTCATTTTGATAATCAGAGTTGCATTAAACTCTCGATTAATCATGTGTTTCATGATATATCTAAGCATATAGATATCTAGTATCATCGTATCAGAGATTGTGTGCAGCGAAAGATCATGTTGCTTCAGTACATTCCTACGAAAGATCAGGATGCAGATATTCTGACGAAGGTGCTTAATAGGAGAAAATTTGAATACTGTAGAGGCAGGATTGAGGTGAAGGATAATCCATATCTTGTTGAGAGGGAGTGTTGAGATTCAACAAGATGATGAGCTTAGTGAAAATTAAGCACCTTCACTAAGTGGGGCCCACAGGCTATTTTTAGGTGTATGTCTATTTTTAGAATGGTAAGCATATTCTAAAGTTAGCAGGATGCTGATTCTAGATGGTTGAGAAAATTCTATCTTCGGATGAATTTCTATTTTTAGAAGATTAGGCGAAATCTATTTATAGATCGCTAATCTAAAAATAGATGCATGTCGATTATTATTAGCCCTTAATAATAATCAAAATCTAAATATCAAATTATTCTCTTGGAGAACTTTATTTCAGTGAAAAAGTGTGGCACATTAGTGGGCTGAAGGAATTACTCAATTCCTATGGTGGTTGGTGACTCATGCATGGAGGATTCAGTTATAACTGATAGTGGCAAGTTGTGATAGAGTTGGAAGAGTAGTTATGTGAGTTGTTATTTAGTTTAAATCAGTTAAGTGAGTTAAACTCAGTTGTGCTACTTGTATATAGTTGTAATTAAAGATACACTATTGAGAGTTCAACGAATTAATTATTTAATTAGTTCACAACTAGAGACTCACTTGCAACTAAACAAATACAACAATTAACTACTTGCATGTCAATTCCAGTGGAGACCCAATGGAGAGATAGGTGAAAGGGTGAGATGGACTATCTGTTGTGACTATAATGATGCATTCAATGAATCTACATAGACATTGGAGTTTCCAATGAGGATTGCATAGTGCAAGCAAGGCAAGATCGAATTCATTCAGGGGTCTTCTTCAACAGGGATTGCGCAGTGGAGGCATGCTATCAGGAGGCAAGAAATTGGTGCATAGATATGCAAATTTCTGCATGATTTGTATGAGACTGTTACATGATTCCATGATATACATAATATATGATAGTTGGGGCTTTTAGCTTTAAGATTTCTCGGTAAAACATCTTGTTTATGTGCGATTTATTTTCTTCATGTGTTTGCAATTGGCGATTTAATTTCCACAAAGAATTAAGTGGAAGGATTTTGTATTTAACATAATATTAATTTGTTAGATCAAGAGAATCCGATAATACATATCAGTATTAATAAATTTCTACACTTTAACAAGCCACAATCTCTTAGGGCTCTTACTGTACTCAGATCATTTAGCTAAATCACATCCTGTTCTTCATGCTCTCTTTCCCTCCATGTAATCATCATTATAGTCTGATGAAATCCTGAAATATAACCATAAGACTCATTAGACTCCATTCAATGCAAAACAATTAGAAAAATTTTGGGCATAGTGCAAGAATAAAAATTAATATTGCGCCCAACGCGGTCTTAAAGAAGGGACAATGTGTTGCATATGTAGCTAGCCTTCATTTTAGCTGCTACACAACACACTTTTCGATGCTCAAGGGTGCGTTGCCCTCTTTGGGAGTATAATTTACCCTAAGGGGCTCAAAACCCTAAAAATTTGCAGTGAAAGGAAATGAAATGATAACTGAAGGAAAGAGAGGGTTCATGGCACTAACCTAGATCAAAAAACAATGGAAACCGTCCATAGAAATGATCCCAATCAACAGCTGAAGTTCGGGGGAAAAAACAGGTTTAGAGCTCCAAAATGTAAATGGTAAGTATTGAATTGTAAAAATGAATAGTAAAACTCTTTTTAATAGTCATTTGATTATTTTCAAATCATATTTATTGCTATGACTATGGTTTTATTAGATTTTTACCATGAAAAGGTATTTTTAATCCATTTGATGTTGTTCTGAACAATTTTTACAACTAATGAGCAGATTAGTCGTGCAAATTTATTTCAAGAATGATTTGACCACAAAGCATACCTTTTATCCTTATTTTTCGAGCTTTGTTAAAAATGAAAAATGATTTGAAGTGCACTTTTATCTCTTTTTCAAGCTTCGATAACAACGAAAAAGGAACCCCTTGAGTCTTATTTTAGCTCTTTTCATACTCCGATAATGTGAAAATATTTCCGAGCACTTGCCTTTTTGAGCTCATAAAAGTAAATGAATTGATATATACTCAGTATAAGTTTAACCCTTTTCCAGACTGAGATAGATTATTTACAAAAAAGGAATACCTTGGTCAAACATGACTAAAGAGGTTCTCTCAGATATTATTTTACACTTTTTGGATCTGAGCGACAACTTTATGAAAACATACTTATGGAGTTTTCTTTTGTCCTCTTTTTCAAAATCTCTAAATATGAAAAGGACCGGGCTTGCATTGTCGTTAGGCTCGTTAAAACATAAAATAGCGACGGACTTGTTGATCATAGAAGGAATCAAGTTTCATTCATCAATAGACTCGTTAAATTATTAAATAGTGATACATTGTTTTCCCAAAGGGTTGAATTATAGATCAAGCATATGTTATCCTCCTCAAGCTTGTTAAAAAATAAAGAGGTACTGGTCAACAAATGACCAGGGAAAATTTGGGAAAGTGAGTAGAACTTTTTACAGAAGTAGGCCGCTCTTGAACATGACACTTCACTCCATCACCATGACTGTTTGGGTTGGGTAATCTTCTTGACGGTTCATTCATACCTATGGTTCATCATACCTTCACTTCGGTTTTGGGTCAATGCTGCCAACTCATCTCAGTGTCACTGATATGTTCAAGAGAAGTCATCCAGTGAATACTCATCATTTTGCAATAGTCATAAACCTTCATTCTCATGACAGTCATCCCTGAACATTGATATATGAAGTCATAGCTTTGTCTCTAAAATCAGTAACTCCCATTTCGAAATAAGGTGACTTCCTGTTGACGACAAATAATTATCCAAGAAGTTCACTTAGAAACATCATATTTCAGTACCATGAGGCTTGTTATAGCATCGACAAGATCCTCGCTTCCGGACTTTTGATCAAAAGATTTTGTTTAGCGTTCGGCATCAAATCATCTATTCATCAATGGTGGTTCTCTCGCGTTTGTTAAAAACTCACATTGTTGGCTCGTAATCAAACGATGTCTTACCATGTTCGACTACAAATCATATATTCGCATGGATATACTTGTACCCGAATGACCAAGTGAACGAGATAAGAAGACCCCAGATCTAGTTTCAGCCATCCGGGCTGTGATTTCAGAATTGTTTTACACATCATCTGTACAGTGACCTTATATACAAATCGACATCCGAACATGGGCCTATATTTGTAGGCACGTCTGTATTGGGCAACATTCCAAAGTAGACGACTTTCTGAACTATATACATGTTATTAGATAGTTTATGTGTTGAGCATGGAAATGCCTTTCCTCATTAATTTATGATCAAGAGGATATATCATGATGCAATGTACTTTAATATTGATGGAGGTCACCACTCCGATTCATCTCCAGCCCATCACAGTGTAAAGTATCTCATTCAAAATATTGTTATTATTATTCTGACTTCATGCTTTAAGGGGCAATTTTTATAGGTCAATTTGGGTACCATTCCAATGACCTGGTTAATTGGAAATCATCCCCAGAACCAATGAGTAGGATGTATCATTCCCTATCATTTTAGTTGCTACATGCCTTAAGATAAAGAACAAGACAAATCATCCATGACTTCCATTTGCAAGGTTTCCAAGGTTTGAAGTACATGATAAATCACCTATGAGCTCACCAACATAGTCTCTCAAGGGGCTAAGTGCATTGCATATGAAGGTACCTCCATTCAAAGGTGCTTTGAAAAGCACTCCCCGACACTCAAGGGTGCGTTGGTCAAATTGGGAGTGAGATTCTCATTGTTCTGGAATCTCCACTTGGCCAGTGCCTTCTGGAAGAGTGAATATGTGTCAAACATCGAATCCATGTGTCCATTTGATACCTCTGAGATTGGGAACATGTATTTCCTATTATTAGAAAGTCATTGATTGTAAAACTACCTTCAGCTCCTTTATAAATTGAGCATAGATTCTAGTGCTTGGTAAGGAAGAATTTGAGTAGAGAAATGTCAATGGAATTTCAATTGAGGAGTTGATTTGAGTGACATGCTGCTGGAGAAATGTGCATTGTGATGAGGTTGGGATGTTTCTGGAGATGGTGACATCGAATCAATCACTAGGTTGTAACCTCCCCTTCTATCCATTAATAAATATTGTTGCTTACTTCCCCACATATGTATTTGTATAAGCTTTTGTATTTCATATTATGAATTCTTATCTGATGTATATGGTTCATGTTTCATTGATTTAACTGAATAACTTGAATAGACATTTGTATATTGCTATCTCTTTTCTGTTTAGTTTTCATTATTGCAGGAAATATTTTGGCGATCTAGCTTGGATTTGAAACTACAACAAGAGTGACAGAAGGAGAATTGGAAGCGCTTGGACTCCAAGTAAGTTTCTTGATATGTTTTGTGTGTCCATTTACTGTTAGGAAAAGTAGTTGCAAATTATTTAACTTGTTGTTCTAGATGAGCACCACATCTAGGGAAGAATGTTTTCTGTAATCCATAATTCCACATAAACCATAGATTTTGGGTGTGATCCCTAGTGGAGTCGCCAATTTGTTATGCGGAATTATGGATTACAGATAAAAAATTCTTCCCTAGATGTGGTGCTCATCTAGAACAACAGGTTAAATACTTTGCAACTACTTTTCCTAACAGTAAATAGACACACATAACATATCAAGAAAATTACTTAGAGTCCAAGCGCTTCCAATTATCCTTTTGTCGCTCTTGCTGTAGCTTCAAATACAAGCTAGATCGCCAAAATATTTCCCGCAAGAATGAACACTAAACAACAAAGAGATAAAAATATACAGATGTCTATTCAATTTATTCAGTTAAATCAATGAAACATGAACCATATATATCAGATAAGAATTCATAATATGAAAGGAAGAAGCTTATACAGATACATATGTGGGAATGTAAGCAGCAATATTTATTAATGGATAGAAGGGGAGGTTACAACCCAGTGATTTATTTGATGTCACCATCTCCAGCAGCATCCCAACCTCATCACAAAGCACATCTCTCTAGTAGCATGCCACTCAAATCAACTCCTCAATTGAAATTCCACCAGCATTTCTCTACTCAAATTCTTCCTTACCAAGCACTAGGATCCGTGCTCAATTTATAGAGGATCTGAAGGTAGTTTTACAATCAATGACTTTCTAATAATAGGCAAGACATGTTCCCAATATCATAGGTATCAAATGTACACATGGATTCGAAGTTTGACGCATATGCACTCTTCTAGAAGGCACTGGACAAGTGGAGATTCTGGAACAACGAGAATTTCACTCCCAATTTGACCAACGCACCCTTGAGTGTCAGGGAGTGATTTTCAAAGCACCTTTGAATGGAGGTACCTACATATGCAACGCACTTAGCCCCTTGAGAGACTGAGTTGGTGAGCTCATAGGTGATTTATCATGTACTTCAAATCTTGGAAACTTTGCAAATGGAAGTCATGGATGATTTATCTTATTCTTTATCTTAGGGCATGTAGCAACTAAAATGATAAGGAATGATAGACCCTACTCATCGGTTCTGGAGATGATGTCTAGTTAACTAGGTCATTGGGAATGGTACCCAAATCGACCTATAACAACGAAACTTGTGCGACAATGCTTAAAACTTTGAGAATGAGTGAAAAAAATGTTTACATGGTTATAAAAACTCATATAAACAAACATGACCTATTGAAACCACTAAAAAAACCTTATACACATTATGCAACAACCAACATGTGAAAAGACGACATCTTGCCTATCCTGAAAAAAGGAGCAAAAAATTTAGAGAAAAACACATGGAATGGTTTTTAGTGTTTACGAAAATGCCTAACATTGAAGACATAATTATGTCGAAGTGATAAGTTTTCCCTCTTAAAACTTGTTTCTTTGTGCCTTCAATAATAGGTGCATTCAATGCTTCAACTTCATGAGAAATGTGCTTTGTTCTTCATATCTATCCTCCAAAGGGTTGTAAATAAGATGGAGTATTAATTAGTTCTTGATATTTGGTATTCTGTCATACTTCAGTGTTCCTTTGTATTCTTATATGATGATAATCATTTCTCCTCGACTCCTTAGGTGTCATTTGGCATGTCCTCCTTCTCCATCTCCTTCTTCATCATATTTCCATAGCATGGTAGAATTCTTGTATCTGCAATCCACTCATAACAAAAAACATTAGTATTATAAACCCCTTGTCCAAGATGTTGCATGATGATTCACTCACTAATATGGAACCAGTGTTGGGCTAAGGTAAAGGACTAGTGACTCCATAGTTGCACAACTTAGGAAGCTAGGGGCGGATCTTGAGTTATGAGACTGCAAAATGCGCAATTTAGGCTAGACTGAGGAAGAATATCTCATAGTTTGGGAGCTCAGTGAGCTAGGCTAATGGTTTGGGTACTAGTTTAACCAATTGTGCAGTTATATAAGACATAAGAGACTAGGTGAATCTGGAATTACACAATTTATGAGTTCAAGGAAGAGGCTTGAGCCTTGAGACTGCTTAATGTGCAGTTCTGGTTGGGTTGGAGAGAAATATTGTGCAGTTCTAGGAGTCGGGGGTTGGTATTGAGCACCGAGGTTGTAAAATTCACAGTTCTAGGAGCAAGAGACTATGCATTTCACATTGTCAAGAGACAATATTTCTGCTTGAGGGATGAGAGTGTGCAATGCGCAATTCAGGAGGGATGGATGGGGCTAGGTTGTTGGGATTTTTTTGAAATTTGGCTAAGTGTGGGGTTAGTGAAACTGATGTGAATAGTTATAGAAATTGACTTTGATCACACACTTATACACTTGGCGACACAACATAGATCATCCAGAAAATATGAACACATACTTCCCTTAGTGCAACAATATTTTTGACACCTTATGACAAGTGCAATACTAAAGATAGAATTTGCAATAATAATGATGACACTTGTGCGATAGTGCATGAAACTTTGTAAATGAGTGAGAAACATACCTTAATGATAAGAAAAACTCATTTTCGAAAAATATTTCCCCTTGAAATAGACCAAAAATCCACTTTGCATGATAAGCGACAATGCCAATACCAAAAGACAACACTTGCTATATGAAGATAGAAGTTTGAATGACACTTGTGATATGCGAAAAATGGTGAAAAAAATACATTCCAAGGCGAATATAACATGAAAACGACACTAATTAAAGGAAAAACAATTAAAAGAGACAATGCATGACATTGAAGAAATAATGATGTGGTAGTGATAATATGTCCCTCTTACTGATTATTTCTTTGTGCCTTAAATAAGAGGTGCATTCAATGCTTCAATTTCATGAGAGATGTGGTTTTTTCTTCATATCTATCCTCCAAAGGGTTGTAAATTAGACAGAGTCTTCATGCAGTCCTGATATTCGGTATTCTATCATACTCCAGTGTTCTTTCATCTTCTTGTCTGATGATCATCCTTTATCCTCGACTCCTTAGTTTTCATCTAGAATTTCCTCCTTCTCCATATCCTTCTTCATAATATTTCCATAGCATGGTAGAGTTCCTATATCTGCAATCCATTGATGACATGACGAAATCAGTCTGATAAAACCCTATTCTAATATGTTGCATCATGATCTGCTGACTGACCCAAAACTGATGGTGGGCTAAGGGAAAGGAACAATTACTGCGTAGTTGTGAAACTTAGGAATTCAAGGGTGGAGCTTGATTTTTGAGACTACAAAGTACACAATTCAGGCTGGACCGAGGAATAATATTGCTTATTTTTGGAGCTCAATGTGCTAGGTTGAGGGATTCAGAACTATTTCATCCAACTATGCATTTCTAAAAGACAAAGGAGGCTGGGTGATTGCAAAATTGTGTAGTTCATGGGCTCAAGGATGAGTCCTGTGCCTTGAGGCTACACAATGCGCAGTTCTAGATGGGTTGGAGAGAAATATTGCGTATTTCTGGGAGTCAGGGCTTGGGATTGAGAATTGAGGTTGTGAAATGTGCAGTTATGGGAGGTAGAGACTATGCATTGCATAATTCCAAGAGACAATATTTATTCTTGAGAGTTGATACTGTGCAATATGTAATTCAGGAGGTCTACAGGAGGCTAGGTTGCTGGGAATTTTTTGAAATTTGGCCAAGTGTGGGGTCAGTGAAACTAATGTTAACAATGATATAAATTGACTATGCTCACACACTTAGACAGTTGGCAACACAACATATATCATCCAGGAAATATGAACACTTACTTCCCTTAGTGTGACAACCTTTGTGGAAACTTACGACAAGTGCGACACTAAATATAGACTTTGCAATGATAATGACGATACTTGTGTGATAGTGCATGAAAATTTGGAAATCAGTGAAAAACATGCCTACATGATAATACCAACTCATTATCATAAATATTTCCCCTTGATACAAACCAAAACTCCACTTTTCATGATACGCGAAAATTCCTATGTTAGAAGATGACACTTACTATATGAAGATAAAAGTGTGAATGACACTTGTGATATGCGAACGAAGGTGAAAACAACACATTCTAGGATGAAGATAACATGAAAAAAACACTAATTAAAGGGAAAGCAAGAAAACACGACAATGGTAAACATGCAAAAAATACTTGTGAAAGAAAAGGTGCACAAAAGCGACAAATTGTAAAAATCACCAGAAAAGAGGTACAAACACAACTATAATGTGAGAAATTTTCCTTGTTAGTGCACACTGACAGTCGACATGGATTGGATATCCATAGGAACAATATTGATAGGAAAGTGTTATGCTTGTCTAATCTTTCATAAAATAATGTTATCATGAACTTGTTACAAACTGAGCATGTGTGAGCAAGTGACTTCAACACTTCCAATCCAAGAGGGAGTTCAAAAATCATCAGTTGACCAAGAAATGACTGATCATAAGATCCATAGAAGGCTCCAAAATTCGAGTGTATGCAAAATTTTGGAAAATGTTTTTCAAAATGAAAACACATTCCAAGACATACTTTAGAATTCCTCCTTACAACAACTTCAAAAATCCCAATAAAATTTAGAAAGATAATGACAATTTCCTCTACATTAGAATTGTTCTCCCTAATTACATCAAATTAGGACTATATATAGAATCTCAAGACCAAAGACCCTAATCCTAAACCACTAGTGGTATTTAGTAACCACTAGGAATATTTTACAAAAATAATAGTTGTTGTAATGAACTTCCTCTTGAAGTTTTCATAAAATTTCCGGCTGTAGGGTGGGTCCCATATGATTTGGCTATAGTGGACTTATATTTATCTCTATTTCTCATGAATTGGGTTCCTTTCTCTCTCTTGCTTGGGATCTTAGACTGAAGAATGCACATCATCTTGGCTGGGTCACTAGTGGTGCCAACCTTGGTTGTGTTGATGCCAATGACCGAGGTCATGCCTGCTATTGTTGTGGAGGCTTGCAACTTGCACTTTCCTCTGCCAATGAAATCTATGGAATTTATCCTTCAACCAATGAAAATATATATCCCCTTTTTGTGGCTAATTTTTATAGGTTTGTATAGGTCTATTAAACCTTTCCACTCTTTTCCAAATGGGATATCACCAGAGTATGCATCTAGAATAGATCCTTCCATATTTGTGGCTGGATCATAATCAACCCTGAATTTCTCTTTGAAAAGGGTCTTCAACATGAACTAGATTTCAAAAGGATCTTCGTACAAATTTAAAATATTATTTTCATGTAGGGCACAATATTCCTCCCTGGAGCATTTTCGATATTATTTAATTTCAATCAGTGAGGGATTCCTTGGAGTATAGGTACCCATTACCATCAAATAAAGATGGAAATTTCCTCTTGTATAACATCTTTAATTTTTCCTTGAAGAATTATGTTTCCTTTGTCAATGCCTCTGCTTTCTTCTCAATAAATATCACTAGTTTTTATTTCTTTTCATTTGATTAGCCATTTCTACCCACTTGGATTTGTCACTATTCACCTGTTGTGAAACCAGCTCCAAAAATAGAAGAAAAGAGATATCAACGCCTTATAAATAAGCCACTTCGAGGGGGCAACCTCCAATACATTACATGAATGAAAAATTCTTGGATGTTACAAATGAAAAAATCTCCTTTCTATATATAGGAGTCCATGGGGCCACAATGTAATCCTATCCGACCTAAGAATAATAATGTAAGGGCACAATAATAACAATATGGGGGTTACAGGGGTACAACAATAACAATAAGGGGGTTACACTAATAATAGTAACGGACTATACTAGTAATATAGGGACCTAACATGCTTCTCTCCTTCAAAAAAGTGTTGTCCTCAACTCTTGAGTAGCTCCGGGTGATTTTGAATAAAATTCTCATCCTCCCATGTAGAATCTTTTGTCTGTAAGTTCTTCTATTTGATGAGATACTCTGAAATTTATCGATTTCGTAGATGTTGAGTTCTTGTTTCCGTGACTGCTTCAGGTTCCAATATGGTTTTCCCTTCCTCATAAAGTTCTCGAAATATTGTTTGAACTGGAATTTTGTCCCATATAACCTTTTTCAAGCATGAAACATGGAAAACTGGATGCACTCGCGAAGAAGCAGGAAGCTCCATTTTATATGCCATAGTACCAATCTTTTGCAACACCTTGTAAGGACCATATTACTTTGGCGATAATTTATTATCCTTCTTAGCTTGCTTGAGGGACATTTTTTTGTATGGTGGTAGCCGTAAAATGCCCAGTCTCCCACATCAAAACTTCTCTCACTGTGATGTTGATCTGCATGTTGTTTCATTTGATTTTGTGACAAATTTAGGTTATCCTTTAAGAGTTGGAGAACTTCTTGTTGATGCTTGATGTGATCCTCCACTGGTTGAACCCTAGAATTTTCCCTTAAAAAAGATGTGATTGATGGTGGATGATATCCATAAAGTGCCATAAATGGGGTCATTTTTGTTGCAGTATGGAAGGAAGTGTTATACCACCATTCAGCAAGAGGTAACCACTTGACCCATTGTGCTTACTTATCAGATACAAAACAACGAAGATATCCTTCCAAACATTTATTCACTATCTATGTTTGACCATTAGATTGAGGATGATAAGATGAGCTATGAGATAGTTGAGTACCCAAACAAGAAAATAATTTCGTCCAAAAATTTCCTGTAAAAATGGGATCTCTGTCACTTACAATAATCTTCGGGCTTCCATGTAGCTTCTGAATTGTTTCCATAAATGCCATAGAAAATGTACTAGCTTTAAATGGATGAGATAATGTACAAAAGTGTGCATACTTGGTAAGTCTATCAACTACCACCATGATGACACTCCTTCCTTCGGACTTAGGTAAACCTATGATAAAATCCATTGAAATCTCCTCCCAACGTTGACTTGGAATGGATAAAGGTTGTAGAATACCGGGGTCTTAATTGTCTTAACTTTATTTTGTTGGAAAACCAAACATTCTGCCACAAAATTTTGAATATCAGATTTAAGGCCATCCCCAAAAAATTCTTTCTTCACCCTATGGTAAGTTTTTAAAAATCCCGAGTGTCCTCCTAAAGGAGAAGTGTGCAATTCCAAAAGAATCTTTTGTTTTAGTTGGGAATTCTTGCAAATATATAAGAGATCTTTGTACCATAAGGAATCATTTTTCCAACTAAAATGTATCGATGTAATAGGATCTTGTTGCAAATTTGAATGAGTGTCCACACTTCTTCGTCATTCTTCCATTCATCCCTTGCTTCGGTTATCCAATCTCGTTGGATAATAGAAATGGCACAAAGAAATGCTTCCACCTCTTCATCCTTTCTTGAGAGTGCATCTGCAACAACATTTAGCTTCCCTTTTTTGTAGATGATTTCAAAGTCATAACCCAACATCTTTGTGACCCATTTTTGCTGCTCTTCTGAAGATAGTACTTGTTTCGAAAAGTGTTTAAGACTATCATGATCCATTTTTACCTTGAAATGCCTTCCCATTAGGTAAGGTCTCCATTTCTTCAGTGCATGTAGTATTGCCAACATTTCCTTCTCATAAATAGCCTTTTTTAAATACTTTCCTTTTATTGAACGACTTTCAAAAGCAATGGGTATTCCTTCTTGCATTAAAACAACACCAATTTCATTTCCTGAGGCATCAAATTCCATAATAAAGGTTTTTGTGAAGTTTGGCATAGCTAAGACTGGTGCTAGACACATTGCCTCTTTAAGATGTTCAAAGGCCTTAGTTGCTTCAAGATTCCATGACAATGCATCTTTCTTCAATAATGTTGTTAGAGGTGCTGCTATTCTCCCATAATTCTTAACAAACTTGTGATAATACCCTGTTAACCCAAGAAATCCACGCAATTGCTTTATGGTTGTGGGTACTTTCCATTCCTTAATGGCTTTAATTTTGTTAGGGTCTACCTTAACACCCTCGTGAGATAAAATATGACCCAAATATTCCACCTCTTATACTCCAAAGAAACATTTGGATGTTTTTTCATATAGTTGTTTCTCCTCCAATAGTTTGAGCACCCTGTCAACATGTTGAACATGATCCTTCCAAGACCTGTTGTAGATTATTATATCATCAAAAAATACTAGCACAAATTTTCTAAGGGTTTGAAAATGGAATTCATCAACCCTTGAAATGTAGAAGATGCATTGGTAAGGCCAAAAGGCATGACCAAAAATTCATAATGACCCTCATGAGTTTGAAATGTTGTTTTCAAAATATCTTCAGTCTTCATTCTAATTTGATGGCATCTTGAACAAAGATCCAACTTGGTAAAATAAATTTCTCGATGTAATTCATCCAATAATTCGTAAATCATAGGAATGGGAAATTGATCTTTAATAGTGAGCTTATTGAGCTCCCTATAATCCGGACACATGCACCATGATCCATATTTCTTGTGCACCAATACTACTAGGGCAGATAAAGAACTTTGACTAGGTTTAATTATACCAGCCTCTAACATTTCTGCAATCATACGTTCAATTTCGCTCTTTTGGATATAAGAATATTTGTAAGGCCTGATGTTTGGAGGAACACTTCCTGGAATCAAATGAATAGCATGATCATGATCACGAATAGGTGGGAGTCCTTTGGGAGTATCAAACACCTTGGAATGATTGTCCAAGACTTTTTGGAGATTTGGAGAAACAGATGATTTTGATGTTGGAACTTCTAGTGAGCATAAGTGTGCAATTACACCTCGTTGTTCTTTCTTCAGAAACTTTTTCATGACATTAGAGCTTATTATATTTCTTGGCTTCCCTACAATACCCCGTAATTCAATTTATTTTCCTTCCAAAAAAAATTTGAACAAAAGTTCTTGAAAAATAAAAGCTATCATCCCCAAAGATTATAACCATTGTACTCCTATTACAACATCAACACTTCCCATTGGGATGAAAAGCATTAGACTATTCAATTCATATTCCCCCATGGCTAGCTTGATATTATGGCATTTTAATTAGCAATTTATAGTTACTCCATTTGAAACCATTACTTGACATTCTGGTGCTGAGTATAGGAAAAAATTCAATTCCTTGGCTACCTTACAATGAATAAAATTATGGGTACTACCCGAATCAATAAACACTATTACCTTTTTATTCTTGATATGTCCTTCTATCTTGAGAGTTTGAGGAGTGGTAATTCCTGCCAATGCATTACATGATACGGTTGGACTCATTTCTTCTTCTTCTAGGGTTGCTTCCTAGTGTATATCCTCTTCTTTTGAAGTTTCTTGTTTATTTTCTTCCTCCTCTTCACAATCTATGTAAAATAATTTCTTATTAGCACACTTATGACCTTTAGTGTATTTGATATCACAACTGTAGCAAAGCCCTT
This sequence comes from Pinus albicaulis, assembly GCA_034641835.2. Taxonomy (NCBI): domain Eukaryota; kingdom Viridiplantae; phylum Streptophyta; class Pinopsida; order Pinales; family Pinaceae; genus Pinus; species Pinus albicaulis. The sequence goes on along the minus strand of CM076574.1, from coordinate 432,415,163 downwards.
TTGCTCTTTTTTCTTCCAATTGTTGTGGTGTCAACCTTGTAGGTTGTGGGAGTTTAGGAGTAGAAACACTTCCATATTTATAGATGTGAGTGGTAGGCTTCCTTGTAGCCATAATTTTACATTCAATTTTTCTTCCCAACCTAAATGCCTTCTCCAATGAATCAGGTTCCCAAACGTGATATTCATGCTGGATGTTATCCTTTAAATTCCCTACGAAGACATCAATCTCCTGTTCCTCTAGAATATCGATTACCCTTATATTCAATTTCTGGAAGTCCTCAATGTGCTCCAACACTGAACCCTTTTGTTTGAGATTTATCAATTGGATAAATAAGGTGTTGCTCTTTGTATCTTCATAATGTGATATCATTTCCTCCATAAAAATTGACCAAGTGACAATTTTTTACGGTAGCAAAGCCATTGATACCATACAAATGTATTTTGTTCTAAATTTAAAGTTGCAATGCGTACCTTTTGAGTGTTTTGCACATTATTGAGATCAAAATATTGCTCCATATGTAGTATCCATGTTACGGGATCCTTGCCATCAAATTTCCTAATATCCATATTTGGAATATGGTGGTTCTTCAATCCAACATTATATTTTATGAAATCACAATTAACATTTGTTTTGTCCTCATCATGAGTTTCTTCTACTATCTTTTCACCATTAGGAATCATTTCTTGTATCAAATTTGACAAACCTTCCATGTCTTCCTTCAAACCTTCCATTTTTTCTTCCATACTGTCCTTCAAACCTTCCATCGTATCTTCCATACCTTTCTTCAAGCCATCCATCTTAGTTTCCACGCTTTTCTTCAAAACATCCATTTCATTTTTTGTTGCTCTTTGCGAGAGAAAAATTTGGTGCATTTGCTCTTGTAATTTTGTTATGTCATGTTGCATTTCTTCATCTTCATGGGCCATAATAGAGCCTTCTGAAGGCTTAATGGGTGTTGAATTATTTTTAGGGGGCATTTTAGAACCCAATATTGATATCTATTCTACAATATGCCCTTGGAATCAATTCAAATTGATTCTTCAAACAAGACTTATGCAATTCGGAAAAAATACACACATTTTTTCTTTCTTTTAAGGAGCTCAATATTGAAATTGAATTATATATGCAATTGCAGATATTCAATATGTGCAATTTGGCCCTGAGGTAGACCTTTGAACCCTCTTTGGAATGCCATAGGTTTGACCTGATTTGGATTCTTCAAGAAAAAGTTATGTCCAATCTCCCACAATGACCTAATTATGGACTGGTTTAGTAGATAGAACTTGTACAAATTTCCATGTGTCACTGTTTGCTCCTTTGGCTATGAAATTGATAGACAAGAAACTAGATTCTGTGTACTTTCAGCCATTTTTTACATAATTCCAATCTGATGCTCAGAGAGAGAGTTATGAATATTTTCCCACGATCAACTCTTTGAGATGAAATTCGGGAGCCTAAAAAATCCCTAACTTCCACAGATCATATCTCTGGAAATATTGCGAACCAAGCTCTGAAATTTTGCGATGATGTTCCTTAGGATTTCAGCTTCACTCTCTAAAATTTTTAGCTTCTGAACCTTCGTAGAAAACAATTATAGCGAAAATTCCACGATGAGCTATTCGGTGCAGCGAAACCCTAGAATCCAAAGCTCTGATACCAAATGTTGTGAAACCAACTCCAAAAATAGAAGAAAATAGATATCAATGCCTTAGAAATAAGCCACTTCAAGGGGGAAACCTCCAATACATTACATGAATGAATAATTCTTGGATGATACAAATTACAAAACCTTTTTTATATATATAGGAATCCATGGGGCCACAATGTAATCCTAGTGGGGCCACAATGTAATCCTAGCCTACAATAATAATGTAAGGGCACAATAATAACAATATGGGGGTTACAGGGGTACAAAAATAACAATAAGAGGGTTACACTAACAACAATAAGGGACTATACTAGTAATATAGGGACTTAACATCACCTTCATGACATCATCCTTAGGCATACAATTAATAAAATATATTATCACTCTGTTGTTTGTGGGGGAGTCACCAATAATGTTCTTGATAGCATTCATCTCTCTATGGGCTCTTCTAAGAGTTGCATTTTTTTCTTGGATCAACTCCATGTGATCCCAGTGCTTGTACACTTTCTTTATTATCCTCTCACATATTATTTTTTTGTAAGCCTTGAAAGAGAATTTTTTGGTATGTTTCCTCCTAAAAAGCTGCAATTTTTCTTTAATCTTCTCATTATGATCCTACGCCTAGTACAACTCCATCTTGGTACTCTTTAGATATTCTTCATTTTTCTTCATTTCTTTCTCTCGACTTGAGAGTATAACTTAAAATTTCTTGGCATACTCTAATATCATCATTGATTCTACCTTGTTGGTTAGGACATCATGGGTTTGGTGAGACTAAGAACTCTCACCTGTATTCTCCTTCATTCCTTGGATCTATGCCTCTAGTAGTACAATTTGGTAGTTTTATTCGTTATTCTTCATTAGTGCATCATGGAACTTATATTTGAGCTCCTAGTTCTCCTTCTTTGACTTTGCAAACTCATCATTTTTCAAATGATATGCATTGGTAATCTTGAATTTCTTATTCATAGAGGATATCTCCCTATCATCACCCTATATAATGGTATTAAATTGCTTAAAATCACAAGGAAATGTAGCCAAGTGGGTGACTTTGAACTCCAGGGATTTTATCTTCATCTTCTTAGATATGCACACCATCCTTTCATATTTCAATTGGGCAGTAAACTTGGTGTACACATATTTCAATTTCCTAGCTAGAGCATTATTCTATCCATTTTTCCATGCATGATATGGTCCACTTACATGTTTAGTTCCATGATATATGTATATGGAATATGGTTAGTGAGAAAGGACAATTGATGAATTTGGTAATCTAACACTGATATGGTTTTTTCTACCTTGGACTTTACTACTTCCAACTTTAAAATACCCTTTTCATACTCCAATGCACTCTTAACATGCATAGGGGAAACTCACTAATCTTATGCTATTCTTATGTCTCTTTTCCTTTCTTTTGATGATTTGTTAGATATCTCCTGATACTAATCCATCATTGACATGTGTCCAGTATTAAAAACTCTTGACTCCATTGCTTCGAATGTTGATATGGCAGAAGGAAAGGGTTCCACAATGAAATCCAATTTTGATGGGGTTTTTAGCTAATTGTAGTACATCACTAGTGCTTGTGTTTTTGTCTCATCATCATCATATTGAACATCATCATCCCCTCTCACTTCTTCTACCTTGTATTTATTGGATCTAGGATACTCCCTTTGGTTGATATCCATGGATTCTTGTAATGTTCCTAAATTAGCTTCAGCTAATTTGGAACATTAATTTTGCCTTATTTATTTTGTATTTCATGCTTAATGAATAAATTGTAAGGGAAGATGTCTAATCCCCTTGAAAATCAAGAATAAATCAGTGCCTATGTGAAAAGGGAAATATTTAGGCCATTTGAATAAAATCTTGCAGGTGTGAAAGGGCCAAGACCACCAAAGGAGATCTTATTTAACCAAGTCAACAGCGCTGTCTAGGTTCATTGAACCTCCTTGATGGACTGTGCAGTTCTAAAAGGGGTTTCCAAATGTGAAAAGAACCAAAGGATGAAAGTGGTTTAGGGTTTTCCAAGAGACTCAAATGTTATAAAAGGAGGATGAAGGCTCATGAGGAGGTTGTTGATCATATTTCATTTTCAGAGCTTGCTAAGGCAACTCCATTTCACTTTGTTGTTTAGCAAGAGAAAGAGAGGATCTCCTGCTTAGGAATCCTCTATCCTTATTTGAGTAACTCTTGGAGGGAAGTGAGCTATATTGAACTACTATCAGGTTGGAGGCCAAGCTATGCTTGCATTGACAGCGCTGGCTCATTGAGGGTTTTGTAGCTGCAACAAGTGTAGTAAGTGGAAATTCTAGATCTACAAGGATCTAGTAGTTTTGAGGGATTTCTCTCAGGGAGGGTATCTTGTGAACACCCGGAAGAGGATCTCTGTTATCTTTTCATTTCAGATCTGTATATTTTAACTATTGTAATATTCATCCCTAGCTACTGCGCAATCTCCTTTTTCTACTGTGTTATTTATGTATTGCTTCTACTACTAGTTGCAGATCTCTCCTTGTACTTGTTTCTGGTGATTGAGGCTTGCCTCTCACCTTGAAGATTAATGAAGTAGCTTGCTGATATCTTATGTTTAGATCTGATGTATATTATGAATAAATTCATCTTCAGAAATTACTGAAGCTTTCTGTAGTTCTGTGTATAAAACATTAGATCTACACTTGCTAGTGCATTATTTTGTAAATTCCCTAAGGGGATCTTGAGGAGAAGGTTGAGTAGTTTCTAGATCTGATATGGATCTGATGTTTCAGCCATTTATCTGCTGTAGATCTGAGATTTAATGTCTAACTACTGAAGCACACTTATTAGGACGCTGTTCAATTATTTCTGCAACTTTTACATATATTGCAGCTCCTAGATCTGAAGATTTCTTGCTTATTTCCTCATGAATTCACTATAATTCTTAAGGAACTCATTCAAAGTCTAATTTTCTGCTGCTATACTGTTATATATGTCTGATGGCTATTTTCCAGTGACTCTCTATTGAAACTGTGCAATTCTAAAGTGGGTTCTTCTTCATTCCATCAGCTCTTCTCTTTAGCTGATTTTTAACTAGTCAGCTTCGTGGGAGATCTGTTTAAGGCCCTTAAACCCATTTTTTTTTGCTGAAACTATGCATGGAGGTCCCACGCAGCCTATAATAAGGGAAAAAAACCCTGTTCTGCATTATTTTTTTACTACCTTGCTTATACAACGTTTTCCTTGAGCCTATTGCATATTTTCCTGGAAGTGGAATTTCCCACTCCTTGCTTGTTTGGTTTTTGCTGCTCTTTTGGATATATTATTTAGATCTAAATATCTAAGGGTTCCAAGGGTTAAAAAATCTAATAGGAGTGTGTTATTTTCACTTTGCTATGTTTCATCAGTTTTCTATAGACAGAGTCTGGAACGAACCAGGAAGCCTCTGGTTTTCACCCTCTCCTTAGAGGTGATATAACCAGTAAATGCCTTACTAGTCTATCTCTGGTTTAGAATTGCTGATGCGTTTCTATACTTCTGTGAATCCATGGTGGAATATCTTAAGATATTCCCTACTGTGCCTATTTTTCCCCATTTGGAACATTACAATTTTGAAGTGACTATTTTCTTCCCTGTGAGGTTGGAAGTGTTTGACTCAACTAGATGAAAAATGGTTTTGAATTGTTCCCAAGTAGACTTGTTGGAAAATTATTCTACTATGGGATTTGGGTCATGCTTATGATTTTTCTAGTCCTTATCTTTTCTCATATTATAAATAATATTATGAGGGTTGTAATTCCATACTCCTACATGTGGGAAATAAAAACTATGCAATATATTATCCACAAGGTCTAAAGCATTCCTTGAGTTAACTTCAAATGGTCACACCTTATGAGGGATTTGGAAAGTAATTTCTGCCTTCCTGGGTGTAAAATGCACATTGTTAGTGTTGAATCTTTTCTTAATGTGCTCTAAAGCAAATATGCAGGTAGTCAAGAGCGCTAGAAGTTGGTATGTTTTCCTTAAAATCCATACAATTTATGACTTTGTACTCTTGGAAGAGGTAAAAATCACCTACTCTTGTATCTGGGGTAAACTGTAACTTCCCCCTAAGAAAACAAGGGACTCTAGGTAATGGTTGAACATGTAGAAGGGTATAGGAAAATTACATAAAAGAAGAGACATAATTAAAGAAACCATGGTTATCTTTGGGTTTTTTAACCATTGGTAACAAATCATGTATGGTAACAGAGCATTATGTTCATCCATGATCTTGGGATTTAGATGTTCGATATGAGAATACTACTGGTGGATGAACAGGTGAACCAAGTAGGTTTGGTAGTAGAAAGACCTCCATTTTCCAAATTTTATAATTTAGGAATGAATCTGTTGGGAAAAATACTGAGAGGGGGGCGGGTGAATCAATATTTAGAGCTGACTGGAAAACATTTTACTTTTTATGCATTTAATTCTTTACTTAGATTATTGCATCATTCATTCATTAGATGTTTAGTAAGTAGTAAGCATGAGCAGTAATAATAGAATCAACCATCACACACAAGAAATACACATGAACACCAGTATTTAAGGTGGAAACCCAATTCGGGAGAAAACCACCGTTGTTGTCGTCTCTGTCTTCAATATTTATTATAAAGAAAACATCTTACAATTTTGTACTAGCGCAGACTTATACCAGCACGCAGGCACCAACCTGCAGAAGGCTACAACCTTCTCTCGTTCTCCATTCAATACTGGAAGGGAGCTCCAACCCCCTGATTTTAACACCAGCTTCTACTGGCAGGATACTTCCACTTTCATACAAAAGGCTTCAACCCTCAGATCCACCAGATTTCTTCAATTTCTTCATCAGACTTTTGTCAGATCTTCATCATTTCTTTTTCCGATCATCGTAGAGATTCATCATTTCTAGATCATATCCATAGGTGCATCATATATGCAGATATCTCTTAAAGAGATTTATTTATTAACAACCCTTCCACGTGCACACCTTGTACTATAATCCTCCTCTCCTTATATAGTTTTTTCCTTTATTAAAACCATGAGTCAAAACCACCAAACCGCTGATGGTATTCCTGGACGAGATCAATTAGATAATCCAGCGGGGTCTACCAAAACCCCAAACAACTTCTCATAATCAACTTCCTTTAGTAATGACCTTCATATGTCGACCCCCAGGTTTATTCATTCCACCAACTTTGGAATAACATACAAAATGATGGCCCAATCGCTTTTCATCATAATTTATATTTAATCTAAACAACCTTGGTTAAACCCGCAAACCTCAATACATGCGTATGGGCCCCAATCGGTCATCTCCATTCGACGTGGAAGACAGCTGTGACCAACTCAGCGTCTTACGTCACTGCGGGGGCTCTCAAGGTACGGATGAAATTTTTTGGCTGGTGCCCCCGCACTTGTTGTCCCCGTAGTCAACTCGGTCAACTGTAGAGGCACTTGTCTCGATATCCGGTGCGCTAGTTGTGTCCGTGGGTATGGGCCCCAACGTTAACGGTCGTCTCCAATCGACGGTTGTTATCGTGTCGCGTCGCCTCATTTGATCGGACGGATATCGCTCAGCGAATACGCGCAAACAATAATGCGCCATGGCCGTTGTACTTTGGTTAACCTTCACACATCTTCCTCATACGACCACCGTCCAATGGCTTCCCTCCAGATCGACGGTGTTCAACAATATCGCTGGGCATCCTGGGTCGAACAATAATGCGCGATGGCATGCAGTGACAAGCAGTTTTGTGGAGTCGTACAGGGACGTGTGTCGCCCGTTCTATGGAATCGCTCCCCAACTCGAAGAAACCACTTATCTCCGAAAAGCGGTGCGATACGGGCAATCCGGCTTCGTAAACCCGCTCGCGGTTTCAGAACAGTGTTCTATCGGAATACAACCATATTTCAAATATAGTTCATTGATCCATTGGGTCCAGATTTTCGTCGCAATCGCAAGTCTTTTAATAAACACTCTGCTACGCAGTTTTTCTCCGATGCGATTAAAACTGGAACTCAAATACTTATTAATCTTGGTTTATATGCCCATCGGGTCCGGGCTTCAATCACACTCACATCCTCTTGTTAACTTGTTCTGCTAACCTTATATGCTTCGATGTGATAAGGTCTCTGGCCTGGGTTACGATTCCTGGAAAGTACTTATTTAGTGTATCAACCAGCTGGGGTAGTAAACCTCGGAATAACGCCTCAGCCTCTGCCTCTGCTGCTCGATGCAATTCCTTCTATGCTGCCTTGCTACCTCTCACTACTACCTCTGTGCCTCTGCTACAATACATTGCTTCCTCTGTTCTTTTCTGCAGACCTTTGTTCTCTGCTACATTGCTTTTCTCTGTTCCTAGTTACTGTTTCTGATGCTCCTTCTTTGCCAATTCTTTTGCCATCAATGACAACATTTCCAACAATCTCCCCCTTTGGCATTGATGGCAATACTCTTCCTCTGTTTGTCTTTTAGAAGCCCCCTTTTTTCTTTTCCTCCCCCTTTGACATCAATGGCAAAGAATAGATCAAGATCCTTTGTACCGACAATACCATGCTCCCCCTGAGATCATGCTGAATTTTCAAGACTTATACAATCAAGATAAAAAATTCTCAAGCATGAGATCAGACTACAACAAATAATTAGAGTGCCAATAATGCATCCTTTCCATATGACAAATTCTCCCCCTTAGCCTGTGCATCCTGAATACCTTCAACAAGAGCATATCCAATTTAATCTTTTGTATGTAAGTAGATCTGATCTTCTGCATGGCAGAATCTACTCCCAGCTTCTGTTTGAGATATTCGAATGCTTCCCTGAAATATATGAGAGAAGATAGATAGGAAAATGTAGCTGTGATTTTAGGTGTCATCCAAAAATTGTAGCATAAGCACATCAGTAACCAAGCCTTCAAGCTCTTTGCAGCATCAACATATTCTTCCCAAGAGGAATTATCATACCAGAACAATATTCTTCAATAGAAAATATGTGTCAAGCAATCATCCATGTGATCTGTTATCACCAAGATCTTCATGATTTATATTTATTTCATAATCATGATGTAATATGTGTAGCAATTATGTATAAAAGGTATCAACCGTGACAAAAGTCATCAGCAACAAACTCTGCATGATCTATCCTTATCTCTGAATCATAGGACTTCCATATCATCCATGAGTGAAAACAAAAGATACTCTTCAGCAAAAAGCAATCAGGGTTCATCCATAATCTCATCCTAAGAAACCATGTATCATGTCATCATCATTTGAGCATGAGTATTACGAGAACTAAGGAATAAGCAAATACAATGCCAATAATGCAATCATTAGTAGTTAGACTGATGCTCCCCCTGAACCTGTGTTCCTAATCTTTAGCTGTCTTTTTCTTATCAGAAAAACATACTCTTCTATCTCCAACGGAACTCGCGTGTATACGCGGCTTTAGTTCATGAAACCCGCATATATAAAGTGAGATACAAAAAAATTTCACAACTCCATCTCCCCCTAAACTTATACCACTTGTACATGTCTTCTTCACATCAGATGCACTGTTAGAAATAAACATAACCAGAATTACCAAACCAACCATGGGAATCACCATATATTGCTCCCCCTGTGATGATACATTACTAATTCCTATAATGTATCTCACATCACTCCCGCATTCATTATGAGAAGTAAGCTTTAGAAGTGGAAGACTGCAGTAGGATTATTATCCCCTACGTTTTTGACCGATCCTCCTTCTTTTTCCAGCTTTTCTTGAAATTTCTTATTGTGTGCTGGAAATTATCCAATTTCTCAGATCTATTCATTCTGCATTCTTTTTCTACATGTCCATACTTGTTACAAGCATAACATCTTGTGTGACCAGAAAATTAAGCATAGGGATCATGATGTGTTTTTATATTCTTTCTTCTATTGCAATTAGCTGCTTTATGACCAAACTTGCTGCATGAAAAACAATATCCCTTAAAGAAACCTGAGTACCTTTCTGTGTAGAATATGTTTGTTTGTGACTGAAACAATCTTCTGCAATTGGTTGCAACATGCCCATAATTATGACATTTAAAGCATTCAACATTATTGATCAAAGGAGGGAATGATTTCTTTTGAGATTTCATGATTGTCGGTTGACCTTTTGTTTCTTTCAACACTTCAGGTTTTGCATTGATATCCTTTGAATCTTTAGCACTTTCTTGTGAACTAGATTCTCCTTTAATAGTTTCATGAAAACCAAGACCAAATTTAACAGAAGGAGACCTTTGACTACTAAGAATATTGTCCATAATCTTAGTACTATCTTGAAACCTCAAGAGTTTATCTTTTTCTTCTAATTTACCTTTTAGAATGTTAACCTCAACCTCCAATATTTGGCATTGCTTCTTCATACTTTCTTCGACCCTTCTTCCTTCTTCTACTTGATCATTCAATTTTAAAATTTATTCTTTCAACCCATTTTCTTGTTCTTCAAAAGTTTGTAAAAGTTCTTCATTCTTCTTATTTGATTTTTCCAGATCTGCTTTGAGACAGATGATTTCTACTTCAAGTCCTTCTTCTTCAAATGATTGTAGAAGTTATTCATTATTCTTATTTGATGTTTTGAGATCTACTTTGAGAGAGATGATTTCTACTTCAAGTCCTTCACTGTGAATGGTTACTTCATCGTACAACCTTTGATATTTGTTTATCTGTTCATTCATTCTAGAGATCACATCTTTGTAGATAGATTCCTTCTTTTTAAATTGATCTTCAACATTGATCTTGATATTTTCTTCTAGACCCATACTGTTACTTTCACTATCATTTTCACTATCTTCACCATTGCTTGCATAAGGAAGTGAATCACAAGAACAAGGATTAATACCTTTTGCATCATTTTCATTTTCTGCCATACATGATTTCTGAGATATATTCTTTCCTTGAGTAGCCCTCTTCTTTTGCTTCCTTGCCATGAGCACTTGCAGATCTTGGTCAGAATCTTCTTTATCCTCATTTGAAATTTTATCATTATCTTCATTTGTATAATAACTCTTTCCCTTTTCAAATTGTTTCCCTTTATCATGATTTTCTTCATAAGGACATTTAGCAGCATAATGACCAACTCTTCCACAAGCAAAACACTTGAAGGGAAGCTTACCTCTGAATCTTCTAGTACCTGGTTGGAGTCTTCTCACAAAATTTGCTTCTTCTTCTTCTGATATATAACTCGATTCCTTGACAACTTCCTTTTCTTTTCCTTTTTCACATGCCTTAAAGGAAACTTCTTTGATTTGAGAGGGACCTCCTTTTCTCATTTCAAAAGCAGTCAGGATACCATGTAATTGAACAATAGTAAGAGTTTGCAGATCTTGCCTTTCTTCAATAGCTGATACTTTTGACTCAAATTTTGAAGTCAAAGATCTTAAGACTTTTTCTACCAGAGTAGTATCAGTTATGATTTCACCCAAGTTTCTCATACAATTTACAATATCATATAGACGTAAAAATAAACTGGCAACACTCTCATCACTATGCATCCTTAAATTTTCATATTCAATTATGAGACTTTGGAGTTTTGCACTTTTTACCTTTGTATCTCCTTCATAGCTTGAAATGATTTTGTCCCATACTTCTTTTGCTGAATTTAGCTGCATCACTTTAACAAATTCTGATTCAGACATGCTTCCTAATAAAACATTTACTGCTTTGGCATTGATTTCATATTTCTTCCTTTCTGCTGCATTAGTAGGAATAATTGCTAGATATTGATAACCTTCTTCCACGATTGCCCATACTTCTGCAACAAGACTTTGCAAATATGCTTTTGTTCGTATCTTCCAGAATAACATATTACATCCATTGAATAGAGGTGGCCTTATAGAAAATACTCCTTCATGACTTCCCATTGCGATGGATCTCCTTCAAGCGATCAAGCTTCTGCAGAAGGACCTGCTCTGATACCAATTGTTGGGAAAAATACTGAGAGGGGGGGGGGTGAATCAGAGTTTAGAGCTGACTGGAAAACATTTTACTTTTTATGCATTTAATTCTTTACTTAGATTATTGCATCATTCATTCATCAGATGTTTAGTAAGCAGTAAGCATGAGTAGTAATAACAAAATCAATCATCACACACAAGAAATACACATGAACACCAGTATTTAAGGTGGAAACCCAATTCGGGAGAAAACCACTGCTGCTGTCATCTCTGTCTTCAATATTTATTATAAAGAAAACATCTTACATTTTTTTACTGCCACAGACTTATACCAGCACGCAGACACCAACCTGCAGAAGGCTACAACCTTCTCTCGTTCTCCAGTAAATATTGGAAGGGACCTCCAACCCCCTGATTTTAACACTAGCTTCTACTGGCAGGATACTTCCACTTTCATACAGAAGGCTTCAACCCTCAGATCCACCAGATTTCTTCAATTTCTTCATTAGACTTCCGTCAGATCTTCATCATTTCTTTTGCCGATCATCGTAGAGATTCATCATTTCTAGATCATATCCATAGGTGCATCATATATGCAGATATCTCTTAAAGAGATTTATTTATTAACAACCCTTCCACGTGCACACCTTGTACTATAATCCTCCTCTCCTTATATAGTTTTTGCCTTTATTAAAACTATGAGTCAAAACCACCAAACCGCTGATGGTATTCCTGGACGGGATCAATTAGATAATCCAGCGGGGTCTACCCAAACCCCAAACAACTTCTCATAATCAACTTCCTTTAGTAATGACCTTCATATGTCGACCCCCAGGTTTATTCGTTCCACCAACTTTGGAATAACATACAAAATGATGGCCCAATCGCTTTTCATCATAATTTATATTTAATTTAAATAACCTTGGTTAAACCTGCAAACCTAAATACATGCGTATGGGCCCCAATCGATCGTCTCCATTCGACGTGGAAGACAGTTGTGACCAACTCAGCGTCTTGCGTCACTGCGGGGGCTCTCAAGGTACGGATGAAATTTTTTGGCTGGTGCCCCCACACTTGTTGTCCCCACAGTCAACTCGGTCAACTGCGGAGGCACTTGTCTCGATATCTGGTGTGCTAGTTGTGTCCGCGGGTATGGGCCCCAACGTTAACGGTCGTCTCCAATCAATGGTTGTTATCGCGTCGCGTCGCCTCATTTGATCGGACGGATATCGCTCGGCAAAGACGCGCGAACAATAACGCGCGATGGCTGCCATACTTTGGTTAACCTTCATGCATCTTCCTCATACGACCACCGTCCGATGGCTTCCCTCCAAATTGACGGTGCTCAACAATATCACTGGGCATCCTGGGTCGAACAATAACGCGCGATGGCACGTAGTGACAAGTGGTTTTGTGGAGTCGTACAGGGACGCGTGTCGCCCGTTCTATGGAATCGCTCCCCAACTCGAAGAAACCACTTATCTCCGAAAAGTGGTGCGATATGGGCAATCCAGCTTCGTAAACCCGCTCGCGGTTTCATAACAGTGTTCTATCGGAATTCAACCATATTTCAAATATAGTTCATTGATCCATCGAGTCCGGATTTTCCTCGCAATTGCAAGTCTTTTAATAAACACTCCGCTGCGCAGTTTTTCTCCGATGCGATTAAAACTGGAACTCAAATACTTATTAATCCTGGTTTATATGCCCATCGGGTCCGGGCTTCAATCGCACTCGCATCCTCTTGTTAACTTGTTATGTTGACCTTATATGCTCCGATGCAATAAGGGTCTCTGGTCTGGGTTACGATTCCCGGAAAGTACTTATTTAGTGTATCAACCAACTGGGGTAGTAAACCTCGGAATAACGCCTCAGCCTCTGCCTCTACTGCTCGATGCAATTCCTTCTATGCTGCCTTGCTACCTCTCTCTACTGCCTCTATGCCTCTGCTACAATACATTGCTTCCTCTGTTCTTTTCTGTAGACCTTTGTTCTCTGCTACATTGCTTTTCTCTATTCCTAGTTACTGTTTCTGATGCTCCTTCTTTGCCAATTCTTTTGCCATCAATGACAACATTTCCAACAGAATCACATTGAATTTTTTTTTTGGAAAATCGAACATGGTACAAGCCTTGGTGGTCAGGTGACATAAAGAGGCTAAGACTCTATAAAATTATTTCAGGTACATAAACATCAATGTAAAGATCGAGAAATTGGGAAACCATGGAAAAGGACAACTTGAATATATAATCAAAGGTTGTGATGTGGTAAGGAGTATGACTGGAAGGGGAAACCACCCTCCATTTGACATATACAATGACAATTTGTTATGTACTTCTAGAGTAAGAACATTCCATTTGTCTTCAATTGTCTCTTTATCCAACCTTTTCAATCTTGTTCTATATGTAAAAGAGAGCATGCATGCAATGGAATCTGATGTTATTTTGATTACTACCTTGTACCCTTAATAAAATACAATAACTATTTGATATCTAAAATATTGACTTACACAACAAGATGACATATTTAGAAAATGATACACTCGTGGGATCATTTTTAAGATGAATTTTGATGCAAATATATTATTGTGGTCTCATATTACGTCACAGGTACTTTGAACCACATGAATAGATTTCCTCCATTTTTAAGTAGTTATCAGTGGGTCCCAGAGATTTGCATCACCATCAAAAGAGTTATGATATTTAATTTTCTCCACCATTAGGACATCAATATAATTTTTGGCAGATGAGGTGGCCATTGTAAAATAGGGCTTTTTGAAAGGTTGTTAGTTGAATGATTAGGGATAAAAGGAAAAAAGGTAGAGTCACAATGCGATTATATAGGCAATCATTAGAGGAAATTTCAGCCTAAAATTGGCCTCCTAAGGAAAATAATAATAAATATTTAAAATAATAAAATGAGAGTTATGAATTTTTGAGGGAAAAGAAGAAAACTATTTTTTTTTTAAATTGTATTTTTTTCTTATCTCCTAATAGGTTTACTCAAATTTCAAGTGTAGATATTCATTGGATGAAAAAATAAATTTTGAATCAAATGAGTACCCATCATGCCTACTTTTGAGAAGACCCACATTGATAAAAATTTAAGATAGATTAAAAAAACGTGTTGAACACATTTTTTTAATGTATCTTAAATTTTATCAATGTGGGTATTCTCAAAAGTATGCATGATGGTACTCGTTGGATGTGGAATTTAATTTTGCATCCAACGAGTGTATACAATTGAAATTTGAGTAAACCTATAAGGAGATAAACACAAAATACAATTAAAAAAAGTATTTTTTCTTATTTTCCCTCCTAAATATTTACATGTACCTCTTTTTAAATTTAAAGAATTGTTATTGGTTTACATATTATGACATGGAAATTACGTGAAAATTTCATGGGAAATTTTAGGATAAAATTTACTCTAATGGAGCAGTTGCCACATGTCCAAGGACACTGGCCAGTGAGGAGGAGGGAGAATTATTTAAATTCTAAATAGTGAGACTAGATCGAGTACACATAGGTAAAACCAATGGATTTCTAAGAAACATGAGCCCAAATTTGGTAAATTTAGAGATGAGTTTAGCTTACGAGAGGATTTAGAAGTTTAATTGGATTAAACAACATGTTTACTTGCTACAACGAGGGATTTTTTGAGTGAGGTACACATTCCTTTACAAGGAAGAGTGGGGGTTTTCCCGAAGATTTCAAATTTGTCCAAATTCAACTGGATAGGGCTTTAGGAGGTTGAATATATGAGAGGAAGGTGATTTTGCAGTTGACAATGTGAAATTAGAGCTTAGAGGACTTTGAAGTAAATAAATTGAAATTATGAGTATGTTGGACTAAATTGGAGGCTAAAGAAGACTTGATAACAAAAAATGAGCCTTGATCCCTTCGAAAAAAAAAACATTTTTCTTGACACATGTTAATTTTCTAATGCAATTATAGTTAGAAAAATATTTTTGAAATTATTATAATTACTTTTGATCTAGATATTATTTTAGATTATTCCAATATATCATTCAATAAATGTACTTCAAAAATTCAACCATAAAGAACAATAGAATAGTGGAGATCATAATGAACAAAAGATAGACAAGATTTACGCTGGGAAAACCCACCAGCCTTTTGAATAGATAAATTATTCTTGTTTAATGAGATATACACCTAGAACTATGGTCAATCCCGGTCTTCTCCTTCAATTCAAGTCACCCAAACTAATCCTACACTTTGCTCTTGATCCTGTACTTCCATAATTTTGGCCCTTCCAAAATACCTAGTTGCCTAGAATTTCGACCCTGTAACAATTACCCTAGAAACCCAAAAAAAACCGGCCCCTATTATAGTTTCCCCAGAAAATGTGAATCACAGAGAGAGACATTCCTTCACACGTGTGAGTTTCTAGAGAGAGAGGAGAGAAAAAAATTAACCTTCTTCTTTGTCCTTCTTGTCCTTCACTCACTTTCCCAGAAACTGTCTAATGAGGAAATCGAGCTTCCTTTATATAGTAGTATGTATAGGGTAAATGGACATGTCTCTTGGCTAGGGATGACTTGACTTGGAGGGAAGATGACTTGTCACTTTTGGAGCTAAAAATTTCATTTTAAAAATTCAAATTTACTTTTTTTTAAAGTCGCAATGGGACTTTGACTCAACATAAAATTTCCTGTCACTCAAGAATTTATAAATATGGTTTACAATGATAAATATAATTACATCCACTAATAAAAATTACATTATTAATACTAGCCATAATTACAAATTCAACACTCCCTCTTAACTAGGGAGGTATTCATAATCACTGTCATGGATGTTGTCAATTTGAATAAATTTCTCTAAAGGAAAATGTTATCCATCATTACCAGCATCATCATCTATCATTAACAACTTATAGTGGCCATATTCGGGGTGGTAGCAAGCCCATGGGAATTTCATCAACATATCAAGACTCACTATTCCAGAGTGATCAACCCTTGAATTCCATGGCCACTACCTAGGCCAAAATGTCGAGACCCTCAACTAGCAAGCACTCACTCACCTTTCCCGGTGAGCACTCTAGGACAATACCTCACTTAACCCCTACCGAGTTGGTGATTGAGTCTATATGTTGAGAAATACCTCACTCCAACCTATCCAGTGTGTGAGTATTTTCTAGGACTTCAATCCACCCTTCTGGTGTGTGATATGGGTCTAGATATTGAAGGACCCCACTCCACCATGCCTAGTGTGTGATTAAGGTCTAGGAATTGACTCCACCATTTCTGGTGTGTGATCAGGGTCCTCCTCCAAGAGACACTCATTCAACACTACCTATTGAGCCCTATGTGTCTCTTGGACCCATTCTCCCTTTCAAGAGAATGTACATCCATGTTGCAGACAAAGCTGTGCTCCCTCTCAATGAGAGGGGTGATCCCCACGAGCCCCAACTTATCTCTGAAGTACACAAATTTGTTCATCGACAATGGCTTTGTCAAAACATCAAATTTCTTCTCATCGGTGGAGATGCACTGAAGTCTTATTGATTTCCTCTGCAACATGTCACAGTTATAGTGGTACTTGATATCAATATGTTTCGACCTATCATGGAACACAAGATTCTTTGAAATATTTACACAAATTTGATTATCACAGTGTATCACCATTAGTTATAAATATTGGTTGAAAAATCTTGTAAAAAAACTCCAGATCCATAGTGCTTTAGTATAAGCTTCATTGGCTGTGATGTACTCTTCTTCAATAGTGCTTAGTGTGATCAAAATCTTCTTCCTGCTCATCCACGATATCATAATGGATCAAAAACTTAATCATACTCTAGAGGTGATCTTCCTATCATTAAAATTTCCTACCCAATCAACATTTGTATATCTCCAAAGTTGTACATCCTTGTTTACATCATAGTTCAAGCCATAGTTTACTATACCGTACAAATATCTGAAGATGTGCTTTGCTGAAATCCAATGCATGTGTCTTGGTTCTACCTAAAACTAGCTCAAATTGTTCACAATGAAACATACGTATAGCATGGTGTTAACCAAATAAATTAAAATACCAATCAAACACCTATACATACATGGATCTACCAATATGGATTGAAATCCTCTTAAATTCTTCAAGTTATTCACTATGAGATTCACCATGGATTTTCAATCCATCATACCAAATCTCAAAAGGATCTTTAACACATACTTTCCTTGACCAAGGAAGACTTCATGAAGTTTCTACCATACTTATAATCCCAATTAATAGTGAATAAAACCAATATCCTTCGTATCAAAATCAAAATCCAATCGCTTCTTGCACTGAATGATAAGAGGCTCAGCACCTGTCATAAACAAATCATCAACATATAATGATAGTATCATAGGTGAATTCTTCACAACCTTAAATTAAAGGTTTGGATCAACTTCGATTTTGGTGAATATTAGTCTTATAAGATAGCTGTCAATACGAGCATAGAAAGCGCTTGCAGCTTGCTTGATTCCATAAAAGGCCTTTTTCAATTTGCGAACATGAGCCTCATTTCCATAAACCTCAAATCCTTGAGGCTTATCTATGCACACCTCTTCCTCAATCATGTCGTTGAAGAAAGAAATATTTACATCCATTTAATGAAATTCCCATCTCATAGTAGCAACAAGTGATATGATCAATCTAATGGAGGTGTACCTAGAAATTGAAGCAAAAGTCTCATCGTAGTATTCTCCCTCCTTTTGAGAGAGTGCTCTAGCCATAAATCATGCCTTGTATTTGTCAATGATACCATATACAACATGTGTAATATTGTATATCCATTTTGAAATAACTACTAACTTCTCTTCAGGCCTTCACACAATTTTCTAGATGTCAATATTCATGATCAATAGTATTCCTCATTCATCGCTTCCTTCCATACTTGCTAGCTAGTTGCTTCTTAATATGTGGAAGGCTCTTCATCAATGAGTTTCATAATGAGAGTTGCATAGCTGGAGAATCTCTTAGATTTATTCACCTCTCTATATGTGCCATTAGACACTTCATTTCCTTCTTCCTCTTCCAATGTGGATCTAAGCCATGTTGGTCTCTTCTTAATCTCTATATCTACTTTATCTTGAGGTCCTTCTAGCCTTATGGTACATTCTGTAGAACTTGAATTATCTTCTCTTGAAGCCTCTTGCTTTAATTCTTCTAAGGAATCTATAGAGACTTCCTTAGATTTCCAATATGCCACTTTCTCATCGAAGGTGACATCTTAGTTGAGATCAATCCATCATTGCTCTATAATGCATATTCTGTAGGACTTTGAAGATTCACTATATCCAAAAAATATGCCTTTCTTTCATGAAGGCTCAAGCTTGTTCCTCTTATCCTTAGGAACATGAATATATATAGGACAACCAAATATTCTCATGTGCGCAATCTTTGGCTCCTTTTTCAAGAAGGCTTCTTCGGGAGTCATACCCTCCAGAACTCTACGAGGACTTCGATTTTGAATTTGCACAATTGTTTGTGATGCTTCACCCCATAAGAAAAATGAAAAGTTGAAATCATGCATCATTTCCTTAACATATTAATTGATGGATCTATTATTTCATTCTGTTATACCATTCTGTTGTGGATTATAAGGGACAATTAGTTTCCTCTTAATCCCAACTTGTTTGTAGAAATCAACAAGCTCCTTTGAGGTGTATTCTCCTCCATTTTTAGGTCTCAATATCTCGATCTTTTTACCTATCAATTTTTCCACTTCATCTTTCAATTCCTAGAAATTTTTGAATGCCTCATATTTTTTCTTCAAGAGATATATCCATGTCTCATGAGAGAACTCATCAATGGATGTCATGTAGTACAATGAACCACCAAGTGATTTTACAGGGTTCAAACCACATACATCTAAATGAATAAGGTCCAAAGCTTATTCAAATATGTTTAAACTATTTGGAAATGGTTTCTTGATGTTATTTCCAAGAGCACAACAATTACACCATCATTCTTAATTTGTAGTTCAGGGACCCTTGATACTATTTCACTTAATTCAGGAAATTCTCTAAAAATATGTCCATACTTCTGGTCCCATAACTCACTTAGATCTATTTCATCATGTACTAAATATTTATCTAGTTGAATCAATAATATATATAGCCTTCCATCACGAATCCACATAACAATAAATTATCTATACAAGAGCCCTTAGACCACACAAATACTTTTCCATCCACATAATCAACCCTATCTCCCTTATCTTCTAAACAAGAAATAGAGACAATATTATTTTTCAAAATTTATACATAAAGGAAATTTTTGAGATGAATGCTTCTACCATATTCCAGTTCTATATATGCCTTTCCAATTATTTTAAATTCATAGTTGTTATTGTCTCCCAATTCAACCCTTTGAGCCAACTTCCTTTCTGTCATGCTTGAAATATTTCCACACTCACTGGTCATGTTTCTTGATGCTCCACTATATACTAGCCACATTTCATCATCATTCACAAAGGAACATGTCAAAGAAAATTTGGACAAAAAATATTTTCCATCTTTGGTCTTCCTTGGTTTTTCCTCTTATTCAAATTTTGCTGCAGAAGCATGTCATTTATGTTTTCTTTCCTTGTTAGCCATATTAGGAAAATCTCTCTTGAAATGTTCATATTATTGACAACCATAACATTGTATATTTGATAATTATTTATGCTTCTTAGAAGAATAATATCCATTTATTGACTTTTTATGTTGAGGTAAAAACTTCTTCTTACCCATTTTCTTGAAGCAAGTTGCACGGGATTTAACTTCTTCTTCTTGAAGATATCTAGTCATCAATATTGCTTCTTATTGTACACACAATGTCCATAATTGTTCAAATGAAGGACCTTCTTTCCAACTGCTTATGCCTGCTATAAATGCATCCCATGATCCGGGAAGACCATTGAGCGTTGTACTCACAAGTTCTTGATTAGGAATTGATTCTCCAATAGCTTGAATTTGATCTCTTATTTGTGAAATCCTCAAGAAGTATGAAACCACAATGTAATAATTAGTCATCCTTGTATTTCAGAGCTCACTTTTCAAACTTGTGGATTGATTGACATTCTTGATAGTGTAAATATTTATTATGGTATCATACATATTCTTGGATGTATCATGATTTTCAATGTAGGGGATGATATGAAATGTAATGGAGTCTAATACCAGACTCATGGCAGTCATGTCATCCTCTTTGAATTTCTCTTTTACATCTGCATCATTTGGACCAATAGTCTTTCTTGTCATAATATCTAATACTATATTCGTGGCAAGAATAAGATCTATTTTGAATTTCCAAGCTCTGAAGTTTGATGCTCCCTCTAACTTGTTTTCATATTTCATGGAGGAATCCATAGATACCAATGTACAATGACTTCAATAGAATTCTCTCTGTAGGTTTTTTACAAAGGTTATCTCGATGTTCCTTCCTTTACCAAAGCTTTGATACCATGTTGATTTTCCAGTGAAACTAGGGTTGGCACAATATTTTTGAAATTATGATAATTACTTTTTATTTATATATTATTTTAATTTATTCCAATATATCATTCAAAAATTATACTTAAAAATGCAACCATGAAGAAGAATAGAACAATAAATATCACAATGCGCAAAAGAGAGGCAAGATTTACACTGGGAAAACCCACTACGAGGAAAAACACAACAACCTTTTCAATAGAGAGTCTTCTTGTTCAATGAGAGACCCACCTAAACCTATGTTCAAACCTGGTCCTCTCCTCAAATTCAACTCACTTAAACTGATCCTGGACTTTGCTCTTGATCTTTCACTTCCAGAATTTTGGCCCTTCTAAAATACCGAGTTGCCCAAAACTTCTACCCTGTGGCAATTTCCCTAAAAACCCAGAGATTTTCGCCCCCCTGCAACAATTTCCTTATAAAATATGAATCATATAGAGATATATTACTTCACATGTGTGAGGTTATAGAGAAATAGGAGAGACAAAATTTGGCCTTCTTCTTCTTCCTTCTTTGTACTTTTCCTTTACTCACTTGCCCAAAAACTGTAATATTCCTACTTAGCCTAAGCTAAGAGGAATATTCATTTTTGTTTTATTTTCTGTTGCATGAATAAATGAATAAAGGAGGACATGTAAAACTCCTAAGAAGACTGAATAAATCAATGCCCATGTGAACACAGATAAATCAGGGCCATGTAAATAATCACTTGCAGGTGTGAAAGGGGTTTAACACTGTTACCGATGAAATAGGTAACCTGACCTCAAATGGGAACTGTAGCCCAAAAGACTCAAAAAACATGAAAAAACACCCCAAAAACAAAAAAAGTGTATTCCAGAACGCACTTGGTTTTTTTTGAAGGTCAAATTTCAACATTTTATAAATTTATGCTAAAAACAAAATTGTTTCTTGAAAAAACACCCTCAAAACAAAACCAGTTAATGCTGGAATAACAAAAAAAAATTGTCATATTTTTTACATTTTTAAAAATAGAAATAACATTTTTTAATTTTTAAAATTCAAACATTAAAAAAAACCTAAAATTTAAGAAAAAAAATAAATTTAAAAAATAAAAACATTCTAAAGCTTAAAATTTAAAAATATATAGGAATAAAAAAATAAAAATAAAAACTCAATAAAATTTTTAATTCAAACATTAAAAAAAACCTAAAATTTAAGAAAAAAATAAAAAATAAAAATAAAAATTTAAAGATAAAAATTTCAAAATATATAGAAATAAAAAAATAAAAATAAAAACAAAAGAAAAATATTAAATTAAAAAGAAAAACAAATTAAAAGAAGAAAGAAATTATAAAAAATAAAATATAGAAATTAAATTTAAAAAAGAAAAAGAAAAATGTTTATTAAAAAAAAAAAAAAAAAATTAAAAAAAAAAACTTAAATTTAAAGAAATATATTAAATTAAAAAAAAAAAAAAAAACATTATTGAAATTAAATGTGAAAAAATGAAAAATTAATTAAAAATAAAAAAATGAAAAATAAAATACAATAAAAGTATTAAATTTAAAAAAATATATATTAAAAAAACAAATAGATTTTAAAAAATAAATTAAATTTAAATTATAAAAAATAAAAAATTAAATATATATATATATATATTAAATAAAAAACAAATTAATTTGAAAATACTAAGTTTAATTAAAATATATATATATAATTTTAAATACACAATTTTAATTGAAATAAAAAATATATAAAAATTTATGTAATTAAAAAATTTAATATATATATATATATTAAATTCAAATAAATTTAAAAAAAAATACGAAATTTACTAAATTTTAAAAAATTAAATGAAAAAACTAAACATAAAATTTAATAATAAAAAAGAATATGAAAAAAAAAAAAATCAATTAAATTATTAAAATATATAATACAAAATTTAATAAAAATTATTAAAAAAATATATATTAAAAAAAAAAAAAATTGATCGTGGTGGCGCCGCCAATCGGCCTCCCGCCCAGGTGGCGGCGGAGGCTGGCCGCTGGTCGGGAGGCCGATTTCGAGAATTGGCCTCCCGCGGCGGGAGGCTGATTCCGAGAATCGCCATCCCACGACGAGAGGCCGATTCCGGGAACCGCCCTCCCGCGATGTTGTCGCGGGGGGGCGATTCCCGGAATCGGCCTCCTGCGGCGAGATTGTGATTCCCGGAATCGGCCTCAGGGTGATTCCCGGAATCGGCCTCCCGCGACAGGAGGGCGATTCCTGGAATCGGCCTCCCGTCGCGGGAGGGTGATTCCTGGAACTGGCCTCCCGCGGCGGGAGGGCGATTCTCGGAATCGGCCTCCCGCCCAGGTAGCGATGGAGGCCGGCCTCCGCCGCCACTTGGGCGGGAGGCCGATTGGCGATGCCATCACGATCAAAAAATTCTTTTTTATTTTTAATTTTTTTAAATTTTTAATATTCGTTTTTTCTTAATTCAAAAAATTTAAAATTATTTCTTTTTAATTCAAATTTTTTATTTTAAATTTAATTTGTTTTAATATTTTTTTTTATTAGATTAATTATTTTTTAAAATTTAAAATTTATTTATTAAATTTATTAAATTTTAATTTAATTTAATTTAATTTTTTTTAATCTTTTAGTTTATTTAGTTTTTCATTTTTTAAATTTATAAATTGTTTCATTTAAAAAAAACAGTAAATTTATGGATATTTTTTTTTTGTTTTTTAATGGTAGTTTTTTTTTATTTTAATTTTCCTTTTAATTTTATTTATTTATTTATTTTTTTTTTTAATTTGTTTTTTTTTTTTTTTGTTAATTTTAAAATTTGTATTTTTGTTTTCTTATTATTATTATTATTTTTATTTTAATTTTTAAATTTAATTTTTTCTTTTTTGTATTTTATTTTTTTTTATCTAAATTTTAATTTTGTAATTTAAATTATTTTAAAATTTTCTATTTTAATTTTTTTTATTTTAATTATATGGTTTTTTTAATAACTTAGAAAAAAATGTTTTTGATGTTTTTTTTTTTTTTTTTGTTAATTTTTGTTTTTTTTCTTTAAATTGTGTGTTTTTTTTTCAAATTTTGTCATTTCTTTTGATATAATTTTCGAATATTTTTGTTTTTTATTTTTTATTTATTTTTGTTTAAATTTTTTATTTTTATGAGTTAATTTTGTTTTTTTTTACATTTTTATTGGTTTTTTTTATTGTTTTTATATATATATTTTTTATCTAAGTTTTTTGTTTTATTACCAACATGAAAATCACCACTCTAAAAAAAAAGGTTGATGCTGCATCAATATGTTTCAAAATTAGCATGAAAATAACCGCTCTAAAAAAAAAAGGTTGATGCTGGATCAATACATTTCAAAATTAGCATGAAAATCACTAACATTTTAAAACAAATATTCATAATTCATAAATAAAAATATTAGAGTGTCAAAAATGTGCTGAAAAAAAAAAGGTGATTCTGCATCACCACTTTTCAAAATCGGGTGCTTTTTATGCTACCAAAAAAAAGTAGGTAACAATGCGGTTACCTATTTCATCGGTAACAGTGTTGTTTGATCTGAGACTGGGTCAACCTTGACCAAATCTACAGTGTTGTCTAGGTTCAATGTATCTCCTAAAGGGACAACGCAATTTTAGAAGGAGGCCCCTCATGTGAAAAGAGCTAACTCATCAAGGTGGTTTAGGGTTTACAAAGACTGTCATCTTATAAAAGGAAAGGGGAGGCAGCAAGAGAAGGTTGTTGATTGATCATATTTATGAGTATTTTGTCTGTTTAGACAAATACTATTCTATGATGTTTAGTGGAGGATTGTGCTTGGAGTTCCTATGCAGGGATTTCACCTCTTCCTTTGAGGATTCTTGGAGGAGTATTTGCTGATTTGATCCACTATCAGGCTTGAGGCCAAGCTCTACTTACAATTGCAGTAGTGATCCATTGAGGGTTTGCTTCTCTTGCAAGATGTGGCAAGTGGGATTCTAGATCTGTAGAAGATCTAGCTTGTTTGGGAGCCTCTTCTCATGGAGTGTGTCTTTTAACCTCCTAGAAGAGTGCCTCTCCTGTTTATACTTCAGATATGTAACTTGGCAGTGGCCATCCATGATTATTTTGAGCTACATCGTTGTTTCCATTGATGGACTGCGTTATTTTGATATGAGGTTCTTTATGGTGTTTTGATTCCAATTTTGATCAGAGATCTCTTGTGTTGAGCTTTTCCTTTCACCTTTGTGATCCATGGATTATCTTTCTGATCCATGTTCTGTTTAGATCTAGTATTTTGTAATGTAATGTTATATTCAGAAATTACTGTAGCATTTTACAGATCAACAACTTGTATCTCAGATCTACTCTTATTTATGCATGATTTGGTAAAAACCCCAAGGGGATCTTGTAAAGAAAACTATCTGGTTTCCAGATCTAATGTTTTGTCCACAGATATGTCCTAGATCTGAGTTGTAATATGCAGCTGCTACAACTCCTGAAAATAACACTGTCGAGCCATTTCTGCTGATATATATGTGTTGCAGCTCTCTTTTCTGAAGATATCTTGCTCTATTGTCTCATGTAATCTACTGTATATTGAAATAGCTTCACTTTACTTCTGATTTTCTGCTGTACATTCATTTTTAAATCATATTTTATGGCCTCCTGCTTATATTGTCCAAGACTGCGTTATTCTTGAAGCAGTTTGTTGTGCATAGTTGCAGCCCCTCTTGTAGGGTGTTTTCCAGCTAGACTAGGTTGTGGGAGATCTGTTTACCACACCTAGTTTGATTTGTTTTTGCTCCCCTCTTGGATTTAGACTCTAGATATAATTATCTAAGGGATCCAAGGGCTGCAAACTCATTTCTATACATCAATCTCCCAAGGAGTGCGTTATTTTTCCAAGCCTGCTGAGCAATCCCAATTTGGAAACATTACAGTG
Organism: Pinus albicaulis; assembly: GCA_034641835.2. Lineage (NCBI taxonomy): Eukaryota > Viridiplantae > Streptophyta > Pinopsida > Pinales > Pinaceae > Pinus > Pinus albicaulis. The sequence goes on along the minus strand of CM076574.1, from coordinate 432,389,213 downwards.
GTATCAAAGCTCCTTTCTTGGCACAGCCTATGCTTGCCTTGGAGCACCAGCCATGTTGCATTCATAATAAGATGATCCTCTTACTGAGAGGGAGAAGAGGTATCAGAACAGAAGTCATAAGAAGTATGACTACACTACAGATGATCTTGACAAGGGTCAAGACAAGGGTAAAGCCCCTGAAGCTGTGAATGATAAAGAAGTAGAAGAGTTTGCAAAAACTCTTTTGGAGACCATGCAATATCTTGCCAAAGAGATCAAGGAGATGAGGGTGGATAGAATGAGGGAATCTCCTGGGGGATTTCAGCTGGGAGAAAGCTCTGATATGTCTCATCATGGGACTGTTCAACTAGTGAATCTTCCACAAACCCCACAAGCTTCACAACGCTCCACTATGCCTACTTTATTGGCCGTGGAGAATGAAGGACCACAAGGGCACGCTTCCCTTGAAGATTACTTTGTGGAGTATGATTCTTAGAGTCGGAGATTCAAGGACCACTTGAGTTTCCAATATTTTTGTCACCTCAAGGATAGAAGAAGACCAGGGCAATAGTATAGAGATGGTGGATTCTTTCATGGTAGACACCACTCTATGGGCAGATTCTTTTTGCCCAAGTTTGATGGATCATCCTCCAGCTCTGCCAAGGCATGGATAGAAAATTTGGATATTTATTTTCAGTTGTACAAAGTCCCTGAGGTTGAAGCCATCAAGATTGCAGCGCTGCACTTTGAAGGTGAAGCACACAATTGGTGGTTCCATGGGTTGTCTACATTGGGACACATCAATGTGACTACCTATGTTGAGTTCACTAGAAGACTGGTGGAGAGGTTTGACAGAAAGGATCTTGAAGCACCTTTCATAAGCCTTGCAAAGCTGAAGTAGTCAAGAGATGCAGAAACTTATATCTCTGAGTTTCTAAGATTATTAGTCATGGTCCCTGATCTATCTGTAGCAAGGAGAGTCTACATTTTCATCGATGGCTTGGAGGAACCTTTGCATGGGTTGGTTAAATATACCAAGCCCATCACCTTGCATGATGCCATTGATAGGGCTAGAGATCTCCAAGATGCCTTGCCAAAAGAAAAGGAAACTTTCCAAAGCAAGGCCCCTCATTCTTCTGAGGGGAAGGAAGGAAAAACTGCTCCTCCCAAGGAGAGCTCTTTGAAGAAACCTCTTGATATTGATCTCAGGAAAGAATTGAGGAAGAAGAGACTATGCTTCACTTGTCAAGAGTCATGGGCACCAGGTCATAGATGTGCTGCAAGAAAGGCACACTACATAGAAGTATTTTCAGATCTTGAGGAGGAAGATGAAGATGATGAAACCAGGAGGGGTCACAACGCTAATTATGATGAGGAAGATCAAACACCATCTAGAGATGGGAAGGGAGCCTTTGCTCCAACAAGTGGGAATCTTGCCTCTTTGAGAGGAGTGCCTAAGTACTTGAACCTGAGAGTACAAGGTTCAGTCATGAATCAGAGAGTATATGTCCTGATTGATAGTGGGGCAACCCACAACTTTCTTGATGCTCATCTTGTGCAAAGGAGAGGGATCCCCACTGATACTTTTGAGGGATTTTCTGTTTTGGTCCCAGGGGATAGGACCATGAAATGCATGCAATATGTTCCATCACTCTCTGTCACTATGGGATCCTACACTTTGGTGGATCACTTCTTTGTAGTTGACATACCAGACACCAACATCATCTTGGGTGTCCAATGGTTGATTACCTTGGGGAAGGTTACCACTGATCAGAAAGATTTGAAAATGGAGTGGGTGTACTTGAAGAGTGGGAAACCACAAATGATTCAAGGCGTGCACAATTATCCTTCACCTAATGTTTCCACACAAACAACAAAGATGGATTTGCGCAGTGGAAGCAGTGATCTCATAGTTCCTTCTCTCATGTTTATGAGGATGTTGCAAGGGACATTATTATCTCATGGCAAGCCACCTGGAATGCCATCAGATTCAGATCTTGTGGGGAAGGCTCCACAAAGTGCTGCTCCAAATCTAGATCCAGGAAGGATTGGAGCAATAAGAGATCAAGTTACAGCGCTGGGAAGCTTGGGACAGGCCAAGAATGAGGAGGGTTTTCTTCCTGCATCACTATCACCCTCTCACTTTTCTGAATCTGCGTTGTGGGAGCAAAAGAAGGGGAGGATCAACATTCCAACAAACTATTTTGGCTTGTGTGATGTCAAAAGGGAAATCAGCAACAAGACAAGCACTTCCATGGATGTATCAGGAGCACTGTCATTTTTTAGCAGTGTGGATCTTTATTGGAAATATCAACTGCTTGTAGAGTATTCCAAAGATCTCCACACAGGTATGATACTAGATGGCATGCATCAAGGAGAGGGCTACTTAGTCCAAGGAAGAGTCATCTATTATCATGGTAAGGTGTTTTTGGCTAGAGCTTCCAAGCTCAAGAAGAAGATCCTACAAGGAGCATATGAAGAATTCTTCCTTAGCCATATGTATTCAATGAAGATCGATTCCCTGATCATGAAGAGTTTTGATTGGGAAGGCATGAGAGAGGACTTACATCAACACTTTCAAGAGTGCAATAGCTATGGAGGATTGGGGCAGCCAATGGAATCTTTGCAAGAGTCGTCTCAGCCAGCTCTTCCTTTGCTTGAGAGGAGGGGAATGATCATGCACAACTCCATGTGTGTGAAGGACTATGATGGTAAAGGATTTGATCATGATAAGCAAGTTTTATTTTCTGATCTATTACATTCCTTTGCCATGTTTTTGTAGGATATGACTCCTAAAGGGAGTGAGAGATCATGTGGATCTCATAGATTGTTGGGGGCCAATGGAAATTCTGAACTTGGCCACTCCCTTGATGTGCAAAGGGAGATTCCTCTTCATTATCGGTGCTTCCCAAATGCACCAAACGTATGTAACACCTTCAGCCATGTTAAGGTGACTCATGCAGCAAAAGTGTGGTGGAAATGCCATTTTCCACACCTGGATTTAATGAAGACAAGAGGTGCACTGCGCTGGAATCACAAGTGGGATTTTGACCCACCTCCTCAAGTCCAGATTTCAGTTTGCATTTATGTAGTCTTTCTTCCATACATTGATGATATAGTTTTATTGTTTATGGGATTGTATGGACAGAGGATGGGTAGTGTGTATGTACCACACAGTTTGGAGCTACAACTTGTACTTCATGATACATTTTTTAGATGTAGCATTGCTCCAACTATGTTTATTTCTGTTGAGTTTTTCACTCCTGAAGGGATGGAATATGCACATATTATGTTGGCCTTGGAGGAACAATTCATGATGCTTTGGCTTGTTGAGCACTTGGCTTATGATGAGGGCTTGATCCTTGATGATGCCAACAATGAAGGAGGAGAAGTACTATAGCTCTTACCCTATCAGTTGCTTGAGGACAAGCAACATTTTGAAGGGGAGGACTGTAATATTCCTACTTAGCCTAAGCGAAGAGGAATATTCATTTTTGTTTTATTTTTCTATTGCATGAATAAATGAATAAAGGAGGACATGTAAAACTCCTAAGAAGACTGAATAAATCAATGCACATGTGAACACAGATAAATCGGGGCCATGTAAATAATCACTTGCAGGTGTGAAAGGGGTTTGACTTGTGAGACTGGGTCAACCTTGACCAAATATACAACACTGTCTAGGTAATGTATCTCCTAAAGGGACAGCGTAGTTTTAGAAGGAGGCCCCTCATGTGAAAAGAGCTAACTCATCAAGGTGGTTTAGGGTTTGCAAAGGCTCTCATCTTATAAAAGGAAAGGGGAGGCAACAAGAGAAGGTTGTTGATTGATCATATTTCTGAGTATTTTGTCTCTTTAGACAAATACTATTCTCTGTTGTTTAGTGGAGGAGTGTGCTTGGAGTTCCTATGCAGGGATTTCACCTCTTCCTTTGAGGTTTCTTGGAGGAGTATTTGTTGATTTGATCCACTATTAGGCTTGAAGCCAAGCTCTACTTACAATTTCAATGCTAATCCATTGAGGGTTTGCTACTCTTGCAAACTGTAGCAAGTGGGATTCTAGATCTGCAGAAGATCTAGCTTGTTTGGGAGCCTCTTCTCATGGAGTGTGTCTTTTAACCTCCTGGAAGAGTGCCTCTCCTGTTTATACTTCAGATCTGTAACTTGGCAGTGGCCATCCATGATTATTTTGAGGTACAACATTTTTTCTATTGATGGACTGCATTATTTTGATTTGAGGTTCTTTATGGTGTTTTGATTCCAATTTTCATCAGAGATCTCTGGTGCTGGGCTTTGCCTTTCACCTTCGTGATCCATGGATTAGCTTGCTGATCCATGTTCTATTTAGATCTAATATTTTTTAATGTAATGCTATATTCAGAAATTACTGCAACATTTTACAGATCAGCAACTTGTATCTCAAATCTACTCTTATTTATGCATGATTTGGTCAAAACCCCAAGGGGATCTTTTAAAGAAAAATATCTAGTTTCCAGATCTGAAATAGATCTGATGTTTTGTCCACAGATCTGTCCTAGATCTGAGTTGTAATATGCAACTTCTATAGCTCCTCAAAATAACGCTGTTGAGCCATTTTTTCTGATATATATGTGTTGTAGCTCTCTTTTCTGAAGATATCTTGCTCTATTGTCTCATGTAATCTACTTTATATTGAAAGAGCTTCACTTTGCTTCTGATTTGCTACTATAAATTCATTTTTTAATCATATTTGATAGCCTCCTACTCATATTGTCCAAGACTGCGTTATTATTGAAGCAGTTTGTTGTGCATAGCTGTAGCCCCTCTTGTAGGGTGTTTTTCAGCTAGACTAGGTTGTGGGAGATCTGTTTACCACACCTAGTTTGATTTTTTTTTGCTCTCCTCTCGGATTTAGACTCTAGATCTGATGATATAAGGGATCCAAGGGATGCAAACTCATTTATGTACATCAATCTCCCAAGGAGTGCGTTATTTTTCCAAGCCTACTGAGTAATCCCAATTTGGGAACATTACAAAAACTGTCTTGAGAGAGGAATATATATTGCCCAAATGAGGAACTCGAGTTGCCTTTATATAGTAGTCTATCTAGGGTAAATGAACACATCCCTTAGCCAGGTCCAACTTGACTTGGAGGGAAGCTGAATTTTCACTTTTGGAGCCAAAAATTTCATTTAAAAAAATCAAATTTACATCTTTTAAAAGTCACAAAGGGACTTTGACTCAAGCATTTATAAATTTTCCTTAAAATGATAAATATAATCACATCAAGTGACCAAAATTACATTATGAATACCAACCATAGTTACAAATTCAAAAACATGTGTTAAGACCTTATTGGGCATAAATTTGGGTTGATTTCATGCTGACATCAACATGACGTGGATCATGTTACGTGTTCGGAGTTGAAATGGAAAGAGATGATGTAGGCATATAAGCTAACGTGTGAAGGTATGTGTTTCATAGATGAATCCCTCTTGCGGACAAGAGCGATCTCCCTAGTATCCTAAGGATATCTAGAAACAAACAGACAGATGTAGACCATTTTCTCTAGACTATTTACTTACAAATTATTAATTAACCATAGGAAGATGCTCCTACCTGAAGTCCAACACTTTGTTTGATCTTCAATCCAGTCACTCCGAAAGTTATCGATCCAACACATAAGATCTACAATCAAAGATAGGAAAACGAGATCAATAGCATCTGCAAGATATAATAATTCAAAAGCATAAATCTATCTTAGTGATCAAGGAATCCAAGAATTAAATTATCCAAAAGATACATGAACAGCTTAATGAGAAAATAGAATTCATTTGTATTAACTTTGAATAAAAGAAGAAACCTTACAACCGTGACGCCTTGATGTTTGTACAGGTTCTTCCAGGGTCTCGAACAGCCATTTTCCTCAATTTGACAAGACTCTGACTCTCTTTATCGGCATAAAGCTATGACCATGAGTTCATAATATTTCTCATGCCAATGATGCAGAATATGGAGAGTATGTTCACTCAGTAATTCCTCTCAAAACTATGAATTCTAAGTACTCTCCCCAAGGCAAGAAGCAAGCACTTAGTACAAAATACAATCTATAATCTACCCTTGAGACTGAAGCTTGGCCTCAATTTATAGTAGAAGGGACGTAGCTTCAGCTCCAAAATGGAAGGGATAAAGCCCTCTCATCATGGGTTTTTAGCTCCAAAAACCAATGGATTACTCCATTCATGAAGGAATAATGGTTCATGAATGGAAGGGGCGAAGCTCAACCAGATAATGCTTCTAGAAGGCCCCAACTGGGAGGATATTCGACCAGCTAGGCTTCTAGAACTTACTTTTTCCTTTTTTTTACCTTTTACAGGGGTCCGCAGTTTTAATGAGCTTTACGTGTGGGATGTACTGCAGTTTTGACAACAATTAGCTGCGGTACCGCAGGTAATGACTAGGAAAAGTGCGGGAGTAGGCTTTTTAGGACTTTTAAGAGCTTCTTCCAGTTCCAAGACTTGGTTTAGGGAACTTTATGTTTTTAGACTTCTAAGGAAGCAATAAATAGGTAATAATGAACCCATATAGACAGCTCAATGTCATGGTGACAAATTTCGGTGTAACATTATGACATGTAGAAGGGCTAAAGGATGGCATGAGAGGGTGACAAGACATGGTGTGCTTGTGTGGAAGGTTGCATGGAACCCTTCATGCCCCTCTAGAAATATATGTTTCACAAGTTCAAATGGTTCGAGTGACACAAGAGGGTTCCATGTGGCACTCTTCGTACCCATCCATTGAAATAACATTCATGCATGTTCAGAACGTGATGCATGTGGTCCATCAAATAAACTAATGTGCCCACTGTCTTATTAGTGCACCATGCAACTCTTCCCACTGGTTCTTCAGTGCCTATTGTTGTTGTGCGCCTATTTTCTCATGCCAGCATCAGCCTGCTGATGCCTACTTGACATGTTTTTTTCCCATTGTAACTTTGGATTGCTCCTTGCAGAAAACCTCTTATAAAGCCTTTGATAGAGTTTTCTTTGGATACTCCTCTTCTTTTATATTTCGCACCTTGAGATTATATCTTCCTAGGGATGATAAATTCTTATTTCTAACATTTTCATCTTTCTATCTAATGGCTCATCCATAGGTGTCAAGTGCTCATTACTTGGGTTTTAGCCCCTCTGTGGGATGCACTAACATCACACCAATTTTGTATTGAACATAATATATTAGATATATAATGATACGTGATTTACCCTTTGCAACTCATATAGGCTTAAACTTATGATACAATTCCCTCACCCACACATTTCTTAAGTGGTCCCCTTATGCCACATCACCCCAGCCTAAGTAAAACTTGAGGATTACCTTGTATGCCTCCGACTAAAACTTATGGGGTAAAAGTTACAAAACGAGAGATAGGATTGTCACTTGATGTCCTCATTTCCCTATCTAATGTTGAAGCCCCATTCCTCCTGTGCTTGGTCACGACACCGTTCATGTGCCAAGACAAGGTTTAAGAGATCATTCCCTCCAATGCTAAGGTTTTTGGCCTCAAAATGCCTTTACATGATTAATATTAAATCTCTAAGCCTCCATTGAAAGGACTTGAAAGAAACATTTTCTCCAGTAGTTTATGGACTCCAACCCAACCTAGCATGACATACATGTATAAATACATATTATTTGAGCCTTATTTAGGGACTTTCCCTTGTGCACAAATACTTGTGTAGGGAGAAATCCCTCCTAATTTTATTATGGTCTCGACCCAATTATACCTTAAATGCAGTTATACACTTCTGCATAGTGGAGAAGCTATCCATCCTAGATCCCATTTTTCAAATTAGGGCTTGACGACTAATTTAATTTTACTATGGGCATGAAAAATTTAACAGAGATATGTCCATCTCTTTCATACTTAGGCCATCTAGGCCCTAATGCATGTTCTGAAAGGACATAGAGACTAACCCATTTTGGGGAATACTTGTCCAGGGATTCAACCTATATTTCACAGAAGAAAGAGGGAATCCCTTGCTAAGATCTAGGTCTATTTATCATACATTAACATAGAATGCACTCCATATACAATAATTATATGATTTCATGCATTTAGCTCAGATGCATGACATAAATTCATAAAAAAAACATAGGAATTCAATAATTTCAACCAATACAATCATGAACCAACATCACATCGTAATGAAACATCATTTAGAGCTACACATAAATTTCCATAAAGAAATTCTTTAATTTCACATGTCTTAGCTTAGTGTATGTCATTTACAATACAAAGAAAGGGGCAAAATAAAGGTAGGAATTCAATTTTCCACCCAACCATTGAAATACTATAGCCAGAATCACTTACAATTTTCATTCCCATGGAAAATCCATTATCTAAGGGGAATCTCTTCAATAGTTTCAACAAGAGTTCATACTCAACCTAAAGAGGATAGTGATTAATTATAAAAATTCCAAAAAGGTGAGTTCTGTCTCATTTTCACCATTTCGTTGAGCATTTTGAAGAGCAGCAAGAGCAAGAGAGAAGTGGGAGCCATCAAGGAGAACAACATTGATATTAGAGCTTGCATGCACCATTGTGCTACAGGAAATAGAGATTTTCTACAGGAAATTTTAGAGGCAGTTTAGCAAGCGTACAAAGGAAAACACAGCGTCACATGTGGGTGAAATTTCTTCCCAAAGAAACCATCTCTCAAGAAAAAATACCAGAAGACAAAGGTAAGTGGTTTCGATCCTCTAACATTGATATTTCTCTGTGAAATTTACACACATAAAGTTAAATTTGGAAATTAAATGTTAAAAAAATTCCATTTGTTTAAAGACCTCCATCTCCAAGACATATTCACATAACTCTCAAACATCTCACCACCTTCATAACACAACCATTAAAATGGGAGGGGGATTCAATAGAAGGGAGCCCACTGTTGTGCTCAAATTAGTGTTCCTAAATTGAGGTCATTAATTGTCAACCAGGGCTAGTAAATTGATGAAGTGTGGTGCACTGTATGTGTCTAGGTATTTGTTTCTCACTACGTTGTGTTTAGTGTTTTTATGATGTTTTTGGTTTTATGGTTTTATGTCAAGAAGGAAAGCACTAAATGTTTGATGAAGGACAGTGGTTGGACACACTAAAACAGAACAAAACCTATTCTAAATTGTGCATGGTACTAAAGAACAGAAAATGCAAAGCTTGATAATGACTCCTAGTAAGGAAACAAATCACAACATGAACTCAGTAACCCATATCATGAACTCATCCAATTCATTCATTTAGAGATATGTTGGAATAGCTTGAGAAAAGGATAAGTTTTTAGTGCAATTGAGGTTTTCCTAAGTCAACAATCAACTTACAATGTTACAACATCTCATCCATGGTTAAAGGTTTATTGGAACATAATTGGAAAATAAAATTTGTAGCACAATAAGATTTCTACTCTAAACTAACTTCTAATTCTATTCTGCAACTCAATTTAGCACCACTAGGCCTCATTCAAAAGTTATAGATTTCTTTTTAGAGTAGTCTTTGAGAAAAGGCTTGTTTGTGAAATTGTAAAAAAGGTTGCAAAATACTCAAGGCCTTAAACTGATATTACTAGCTTCTGTCCAGATGATGATGTATTAATATGAAGTTAGAACAAAAGAAGTTTTGTAGATAATGAAGACCGTGGTATCTAAATTTAACAACTAATACAATTTAAATTGCAATGGATAACAACTAAACTAGAATGCTAATACAGTGAACTAAGACTAAACTAGAGTGCTATTATCTAACTTGAAATGAATTGGAACTGAACTAGAATGATACTAATACAGTGAACAGAGTTAAACTAGAGTACCATTATCAAGCTTGAAATATAGTGACAGAATTAAAATAGAATGACATCTACCTCCGGAGTATTTCAACTGAACCAAAATGCAACTAATTCTATGAAATACTACAGCCCTGTCTTGTTCAAGATGAGTGATATTTTGGAATAGTTTGTACAAAAAATTCTGGCTGTATCATTCAGTGCAAATGGGCATAAAAAAAACATAACAATACACAGGTAAACTAAAACACCACAGCTAAGTCTTATCCAGAGTTAGTAATATTTTGGAAGAGATTAATGAGAATAGGACTAGCTGTAACAACTAATTATAATTGAACACAAAAACGTAAAGTTCTAAATTGCTACAATTATGCCTCATTTCGGATTAGTGATATTTTGGAATACTTCATGAGAACAAAGCTAAAATGTAGTATCCAATGTAAGCAAAGTTCAGAAAACTATTTAAATTGAGAATGAAACAAAGTTACGGCTACTTATCTAAACAAAATGCATAACGCTTCACGGGCAGTAGGGGCCCTCTACCACCGGATCAACACGCGGATCTACTCAAGATTGACTCAGCTCGTGCAATAAAATGATGTCTCTTTCATTAAAGGAGAAATTCTTCAAAACAGAGTATTTACGGCCTTCCAAAATCTAGCAACAAAACAAAATCTAACCAACAGTTTCTCGGTCTCCCGAGTCATACTTATAATGATGTTACATAACTACTCTTTGAGAAAAACGGGGATAAGTGTCTCTCCCACTTCTAATCAAATTAAAAATCTTATTAACAGTCTTGTGCTTAACTGCGGACATCTGTAGAGTCCGTGTTTTGATAGGAAACTGCTTCTCTTCTACGTGCATAACCGCTTTGATACTTTAACTCAGACTTCGTGGGGAGCAAGAGATGATGGGGAGGTGTTGTGGATTTCACCCATATGCCTTTTTCTTTGCAGTGACACCTGGAACCTACATAAACATGAGGATGGCTGCAGAATAGACGGCTGGCTACAGAATGCCTGTATTCTGTAGCCGAGTCTTAGTCAAAATTACTACACCAACAAAATCATGAAAACATAGCAAGTTAGCCATTATATAAATTCTTAAAGCAATTTTAATTAATCCTACTGATCATTTAAGCCTGTAATTGATGAGGGACAAAGAAAATGAAGTGGAATGTGGTGAGTGAGAAGAACATCTTTGGGGCTCAACATACCCCCACTGCAAGGTTTTTGCATGTCCTCATGAAACTACTCCATGTACTCTGAGACCTCTGCTAGGACATCCAACCCTCTTCTTCTGCTTTGCCTGATAGTCAATGGTCTTCTGGGCTTCCTTATGACTAACTTGAATCTTAAATTTGTAAGTGCCCTGATTAGCTTTTTGTTTTTCTTCTTCACTTTTTCATTGGCCTTGTACACTTTCTCCATTTGTAGAGACAAAGTTGAATTCATATCACTTTTTAGTTTCACTTGCTCCCTTAAAATGTCATTCTCATTCTTGATATGCCTATTGAGTACTTCTAACTCATACTTATCTCTTCTTAGCATATCAATTTCAGATTTTGGTGGGCTAGGAGTTCTGTCTCTAGATTCTGAAGCTCTCCTCTCTAATGACTTAATATAATTGTAAACTTGTTGTTGTGCTGGGTCAATTTCTGGAGTTTCTTCATCCTCAATGTTTATGATCCCTGTTTGTCTAACCTCTGTTTTCTTTAGTATACCCCTGAGTCTATGGCTCCGTCTTGGTTGAGATGGCCCTTCACCTCTTTCTTTGGCTTATCTTCTCTCTTTCTTAAGCTGCTTCTTTATTTGAGCCAATTTCTCAGAAATCATCTCTTCATTGTCCTCTTGAATTGATTTACCAGTTTCAACCTCGATGGCTTTGGAAATTTCCCTTCTCCTGCTTCTTCTTGTAGGTTTTCTTTCAGGTGGAGATTCTTTGGGTTCCTCAAAATGGTTCCTTACTAGAAATTCTTCCCAATTATCTCCCATTTTCCTCAAATGATGTTCAATTAAGATTTTGACTAAACCATGGTGATACAAAGTTGTTTCTAGAAATTGAACCCTTTTTTGAACGTTTGAGGCCATTCTTTTCAGACTATGAAGTAGGAAAAAGGGAAAATTAATTTCCTCATCTAAAAAATGCATCATTAACCGAATATGGTAGACATAGAGAGTACCAAATCTACCTTCACAGGTGATAATTTTTTGCAAAATGAGTAACATGTTCCTCCACTTATTCTTTAATGCCGAGCTAGGAATACCTTTTTTAAAAATGGAAACATCCATACCTAGAGTCTTAAGCATTTTCCTCCATGCTTCGTTATGGAATTCCCTATTTTTGAACCACGTTTCTCCTTGTCTAGGTAGTTCCGTTGCTTCTGCAATGAAAGCCTCGTAACAGTGAATTTAATGTCTCCTATTTTGACCTCGGCTCCATTGAATGACCTTGCAAATGTTTTAGTCACCTCTTTGTGAAAACCACTAAATTTCTCCAAAAATTGCAACCAACCTGCTTGCTGTAACATTTCTCTGATTTGTGGATATCCCTCCAAGTACTTGGTTCCAACCGGTTCAGTCCTCATTACTAGACCCATAGCTTTTCTTCCAACCTTCAGTTTACTGCTCCTCTGCTCACGGTGAAAATGGCTATTAAAGAGATATTTCTGCCCCAAAGATGTTTCCTCCATTTTACAGAGTGGAATGGCTAAGTATTGACTGCGGAAATGAATGATATAGAGTGGTTTTGAAACGAGTATAATGCGGTGAGGTGGTTCATATGAGTTGAAAGCTAACACGAAAGAAAAGACCGCGGAGATAATTCGTTAAGAAATTCAAAATAATCATTAAATGCTTTGGCCTAGTGACATGACTGATCAAATCACTTTGGTACTTAACCGTTAAATTTTAAATGATGATCGGATATGGCAAGATGGAAGGGTTTTGGGTCTAAAGTTTTATGATATGGTTGATAGGCATGATCAACACGACTAATTAAAACAACCTTTTTGAATCATATATGACTTAACTATGCTAAAATTTTCATGATTTGTCACCATAATAATTTCATACCTTTGACTTTCCTTTGATTTTCTTCGTGGTTTTGATATGCCTTGTCCTCAATCATTAATTTTCAATTCCTCATAACTTCTTTGATTTTGCTTGTTGTCTTGGATATGCAGGATCAATTTGTTGCTCAATCAGGTGATTAATGGATAGTGCCTTCAGGATCTCCGGCTGTAGAATGTCTATCTGGCTGCAGAATGTCTGTCTAGCTGCAGAATGTCCGACTGATTGCAGAATGTACCTGTAGAAGCCTTGAAATGGAATGGTTTGAAGCATGAATGGAATTTAGAATATTGTATGAAATGAGTTAAAAATGGATCATGGAATATGGTGTGATGGAGTATGAGTGGAGTGAGTAATGGAATGAAATGAATCACAACTATGAAGTGGAGTGAAAAAGTGACCTGCAGCTTCTGATCTGTATTATTCAATTGCAGAAAGAAATCAATCTTAAAACTCTGAGATGGAAATGAGGTGGACCATGGAATGAAATGAATGAAGTATGGATGAATGAAATGAAATGGAGTATGAAATGAAATGGAATATGGATGAATGGAGTGAAATGGATCATAAGTGGGATGTGAATCACTTATGATTTTATGATGGCTGCTTGCAGAGAAAAAAAACAAACTTTGAAAAGCTAAAGTGTCAGAAAGATTTTGATTTTCACTCTATCTTTTCTGTATAAACATGCTAATCAGAGATTAGTTTTCATGTTTATACTTTATTTTTTTTATTTATTTTTTATTTCTTTTTTTTTTAATTTTTTTATTTATTTATTTTTCAAATATCTGACTTCAGAAAATTCAATTAATTTGATGAAGAAGAAAAATTATTCTTCATTAACTTCACATTACTGTTTTCCTGGAATTTCTTGACAAATTCTTCTCTCGAGAGTGGCTTATGATACAGCTTCAATCTATGACCATTCACAAGAAAAGTGACCTTCTCTTCATCTATTGTCCTGATTTTTATTGCTCTATTGTCAAAAATTCTTATAATTTCATATGGCCCAAGCCAATGTGTTTGGAATTTACCTTGAAAATCCTTGAACTTTGAATCAAACAAGAGAGCCCAGTCACCTTCTTTGAACTTCTTTTCTTTGATGTACTTGTCATGCCATCTAGTCCTTTGTTGTTGGACTATACATGTTTTCTGAACTGCATCTTGTCTGATCTCATCCAATTCATTAATTTGCTCCAATCTGTGCTTTTGTTCCTCTGATAGATCAAGTCCTAGCTGAACTGCCATTTTGAAAGTTTGAATCTGGAATTCTATGGGAAACAAAACTTGCTTTCCATAAACAAGTTCATAAGGAGTATGGCCTGTTGTGCTTCTCCATGTAGTTCTATAGGCCCACAAGGCTTCAGGAAGCCTATCTACCCAATCTCTTCTATGTAAATGGGCAGTCTTCGTTAGGATCCCTTCAATGACCTTATTAGTAGATTCCACTTGACCATTTGCTTGTGGATGATAGGGAGTAGATTTTCTGTGTCTGATTTTGTACCTTTCCATCATTTTTTCCACTAGCCTTGATGTAAATTGAGCTCCTTGATTTGTAACAATTTCCCTTGGGACACCAAAATGAGTAAAAATATCCTCAAAAAGAAAATTAACTACAGATGCTTCAGTAGCAGAAAGTAATGGTTTGGCCTCTACCCATTTAGTAACATAATCAGTGCAAACTAATATATATTTCTTTTGTCTTGATTGAGGACTACTAGGTCCTACAAAATCCAAAGCCCATTTTTCAAAAGGTTCAATATGCACCTGAGGCTGCAATGGCATCTCACCTGAAGGAGAAGGTTTCCCTACCCTTTGACAACTGTCACACCTATTGACATACTCTTTAGAATATTTGAAAAGGGATGGCCAATAATATCCCAAATGAAGGATCTTATAGGTTGTCCTTTATCAGCAAAGTGTCTGCCACAAGGTTCATCATGACATGCCTTGAGAATCTCAGGCATCTCATCTTCTCGAACACATCTCCTAATGATAAAATCTGGACCTGTCTTGTATAAACCATTAGCAACCCATGAATATTTTTCACTGTCATAAATGATCTTTCTTTTGTCTCTTGCATTCATTATTGAAGGAAATTTCCCTGAAACTAAATAACTAGCAATGTCAGCAAACCAAGGAGTTTGAGTAGAAATTGCAAAAATATATTCATCAGGAAATTGATCTTCAACTGGGGTATTGTCTTGGATGTTTTGGAGTCTAGATAGGAAATCAACTACTGTGTTTTGTTTTCCAGGACTATCTAGAATGGTAATGTTGAATTCTTGTAAAAGCAATAACCATCTTATGACTCTGCCATTAGTAATTGATTTGTTCATTAAATATCTAATTGCAGAGTGATCTGTGTGAAAAAAAGTTTCATAGCCTATTATATAGTGTCTGAATTTGTTTATGGCATGAAGAATAGCTAAAAACTCTTTTTCAGTTACAGTATAGTTTAACTCTGAATGAGTCAAATTTTTACTGGTATAGTAGATGGCATAAGGAATCAGGGCTTTTTGTCCCAATACTGCTCCTAGAGCTGTATCTGAGGCATCTGTTGAAATATGAAAATGTAGCTTCCAGTTAGGTCCCCTTAAAATAGGTGCTTCAGAGATTTTTGTTTTCAGGGTCTCAAAGGCTAACTGGCAATCGGGATTCCACTTGAATTCACAGTCTTTGGTAAGTAATTTGAAAAGTGGAGATGCTATCTTGGTGAAGTTTTCTATAAACCTTCGATAATATCCTGTAAATCCAAGAAAACTCCTAACATATTTTTGGCAACCTGGAAGATAAGTTAGAGATGACTTCAACTTTTGACTCATCAACTCTAATCCCATCCCCTGAAATGTGATGACCCAAAACAATTCCTTCAGTAAACATCATAAAACACTTTTCATGACTTAGTGAAAGATTTGCTTCTTTACATCTCTTTAAGACTTTTTCCAAGTTTTCTAAGGCTTCTTCAAATGTGTTTCCATAAACTGTGAAATAATCCATGTATAGCTCTACACAATCATGTATTAGATCTGAAAAAATTCCTAGTACTTCCCTTTGAAATGTTGCAGGTGCATTGCATAGTCCAAATGGCAATACTAGGTAAGCATAGGTACCCCAAGGACAGGTAAATGTGGTTTTGTCTTGGTCTTCTAGTGCTACTTGGATTTGATTATAACCACTAAACCCATCTAAAAATGAGAAGTAATTTTTGCCAGCTAATGTGTTTAACACCTGATCTATGAAAGGTAAGGGAAAATGATCTTTAAGAGTAGCTTTGTTTAATTCCCGGTAGTCAATACATACCCTCCATTTACCATTTTTCTTTGGCACAATTACCAAAGGAGAAACCCACTGACTATCTAAAATAGGATAGATAAAGTTGACATTCAATAATTTCTGCAATTCTTCTTTAACAATCTCCCTAAGATTTGGATTCATCCTTCTCTGAGGTTGTCTGATTGGTTTACAATTTTCCTCTATGTAGATGTGATGAGTGCAAGTCTTGGGGCTTATCCCTTTCATACCAGTGTACTCCCATGCATATGCAGAAGAATGTCTCTGTAATATCTTGACGAGCTCTTCTTGTTGAGATTTCTCTAGGTTCTTGTTTATGTTTAAAGTTTTGCCTGGAAATATCTCAATTGTAGAGCTGCCAAATTTATCCATGGAATAGAGAGACATCTGCCTTGATGAAAAAAACTCAATGTTGGATTCTTCTTGAAATTGTTCATGTTTATATTCCGAGAGGATTCAAAGTTTTCCAAGGTATTCAGAATTTGGCTATCTTCACTAATTTTTGAAATTGTGAAGAGAGGTTGTAAGTCTTCTTCATCCTCTATCCATTGAGTATCATCTAATTCTGTAATTGTTCTTGCTGGAGGATACAAGGTAAATTTCTTGGTTGAAATACCATCAGAGATATACATATCACCGGATCTACAACTAATGAAAGCATCAGCTGTATCTAACCAAGGTCTTCCTAATATAATAGGGTGTCCTCCTAGATTATTCGTAGGAGTTAGGATCATAAAATCCACAGGATACTCCCAAGAATCTAGGGACACTGGAATGTCTTCTATTACCCCATCAGGTTTGATCACAGATCTGTCTGTTAATTGTAATAATGTGGGTGTAAAAAGAAGATTAGGAAGTTTCAGTTTATCCATGATTTGTCTACTCATGATATTGATTGCTGCTCCTAAATCAATGAGTGTGTTTTGGATCTCAATTCCATTGATGTGAATTTTGACAACTGGATTTCCTGGGTCTAGATACTTTGGAATAGCAATCTTATCCATCATGATATCTGCTATTTTTCCTGCCAGTTGAATTTTATTTATCTCTCTTATTCTTTTTCTTGTTTTCTTCATGCTCAACTCCTTTATTGTTTTTGCTAAGATTGGAATTTCCTTGATGGCTTGCAATAATGGGATCTTAATACAAACATTTCTCAGCTCATATAGGAAATCATAATTAGGCACCATAATTTGTTTTTCTACACCCCTATCAATTTGTAATCTTTCTGGGAAGGGAGGTGTAGAAGTGGATGTTGATGGCTGCTCAAATATAGGACTTGAAATTATTGGTTCTTTTTGTTTTGATTTTTCAATGTTTGGGTCCTGAAAAGATGTGTCTTCTTCAAGACTTTTATTTGCCCATAGAGAATCTTCCTCAGAGTTGTCTTGTTCTTGTATGATCACAGAAGGTTTCCTCTTTTCAAGTATTCTTCCAGACCTAAGTTGAACATCACTAAGGTCTAGAGGAGTAATCAAATAGGTTGGAAACTGTTGTCCTTCTATCATGTAGGTGTTCTCAGGATTTTTATTGTTGGGGTTTGGTATGGGTTGGGCAGGCAACTAATTTGTTTTCTGAGGAAATGGTAATGGAAGTGGTTGATTTTGATGTTGTAGATTTTGGGGATTTGGTTGAGGATTTTGAGGAGAAAAATGTGGGTATGGTGGATAGGATGGTGGATACTGATAGTACTGGGAATATCTTCCATAGGGATTTTGTACTCCTTGTGCCCAAGCTTGAGATTGATTTTGAAATTGGGGCCAAGGTTGCTGCCAAGAATTCCAATTTGGTGGAGGTTGATTATACATTTGATCATGGAATCCTTGTGTTTGAGGTCCTTGCCAAGGCCTTCTAGAGACAAAATTGAGAGATTCTATGGAATTTGTAGAAGTTTCCTCTTGAAAGATAGCTTTAAGACCAGGAAGTGAAGGACAACTCTTGGTCTCATGTTTTTATGAACAAATTACACAAGTCTCTACAACTTTTTCATCCAAAGGACACTCTCTCAAGGCATGCTTCTTTCTACATTTGGGACAAAAGATTGCTAAGGCATCAGATTCAGCTTTTTGCTTGTTTTGTAACTTAAGGGTGTCTATTTGTTCACTAAGATTCCCTAAGATGTCAGATTTGAATTCATCAAGCATATGCCCTATCTCTACCCTACTCACTGTCCCGGAAGCAGACTTACTTGCCCTTGCAAGAGCAGGGTCCCTTGGTCCTTTTATAGTTTTATATTTCCCTCTTGAAAGGTTGATACATAATTCAGCTATTTTAGGTAATGTGAGCTGAGATATATCCCCTTTTCCCATCATGTTAAGGATATCTAACCATTCATCCCTAATTTTTTTCAACAAGAGAGCTTTTAAGGTGTCTTGGTCTAAGTTTTCCATTTTTTCTCTTTTGATGTTGTAATGAAATCTCTCCAACAAATCTTCCAAGTTTTCATCTTCTTTTTGTAGCATCTTAAACACTTTCTCCTTATGATTGACTGGCATACAATAATCCAAATACCTCTCTAGAAATGTTTGTTTCATGTCTTCCCATGTCCTAATAGAACTGTTGATCAAACTCATAAACCACTTCAATGCTGCCCCTTTCAATGTTGAAGGAAATAGTTTAAGTTTTTGAGCATCTTTTAAGTAGTAATAAGTTCTACACAAGACTTCAAATTCAAATAGGAAGGTTTCAAGATCTTCAGTTTTCAGTCCATAAAAGTTTGGAAGGACAGAGGGTGAAATGTTTTTCATATTTGTATTGGTTTCTTCATCTACTATAGGAAACCCAAAAGAGCTTCCCATCTCTCTTCTACCTCTTCCTCTGCCTCCTTCTCCTTCTACACCTCTACCTCCTTCTCCTCTACCTCTACCTCTACCCCCTCCAAATAGTGTGTGTTATCCATTAAAAACTCCTCCTCCCCCTTCTTCTGCCATAGTTGATTCTTCTGTAGAAGTTGAAAAGTTTATGTCCCTAGCAGGGGTTCCTAAATCTCCTTCTAAGACAGGTTCAATGGGTAAAGTAGAAGGTCTTTCTAATGGAATATCTGATCTTAAGTTCTCTGGAAGTCTAGGATCAGTAAAGGATGGAATGTGGGTTTGAGTTGGAGGTGTGCTGGCTCTAGGTCTTGGTGAAACAAGTGGTGTTCTAGGAATCAAGCTTCTGCTTCTTATGAATCTACCCCTTGAGTCTCTTTCTCTACGCATATCATTGTTTTTGGGTGATAAGAAACAAGGCTACCTAGTTACACTTCCCCGGCAACGGCGCCAAAATGTTGTGCTCAACTTAGTGTTCCTAAATTGAGGTCATTAATTGTCAACCAGGGCTAGTAAACTGTTGAAGTGTAGTGCACTGTATGTGCCTAGGTATCTTTTTCTCACTACGTTGTGTTTAGTGTTTTTATGAGGTTTTTGGTTTTATGGTTTTATGTCAAGAAGGAAAGCACTAAATTTTTGATGAAGGACAGTGGTTGGACACACTAAAACAGAACAAAACCTATTCTAAATTGTGCATGGTACTAAAGAATAGAAAATGCAAAGCTTGATAATGACTCCTAGTAAGGAAATAAATCACAACATGAACTCAGTAACCCATATTATGAACTCATCCAATTCATTCATTTAGAGATATGTTGGAATAGCTTGAGGAAAGGATAAGTTTTTAGTGCAATTGAGGTTTTCCTAAGTCAACAATCAACTTACAATGTTACAACATCTCATCCATGGTTAAAGGTTTATTGGAACATAATTGGAAAAGAACATTTGTAGCACAATAAGATTTCTACTCTAAACTAACTTCTAATTCTATTTTGCAACTCAATTTAGCACTACTAGGCCTTATTCAAAAGTTATAGATTTATTTTTAGAATAGTCTTTGAGAGAAGGCTTGTTTGTGAAATTATAAAAAGGTTGCAAAATACTCAAGGCCTTAAACTGATATTACTAGCTTCTGTCCAGATGATGATGTATTAATATGAAGTTAGAACAAAAGAAGTTTTGTAGATAATGAAGACTGTGGTATCTAAATTTAACAACTAATACAATTTAAAATGCAATGGATAACAACTAAACTAGAATGCTAATACAGTGAACTAAGACTAAACTAGAGTGCTATTATCTAACTTGAAATGAATTGGAGTTGAACTAGAATGATACTAATACAGTGAACAGAGTTAAACTAGAGTACCATTATCAAGCTTGAAATATAGTGACAGAATTAAACTAGAATGACATCTACCTCCAGAGTATTGACTGAGCTAAAATGCAACTAATTCTATGAAATACTACAGCCCTGTCTTGTTCAAGATGAGTGATATTTTGGAATAGTTTGTACAAACAAGTCTAGCTGTATCATTCAGTGCAAATGGGCATAAAAACATAACAATACGCAGGTAAACCAAAACACTACAGCTAAGTCTTATCCAGAGTTAGTGATATTTTGGAAGAGATTAATGAGAATAGGACTAGCTGTAACAACTAATTACAATTGAACACAAAAACTTAAAGTTCTAAATTGCTACAATTATGCCTCATTCCGGATTAGTGATCTTTTGGAATACTTCATGAGAACAAAGCTAAACTGTAGTATCCAATGTAAGCAAAGTTCAGAAAACTATTTAAATTGAGAATGAAACAAAGCTACGACTACTTATCTAAACCAAATGCATAACGCTTCACGGGCAGTAGGGGCCCTCTACCACCGGATCAGCACGCGGATCTACTCAATATTGACTCAGCTTGTGTAATAAATTGATGTCTCTTTCATTAAAGGAGAAATTCTTCAAAACAGAGTATTTACGGCCTTCCAAAATCTAGCAACAAAAACAAAATCTAACCAACAGTTTCTCGGTCTCCCGAGTCATACTTATAATGAAGTTACATAACTACTCTTTGAGAAAAATGGGGATAAGTGTCTCTCCCACTTCTAATCAAATTAAAACTCTTATTAATAGTCTTGTGCTTAACTGCGGACATCTGTAGAGTCCGTGTTTTGATAGGAAACTGCTTCTCTTCTACGTGCATAACCGCTTTGATACTTTAACTCAGACTTCGTGGGGAGCAAGAGATGATGGGGAGGTGTTGTGGATTTCAACCATATGCCTTTTTCTTTGCAGTGACACCTAGAACCTACATAAACATGAGGATGGTTGAAGAACAGACGACTGAATACGGAATGCCTATATTCTGTAGCCGAGTCTTAGTCAAAATTACTACACCAACAAAATCATGAAAACATAGCAAGTTAGCCATTATATAAATTCTTAAAGCAATTTTAATTAATCCTACTGATCATTTAAGCCTGTAATTGATGAGGGACAAAGAAAATGAAGTGGAATGTGGTGAGTGAGAAGAACATCTTTGGGGCTCAACACCCACTGACATTAAGAGAATTAAACAATATCCTCAAGTCATGGAAATCTTCAAAAATCACCAATGGCTAGGGTTCTTAGAGCTTTTGAAAGGTTTTGATGAATTGATAGCTTGAGAATTTGCAGTGGCTCTACAATCACACTCAGAGGAGAAAGTCACCACTATGGTTAGAGGCCTAGCCATAACACTGTCACCTGGACTCATAAGAAGAGTTAAAACTTTTCCCTTGGGATTCAAATGAGTTAAAAAAAGAATGAGTAACATCGCAACTAAGAAAATCTTCTTTCTTCCAAGAGAAGATTAAATTGAAGACAAAAATAGAGTGAGGAGAGAAAGCCTTCCATACCCCTACGATGAAGTAGCCTTCCATATCATGAATTTTATTTCTTGTGAAGGCAGACTTAGTGTTTTTTATGGTTATCATTTCATATTGTTGAATGAACTTAGGTTTCAAGGAGAAATCCCTCTAGAAAAAATATTAAGCATCCCTCACTTCCTCCTGAACTCCATAACTTACATGAGGAATAAGGTGAGGCAAAGAAAATACCAGCACTTGGCCCATCATGGCCTCATAAAACTGATAGTGAATGATGTTTTGAGAAGATTAAACCTACCTGTATCCTGGTCTTCTTTCATAGACATGGATAGGGAAGCCTTCATATCTACCCAAATAAGAAAAACCTCTGCTTCTAGCCTTAGAGAGAGGGAGGTAGAAGAAGAAAAAGAAGAGGTTGAAGATGAGATAGAAGAAGAAGATGAGGAGGTAAAATATGAGGAAGAAAAAGAAGAGATGGAAATTGAAGCAGAAAACACAGAGAAAATATATATCAAGAAAGAAAAAATTGAGGGGAAGGAGGAAGAAAATACTAAAGAAAAGAAAGGATTGGACCCTATCCTAGGTAGTGAAACCTACCCTTAAGACACCAAAATGTCACCAGACATTACAGATAAGGAAGTAGCTGCTACCCTAGCCACTTTGAGCACACCTGTTGAAACAAAAAGGAAGAGGAAAACACCTAAGTATTTCAGGACTATGAAGAGTCAAAGGATGAGGCAATGGAAAAGACATACTACCACCGAAAGCCCAATTTCCATTGTGGAATCTCCAAAGAAATATGATGAAATAAGGTTAGAGGAAGGAAGGGTGCAAGGTGTCACCTCACTTGTGAGGACCCCTGTAACATACATCAGAAGACACTCAGCAAGGTTGGCATCCCATACACCTCATGCAACCCCCACAAACGATCCAAATACTAAAAAGAGTTAAAAACATGAAAAATAGGGTCTTCAGCAAGAGAAACAAAGTTTTCTACAAGAAACCCTACTTTTGCAACAAGAAACTCCAACAAGCCCAGAGTTAGAGAAAAAATGCCTTAGTTGATGAAGAAAAGACAACCATAGATGGGAAAGAGGTCAAAGAAGTTGAGGAAAAGGCACAATATGAAGGAAAAGATGAAAAAGAGGGAGGAAAAGATGACAAGGAAGAGCCCACTTCACTAAAACCGGTCCTCAAAGATGTAGCAATAGTGCCAAACACTAGCCCTCAACCCAATCTCAACTCCTATTACACATAATTCAAGGGGACAGATTGATTTCTCAAAAGTTCACTATGCCTTTGTTTTATCAGTTGGAAGAGGAGAGGGCACACACTCATCATTGGATGAAGCTTTCTTCAGAAGGTGCAAGCTGGCATTGTAGGAGCAAATTCAGCAAAAGGACAAAAAAATGGGCACCGTGGCAGAAATGTGCATGGAGGGCATTCAACACAGATATCCATCATATTCCTATGCAGTTTACCTCAAGGAGCATAGGCTCCTATTTCAAATCAAAACATTAGCCTCCCAATGATCCCTACCTTTTCAGAACTGTAGACAATTCATTGACTTTTGCAAACAATCAAGTATGGTATACAAGGAAAAAATGGTAGAGTTCTACATGCATAACCTTGTGTTTACACCCAATCCTAGGATGAGAGACATGAATTTAATGGCATTGTCATTATGGATAGTTATTGAAGAGAACATAGCACAATAAATGAGAAGGGCTATGAGGAGAGAAAACATAGAACCCTTACACATTAGGGCATAACTATTCAGCCAGAGGGGAGTCATCAACAACCATCTTAAGATTGGAAAGGATTTGTACTTGCAAAAAAATACCTCCACACACAAGCTCAAGCCATGGCTCACTTTGATGATGTTTCTAGGTTGTTGGGAGATGAGTGCTTAATGTATAGCCAAAGGAGATGGAAAAAACTCTCTCACAGCCTTAGAAACATGTAGTACCACACACCAGAAATATTGACGGGTGACTTGGAAAGAGCACCACTATACAAGAGGGCCATGCTAGCTAGAAATATTTAGTGGCTTGGTTTGAAGCTTAGTCCACGCTTGTTGTTGGGGCTGAGTGATGGAAAGGACCAAGATGAGGAAAACAAAGAATGGGAGGAAGTAGAAAATAATGATGGATTTTACCCTCCTGAAGGGACTCCCACACTTCTTCCTTGGGAAGTCAAAGGGTCCATCAAAGTTTTGAAAGAAATGCAGAAGGAGGAATATGTTGCTCAGAGGATGAGAAACCATTTGGTAGGGGGGTGATGATGAGCTTAATCATTAGGTACATTTGGAGGGGTTAATTGTCACATTTTTTCCTTATTAAGTCCCTTTTTCTTGCATTTTAATTATATTATGGTCTTATGTTGCTATTGTAGATGGTGATTGAGGCTTGTCATACTTAAAATGCATAACATGAGTTAAATTCAGGAAAATCACAAAGATATTGATTTTTTTATGAATATTTTTCCATTAAATCTCAGAGTAGACAACAAGGAGAGATTATAGGGGGATTTTCCACCTCCTTAACTCCCAAAATCAGCCAAGGGATCCACAAGATTCCCTCCAGCATTTCTAAATCAAAGGCAACGAAGAAGGCTCAAGATCAAGTGCACCAAAGAAACACTTAACCTAGATTCAAAGTGGACACATCACCTACTTTTTAGGGAGATGTTGGTAGCTACCCTATATTTTAAATAGGGTTGAGCAAGAGCTCATTAGGATTCAAACTTTTAAGGAAGCTAATAGGCTCCTAGCTCTTGTAATATTTTTTTGGGATTTTCGTGTTGATGTAACAAAACTATCTTCTGCAATAAAAATAGTATTGAGATTGTGCTTCACTGATCTAGTTTCAGAGGGCTAGGCTTGTGGGTTAGGGCCAAATCCATTGACCTTAGTCTCTCTTGTATATTCATTCTTTACTTTTATGTCATTGTAGCTAGTTTTTCTTATGAGTATTTAGCTAGTTTTCTTGCATTTAAATTCACTGTTTTTAGTTTTCTCCCATTTGTCTTTTGTTGTAGATTTAGCTTGCTTACATGTTGGTAGAATAGGGTATAAACTCAGAAATCTGTGTATTGGGCCTCCCTCTCTCATATCTTTCATTGAAGCTTGAGGAGAGTGTACCTTCTCCACAGGCCAAAATTACTTTTTAGTTTATGATTTCTTGGAATGAATAGTTAGGTTGTTGTAGTTGCATAAATATGTTTAGAATGTTGTGTTATATCTCTTTTTGTAGGCTAAAGTAGTTTTTCTTTCCAATTCAACTCATATTTTCCATTTCCTTTATCATGAATTTGTCAATATTTATTGCATGAACATGTAGTTTTCTTGTAGTTTCAAGTAACATAGCAAAGGAGGACTTCACCAGCACCTTAAACATCATTTCTCACCCTTCATCAGCGTTGTGGTCATCAAAATTTCCATTAGCCTTGTTTTTAGATTTTTCGTCCTCACATTGTAAAAAAACCCTAGAGGTGTAATGCATGCCTCTCAAGAGGTTATGAGATTATCCAAGGGGTTTTCCACCTTCCACTAATCCAAACACACCTTCACTCTGCCTTCCCTACACTTTTCTCACCCATTTTTAGCCTTGGATTTCCCTCGGACTGTTTCCTATATAAATTCAGGACTTTTTTGTAGCACTACAGGAAATATGTAGCAACACTTGCAAAAGCACCAGTGGGTCCCTCCTTAAGCCCAAAAACCACCATACACCTCATCCAAACCTTCCAAAACCAACCATACAACTTAAAATTTCACCCATGAGTTCAATCATTCCATAAGCCACCTTAGCGCTTTCTCCTCCTAGCTACAAAACAATGCATTTACAAGAATAGTTAGGTCATGAGTAGCTGCATGATTAAAAGCAGATAGATAGAACATAGATTAGACAAAGTGTGTTTAGCCATTTTTCCTGGCAATGTGTGATTAGGTTAGTTTCCTTTATGCAATTCCAATCCAGCAATTTAATTCATGCAAGATGCATAGTTTGCTTCAATTTTTTATCATAGCTTAATGTGTAGGTTTCTTTCATTCTAGAGTAGCTAGATGTACTTTCTTACTGCAGAATAGTTCTTTTCTTTCTAATAGAATAATGGTTTTGAATCATTTGTAGCCTTAGTTCTAAATTCATAAGTGTGAAAGACTTCATCGAGAAAACCTAGAAATAACACCCTTTCGTAGAGCTCAGAAGAGGATGACATGAGTAGAATGCATCTGTTGTGTATATAGCACTATCACCTCAAATTTTGTAGGAACCTCGGGTTGATAAATTAAAGTAGGGTAGCCTTTGGAAGTTGCAACATTCTTGGTGCAATACCAAGGCTCACCAATTTTTGGCACCATTTCCGAGGAGGTGTCTAATAGATGCTTTGATTTTTTTTTAGCATTCTTTTCTACTCACTTTTACATGTCGTTTCAAAATTATTGAAAAAAAATGATTTTCATGCCTCGTAGTAGGGATACTCAAGGAATTTTTTTACCAAAAACCCCCACATCAACACATAGTCACCCTTCGCTCTTTTTCATTGGCTGTGATGTTGAACACACCACAGGTGAGCCTTCTGAAAATTTTGAAGAACCTATTGGAGAAGAAGAAGACCTTGTTTCACTAGAGGAACCTACTTCACCTATTCAAACCATGGCTAAAAATGAAGCCCACAAAGCATTTCCCATTAGAGAGGCAGATGGGGAAACTAAAATGAATAACATTAGCCCCTCAACACTTACACACTTCCATGGACTTACCTCTGAAGACCCTAACACATTATGTTTGAATTTGATGTTATCTATAGGACCTATGACTATGCCTCAGATGATCAAAAGTTGAAGCTATTCCCATCTACCCTTAAGGATGCAGCCTTGCGCTAGTTCATGGGTCTACCTGGGAACAACATCACTACCTGGGCACAAATGAAAGAATCCTTCAACAACAAGTACATGGAATATTGTAGGTCCAAGGAAAATAATGATGAGATATTTAGGATGACTCTAGGGCCTCATGAAACTCTAGAGGACTATGAAGAGAGGTTCTAGTTTAACTATAAGAGAGTGAATTGTACCCTTGATCCTGGATCACCTAAACTAGTACTTCTGTAGGGATCGGAAAGGAGGTGACAAAAATCCTCAATATGTTATCAGGAGGAGACATCTACCAAGTTCCCTATGATACAATCAAAACTATCTTCAGGAATCATTCTAGGGCAGCTAGAAAGAAAGGCAGCGTTAGCGAAATTACAACCAATACCCCTTCCTCTTCCACCTCCATAAAGAGTGACATGTTGCACACCTTTGCCTTGAAAATGGACACAATGTAGGTCAAGAGGAAGCAAGAGGAAGTAGAAAGAGCCTTGGCTATATTTTTCCTTAGATGTACCAGAAAACACCCTAGAAATGAATGTCCATTAAATGACATAAAGGTTTGCTTAGTGTGTGAGGAGAATCATGCCACAGACAAGTGTCCCTCCTAACCTGGACTCAAAGTTTTATATCAAGGTGGGGAATTAGGATGAGAGCAACTCTGTTTCATCAACCAGAGAAGGCCTCAAGGCCCTAGGTCATATCAACAGGGTATGCAAGGTGCACCTTATTCTTACTAACACAATAAACAGAATGCACCCATGCAATCTTGGTACACCCACACTCCTCCATCTCGCCCTACACCTCATACTCGTCCTTAAAACCATCCATATCATCCTCATCCTGTGAATCAACCATTTCAACACTATCTTCCTCAACAGCCTCAGTGGAACAACCCATCCCAAGGGTGGAGGCCTCAACATAATAAACCACCTACTCTAATGCCTCCAACCCAACCTCAACCTTAACTTACTCTTGTCGCTCCACCCAAGGTGCCTCAGATGCTTGCACAACGCAATCTGAATAGAAAGACACAATAGTTTTAGAGTGAGAGACATCCTATCCAGCTTATGTTTTGGAGATACAGAAGATTAATCTCAGGTCGGGAAGAGTACTCCCAAATAACCACCCTCCATATCCACCTGTAGATTTTGATGAGGAAAAGGAAAAAAGTAACACTTAGATCCAACAACCTCCTTTTCCTGAGTGCTTGAACTATTCCAGTCATCACACCCTAGAGGAGACCAAACTTCTGGGAGAACTGAAAATTTTGTGTGTAAAAATACCCCTTCTCTAGGCCATCAAGGATGTCCCTATTTACAATAGGCTCATCAAGGAAACGTGCTTCAAGAAACCTGGGAGAAAGAAAAAAGATACCCCCACCATCAATGTAGTAGGAAAACAATCTGACTTAATGTTGGGAAGGGTGATATTTCCAAAATGTCTGGACCCTGGAAGTCCAGTTGTAGATGTGCACATAGATGGTGTCATAGTCCCTGATTGATCTCGGGGTTGCCATCAATATTATTAACATTGAAAATAGGTTGAAACTCAACCTCCAAGGGACTTTGAGGATAACCACAACAATTCTGCAACTTGAAGATCGGTCCACAGTAACTCTAGAAGGAATTTTTGAGGACGTTATGGTTGTAGTTGAATCTTGGGATTATCCTACATATTTCCTAGTTCTTCAGCCAAAAACAAAGTTCAATGAATATTATCTCATCTTAGGGAGACCTTGGTTAGCTACTACCGATGCTTATATCAACTGTTGGGCCGGAAACATGACTATTAAGAATGGGCCCTTTTCTAAACAACTGGTATTATATCCTCCAACCCAAACTTCCATTGATCATGATCTACCTATATGGTTGGAGGATGAAGAAGATGAGGTATACAACACTACCCCAATTTGTACCATAGATATTGTTCTTAGAGGGGGGCTGATTGATGAAGATGAAATCATCAACCATGTTAGTCAAAACGAATCCCCCACTGACCGCTTGCTTGAAAACCTAGTCAAAGAATCTGAAAGCCACCCTTGGATGGAACTACACTCAATTGATTCAACCTCTGAAACCACCAAGGTTTTGGAATTTTTCCCATCCAAATCTCTAAAAATTAACTCAAACCTCTCATATAAATAAAAAAAGCAACTATGCCAGCTTTTGAAAGAAAACCTAGATGCATTTTCTTGTTTTCTTGGGATTACAAGGACATGAAAGGGGTGCATCCCTCATTATGCAGACATCATATTTACATTAAGGAAGGATGAAAGAGAGTGTGCCAACCCCAAAGGCAAATGAACCCAACTCTAAAATACATAGTCAAGGAAGAACTACAAAAATTGTTGGATGCAGGTTTCATTTATCCTAAATGAGACAGTGAGTGAGTATCTCCTCTTGTCCTAGTCTCAAAGAAGAATGGAAAATGGAAAATCCGTGTTTATTATCGGGAACTCAAAAAAACCACCAATAATGACCATTTCCCTTTGCCCTTTATAGACCAAGTCCTGGATGGCCTTGCATGAAAGAAGTTCTCTTCATTCTTAGATGGTTTTAGTGGGTATAACCAGATCCAAATCAACCCTGAAGACCAGGATAAGAATACTTTCACATGCCCTTGGGGTTCCTTCACTTACCAAGTCCTACCCTTTAGGTTGTGCAATGCCCCGGTTACCTTCCAAAGAGTTGTCTTGAGCATTTTCTCTGAGCTAGTCCATGACTCAATTTAAATCTAGATGGATGATTTCACACCCTATGGGGATGACTTCCACGAAGCTCTCTCCAATTTGGGAAAAGTGTCGAGAAGATGCATTGAGATGCATCTCTCCCTCAACCTAGAAAAGTGTGAATTCCTCTAAAGAGTAGGAGTTGTATTGGGGAACTCAATCTTCCAAGTAGGAATACAGGTGGACCCGAGAAAAATCACCATCATCAAAAAGGTACTTTCTCCTAAAAAACAGAGAGATGTATGGAGTTTCTTGGAGTTAGTTGGCTATTATAGAAGGTTCATCAAATATTTCATCAAGTTGGATTCACCACCATTTGGTTTTTTGGCCAAAGATTTTGAGTTTACTTGGTCTAGTCTTTGTCAAGAAGCTTTTGAGCTCATTAAGGGAAAGTTTACTACTTCCCCCATTCTCTGAGGTCCAAATTGGACTTGCTTTTCCACATCCACACTGATGTGTCAGAAAAAGTTGTGGGGGGAAAATTGGGGCAGTTGGAAGATAAATTACCTTATGCAATATATTTCATTAGTAAGAACGTGTCCAAGGCTGAACTAAATTGCACTGTCACAGAGAAGGAGATGTTAGCCATTGTCCATGCTTTAAAAAAATTTAGACATTATGTCACTCATTATTAGACCTTTGTACACACTGAACATGCAACCATAAAATATTTAATGAAGAAACCAGATGTTAATTCTAGAATAATCATATGGTTGTTACTATTACAAGAGTTTGACCTAACTATTGTTGATAAAACTAGAAAGGAGAATGTTGTTGCAATTCTTTATATCCAGGTTAGCTCTATCTACAAATGAAGAAGGAATGGTGGATGACCAGCTGCTAGATGAACATCTCTTCGCTATCTCATAATTATCACCATGGTTTTCTAACATAGCTAACTACTTGGTTGCCGAAAAGTTCCCTCCTAACCTCTCATTCAAGGAGAAAATCAAGATCATCAAAAAAATAAACCTTTCACATATATTGGGGGAAACATGTTCAAGCTAGGCCCTGACCAAATTCTCAAAAGATGTGTGAGGGAGGAATAAGATTTTGATATCCTCTTTGCATGACATAATAGTCCTTTTAGAGGCCACTTTTCTGCAAAAATGACTTCCTTCAAAGTTTTGTAGGCATGTTACTATTTCCCTACCCTTCACTAGGATGCCAAAAGATACACTAGCAAGTGTGACCAGTGCCAAAGGATGGGGAAACCTACACAAAGGGATGAGATTCCTTTGCACCATCAGGTGGCTCTTGAGACATTTGAAAAGTGGGGCATGGACTTCATTGGACCTATTGATCCACCATTTGGCTAGAAAAATTATATCATAATATGCATTAACTACCTAACAAAGTGGGATGAGACAAAAGTTGTGAAGGTAGAAACCGAGTAGAAAGTAAAAGAATTTATGAGAGAGAAGGTGTTTTACAAATTTGAATACCCCAGAGAGGTATTCACTGATCAAGGGGCACAATTCACATCTCATATCATTGATAATATTCTGAGGAGGCACAAGATAAAGCATAAGACTTCCACTAGATACCACCCTCAAGAAAATGGCCAAGTGGAAGTGACCAAAAAAGCCTTCGAGAATATCCTCACCAAGGTTGTGAGCAGCAATAGAAAAGATTTGGCGGACAGATTGGTAGAAACTACTTGGGCCTACAACACTACTTCGAAAAAAACAATAGGGTTCACTCCTTATGACCTCATCTATGGAAAGAAAGTGCTTCTTTCAATTGAAATTTAGTTCAACAAACCTATATATATAAAATGCACAAAAGAGAGGTTGTTGCAATTAAATGGATTGGATGAGTTCAGGATGCAAGCACTCCTTCACACAGAAGTGATTCAGATGTAAAGGAAGGTATGGCATGACAAGTACATTAAGGAAAAGACATTTGAAGAAGGAGATTGGGCGTTGTTGTATGACTCAAGTGTTGGGTGAAAATATTATCGTTTAATTCTGTTGTAGTATTTGCCCAACTATTTAATTTTTCAATCCGAGGTTCGTAGGCTTACGAAGCACATGCACTATATATGCAAGACTGAAGTGGAACTAATCTAATCTAATCTAATCTAAATTACTAAAATCAAATTAATCTAGGAAGGCATTGAAACACTAACTAGGAAAGCAGGAAATTGCATAAGGGAAAAGCAATACAACATGTGAAGAGTTGAATGACAATCAACATATGTGAGCTCACAAAAATAAAGCTATCTCAAATTACATTACAAGAATCAAATGACAAATCATGAAAGCATACAATAAAATAATATGAATCAAAGTTAAGAATCCCCTTCTCCTAATTACAAGACTATCTCTCCAAACTCAAAAACTTATCTAATGAAAATGAAGAGAGAGCACTCTCTTATATACATGAAGAAGATAACAATCTCATTCTCAACCACTCTCAACTACTTTCCCATTATTACAAGACATGATCCCTTTGAATCCTCCACACATCTCTCACATATCTTGAATGAGATATGCCAACCAAATCCTCCATGATCTTCTCCTTAGGAATAGGCTTGAATAATTATCTCCTTAATATGGTAGAGGAGATATTCCAGAAGTCTTGTTTGTGCTCAACCTAGTGTTCCTAAGTTGAGTTCATTAATTGTCAACCAGGGTTGGTAAACTGCTGAAGTGTGGTGCGCTATATGTGCCTAGGTATTTGTTTCTCATGGGGCCTAGATATATGGGCTCTAACACTACGTAGAGATGTATTACCTTTCTTAGATGCTGGTGAGATGTCTGATATGCTTGAACTGGAAGAATATTCAACTAAAGACTCTGGCACTGGATAGTGCCATTGTTCCTTGGAAGTCTCTGTAGCAATGCCTGTTCTGGCTATGGACTCATTGTCTCTAGAATATCTGTTGAAATTTTAATATTACCATTGTGTGATAATTCATCCTCTGAAATGAAAATCTTATAGAGCTTACCTTGTTTCCAGACATCATTGGAATAATTTTGTGCATGCTCACGGGTATCAGCAGTTAATAGACTTTCTGCAGTGACTGGCCTGGTTCTAAATTCAGAGTCTCCAACATTGTCTGTTTTGGGGAATTCCCTATGACGCAATAGTTTATGCTGCGCTTCTTCCATGGCAAAAGATCCCACATTTTTACCTTCTTTCCGATCAGCCTTGGCAGCCTCTATATGGTCGAAAAGTACATGCTTAAGGTCCTCAGTATTTATACTAACTGATCCGCTTATAAATTCAGAGTCTCCAACATAATTATTTTTCAGGAATAGCTCATCTCTGTTTCTCCCATGGCAGAAGTAAGACTATTCTTACCTTGTTTCTCATAATCTTTCCCCGTACTCTCAATCAGGACTTGACTGATGTTCTCCAAGGCATTCAGGGCATCAATCTCTACTCTCCCGCCAAGTTCATCAATCAACCTCTCCATAAGTTCCTTTTGCATCCGAAGGCTGACAGAGTGGGAAAATACGTTGCTTCAATCTGCTGAGTGATCCCTCCTGCCTCGCCTTCCTGCACATTTGTCCGACGTATACAACAGACCAAGGATACAACAGATAGGTGAGCGTAAATCATCTGAACTCCTTTTTGATAGCGCCTCTGCCTTCCTTTCTTCTCGCTTCATTCCCTCTGATCTGTTTACAAACTTCTTTGTTCAGATCATATCAGGCTACGATGATGATGACAGATCTCAAGAGGGAAACTAGGTTTAGGTAGATCACCAAAATTCCCTGCCTCAGAAAGATAGCAAGAGTTGTTAAAATAATTCTAATAATATCATGCTACGGTGCTTTTATTACCTCCTTCGACTGGATTTGTTTATATCTCATGATAAGAATGCTTCCTCCAAGAGAAATGATGGAGAAAAAATCACAGCCAGTAAGCAACAACATAATCATTTAATCTCAATAAAGTATGCCGACGGAAAAAATTAAAAAAAAAAAAAAGGTTTTGGAAAGCCAATCCATAAAAATAGTTATATGACAGTGATACTGTTGGGATTTCATTCCTATTATCTCGAGATACTAATGATAGTGTAACAACACGTGGATTTTGGCCCAAATAAAAATTATCTTTTACTTTATTGCGCTTTTGTTTGTTTGTTTCTCATCGTTTTGGTTTCTAGTTGCAGGTTTATGAACACTGGGCGGAGGGATGGCATCGCTACGGCTCAGCCATAAATGAATAGATGGAGATAGAAACTTACAAGTTCGTGAAACTCACAGTTCTTTTATTCACCCCGGGCAAAACGATGAACCTGGGAAATTTCAGATTTAATTGTTTTTTTTGCAGGTTTTATCATCTAATTACTTGCTACGGGTTTCAGTATGGCCAGAAAACGCAATTAATTGCAAGCGAGACACAGTTTCAGCGACTATTTCAGATAAAAACTCATTTTGTTTTTATTCAGCCTCAATTCACAATTTATTAAAAACAAGTTTTTAGCAAATGGAGAAAAGAAAAAAAATGATTTGCAAATTAACAATAAAATTGATTAGGCGTATTGCAAAACATGATTTTTTTTTAAATTCCTGAAATTAGTCTAAATCATCCTTATTTTTTGATCCTCACGATCGCACTCGGCGCAGAGGAGAGCATACTTATTCTAGGTAAAAGAAAAATTGAAAATGAAAGCAAAAACTGAAAATGAAAGCCTACCTACTCTATACTAATTAGAATTTAAAAATTAGTTACGTATAATTAAACTTCCAATGAAGCCACTCACGTAGCAGTAACAACAATATATTCAATAGAAATTGTTAAAATGAAAAATGAAAATATTCCAGAGTGAATGAGTCTAGTTGCTGAAACTGCAAATCAACTAAATAAAAATAAAAAGACGAATCTAATCAAGTGCTTACCTGGAACCATTGTTCGATAAGGCTTTGATAGGCATAATTTCTCTTACTTAGATCATGTTGTAACTCCTCTTCTTCTTCCTCGATCCCCTATTCGAATGATTGTTCGCCATCAGATATGCAAGATTCTTCAGATGTTGAATCTTTGTTTGTTTCTTGGGGAGTAGTTGAACCTTTAATTCTTGTCAAGATCTCCTCTTCCAAGGAAGAGGAGATCCCGACTTCTGCTAGGATCTGAGTGAGTAGTTCCAAGCTGAAACTCATTGTTAAACCATGTTGAAAAATGGATTCTTAAAACTTAAATCTAAAAATCTTAAATGAAAATAAACTACTTGCATAAATAAAAGCACTCATGCTGAAACAGATTAAAAAAACACTCTTCACAGTTGCGGAAATCAAACACACTTGCAAAAATTGAAATTCACACTTTGCATAAATGTAAACACACCCTACATGCCCTGACCCATATGAGGTCGAGCCCGTTACAGTATGTCGAATGATGCGTAGGCTGTTCCCCACATCTTAAAACCCTGACACCTCGGAGTTAGGAACATGTATAAACACACTTGCATGAAAAATCAAACTGAACTTCAATCCATCGTGCTTCCCCGGCAACGGCGCCAAAATGTTGGGTGAAAATATTGTTGTTTAATTCTATTGTAGTATTTTCCCAACTATTTAATTTGTCAATTCGAGGTTCGTAGGCTTACGAAGCACATGCACTATATATGCAGGACCGAAGTGGAAATAATCTACTCTAATCTAATCTAAATTACTAAAATCAAATTAATATAGGAAGGCATTGAAACACTAACTAGGAAAGCAAGAAATTGCATAAGGGAAAAGCAATACAACATGTGAAGAGTTGAATGAAAAACAACATATGTGAGCTCACAACAATAAACCTATCTCAAATTACATTACAAGAATCAAATGACAAATCATGAAAGCATACAATAAAATAATATGAATCAAAGTTAAGAATCCCCTTCTCCTAATTACAAGACTATCTCTCCAAACTCAAAAACTTGTATAATGAAAATGAAGAGAGAGCACTCTCTAATATACATGAAGAAGATAACCATCTCATTCTCAACCACTCTCAACTACTTTCCCATTATTACAAGAAATGATCCCTTTGAATCCTCCACACATCTCTCACATATCTTGAATAAGATATGCCAACCAAATCCTCCATGATCTTCTCCTTAGGAATAGGCTTGAAAAATTATCTCCTTAATATGGTGGAGAAGATATTCCAGAAGTCTTGTTTGTGCTCAACCTAGTGTTCCTAA
Organism: Pinus albicaulis; assembly: GCA_034641835.2. Taxonomy (NCBI): domain Eukaryota; kingdom Viridiplantae; phylum Streptophyta; class Pinopsida; order Pinales; family Pinaceae; genus Pinus; species Pinus albicaulis. Next base: position 432,353,618 of record CM076574.1, on the reverse strand, counting down.
GTTGAGTTCATTAATTGTCAACCAGGGTTGGTAAACTGCTGAAGTGTGGTACACTATATGTGCCTAGGTATTTGTTTCTCACTACGTTGTGTTTAGTGTTTTCTGATGTTTTTGGTTTTATGGTTTTATGTTTGAAAAGGGAAAGAACTAAATGCTGGTGAAAAGAAGCTATTGGTTGTGTTAAAACATAACAAAGCCTAAACTATAAATGGCGAACAACAAATGCAAAGCTTGATAATGACTTCATTGCAAGGAAATAAATCACAACATGAGCTTAAACTTATCCAATTCATTCATTAAAGATGTGTTGGAAGAGCTTGAGAAATGGACAAGTTAAGTGTGAATGAAGTTCTCCTAAATAAAAAATCAACTTACAATGTTACAACATCTCATCCATGATTAAAGGTTCATTGGAACATATTTGGAAAAGAACATTTGTAGCACAATAAGATTTCTACTCTAAACTAGCTTCTAATTCTGTTCTGCAACTCAATTTAGCACCACTAGGTCTCATTCAAAAGTTATAGATTTCTTTTTAGAATAGTCTTTGAGAAAAGGCTTATTTGTGAAATGGTAAAAAGGTTGCAAAATACTCCAGGCCTTAGACTGATACTAGCTTCTGTCCAGATGATTATATATTAATATGAGTTTGGAACAAAAGAAGTTTTGTAAATAATGAAGACCGTGGTATTTAAATTTAAAAACTAATACAATTTAAAATGCAATGGATAGCAACTAAACTTGGAATGTTAATACAGTGAGCTAAGACTAAACTAGATTTTTACTAGTCTACTTGAAGTACAGTGAACAATGTTAAACTAAAAAAAAAAACCATTATCAAACTTGAAATGAAATGACAGAGTTGAACTAAATGCATTCTACCTCCGGAGTGCTGTAACTAATTAACATGCAACTAGTCTATGGAATTCTACAGTCCATCTCATTCAATAGGAATGATATTTTGGAAGAGTTTGTAAAACAAGTATGGTTGTATTATTCAATGCAGTTGAACATAAACATAAGACTGAAAACAAATACAACTAGAATCTAAGACACCACAGCTGTTTCTTATTCGTTGTTAATGATGTTTTGGAAGAGTTTGTAAGAGTAAGACCGGCTGTGACACTTAGTGTAAACAAGCAACTAAAACCTACAATACCACAACTATGCCTTATTCATCGTGATGATATTTTGGAAGAGTTTATAAGAGTAAGTCTAGCCGTGATAATTAACGAAAGGAAATGCAACTAAAACCTACAACACCACAGCTATGCCTTATTCATCGTGATGATATTTTGGAAGAGTTTATAAGAGTAAGTCTAGCTGTGATGATCAATGTAAAAAAGCATGAAACATAAACTTCAGAAACGTGCTTAAGCTAGAAATGAAAAATGAGACTAAAATACTTATCTAAACCGTATAAACAAGGCTGCTCAGGAGGCAGGGGCCCTCTACCACCAGAGTAGCACGCAAAATCTACTTCAAGATTGACTCAGTGCTTTCAATAAAGTGATACTTCTTGCATTAGAGAGAAATTACTTCAAAACAGAGTGTTTTCGGACTTCTGAAATCTAGCAATCAATCACAAAATCTAACCTTGTCCCTCGGTTTCCCGAGCCATATTTATAATCAAAATTATATAACTGTCTTGAGATAACCTAGGGATAATTGTCTTTCCAAATAAAAACCAAACTAGGACTCTGATGGTGGTCACGTAATAGAATTAAGGACATCTGGACTGTCCTTGTCCTATTAGGAGTCTCTCTCCTAGTTTGAGTTCCCACGTACATAACTGCCTACAGAATTCCGTTCAAACTTCATGGAGAGCAACAAATGATGAGGGAATGATGTGGAATACGCCCATATGTGTTTTTCTCCAAGATGACACCTGGAACCTGCGTAGACATGAAGACAGCTGCAGAATCGGCAACTAGCTACAGAATGTCTGCATTCTGTAGCTAGATCTAGTTCAAAAAGTACTACAATGACAAAATCATAAAAACATAGCAAGTTAGTCATGATATTAATTCTTAAAGAAATTTTAACTAATTCTACTGATCATTTGAGCCTGTGATTAATAATGGAAAAAGGAAATGGAGTGGAATGTGGTGGAAGAAAGAACATCTTTGGAGCTCAACATACCCCCACTGCTAGATTCTTGCATGTCCTCATGAAACTATTCCATGAACTCTGAGACCTCTGCAAGAACATCCAACCCTCTTCTTCTGCTTTTCCTAGCAGTTAAAGGCCTTCTGGGCTTCCTGATGACTAACTTGAACCTTAAATTGGTAAGTGCCCTGATTAACTTTTTGTTTCTCCTTTTCAATTTTTCATTGGCCTTTTCCACTTTGTCCATTTGTAGAGACAGGGTTGAATTCATATTGGTTTTTAGTTTAACTTGCTCCCTCAAAATATCATTTTCAGTCCTGATATGCCTATTAAGTACTTCTAGCTCATACTTATCTCTTCTTAGCATATCTATTTCAGACTCTGGTGGACTAGGGGTTCTGTTTCTACTTTCTGAAGCTTTTCTCTCCAATGACTCAACATAGTTGTAAATTTCTTGTTGTGCAGGGTCTATTTCAGGAGCTTCTTCATCAAAATCCTGCTCAGTAGGTGTTTCTTCGTCTTCTATGTTTATGACTCCATTTTGTTTAACTTTTGTTTTCTTTAGTATCCCCCTCAGTCTATGGCTCCTCCTCGGTTGAGATGGCCCTTCTCCTTTCTCTCTGGAAAATTTTCTTATGATCCTCTCTTTCTTAAGCTGCTTCTTAATCTGAACTAATTTTTCAGAAATCATTTCTTCACTACTTTCTTGTATTGTTTTACCAGTTTTAGTTTTGGAGGATTTCCATTTTCTGCTTCTTTTTGTAGGTTTATCTTCAGGTGGAGGTTCCTTTGGTTCCTCAAAGTGATTTCTCACCAAGAAGTCATCCCAAGTATCTCCCATTTTTTCTAAATGATGTTCAATTAAAATCTTGACTAAACCATGGTGGTATAAGGTTGTTTCCAGAAATTGAATTCTCTTTTGAACACTTGAAGCCATTTTCTTTAAACTATGAAGCAAGAAAAAGGGCAAGTTGAGTTCTTCTTCTAGAAAATGCATTATCAATCGAATATGGTAAACATAGAAAGTACCATATCTACCTTCACAAGTGATGAATTTTGCAGGATAAGCAACATGTTCCTCCATTTTTTCTTTAATGCAAAGCTAGGGATACCCTTTTTAAAAACGATGACATCCATACCTGGTGACTTGAGTATCTGCTTCCATGCTTCGTTATGAAATTCTCTGTTCTTAAACCACCTTTCTCCTTGTCTAGGAAATCCTGTTGCTTTTGCAATAAAAGCCTCTGTGACAATGAATTTAATATCTCCAACTTCAACCTCGGCTCCATTAAAGGATCTTGCAAAAGTTTTAGTAACCTCTTTGTGGAAGCAACTGAATTTTTCAAGGAATTGCAACCATCCTGCTTGTTGTAAGATTTATTTGATTTGGGGATAGCCTTCCAAGTACTTAGTGCCAACTGGTTCAGTTCTCATGATGAGGCCCATAATTCTTCTTCAATCTTCAATTCACTAGTCTTCTGCTCACGGTGAGAATGGTCGTTAACAAGTTGTTTTTTCTCCACAAATGTTTCCTCTGTTCACGGTGACAATGGTTGTTACAGAGATGCCTATGTCTCACAGACCGAAATGGTTAAAAGTTGGCTACGGGAAAGAGTGATATGGAGTGGTTACGGAATGAATATAATGAGGTGAGGATGATGTATATGAGTTGAAAGATATCACAGAAGGAAAGACCACGGAGATATTTTGTAACGAATTCAAAAATCATCATTAAATGCTTAGTGACGTGACTAATCCAATCACTTCGGCACTTTAACCGTTTAGATTTTGAAATGATGATCGGATATGGGTTTTGAAATGGCGGAATAGAAGGAGTTTTATCCAAAGTTTTTGTGGGAGGTTTGTTAGGCATGATCAACAAAATTAATTAAAACAACTTTTTTGAATAATATATAACTAAACTATGCTAAAAATTTTCATGATATGTCATTATAATCATTTCATACCTTTGCCTTTGCTTTGATTTTCTTGTGATCTTCATATGCTTTGTTCTCTCCTGAAAATCATTAATTTTTGAGTCTTCATAACCTTCTTGATTTTTCTTGTTCTTGGATATGCAAGATCATTTTGTTGCAGATCAAATGATTACTAGACAGTGCTTTCAGGGTCTCTGGCTGCAGAATGTCTGTCTGACTGCAGAATGTCTGATTAATTGCAGAATGTACCTGTAGAGAACTTGAAACATGAAATGGAATGGTTTGGAGCATGAGTGGAATTTTGTATGGAATGAGTGAGGATGGATAATAAAATATGGTGTAATGGGATATGAATGAAATGAGTAATGGAGTGGAATGGATCACATCTTATGAAATGGAGTGAAGTATGAGAAGTGGCCTACAATTCATGATATGTATTATTCAATTGCAGAAAAACATCAAACTTTAAAAATCTGGAATGAAAATGAGGCGGAGCATGGAGTGAAGTGAATGAAGTGTGGATGAATGAATGAAATGGGGTATGGATCAATGAATGAAATGGAAAATGAGATGTACCATAAGTGAAATGAATCTGCACTTATGATTTTGTAATAACTACTTGCAGAAAGAACAGATTTGAAAAGCTAGAGTGTCAGAAAGATTCTGATTTTCACTCCACCTTTTCTGTATAAACATGCCAATCAGTGATTGGTTTTCATGTTTATACTTTTTTTTTTTTCAATATCTGACTTCAGAAAATTCACTTAAGTTGATGAAGAAGAAAAATTCTTCTTCATTAACTTTATATCATTGCTTTCCTGGAATTTCTTAACAAATTCTTCTCTTGAGAGTGGCTTATGATACAGCTTCAATCTATGACCATTCACAAGAAAAGTGACCTCTTCTTCATTTATTGTCCTGATTTTTATTGCTCCATTGTCAAAAATTCTTATAATTTCATATGGCCCAAGCCAATGTGTTTGGAATTTACCTTGAAAATCCTTGAACTTTGAATCAAACAAGAGAGCCCAGTCACCTTCCTTAAACTTATTTTCCTTGATGTACTTGTCATGCCATCTAGTCCTTTGCTGTTGGACTAGACTTGTTTTCTGAACTGCATCTTGTCTGATCTCATCCAATTCATTAATCTACTCCAATCTGTGCTTTTGTGCCTCTGATAGATCAAGTCCTAGCTGAACTGCCATTTTGAAAGTTTGAATCTGAAACTCTATGGGAAACAAAACTTGCTTTCCATAAACAAGTTCATAAGGAGTATGGCCTGTTGTGCTTCTCCATGTAGTTCTATAGTCCCACAAGGCTTCAGGAAGCCTATCTACCCAATCTCTTCTATGTAAATGGACAGTCTTTGTTAAGATCCCTTCAATAACCTTATTAGTAGATTCCACTTGACCGTAGATTTTCTGTGTCTGATTTTGTACCTCTTCATCATTTGTTCCACTAGCCTTGATGTGAATTGAGCTCCTTGATCTGTAACAATTTCCCTTGAGACACCAAAACGAGTAAAAATATCCTCAAAAAGAAAATTAACTACAGATGTTTCAGTAGCAAAAAGTGATGGCTTGGCCTCTACCCATTTGGTAACATAATCAGTGCAAACTAATATATATCTCTTTTGTCTTGATGGAGGACTAATAGATCCTACAAAATCCAAAGCCCATTTTTCAAAAGGTTCAATATTTACCTGAGGTTGTAATGGAATTTCACCTCAAGGAGAAGGTTGCCCTACCCTTTGGCAACTGTCACACCTTTTGACATACTCTTTAGCATATTTAAACAAGGAAGGCCAATAATATCCTAAATGAAGGATCTTATAGGATGTCCTCTTATCAGCAAAGTGTCCGCCACAAGGTTCATCATGACATGCTTTGAGAATCTCAGGCATCTCATCTTCCCGAACACATCTCCTAATGATAAAATCTGGACCAATCTTGTACAACTCATGAGCAACCCATGAATATTTTGCACTGTCATGAATGATTTTTATTTTATCTCTTGCATTCATTATTGAAGGAAATTTTCCTGAAACTAAATAATTAGCAATGTCAGCAAACCAAGGAGTTTGGGTAGAAATTGCAAAAAGATATTCATCAGGAAATTGATCTTTAACTGGAGTGTCATCTTTGTTGTTTTGGAGTCTAGATAGGAAATCGGCTACTGTGTTTTGTTTTCTAGGCCTATCTAGAATGATAATGTTGAATTCTTGTAAAAGCAATAACCATCTTATGACTCTGTCATTAGTAATTGATTTGTTCATTAAGTATCTAATTGCAGAATGATATGTGTGAACAAAAGTTTCATAGCTTGTTATATAGTGTCTGAATTTGTTTATGGCATGAACAACAACTAAAAACTCTTTTTCAGTTACAGTATAGTTTAACTCTGCAGGAGTCAAATTTTTACTGGTATAGTAGATGGCATAAGGAATTAGGTCTTTTTGTCCCAATACTGCTCCTAGAGCTGTATCAGAGGTATCTGTTGAGATATGAAAAGGTAACTTCCAGTTAGGTCCCCTTAAAATAGGTGCTTCAGAAATTTTTGTTTTCAGGGTTTCAAAGGCTAACTGGCAATCAGAATTCCATTTGAATTCACAATCTTTGGTAAGTAATTTGAAGAGTGGAGATGCTATCTTGGTGAAGTTTTCTATAAACCTCCGATAATATCCCGTAAATCCTAGAAAACTCCTAACATCTTTTTGACAACTTGGAATAGATAAGTTAGAGATGACTTCAACTTTTGACTCATCAACTCTAATCCCATCCCCTGAAATGTGATGCCCTAAAACAATACCTTCAGTAAACATCATGAAACATTTCTCATGAATAAGTGAAAGATTTTCTTCTTGACATCTCTTTAAAACTTTTTCCAAGTTTGCTAAGGCTTCTTCAAATGTGTTTCCATAAACTGTGAAATCATCCATATATACCTCTACACAATCATGTATTAGATCTGAAAAAATTCCTAATACTGCCCTTTGAAATGTTGCAGGTGCATTGCATAATCCAAATGGCAACACTCGGTAAGCATGGGTACCCCAAGGACATGTAAATGTGGTTTTGTCTTGGTCCTCAAGTGCTACTTGAATTTGATTATAACCACTAAACCCATCTAGAAATGAAAAGTACTTTTTGCCAGCTAAGGTATCTAACACCCGATCTATGAAAGGTAGGGGAAAATGATCTTTAAGAGTAGCTTTGTTTAATTCTTTGTAGTCAATACATACCCTCCATTTACCATTTTTCTTTGGCACAATCACCAAAGGAGAAACCCACTGACTATTTGAAATAGGATAGATAAAGTTGACATTCAACAATTTCTGCAATTCTTCTTTAACAATCTCCCTAAGATTTGGATTCATCCGTCTTTGAGGTTGTCTAATTGGTTTAAAATTTTCCTCTATGTAGATGTGATGAGTGCAAGTCTTGGGGCTTATCCCTTTCATATCAGTGTACTCCCATGCATATGCAGAAGAATGTCTCTGTAAAATTTTGACTAGCTCTTCTTGTTGAGATTTTTCTAGGTTCTTGTTTATGTTTAAAGTTTTGCCTGGAAATATCTCAATTGTAGAGTTGCCAAATTTATCCATGGAATAGAGAGACATCTGTCTTGATGAAAAAAACTCAATGTTGGATTCTTCTTGAAATTTTTCATGTTTATGTTCCGAAGAGGATTCAAAGTTTTATAAAGTATTCAGAATTTGACTATCTTCACTAATTTCTGAAATTGTGAAGAGAGGTTGTAAATCTTCTTCATCCTATATCCATTGAGTATCATCTAAATCTGTAATTGTCCTTGCTGGAGGATACAAAGTGAATTTTTTATTTGAACTACCATCAGAGATGTACATATCACCGGATCTACAACTGATGAAAGCATCAGCTGTAGCTAACCAAGGTCTTCCTAATATAATTGGATGCCCTCCTAGATTATTCTTAGGAGTTAGGATCATGAAATCCACAGGGTACTCCCAAGAATCTAGGGACACTGGAATGTATTCTATTACCCCATCAGGTTTGATCACAAATCTGTCTGCTAATTGTAATAATGTGGGTGTAAAGAAAAGATTAGGAAGTTTCAGTTTATCCATGATTTGTCTACTCATGATATTGATTGCTGCTCCTAAATCAATGAGTGTGTTCTGGATCTCAATTCCATTGATGTGAATTTTAACAATTGGATTTCCTAGGTCTAGATACTTTGGAATAGCAATCTTACCCATCATGATATCTGCTAATTTTCCTACCAGTTGAATTTTATTTGTCTCTCTTATTCTTTTTCTTGTTTTCTTCATGCTCAACTCCTTTATTGTATTTGCTAAAATTGGAATTTCCTTGATAGCTTGTAATAATGGAATCTTAATACAGACATTTCTTAGCTCATTTAGGAAATCATAATTAGGCACCATAATTTGTTTTTCTACACCTCTATCAATTTGTAATCTTTCTGGAAAGGGAGGTGTAGGAGTGGATGTTGATGGCTACTCTAATATAGGAGTTGAAATTATTGGTTCTTTTTGTTTTGATTTTTCAATGTTTGGGTCTTGAAAAGATGTGTCTTCTTCAAGACTTTTATTTTCTCGTAGAGAATCTTCCTCAGATTTATCTTGTTCTTGTATGATCACAGAAGGTTTCCTCTTTTCAAGTATTCTTCCAGACCTAAGTTGAACATCACTAAGGTCTAGAGGAGTAATTAAATAAGTTGGAAACTATTGGCCTTCTATCATGTATGTATTCTGAGGATTTTTATTGTTGGGGTTTGGTATGGGTTGAGCAGGCAACTGGTTTTTTTCCTGAGGAAATGGTAATGGAAGTGGTTGTTGTAGATTTTGAGGATTTGGTTGAGGATTCTGTTGAGGATTTTGTTGAGGAGGAAAATGTGGGTATGGTGGATAGGATGGTGGATATTGATAGTATTGGGAGTATCTTCCATAGGGATTTTGTGCTCCTTGTGCCCAAGCTTGAGATTGATTTTGAAATTGGGGCCAAGGTTGCTGCCAAGAATTCCAATTTGGTGGGGATTGATTATACATTTGATCATGAAATCCTTGTGTTTGAGGTCCTTGCCAAGGCCTTCTAGAGACAAAATTGAGAGATTCTGTGGAACTTGTAGGAGTATCTTCTTGAAAGACAGCTTTAAGACCAGGAAGTGAAGGACAACTCTTGGTCTCATGTTTTTCTGAACAAATCACACAGGTCTCTACAAATTTTGCATCCAAAGGACATTCTCTCAAGGCATGCTTCTTTCTACATTTGGGACAGAAGATGGCTAAAGCATCAGATTCAGCTTTTTGCTTGTTTTGTAACTTAAGGGTGTCTATTTGTTCACTAAGACTCCCTAAGATGTCAGATTTGAATTCATCAAGCATATGCCCTATCTCTTCCCTATTTACTGTCCCAGAAGCAGACTTACTTACCCTTGCAAGAGCAGGGTCTCTTGGTCTTTTAACAGTTTTAGATTTTTGTCTTGAAAGGTTGATACATAACTCAAATATTTCAGGTAATGTGAGCTAAGATATATCCCCTTTTCCCATCATGTTAAAGATATCCAACCATTCATCCCTAATTGTCTTCAACAAGAGAGCTTTTAAGGTGTCTTGGTCTAAGTTTTCCATTTTTTCTCTTTTGATGTTGTAATGAAATCTCTCCAACAAATATTCCAGGTTTTCATCTTCTTTGTGTAACATCTTAAACACTTCCTCCTTATTATTGATTGGCATACAATAATCCAAATACCTCTCTAGAAATGCTTGTTTCATGTCTTCCCATGTCCTAATAGAACTGTTGATCAAACTCATAAACCACTTCAATGTTGCTCCTTTCAATGTTGAAGGAAATAGTTTAAGTTTTTGAGCATCTTGTAAGTAGTCATAAGTTCTACACAAGACTTCAAATTCAAATAGGAAGGTTTCAGGATTTTCAGTTTTAATTCCATAGAAGTTTGGAAGGACAGAGGGTGAAATGTTTTTCATAGTTGTATTGGTTTCTTCATCTACTATAGGAAACCCAAAAGAGCTTCCCATTTCTCTTCTACCTCTTCCTCTACCTCCTTCACCTTATGCACCTCTACCTCCTTCTCCTCTACCTCTACCTCTACCCCCTCCAAATAATGTGTGTTCTCCATTAAAGACTCCTCCTCCCCCTTCTTCTGCCATAGTTGATTCTTCTGTGGAAGTGGAAAACTTTGTGTCTCTAGCAGGGGTCCTTGAATCTTCTTCTAAGACAGGTTCAGTGGATGAAGTGGAAGGTCTTTCTAATGGAATATCTGATCTTAAGTCTTCTGGAAGTCTAGGATTAGTAAAGGATTGAATGTGGGTTTGAGTTGGAGGTGTGCTGACTCTAGGTCTTGATGAAACAAGTGGTGTTCTAGGAATCAAACTTCTGCTTCTGCTTCTTATGAATCTACCCCTTGAGTCTCTCTCTCTACGCATATCATTTTTTTTGGAAGTTAAGAAACAAGGATACCTAGTTACACTTCCCTGGCAACGACGCCAAAATGTTTGTGCTCAACCTAGTGTTCCTAAGTTGAGTTCATTAATTGTCAACCAGCGATGGTAAACTGCTGAAGTGTGGTGCACTATATGTGCCTAGGTATTTTTTTCTCACTACATTGTGTTTAGTGTTTTTTGATGTTTTTGGTTTTATGGTTTTATGTTTGAAAAGGGAAAAAACTAAATGCTGGTGAAAAGAAGCTATTGGTTGTGTTAAAACATAACAAAGCCTAAACTATAAATGGAAAACAACAAATGAAAAGCTTCATAATGACTTCATTGCAAGGAAATAAATCACAACATGAGCTTAAAATTATCCAATTCATTCATTAAATATGTGTTGGAAGAGCCTGAGAAATGGACAGGTTAAGTGTGAATGAAGTTCTCCTAAATAAACAATCAACTTACAATGTTACAACATCTCATCCATGATTAAAGGTTCATTGGAACATATTTGGAAAAGAAAATTTTTAGCACAATAAGATTTCTACTCTAAACTAGCTTCTAATTCTGTTCTGCAACTCAATTTAGCACCACTAGGCCTCACTCAAAAGTTATAAATTTCTTTTTAGAATAGTATTTGAGAAAAGGCTTATTTGTGAAATGGTAAAAAGGTTGCAAAATACTCCAGGCCTTAGACTGATACTAGCTTCTGTCCAGATGATTATATATTAATATGAGTTTGGAACAAAAGAAGTTTTGTAAATAATAAAGACCGTGGTATTTAAATTTAACAACTAATACAATTTAAAATGCAATGGATAGCAACTAAACTTGGAATGTTAATACAGTGAGCTAAGACTAAACTAGAGTGTTACTAGTCTACTTGAAGTACAATGAACAGTGTTAAACTAAAAAAAAGCCATTATCAAACTTGAAATGAAATGAAAGAGCTGAACTAAATGCATTCTACCTCTGGAGTGTTGTAACTAAATTAACATGCAACTAGTTTATGGAATTCTGCAGTCCATCTCGTTCAATAGGAATGATATTTTGGAAGAGTTTTTAAAACAAGTATGGTTGTATTATTCAATGCAGTTGAACATAAACATAAGACTGAAAACAAATACAACTAGAATCTAAGACACCACAGCTGTTTCTTATTCGTTGTTAATGATGTTTTGGAAGAGTTTGTAAGAGTAAGACCGGTTGTGACACTTAGTGTAAACAAGCAACTAAAACCTACAATACCACAGCTATGCCTTATTCATCGTGATGATATTTTGGAAGAGTTTATAAGAGTAAGTCTAGCTGTGATAATTAATGAAAGGAAGTGCAACTAAAACCTACGACACCACAGCTATGCCTTATTCATCGTGATGATATTTTGGAAGAGTTTATAAGAGTAAGTCTAGCTGTGATGATTAATGTAAACAAGTATGAAACATAAACTTCAGAAATCTACTTAAGCTAGAAATGAAAAACGAGACTAAAATACTTATCTAAACCGTATAAACAAGGCTGCTCAGGAGGCAGGGGCCCTCTACCACTGGAGTAGCACATAAAATATACTTCAATATTGACTCAGTGCTTTCAATAAAGTGATACTTCTTGCATTAGAGAGAAATTATTTCAAAACAGAGTGTTTTCGGACTTCTGAAATCTAGAAATCAATCACAAAATCTAACCTTGTCCCTCGGTTTCCTGAGCCATATTTATAATCAAAATTACATAACTGTCTTGAGATAACCTAGGGATAATTGTCTTTCCAAATAAAAACCAAACTAGGACTTTGATGGTGGTCACGTAATAGAATTAAGGACATCTGGACTGTCCTAGTCCTATTAGGAGTCTCTCTCCTAGTTTGAGTTCCCACATACATAACTGCCTACAGAATTCCGTTCAAACTTCGTGGAGAGCAAAAAATGATGAGGGAATGATGTGGAATATGCCCATATGTGTTTTTCTCCAAGATGGCACCTGGAACCTGCGTAGACATAAAGACAGCTGCAGAATCGGCAACTAGCTATAGAATGTCTGCATTCTGTAGCTAGATCTAGTTCAAACAGTACTACAATGACAAAACCATAAAAACATAGCAAGTTAGTCATGATATTCATTCTTAAAGCAATTTTAACTAATTTCATTGATCATTTGAGCCTGTGATTAATAATGGACAAAATAAATGGAGTGGAATGTGGTGGAAGAAAGAACATTCTTGGAGCTCAACAAGTCTCTTAGAATTAATCCTTCACATATCTCCTACACATTACAAAGCTCACACATTCTTGAGATATATATAAAAACATGTATATTTTCTAATATTTAATCATAAATTCACTTATAATACCAAAATGAATAAAGTGGAAAATAAGAAGGTGAAACCCAAATTTATTTATGAAAATGAAAGGTTAATGGGATGATGAAATGTAAGGAATAGTGAAGGGAAAGGTGGATGAAATACGACATTTCTGAATCCCAACATCAAGGTTTAAGGATTTCAAATGAAAACTAATGACAAGATGATTGGGACCCTACAAAGTGGACAAATTTTCTGATAATGGTGCATTTCAGATCAGAACCATAGATGAGGAAGAAATTCCCTTACTTATCAATGGTTATAGGCTTAAGGTTTACAAAAATCCCTTGTCTAGGGCAGAATTTATAAATTCAATAAACGGGAAGGTTTATGTCATGGGATACACTGTAGTTTCCAGCGCCTACTCCTAGAAAAAAAAGGAAAAAAGAAAAATAAAGAGGCATGGGTGAAAACCTCTTTGAGGCACCCAAGGACAACTCTACTAGGGTTGAAAATCTCCATGAGGCAATCCTAGAGCAAAAAAGAAAGAGAAGAAAAGGAAAAACATAAAATAAAATATCCTTGGGTGAAAACAACTCTGAGTCGCCCAAGTTAGGCCTATGGGTTGAAAACCTCTATGGAGGTAGCCCAATCGCCTTAAAAAAAAAAGAGAGAAAAAAGAAGAAGGAGAAATACCTATGCACTTATTTATTTTTCTGTTTTGCAGGTTATTGATCAAAGATGATTTTTGGGATCCAGAGTAGAAGTGTCTCTTCATTTCTCCTTCTCTTCAGCTTTCACACTCTATGAGCCACTCCAGCATACCCCCCTTCATCAATTTCACCCCTCAAATAGGAAAAAATTTCACTTTTTTCTCCTAACTATAATTGCTACATGCAAATCCAGGAGCTACAGGATTCCTGTAGCACTACAGGAAACTCCTGTAAATTATACATGAAAATCATTCATGAAGGAAGAAGCTCTCTCAAGGATTTTTGAACTTCAAGGAGAGAATGATCATTTATGTTTTTCCTTTACCTACCATTCCCAACCCCTTATTTCACTCCACGCACAAGGATTCACTCTCTAAACCCTATGTTGCACCATTAGCGAATAGATCATCTGAAAATTGGCATGAGACCTCTTCAATCACCTATCCTTCAATCCATTCATTCCATGACTCCCTTCATAGCCTCCATAAACATTTTCCCTCCATTTTTGAGCAAACTAAAGCAAGAAGAAGACTGCTACAGGAATTAGAAAGTTTCCTGTAGCAAATCTGTGTGTGGCACAATGGGGCCAAAAGATGAAGAAAAGTTGATGATGCTGACTCCAGAAGACCACTAGAAGACTCTAGGAGGGAAATCACACCATAAATGGCACCTAACGACCTCCATGCAACACCTGCAAGAAGAAAACAAAATAAAAAATATTAAGCATCTCACTCAGAAAATATAAGAAGCTCACTCAGAAAAAGCTGCTCACTCAGAAACAAAAAAACTAAAAATAAATTAATTAATTAAAAAAAAAAAAAGTAAAAATACAACAAAGAAGAGATCATGGATGCAACCACCAGCTCTAGCTCCTTGTACCAACCCATCCAACACCACACCAACACCATTTAGGCTCAGTTATGGCCCTTCACCTCTCGCTATGCATTCATAATGACCAAAATGGTTTAATGTCAAGTTTTAGAAATTTAAAAGGCAAAAAGGTGGCTAGTTAACTTGGCCACCCCACAAAGTTAAACTGGAGGAAAATTAAAAGTACATTACACCTAGGAAAGTGAAATGAAGTCAAGAGGGAGTGAGTGGGTATGAATAAAGTGATTACGAGGCTCAAAAATCATTAATTGGAGTGGGACCAACAGTCTCAAAGAGGAAAAATCGCGTTAAGTACGAGTCAACACAACGCTCCAAATTTAGTTAAAAATGCCATAAAGGCGAGTTCTATCTCTTTTTCACCATTTCACTGAGCATTTCAAAGAGCAGCAAGAGGAGAGCAGTGGGAGCCATCATGGAGAGCATCATCGAGATTAGATTTTTCATGCACCATCGTGCTACTAGGAAACAAAGATTTTCTACAAGCAACATCAGAGGCAGATCAACAAGGGTACAGAGGGAAACACAGAGTCACCTGTGGGTGAAATTTCTTCCCAAAGCCACCATATCTCAAGAAAAAACACTAGAGGACAAAGGTAAGTGGTTTCCATCCTCCAACACTGAGATTTATCTATTAAATTTACACACAACATGTTAAATTTGGAAATTAAAGGTTAAAAGTATTGCATTTGTGTAAAGACCTCCATCTCCAAGACATCTTCACATAACTCTCAAACATCTCACCACCTTCATAATACAAACATTAAAATGGTAGGGGAATTCAACAAAAGGGATCCCACTGACATTAAGAGAATTAGGCAACATCCTCAAGTCATGGAAATCTTCAAAAATCACCAATGGATTTGGTTCTTCAAGATTTTGAAAGGTTTTAATGAAGATATAGCTCAATAATTTGTAGTGGCTCTACAATCACACTCGTAAGAGAAATCCACCACTGTGGTTAGAGGCCTGGCCATCACACTATCACCTGAATTCATAAGAAGAGTTACAAATTTCCCTTAGGAGTCAAATGGGTTAAGGAAATAATGCGTAGCATTGCAACCAATAAAAGCTTCTTTCTTCCAGGAGAAGAATACATTGAAGACAAAAATGTAGTGAGGAGAGAAAGCCTTCCATACCCCTGGGATGAAGTAGCCTTCCATATCATGAAGTTTATTTATTGTGAAGGAAAACTTAGTGTGGTCTACAGGTATCATTTCAGATTGTTGAATGAACTTAGGTTTCAAGGAGAAATCCCTCTAGAACAAAGATTAAGCATCTCTCATTTCCTCCTGAAATCCATAACTGACATGAGCAATAAGGTGATGTAAATAAAATACCAGCACTTGGCCCATCATGGCATCATAAAACTGATAGTGAATGATGCTTTGAGAAGATTAAGCCTACCTGTATCCTAGTATTCTTTCATAGATAGGGATAGCGAAGCCCTCATATCTACCCAAATAGGTAGAAGAAGAAGAAGAAGAAGAGTTTGAAGAAGAAGAATAAGAGGAAAAATATGAGGAAGAAAAAGAAGAGATGGAGATTGAAGAAGAAAACACAGGACAATAGAGACAGAGAAAAAAAAAGTTGAGGGGAAGGAGGAAGAAAATACTGAGGAAAATAAAGTATTGGACCCTATCCTAGGCAGTGAAATCTCCTCTCAAGACACCAATATGTGAGAAGTCACTACAGATCAGGAATTAGCTGCTACCCTAGCCACTTTGAGCACACCTTTCAAAACAAAAAGGAAGAGGAAAACACCTATGTATTTTAGGACTAGGAAGATTCAAAGGGTGAGGGAAGGGAAACCACAAACTCCCACCAAGAGACCTATTTCCATTGAGTAATCACTAAATAAAGATGATGAAATAATATTAGAGGAAGGAAGGGTGCAAGAGCTCACCTCACCTATTAGGATCCCTATAACCTACATCAAAAGACACTCAGCAATATTGGAATCTCATACACCTTGTGCAACCCGCACAGACCCTCCAAAGACTGAAAAGAGTGAAAAACAATAAAAAGAGGGTCTTCAACAATAAAAACAATGTTCACTATAGGAAACTTTGTTTTTGCTACAGGAAACTCCAACAAGCCCATAATTAGAGAAAAAGGTCTTGGTTGAGGAAGAAAATACAACCATAGATGGGCAAGAGGTCAAATAATTTGAGGAAAAGCACAAGATGAAGGAAAAGATGAAAAAGAGGGAGGAAAATATGACAAGCAAGAGCCCACCTCACCAAAAATGGTCCTCAAAGATGTAGCAGTAGTGCCACACCCTAGCTCTCAACCTAATCTCATATCCTACTACACATACATTGAAGGGGGCAGATTGATTCCTCAAAATTTAATAGCGCCTTTGTTTTATCAGTTGGAAGAGGAGAGGGCACACACTCATCATTGGATGAAGATTTCCACATCTAAAGGTGTGCATGACATAGGGGTCATGGAGGGAAAAGTGACTGATTCGGGGAAGGATTTGTTTGATGTTAGGCTCAGAGAATCTTTGTTTAAATAGAAGCTTTAGAAGGCCCAAGTAGAGAATGTGGCATTGTAGGAGAAACTTCAGCAAAAGGGCAAACAAATGGCCACCATGGTAGATTTATGAATGGAGGCCATTCAACACAGATATCCATCAGATTCCTATGCAGTTTATCTCAAGGATTAGTGGCTCCTATTTCAAATAAAAACATTAGCCTCCCATGGATCCTTACCTTTTCAGAAATGTAGACCCTTCATTCACTTTTGAGATCAATCAAGTATGGAGGACAAGGAAATAATGGTAGAGTTCTACATGCATAACCTTGTGTTGATAGAATTGAACATTTGGTACCCCAATCCTAGGATGGGAGACATGAAGTTAACGACATTGGCATCATGGATGGTTAATGAAGAGACCAGAGCACAATAAATGAGAAGGGTTATGAGGAGAGAAAACAGAGAACCCTTACACATTAGGGAAGAACTATTCAACCCTAGGGTAGTCATCAACAACCATCTTAAATTGAAAAGGATCATGCACTTTCAGAAAAATACCTCCACACACAAGCTCAAGGCATGGCTCACTTTGATGATGTTTCTAGGTTGTTGGGAGATGAGTGCATTAGGGCTAGCCAAAGGAGATGGAACAAACTCCCTCATAGCCTTAGAAACATGGAGTACAACACACCAAAAATATTGAGGGGTGCCTTGGAAAGAGCACCACTATACAAGAGGTCAATGCTGGCCAAAAAGATATAGTGGCTTGTTTTGAAACTCAGTCCACCCTTGCTGCTAGGGCTGAGTGATGGAAAGGGCCAAGATGAGCAGAATAGTGAATGGGAGGAAGCATAAAATAATTATGGATTTTACCCTCTTGAAGGGACTCCCACACTTCTTCCTTGGGAAGTTAGAGGGTCCATCAAATATTTGAAAGAAATGCAGAAGGAGGAATAAGTCGCTTAGAGGATGAGCAACCATTTGGTAGGGGGGTGATGATGAGCTCCATAATTAGGTACATTTGGAGGGGTTAATTGTCACCTTTTTTCCTTATTAAGTCTACTTTTCTTTCATTTTAATTATATTATGGTCTTATGTTGCTAGTGTAGATGGTGATTGAGGCTTTTCATCCTTCGAATGCCTAAAATGAGTTAAATGCAGGAAAATCACGAAGATATTCCATTTTTTATGAATATTTTTCCATTAAATATCGGAGTAGACAACAAGGAGAGGTTCTAGAGGGATTTTCCACCTCCTCAAATCTCAAAGGAAACCAAGGGATCTTTGATATTCCCTCCAACAACTTGAAATAAAAGGCAACCAAGCAAGCTCAAGATCAAGTGCACCAAAGCTACACTTAACTTGCAGTCAAAGTGGACACATCACCTACTTTTTATGGAGTTGTTTGAAGATACCCACTAGGTTAAATAAGGTTGAGCAAGAGCTCATTAGGATTCAAACTTTGAAGAAATTTAATAGGCTCTTAGCTCTTGTAATATTTTTTTGATACTTTCATGTTGATGTAATGAGGCTAGCTTCTGCAATACAATGAGTATTCAGATTGTGCTTCACTGATCTAGTTTCATAGGGCTAGGCTTGTGGGTTAGGGCCCAATCCATTGGCCTTAGTCTCTCTTGTGTATTCATTCTTTACTTTTATGTCATTGTAGCTATTTTTTTTTATCAGTATTTAGCTAGTTTTCTTTCATTTCAATTCATTGTTTTTAGTTTGCCTCCATTTGTCTTTTGTTGTAGATTTAGATTACTTACATGTTGGTAGAATAAGTTACAAACTCATAAAGCTGTGTGTCAAGCCTCCCTCTCTCTTCTCTTTAATTGGAGCTTGAGGAGGGTAGATCTTCTCCATAGGCCAAAATTAATTTTTAGCTTATGATTTCTTGGAATGAATATTTAGGTTATTGTAGTTCCATAAATATGTTTAGAATTTTGTGTTAATCTCTGTTTGTAGGCTAAAATATATTTTCTTTCCAAGTTCAACTCATCTTTTCCATTTCCTTTATCATGAATTTTTCAATATTTATTGCATGAACATGTATTTTTCTTGCAGGTTCAAGTATCACAACAAAGTAGGACTTCACCAGCACCTTCAACTTCATTTCTCTCCCTTCATGAACCTTCTTGTCATCAAAATCACCATCAACCCTGTTTTCAGATTTTTCATCCTCACACTGTGAGAAAACCCTAGATGCACAAGACAGGTCTCTCAAGAAGTTATGAGCTCGGCCAAGGGGTTTACCACCTTCCATTCATCCAAACACACCTTCACTCCACATTCCCTATACTTTTCTCAACAATTTTTGGCCTCAGATTTCCCTCGGACTGTTTCCTGTAACAATTCAGGACTTTCCTGTAGCACTACAAGAAAATTGTAGCAACACTTGCAATAGCTCCAGTGGGCCCCTCCTTAAGCCCAAAAACAACCATTCACCTCATCTAAACCTGCCAAAACCACTGAGACACCTTCAACCTTGCACCCATGAGTTCCAGCCTTCCATAAGCCACCTCAATGCTTTCTCCTCCTAGTTGCAAAACAACGCATTTACAAGCATATTTAGGTCATGAGTAGCTGCATGATTAAAATCATGATAAATAGAACATAGAGTAGATAGAGTGTGTTTAGCCATTTGGCCCAACAAAGTGCGATTAGGTTAGTTTTCTTTATGCATTTTCAATTCAACAATTTACTTCATGCAAGATGCCTAGTTTGCTTCCATTTCTTATCATAGATTTATTTGTAGATTTATTTCATTGCAGACTAGCTAGATGTACTTTATTGTTGTAGAATATTTATTTGCTTGCTGATAGAGTAATGGATTTGAATAATTTGTAGCCTTAGGTCTAATTTCAAAAGTGTGATAGAATTCATCAAGAAACCCTATAAATAACACCCTTAAGTAGAGCTCAAAAGAGGATGACGTGAGTAGAATGCATATGTTGTGTATATAGCATTGTCATCTCCATGTTTATATGAACCTGAATTTGATAAAGTAAAGTAGGGCAACCTCTGGGAGTTGCAACATTCTTGGTGCAATACTAGGGCTCACCACTTTTTGGCGCCGTTTTCAGGGAGGTGTCTAGTAGATGCTTTGGTTTTGTTTTAACATTATTTTTTGTTTTACTTTTACATGTTGTTTCAAAAATATTGAAAAATACAAAAAAAAAATATTATTTTCATGCCTCGTAGGAGTAGGGATACCCAAGGAATTTCTTTTACCAAAAACCCCCACATCACCACACAGTCACTCTTCACTCTTATTCAATGGATATGAGGTTGAACACACCATAGATGAGCCTTCTAAAAATTTTGAAGAACCTATTGAAGAAGAAGAAGATCTTGTTTCACCAAAGGAACTGATCAGGTGATCATGTCCTAAGTGAAGAAAATGCTCAAAATTGGAATTGCTCAAAATTGGTTAAAACTAGAACAACTGGATAGGCCTCGTTGATACAATCCTGATGCCGTGAATGGCACTCAAATCCGACACTGTATGTGAAAGTTGTTCAAGTTTGAAATTCCCAATTTTCTTCAAAAAGTATAGTTTAACTGGGGTTGACTTTGATTAAAAAAATATTAAAAAAAGAATATTCCACAGAATATTTCGAGAATATTCCAGAAAATATTCCATGGAATATTCCTTCAGTTGCAAGTCACAACTTGACACTTGGCAACTTCGAATTGGGTTATTAGTTGACTTTGTGTTTTTTGGGCCAATCAGCACCTGCCACGTGGCAGGATCGGAGGCTGCCACGTGGCCCCAGGACTGAAGATTTTGGAATGGAATTTTTTTTTGGAGTTGGCATGATTTGAACCCGGGTTAGGTGGCCGCTAGCCCACAGGCCTGACCGGCCTACCCGCACGTTGGTTCTTATCATACTAAGGCCACAATACATATTTAAAGTTTGTTTAACATATGGTAGGGGTGGAAAGGGGGTCAGCCCCCTATACATGGAACCAAATGCCCAGAACCTTGGGCTACAGACCACCAGTAGTTACGTGAAGTCACGGTTAGCGGATATGTCACATGGATTGCAGTGGCAGAGGTTACATGGAGTTTAATGCCACGGTTTTTAAACCGTTGGCTCCAAACGGTGAAGTCGGTGGGTTGGGCGGTGGTCCATGTGACCCCGTCCACCTAACCATAAATGTTAATGCTAACGGTTCTGAAAATTTAGGTAGAGCACGCTATTCTGGGTGGAGTTTTCCATAGTTAGCGGGCCTATCTCCAGTCCTCCCAAGTTTAGTGGAGTTTCTTTAGGCCAGATTGGACAAAACTTCTGTTGGTCATAACTTTCACATTACTGAACCTTTTGGAGTGAATTTTTTTTTATTTCAGGTATTAGCAGCATTCTGGAGCCATTGGAATAGGTTTCAAGGCCATCAAAGGTGTCTTTCAGCCATTTTTACTTCAGAGAAGCTTGGGAGCCATTAGGGCCTTGAGGGAAATGGAGTTGTAATGGACTACACTTCACTACTTTGGGTGAAATCAGAGTCATTCTTAGCTTCTTTTTGTGTTCTGAATTCATTTTCACAGCTGGTTTGGTCTGTTTAGGCCTTTTTCTCACTGTATTACCAATTTTAGCATCATAATATATCAAGGACATGCCCATTGGGAGCCGTGGACCCAGAAGATGTAGCTGAGGAGGGGTGAATTGCTTCATCATGTTGTTGTGTGTTTATCGTGAAGTTATTTTGCTGTGTTATTTAGATAGTTGTTAAACAGTAAATTAAAACAACACTCCCTCACACCTAAATTCCAAAACAGTTATCAAAAACACTTTGTTTGACTTGCAAGACTATCCAAACACTTTTCACACTTAATTTAATGGAAATGAATACTTTGAACAACAAAAAAGATACTTTCATTTTCAGATCAGTTGGTATCAGAGCTCAGGATTAGAGCCTTAGAAGCTAGATTTTTTACTTAGAATTTTTTTTGTGCAAAGATTAAGTCATTTGTTTGCAAGTTTTGATGCTTACTAAGATAAAACTCAAGAGAGGTGAAGGAAACTTGGTTAGTGCAAAAACTAATCCACAACCAAGAAGGGTCAGAGAACCACCTCCAAGAGCCCTAGAAGCAGCTACAAGCATGTCTTCAAGAGAAGGAGAAGCTCCTGAAGAGATGGATCCCAAGGAAGAAGAACGGGTATTCCAGAAAGCTTTCTTGGATATGACTAAAATGGTAAGGATCCTCAATCAAGAAATAAATGATAGGATCGTTGGAGAAGGGTCTAAAAACCAAAAATAAGGAGAGGAGAAAGAAGAGTAATGATCAGTCAAAGAAAAAAAATGGAGGAAATGGTGATCCACCATCTCCATCTTCATCATCTTCCTCTACATCGTCTTCCTCGACTTCGATAAATCAGTCACAGAAGTCGAAAACCATTGTTAAAAATCCTTTTTTAAAGCTTGATGTCAAATTTGAATTTCCCATGTTTAACGGGGAAGTAAATGTAGAGAAACTAGACAATTGGAAGTTTATTTAAGGATTCAAAACCTTTATGATGACGACACCAAGATACAACTAGCCTCGCTAAGAATGGATGGAGCAGCATTGGTATGGTGGGAAGCCAAGACCAAGGATGAAATAAAGAAACATGGTAAGATTACTTTATCATGGACTGAATTTATTACTGCAATCAAGAATAATTTTTATCCTTTAGCTCATCTTCAAAAGGCTATAATGAATTGGAAAAACTTTAGACAACTTAAGGGACAGAATGTGCAAGACTATACCCTGGAATTTAGGAGAAGAGCACTCTTATTAGGGGTAGACTTACAAAGTCAAGATACTTTGATGAAATATATAGGTGGTTTGCACATTTACCTTAAACATACTATCCTTATGTTTAATCCTACTAGTCTAGACGAAGTTTGTGTACAAGCTACACATTTAGAGACTAGAGGGAAAAACGCTTTTGATGAGGGTAGAAACAAGCCTTTCAAAGGGAAGAACAAATATAAAACCTTTAAGGGAAAAGGAAAAAAAATGTATCAATCAAACAAGAGGGTGAAAAATTCATTTTTAAACATTGTTCAAGAGAGGGCCATGAAGAGAAAAACTATTGGAAATTACATCCTGAAAAAAGAAATCAGTTTAAAAAAAACAAGGGAAAGAAGAAAACTGCAAATACTACAACTACACCTCAAGATTTAGGTGATGATTCAGGGGATGAAACCAAAATTGCAGCCGTGGGTTTGAAAAGTATGAAGGGAAAGGAAACTGAAACTAAAGCAATCACTTGCACTTCAAACTGTCATGTACAAGCTCCTAATGAGGAAGAAAGAATTGAATTGTTCCATGTGAGGGTAGTCACAAAACATACTAAAATTGACGCATTGTTTGACAGTGGGTCACAAGAAAATCTCATATCAGAAGACTTGGTAAAATAGCTAAAACTTTGGACCATTCCACATTCAAAGCCTTATCCACTTGGGTGGATATGCAAGGATGCAAACTTACAAGTCTCAAGAAAGTGCATATTGCGATTCGCCATAACTGCACACTTTATTGACACAATTGAACTTGATGTGGTGCCGCTTGATATATCAGGAATTTTTTTGGGAAGTCCTTACTTATTTGATAGGAAAGTGATCTTCCATTGCCATGAAAATAAATATCATCTCTTTAAAGATGGCAAGGAGTTCATTGTCAGAGCACATCGCAAGAAGGCAAATATAGCGATGGTAAATGCGGGACAGGTAAAAAGGCTAGTCAATTCTAGCAAGAATTTTTTACTTCTTATGGTTAAGCCCAAGGTTGATATGAATCATGAGTCATTTGAAAATTGTGATTCCAAGCATAAATTAGATTTATATGATGTAGTTGATGCACATCATGAGATGTTTCAGGAACCAATAGGTTTACCTCCTAAAAGGGAGATTTAGCATGAAATCCATTTACATCAAGATTGTCCTTTTCCTAACATTGGCATGTACCGCTTATCTATCATGGAGAATTCTGAAATCAAGAGGAAAATTAAAGACTTGTTGGAAAAAGGATTCATAAGACCAAGCACTTCGCCATGTGGGTCACCGATAGTGTTGATTCCAAAGAAAGATGGAACTTGGCGCATGTGTGTGGACTTTAGGGCATTGAAAAAAATAACGGTAAGAATCGTTACCCACTTCCGAGGATAGATGATTTGTTGGATTAGCTGAAAGATGCTAAATATTTCACTAAAGTAGACTTACGTAGTGGTTATCATCAAGTTAGAATTGCATAAAGTGACATTTGGAAGACAACATTTAAAACCAAACAAGGACTCTTTGAGTGGCTTGTTATGTCGTTTGGTTTATGAAATGCACCTGCAACTTTCATGTGGGTAATGGATGATGTCTTACGTCCTTTTCTTGATGATTTCGTTATTGTCTACTTAGATGACATCTTAATTTTCAGCAAGAATAGAGAAGAGCATGTCATGCATGCTAAGAAAGTACTTGATATTTTGAAGAAAAATCAGTTATTTCTTAAAATGTCAAAGTGTGAATTTGGAAAGACTTCTTTGGTTTATTTGGGACACATAGTAGGAGGAGGCGCTTTGGGAATTGATCCTTCCAAAGTAGAAGCCATTGTGAATTGGCCTACTCCCAAATCCATTACAAAGGTAAGAAGTTTTTTGGGTGCAGCTCAGTATTGGAGGAAGTTTATTTGTAACTTCTCTGCCATAGCAACTCCTATGCATGTAGTGACTAGTGTGAAGCATGCTTTCTAATGGGGAGGCAAGAAATATAAAGCTTTTGAGTCTTTGAAAGAGAAGATAAGTTCAACTCCAGTCCTTGCATTACCGGACTTCAGACAACCATTTGAGATTCAGACAGTTGCTAGTGATTACGCCATGGGTGCAGTTCTCTTACAGAATGGTAAGCCTGTTGCATTTCATTTTGAGACATTTAATGGTGCTGTTGTGAATTATCCTACATATGATAAAAAAAATTAAGCATTGGTAAAAAGTGTAAAAAAATGGAAACACTATTTGATGGGAAAAGAAACAATTGTTCATACCGACCATCAGCCTTTACAGTATTTGCAATCGCAAAGTAAATTGCAGCAGTCACGACATTTCAGATGGATGGGTTTCCTACAACAATTTCACTTGGTAATAAGGTACAAGAAAGGTATTTACAACAAGGTTGTTTATATGCTTTCAAGGCCTATTATTAGTGCTAGTACTTTGCTTAAGAATGATTCTATTGTACATGAGAGCGACATAGAACAGTATGCATCAAATGTTGATTTTAAGGATGTGTATGCTAACTTGAGTGAAGGGAATCATGTTGAGGAGAATGATTATCATTTGCATAATAATTTGCTATTTCATATGGGCAAGTTATGTATACCACAGGGGGAGAGACTATGCATCATGAGAGAAGCTCATTCTTCTCTCATAGTTAGACATTTCGGGGTAAGAAAAATGGTGGCACATTTATAGAGGTATTGTTATTGGCCTCGCATGGTAGATAGTGTTTCACGTTTCATTAGAGGTTGTTCATTATGTGCTACAAGAAAGCCTAGCAATAGGAAGCTTGGTTTATATACACCATTTTCGGTATCTTCTAGACCCTGGGAAAGTGTTTCTATGGATTTTGTTGGAGGGCTACCATTATCTAGAAAGTAGCATGATTATCTTTATGTAGTAGTTGATCGTTTCAACAAGATGTGTATTCTTATGCCATGTAAGAAATATATAGCTGCTAGAAAAATTGCTGATTTATATTTTCAACATGTATGGGTTCATTATGGCTTGCCTACTTCTATTTTTAGTGACAGGGATTCCAAATTTGTGGGGAATTTTTGGTCCAAATTATGGAAGATGATGGACACCAAGTTGAAGAAGAGTACTGCTTTCCATCCGCAAACAAATGGCCAAACCGAGGTAGTGAAAAAAACCATTGTGCATCTTTTGAGAGGTTATTTCAGCAAACATCCCAAGCTTTAGGATGAACATTTTCATTACATTCAGCATGCTTACAACCAGGCCAAACACTCTTCTTCAAATACTTCAGCTTTTGAAGCTTGTTTTGGGTATTTGCCTAAGTCACCTTTAGATTTTATTCTTGAGAAGGATGTGGCCATTGATGGTCATAGTGACATTGACAAAGCTCGCATGTTCATTTAAAGAATTCATCTCATACATCCGCAAGTTCAAGAACAGCTTGAAAAAAGTCAAGGCAAGTACAAGGAGAGGCATGATAAGCACATAATTGATCATAAGTTTCAAGAAGGGGATGAGGTATGTTTGCATATTAGTAAGGAAAGTATGCAAGGAGAATGTAAAAAGTTGAAGCCTATTCATTATGGTCCATTCAAGATCCTTTAAAAAGTTGGAAATAATGCTTTTCAATTAGATTTGCCTTCATACATACAAATGTATTCCATTGTGAATGTGGAAAATTTATGTTTGTATGAACCTTCTTTAATTGTTGATTATGAAAATGACATTCAGCTGCCATCCATAGAGGATTTCTCGCCAGAATTTTTGGATGAATTGAAAGAGGATGTTATCCTTGACAGAAGGACACACACTTCAAGGAGGGGAAATGTTGATTGTGTTCGGGTTGGTCTTAAAGGCAACAAACCGAGTAAGGAAAAGTGGATTGAGGTGGGTGGATTGAGGTGGAAAAGGTGAGGGACCTGTACCCTCATCTTCTTAACAGGTAATTGAAGGCTTTTGGAGTCCAAAAGCTTCCCAATGGGGAGGTGTGATTAGGTGATCATGTCCTAAGTGAAGAAAATGCTCAAAATTGGAACTGCTTAGAATTGTTTGAAACTAGAACTACTGGATAGGCCTCGTCGATATGATCCTGATGCCATAAACGACACTCAAATCTGACACTATATGTGAAAGTTATTCAAGTTTGAAATTCTCAATTTTCTTCAAAAAGTCTGGTTTGACTGGGGTTGATTTTGATTAAAAAAATATTAAAAAAAAATATTCCACAAAATATTTTGGGAATATTCCACAAAATATTCCTTCAGCAGCAAGTCATAGCTCAACACTTGGCAGCTTCGGATTGGGTTATCAGTTGACTTTGTGTTTTTTGGGCCAATCAGCACCTGCCACGTGGTAGGCCCAGAGGCCACCACGTGGCCCCAGGATTGAAGATTTTGGAATGGAAATTTTTTTTGGAGTTGGCAGGATTCGACCCCGAGTCGGGTGACCGCTAGCCCACACGCCCAATAGGCCTGCCCGCACGTTGGTTCTTATCATACTAAGGCCACAATACATATTTAAAGTTTGTTTAACATATGGTTGGGGTGGAAAGGGGGCCAACCCCCTATACATGGAACCAAATGCCCAGAACCTTGGGCTACAGACCACCGGCGGTTACGTGAAGTCACGGTTAGCAGATATGTTACATGGATTGCGGCAGCGGAGGTTACGTGGAGTTAATGTCATGGTTTTTAAACCGTTGACTCCAGACGGTGAAGTCGACGGGTTGGGCGGTGGTGAATGTGACCCCGCCCACCTAACCATAAATGTTAATGCTAACGATTCCGACAATTTAGGTGGAGCGCACTATTCTAGGCGGAGTTTGCCATAGTTAGCGGGCCTATCTCCAGTCCTCCCAAGTTTAGTGGAGTTTCTTTAGGCCATATTGGACAAAACTTCTGTTGGTCATAACTTTCACATTAATGAACCTTTTTGAGTGATTTTTTTTCTTTTTTCTTTTTTCTTTTTTTCTTTTTTTTCTTTTTTTTTCTTTTTTTTTTTTTAATTTTTTTTCTTTTTTTCGAGTATTCTCAGCATTATGGAGCCATTGGAACATGTTGCAGGGCCATCAGAGGTGTCTTTCAACCATTTTTACTTCAAAGAAGCTTGTGGAGCCATCAGGGCCTTGAGAGAAATGGAGCTGCATTGGATTACACTTCACTACTTTAGGTGAAATCAAAGTCATTCTTAGCTTATTTCTGTGTTTTGAATTCATTTTCACTGCTAGTTCGGTCTGTTTAGGCATTTTTCTCACCATATTACGAATTTTAGCATCATAATATATCAAGGACATACCCATTAGGAGCCTTGGACCCAGAAGATGTAGCCGAGGAGGGGTTAACTGCCTCATCATGTTGCTGTGTGTTTATGGTGAAGTTATTCTATTGTGTTATTCAGATTAAATTTGTTAAATAGTAAATTAAAACAACACTCCCTCACACCTAAATTCCAAAACAGTTATCAAAAAAACTTTGTTTCACTTGCAAGACTATCCAAACACTTTGCACACTTAATTTAATGGAAATGAATACTTTGAACAGCAAAACAAATACTTTCATTTTCATATCAGGAACCTACTTCACCTAGTAAAACCATGGCTGAAACTGAAGCCAAGGGAGCCTTTCCTATTTAAAGAGAGGGAGATGGGGAAAACTAAACTAAAGTACATTAGCCCCTCAACCCTTCCACATTTCCATGGACTTACCTCTGAAGACCCTAACACATTCATGTTTGAATTTGGTGTTGTTTGTAGGACCTATGAGTATGCCTTAGATGATCAAAAGCTGAAGCTATTCCCATCTACCCTTATGGATGCAGCCTTGCACTGGTTCATGGGTCTACCTGGGAGCAACATCACTACCTGGGCACAGATGCAATAAGCCTTCAAAAACAAGTACAAGGACTACTGTAGGTCCAAGAAAACTATTGGCTCAAGGGAACCTGACCCAGGTTCAAAGGTTAAGGTTTGCCAACAAACCCATATACTCCTGGCCCTTTCGGAAGTGACCTGCTTGCGCAGGCCAAAGTCTCACCCGAAGCAGTATGGGAGGGTGCTGGAACCAAGTTTCCACACCCTGAGAGAGAGTAGGTAATTCAAGCAGATCCACGTTCACAACTTATTGGGTTCACACCAAACAGATCTATTCGTAGGATAGTTAACAGTATAATCGCAATATACAAAGCTATTGTCATGCACAAATCTAGTTAATAACTCCACATCCATGTGCTTATCAGCAGTAATCAACACATATCATCATAATGCATCATCAACAGAGTACAGGTATACCATAACATAGACAGATTCGCATCATAAACAGATACCCAATAGCATTCGTAATAGATCCAATATCTCGCATCAATAGAAATACCTTAGATCAAATGAAACAGAAATACTTCAACCATATCTACATATATTAGCATCCAAAACTCAATACAATCCGACACAGCCTGCACACACAACCAGCAGGGTCCGCACACAGCAGGACTGAGGATCTCCATGCACATAGCCATCAGGAGTCCTTACCCTAATGGCCAACAACAGATCTAACAATTTGCACTTAGCATCAGACTTAATTCTTTCTTACCTCAAGACTCAAAATGTTCATCTATTTATATTGACTTAGCCTACACTTCCAATAGTACACAAACCATAGTTTGCGGACTCTTGGTCTACCCTTGACCCAATACAAAGCATTCAGGCCTTTGACCCACCCCAAAACCCCTGCGTTAGACTAATTAAGACCAAAAATATACAAAATTGTACAAAATTCGCAGCTTTTAGGAGACACTATGCCAATAGAAACTAAAGATGAGATTTCAGGATGACTCTAGGGCTTGATGAATCCCTACAAGGCTATGAAGAGAGGTTCCAGATGAACTATAAGAGAGCTGACTGTACCCTTGATCCTGAATCACTTAAATTATTACTTCTCTGAGGGATCAGGGAGGAGGTGATAGAAACCCTCAATATGTTATTAGGAGGAGATATATACTAGCTGCCTTTTGAGACAATCAAAACTGTCTTCAAGAACCATTCTAGTGTAGCTAGGAAGAAACACAGAGCTAGCCAAAGTACAACCAATACCCCTTCCTGTTCCACCTCCATCAAGCATGAGATTGGAAATATGTTGGAAGGGTTCAAGAGTGACATGATGCACACCTTTGCCTTGCAAATGGACATAATGTACGTCAAGAGGAAACAAGAGGAAGCATAAAGAGCCTTGGCTATATTTTTCCCTAGATGTACTAGAAAACACCCTAGAAATGAATGTCCACTAGATTTCATAGAGGTTTTCTTATTTTGTGAGGAGAATAATTCCACATACAACGTTCCTCTTTACCTGGACTCAAATTTGTATATCAATGTGGGGAAGTAGGACCAGAGAAAGTTTGTTTCATCAACCAAAGAAGGCCTCAAGGCCCTAGGTCATATCAGCAGGGTATGCAAGGTGCACCTTATTCTTACTATCATAATAATGAGAATGCACCCATTAAATCTTGTTACACCCCCACTCTTCCATCCTAGCCTACACATCATACTTGGCCTTACAACCCTTCATATCATCCTCAGACTGTGAACCAACCATTTCCGCAGTATGTTCCTAAAAAACCTTAGTGGAAAAACCCATCCCAAGGGTGGAGGCCTTAACATAGTCAACCACCTGCTCTAATGCCTCCACCCCAACCTCAACCTCAGCTTACTCATGTTGCTCGACCCAAGCTGCCTCAGATGCCTGCACAACCCAATATGAACCCGAACAATAGATAAACAAAACAGGTGTATAGTGGAGAGACAACCTATCCAGCTTATGTTGTGGAGATACAAGAGATTAATCTCAGGTCAGGAAGAGTACTCCCAGACAACCACCCTCCATCTCCACCTGTAGATATTGAGGAGGAAAAGGTAAAAAGCAACACTCAGATCAACCAACCTTCTTTTTCTGAGCGCTTGATCCATTCCAGCCAACACACCCTAGAGGAGACAGAAATTCTGGGAGAAATGAAAAATTTGTATGTAAAAATACCCCTTCTCCATGCCATCAAGAATTTCCCTATTTACAATAGGCTCATCAAGGAAAATTTCTTCAAGAAACCTGAGATAAAGAAGAAAGATATCACCACCATCAATGTAGTAGGACAATTGTGTGACTTAATGCTGGGAAGGGTGATCTTTCTAAAATACCTGGACCCTGGAATTCAAGTTGTAGATGTGCACATAGATGGTGTCATAGTCTCCAATACTCTGATTGAATCGGGGCTGCCATCAATGTTATGACCAAGAAAACTATGTTGAAACTCAACCTCCAAGGGACTTTGAGGAAAACCACAAGAGTTCTGCAACTTGCAGATCAGTCCACAGTAACTCTGGAAGGAATTGTTGAGGATGTTATGGTTTCAATTAACTCTTAGGAGTATCCTATAGATTTCCTAGTTCTACAGCTAAAACCCAAGTTTAATGGATATCGTCTCATCTTAGGGAGACCTTGGTTATCCACTGCTGATGCTTATATCAGATGTCAGGCTGGAAACATGACTATTACGAATGGTCCCTTGTCTAAAATGATGGTATTATATCCTCCAGCCCCTCCTTAAGCCCAAAAACCACCATTCACCTCATCCAAACCTGCCAAAACCACCCAGACACCTTCAAACTTGCACCCATGAGTTCCAGCCTTCCATAAGTCACCTCAATGCTTTCTCCTCCTAGTTGCAAAACAATGCATTTACAAGCATATTTAGGTCATGAGTAGTTGCATGATTAAAAGCATGATAGATAGAACATAGAGTAGATAGAGTGAGCTTAGCCATTTGGCACAACAAAGTGTGATTAGGTTAGTTTCCTTTATGCAATTTCAATTCAACAATTTACTTCATGCAAGATGCCTAGTGTTGGCTCGGGGAAGTGTCCCACTCAGCACTGAGGTTAAGGTTTGCCAACAAACCCCTATACTACTGGCCCTTTTGGTAGTGACCTGAATCCGCAGGCCAAAGTCTCACTCGAAGCAATATGGGAGGGTGCTGGAACCGGGTTTCTGCACCTTGGGAGAGGGTAGGTAAGTCAAGAAAAGTTGCGTTCACCCTTATAGTTACCAGATCTTATATCATAGGACCCAGATCTACTAATATCCTTCGCATCCATGTGCGCAATACCAATTATAATCACAGTAATTAACAGATCATAGGCTTATAAAACATTACCGCAGTTATCATATAAATCATAATAGAACATATCCAGATTGCAGCATAAACAAGTAACACAAGTACTTTCGCAACTTAAATCAATAACAAAGATACATACATACACAATTAGATACCACAAATTCACCTCAGCAATAAGTCCAATAGATTCAGATATTCCAACAGCCTTCCGCATTCATTAATCCTTCAGATTTACTTAAAATACCCAAAACCAAACCTACACACACAGCAGGATAGAGGATCTCCTCGCACACAGCGAGTAGGAGTCCTTACCCAACCAACCCTATAGATCTAACGGTTCACACGTAACATCAATTCCAATTCATTCCTTCCTATCGGCTCAAAAAGGTTCAACTATTTATAGCACTTTAGCCTACGCATCCAATGGTCCGCAAACAATGGTTTGCGGACACTTGGTCTACCCTTGACCCACTTAAATGCATTAGGGGCTTTGACCCACCCCAAAACCCCTAGGTTAGACTAAATATAATCAAAATTTTACAAAATGGATAAGATTCGCAGCTTTGTAGGAGTCCCTGTTCCAACAGTCCCCCAACACAATCTTGTGACTCGTCCCAAGTCACTCAGATGGTGGGGTCTCCACCTGCACCTGTACGACTACTCCGACCATATAGTCATTTGATCCGATATGGTTTGAGTCGACTACCATTAACATAGCTTGGTAGCATATCACTGTGCAAGGTAGCTAGCCTAACAACTCTGCCATCCATGATCTCCTTAACTGTGTAGGGACCAAGCCCGTGCTGCCGGAACTTCCCTAGATGCTTTGCAAACTGGCTATCATATAAGAGGACTAATTCGCCCTCTATGAATGTATTTTGGCGAATATGTCGACCATGCCAAGATTTATCGCGGGCCTTCTAGACCTGCTGATGGAAATTAGCAAGAAACCGATCTTCCTCCAAAGCCATAAGCTGCGCTAATCGCTCCTCCATGATGTCAAGTTATGCCATGTTCGTAAATGATGTGATACGCAGACTAGGAACAATATAATCCATGGGAATAAAAACCTCCTTACCATAAACCATCTTGAATGGGTTTTTTCTTGTTATCTTCTTGCAGGTTGTTCGATAGGCCTAGAGGACCGATGGGATGTGCACGTCCCAATCGCTGCGATCAGCATTGCATACCTTTGTCAGTGCTTGCTCCAATATTTTATTAAAATCTTCAACTGCGCCATTTGCATGTGGGTGATATGGTGTGCTCTTCGCATGATGGATCCGAATCTCCTCGATCAAAGATTGGATTGTTTCATTAACAAAGTGCGTACCTCTGTCGCTCATGAGGATCTTCGGACATCCAAATCTGGTCAGGATTTGTTCAAAGATAAAATGCACAGTGGTATCTGCAGTACAATCCCTTACTACTTGTGCTTCGGCCCACCTGGTGACATAATTAGTGGCAGTAATCATATAGCGCGCACCCATATTCTTCCTTGGTGGGTTGATAGGCCCTATGAAATCGATGGCCCACTTATCAAATTCTTGTAGTGCCATTTGCGGTTGAAGGGGCATTTCATCTCTGTGGGACGACCTCCCTGTTCCTTGGCATGTATCACTGGCTTTACAATAATCATGGGCGTCACTATGCAGGGCTGGCCAACATAACCCAGCTCTCAATATCTTTTGCACCGTTGCTTTCCCTGCGTAGTGACCTCCTGCTACTCCGTCATGAGCCTTTGCCAAGATAGCGTGCCTTTCATACTCCAAAACATATCACCATAATACTTCATCTGCTCTTATCTTATATAAATGACCTGCGATGATGGTAAAATCTACTGACCGAGTGACTAACTCTTTCTTCTATTATACAAAGTACTCTGGAGGTGCCATCCCAATAGTCAAGAATTGAATGATATCAGCGAAGTGTGCATCCAATACCTTAATAGAAAATAGTTGTGCATCAGGAAATCCATCTTCCAGGTTGGTTGGCTCCTCACCACTCTCTATTCGGGAAAAGTGATCCGACCCAATATTCAACTTTCCCAGCTTGATACAATGATTGCAAAGTCATACTCCTGAAATAGCAGTAGCCATCGGGATATTTTCCCCCCAACACAGGATTATTTACTAGGTACTTTAAATCTGAATGGTTTGTGAACATTTTGAAGTGTTCTCCTAACAATTAATGTCTATATTTCTGCAAAGCGTAGACCATGGCCAATCCCTCCCGCTCTATGGTGGAGTATTTGCGTTCCGCACCAAAGAGTTTCCTACTTGCAAAGGAAACCGGATGGTCGATATCTCCTTCTCATAGCTGCATAAGGACAGCCCCGAGAGCAATGCCCGATGCATCGATGTGAACATGAAATGCCTTCTCCCAATCAGGGAAGATGAGAATAGGGGCCGAGACCATCTTTTCTTTAAGTAACTCAAAGCTCTTTTGACACTCATCATTCCAAAAGAACAAAACATCCTTCTTGAGCAATTTTTCCATAGGGGTAGTAATCAGCACATAGCCTTGAATGAATTTCCTATAGTAGCCCGTGTGTCCAAGGATCGAGCGCAGCTGTTTCTCCATGGTTGCTACTGGAAATTTTATGATAACTGCGATTTTGGCAGGATCCAACATCAATCCTTTCTGACAAACTATGTGGCTGAGCAAGATTTCGAAGGGTACGCAGAAGATACACTTCTTGATATTTAGGGAAATTTGGTGTTTCTGGCAGGCATCCAACATCATGCGCAGGTTTGATACATGCACCTGAAGATAGTCCAATCATCGAAGTACACCTCAAGGAACTTGTGGATGAACTCCTTGAACACTGCAACAACGACCTACGAGAAGATAGCAGGGGCATTCTTGAGTCCAAAAAGCATGACAGTATACTGAAAAGATCCCCACTCAATGGTGAACGTGGTTTTTTTGCGGTCCTCAAGTGCGATTCTAATCTGATGGTATCTTGAGAACCCATCCGTGAAGGAGTATGCTTCCTATCCTCCCACGCTATCCAAAATTTCATCTGAGAATGGTGTCGAGAAGGGATCATGAACACAAGCATTGTTCGACTTGTGCAGGTCCACACAAATCTGAATCTCCCCCTTAGTTTTTTTCTCCTGAACCACCATTGGACTGACCCAGTCCAACTATTCAACAGGTTCGATGATACTTGCAGCTATCATTTTATGAAGTTCTTCCTTGACCTTATGCTTATACTTGGGGTTCAACCTATAAGGTCGCTGCTTTACGGGGCACGCATCAAGTTTGAGAGTGATATGCATGACCCCTAAGTCCCCCGTGATCTCATTCAGCTCTGAAAATTTTTTTAGGAACAAGTCCTGGTATTCTGTAAGTAATTCGGCCACTTTGCCTACTGTATCCTCATCCTAGTAGTCCCAATCTTAGCCAACTTAGGGTGCTCTTTCATTCCAATGTTTACTTTCCCAGCTTGAGAGGCTTAGTGACATCCATTTCTTGCAATGGAGGTCTACAACGATGCGTTCTCCTTCCGACTCTGGGATAGAGAGAGACCACAGATCATCTTCTCCTTCCTCCCTTGCCAAGCCGTGACAGTTGACAATATCCTACATCTGCATTTCCCATGTCGGCTCCTCTACAATATTCGAGGCGCCAGATTTTCTAGACAAAAATGTATCTATGTCCTGTAGAGCTTCGTCAAGCACCTCAGAACCCCCTATCAGTCTGAATGTTCCTATGAATTCATTCTTCAGAGTTTCCCAATGGCGGGTGTGTTGATGTAGCTTTGCATCCAGGTACTATGCAGTGGGGATTGGACCCAACGCATGAATGAATAAGTGAACCCATTCTTCTATAGTTCGGTCACCCCATGTCTTTATCCATGCAACCAAGTGTTCACGCAGATCCCCTGGGCCAAGGAACATCTTGACCCGCACCTCCACCGGAGTCTAAAATCATAGGAGCATCATGTCCCGACAATCCTCCCACTCCTGGAACACTCCCTTATGTGTATCCCACCATCGTGTAGGGGTTGCACACATAGCTAGGTTAAGGGCCCATAACCTTCGTTCTCTGGGAACCTCTGCTTCGAATGTTTGTAAAAATTCCTTAATGTTACCAGAACCATCAAAATAGGGTAGATCTCTTACCTCTGAGGAAATGCAGCGGAAGTTCTTTGTGACCTGAAGACATCGCAGCGCAGAGACATCTTGTAACCGATTGTGCTAGTTCTCCATCTCCCTGTTGGAGTCAGAGAAGTAGTCACTGTCCCTTTCCCAACAGAGTACACCATCCGCCGTGGGGTTGATCCAATCTTCATCCCGTGCAGTCAACTTATAAATGTGATCTACATCCTCTTCATCGTGCACCAGCTCTGTATATCATTCACCTTCTGCGGGATCTAATGGTATTATCACCCTTGTACCATTATTTTCAAATACCATGCTTCTCTTCTTCAGGTTGATAATTCCTTCGATATTGATGGCCCAATCCAAGCCTAGGAACACAGGGTAGGGGTACGCATCTTCTACAATTTGAATTACTTAAAAATCAGCGCGAACCTTGACCCCTGCAATATCTACCACGATCTCCAACAGTCTCCCCAAGGGTATGATCTTTTGCTGATTGGCCATACGCAATTGGATAGTGGACCATTCCAGCTTAGGTTCCCCCATTCGTTCCCAAGTCTGTTTAGGTAATACATTCGCATCTGACCCTAGGTCCAAAATAACCTGATTCATCTCATAATCACCTATCTGTGCAGTCAACCGCATCTCCCTACCAGTGCATTTCTTATATTTGTATAGTTTGTGCACGTCCTTGATTTTCGGAGGTAGGCTA
This sequence comes from Pinus albicaulis, assembly GCA_034641835.2. Lineage (NCBI taxonomy): Eukaryota > Viridiplantae > Streptophyta > Pinopsida > Pinales > Pinaceae > Pinus > Pinus albicaulis. Next base: position 432,317,037 of record CM076574.1, on the reverse strand, counting down.
CGTCGTGTTGCGTAGCTATCTATTAATTCCTGAAGGTTTTCCACAACCTTTTGGTTGCACAACAACTTCATACATGCCTGTAAAAAGGGTTTGACCTCCTCATCTGCCTTGAGGTTTCCCGACGGCTGAGAAGTAGATGCCTCTGCTTCAGCAAAGTCTTTGCGAGCTGCGACAAATGTTTCTTTTTCCTTTTTTAGATCCAAACCTTCTTTCTTATAACTGCGTGCCGGATCAGAGGTTCGATCGCAGTCTTCTCCCCAGGCCCCTTGGTGGCCATCCCACTACGTGTTACGACAGTCACGCTTGGATCTTTGTCTAGCAATTCAGCCTTAACCCTCTGCACATTCTGCGTAGGTGTCAGCTGCTTCTCCTGCATCTTTGCTATCAAGGTTGGACAATCTTCAATCACATGGTCTAGCTGTCTGCAATACCGACAGGACTGCCTCATAGGGTTCCAACAGTCCCTAGAAAAGTGTCCTACTTCTGCACAATTATAATAGATTAGTTGCCCTCGTCCTCGACCTGCACTTCCACCTCTTCCACCTCCCCTGCCCCTGACTGGGGAGCCACCTGTGCTCGAGAGGGATCTTGGAAAGGATGGATCCGACTGTACCCTATAGAGGTTCCCTCGATCGATCATCAAATCATGCATCCAACAGTTATGTTCGTCCTGTTCTACCAATCTGCAGAACCTGCACCATTGCTGCTTTACTTCTGGAACATACACAACAAGGGGGGGGCAGTGGTTTGTGTCGTGTAGCCCCGCAATGCGACAATCATCGCACCATAGCACCGGCCCACTTGATCTTGTAATTTCCCTAGGGCACAATGGGTTAGGTCCCCTGGACTGCATATAGTCTGCTAACAAAGGGTAGTTATCCTTGGTGTGACCATTCGTCCAGCATCGTATGCACCATCTTTCAGGGCTAACCTTTGCTCCTTGCTCCTTTAGCAAATTATAGATCTCCATGTGCATCGCCTCCATTTTTCCTTGGATTTTTTGGACGCCCAGATGGGTATCATCTCTGGGTGCAAATTATAACTTCATAGCGACCTCCAAGGATTTTTCTTGCAATTTGAAAGTTTGGTGACCCATAGGTGTGTGTAGGTGAGGTAGCAACATAGAAATGAACCATTCTGTGTGCTGCCTATCATCATACTAAAATCCTCCTTCTCCGATCACCTTCTTCAGTCGTTGATCAGCCTCCCACACAGACTCAGAAGGCCCTTACTTGAAATCCTTTAGATCAACCACTATTTGAGAGTATGACTTAGGCTTCTTGAATTGTTGTTTCAAGGCATTCTTAATCTCTTCAATGGTTGTGTTCGCATGCTGGCCGATGTATCCCATGTACCAGTCCAAAGCTCTTCCTTCAAAGGCAAGGGATAGATGAGCCCTCTTCACTGCATCACTAGCTACGTTCTGCGCAGTCCATACCGATCCTACAACAAAACAGAACTAATCCATGTCTTCATCTCCCACACCCTTAAAGATAGGCAACTTCATATTCACAGCCATGTCATCTTCCAGTGGTGGCGGAGGTGTAGGTGAATTCTTACCCCTATGCTGGTTTGAATGGTGTGGCTGGAGGATTCTGCACAACTGCTTCTCTTACTGGACTGTAGACAAATCTATCTCCTTCTTGATTGGTCTGATAGTATTTGCCACTTCGTGTCATACTCCCTTCCAGATCATAGGTCATTCATTCAGTGTGGCTACACAGAATACTCTTTTTGCACAATAATATCTTAATCAGCAATGGTAAGGTCTGTAGAAACTTACCCCAGAAACCCTTGAAGAATCTTCGCTCTGCTTCAGAGTAGGAGACGAACTGATTGATGGAAAATTCTATCACGAACCCTCCTAGCACACTGTCCACCCAATGATCCACCGTGCAAGTGATGGTGTTATCAGTCTTTTCTAACTGCTGGAACAATTCTGGGGTCCACTGTGTGACCTGCTCGTATTTCCAACATTTCTGAAATTCGACCAACCTTTCGAGCCACTCCTGGAGCTCGATCGTAATTGTCACAAAGAAAATCTCATATATCTCCATGAAAATATAATTATTCTTCCACTCTTCGGTGGTCAACCTCTTACTGTGGTTTTCTTTTACTACGAATTCCTGAACTTTCTGTTCAAACCATTCATCAATTTCTTTTCTTTCAAGTTTCCAATACGACCTTGGAATTACTCGATCCCTCTCTCAAAATTCTCTCGGTCCCAACAACAGAACCATTTTTTGGCTCGGGGGGGTCTTGACATAGGTTTGAAGGTTAAGGTTAGCCAAAAAACCCCTATACTACTGGCCCTTTCGGCAGTGACCTGCTTGCGCAGCCTAAAGTTTCACCCAAAGCAATATATGAGGGTGCTAGAACTAGGTTTCCACACCCTGAGAGAGGGTAGGTAAGTCAAGAAGAGATGCGTTCACCCTTATAGTTACTAGAACTTATATCACAAGGCCCATATCTACTAATATCCTTCGCATCCACGTGCGCAATACCAATTATAATTACAGTAATTAACAGATCATAGACTTATAAAACATTACCGCAGTTATCATATAAAGCATAACAGAACAGATCTAGATCGCAGCATAAACAAGTAACACAAGTAATTTCATAGCTTAAATCAATAACATAGATGCATACATACTCAATAAGATACCACAGATTCACCTCAGCAATAAGTCTAATAGATTCAGATATTCCAACAACCTTCCGCATTTATTAATCCTTCAGATTTACTTACAATACCCAAAACCCAACCTGTGCACACAACAATAGGGTCCGCACACAGCAGGACAAAGGATCTTCGTGCACACAGCCAACAAGAGTCCTTACCCAACCAACCCTACAGATCTAACAGTTCGCACGTAACATCAATTCCAATTCATTCCTCCCTATCGAATAAAAAAGGTTCAACTATTTATACTACTTTAGCCTACGCATCCAATGGTATGCAAACTGTGTTTTGTGGACTCTTGGTCTAACCTTGACTCTCTTACAATGCATTAGGGGCTTTGACCCACCCCAAACCCCTGCGTTAGACTACATATAATCAAAATTATACAAAATGGACTAGATTTGCAGCTTTGTAGGAGACCCTGTTCCAACACATAGTTTGCTTCCATTTCTTATCATAGCTTAATTTGTAGATTTATTTCATTGCAGAGTAGCTAGATGTACTTTATTGTTGTATAATAGTTATTTTCTTGTTGATAGAGTAATGTATTTGAATCATTTGTAGTGTTAGGTCTAATTTCAAAAGTGTGATAGAATTCATCAAGAAACCCTATAAATAACACTCTTTCGTAGAGCTCAAAAGAGGATGACATGAGTAGAATGCATATGTTGTGTATATAGCACTGTCATCTCCAAGTTTATACGAACCTTGAGTTGATAAAGTAAAGTAGGGAAACCTCTGGGAGTTGCAACATTCTTGGTGCAATACCAGTGCTCACCACTTTTTAGTGTCATTTTCAGGGAGGTGTCTAGTAGATGCTTTGATTTTGTTTTAACATTCTTTTCTGTTTTACTTTTACAAGTTGTTTCAAAAATATTGAAAAATACAAAAAAATCTGATTTTCATGCCTCGTAGGAGTAGGGATACCCAAGGAATTTTTTTACCTAAAACCCCCACATCACCACACAGTCACTCTTCACTCTTATTCAATGGATATGAGGTTGGACACATCATAGGTGAGCCTTCTGAAAATTTTGAAGAACCTATTGAAGAAGGAGAAGAAGATCTTGTTTCACCAAAGGAACCTACTTCACCTACTAAAACCATGGCTTAAATTGAAGCCAAGGGATCCTTTCTTATTAGAGAGGGAGACGGGGAAAACTAAAATGAAGTACATTAGCCCCTAAACCCTTCCACATTTCCATGGACTTACCTTTGAAGGCCCTAACACATTCATGTTTAATTTGGTGTTGTTTGTAGGACCTATGAGTATGCCTCAGATGATCAAAAGTTGAAGTTATTCCCATCTACCCTTAAGTATGCAGTCTTGTGCTGGTTCATGGGTCTACCTGGGAGCAACATCACTACTTGGGCACAGATGCAATAATCCTTCAACAACAAGTATAGGGACTATTATAGGTCTAAAAAAATTGTTGGCTCGAGGGGCCCTGACCCGGGTTCACAGGTTAAGGTTTGCCAAAAAACCCCTATACTACTGGCCCTTTCGGTAGTGACCTGCTTGCGCAGGCCAAAGTCTCGCCCAAAGCAGTATGGGAGGGTGTTGGAACCAGGTATTTTCACCTTGAGAGAGAGTAGATAATTCAAGCAGATCCACGTTCGCAACTTATCGGGTTCGCACCAGACAGATCTATTGGCAGGATAGTTAACATTATAATCGCAATATACAGAGCTATTGTCATGCACAGATCTAGTTAATAACTCCACATCCACGTGTGTATCAGTAATAATCAGCACATATCATCATAACGCATCATCAAAAGAGTACATTTATACCATAACATAGACAGATTTGTAGCATAAATAGATAACCAACAATATTCGTAACAGATCCAATAGCTCGCATCAACAGAAATACCTTAGATCAGATAACACAGAAATACTTCAACCATATTCGCATATATTAGCATCCAAAACTCAATACAATCCGACACAGCTTGCGCACACAACCAGCAGGGTCCGTACACAGCAGGACTGAGGATCTCCACACACACAGCCAACAAGAGTCCTTACCCTAACGACCAACAACAGATCTAACAATTCGCACTTAGCATCAGACTTAATTCTTTCTTACCTTAAGACTCAAAATTTTTATCTATTTATATTGACTTACCCTACGCTTCCAATGGTCTGAAACCATAGTTTATGGACTCTTGGTCTACCCTTGACCCAATACAATGCATTCGGGGCTTTGACCCACCCCAAAACCCCTGCGTTAGACTAATTAAGACCAAAAATATACAAAATTGTACAAAATTCACATCTTTTAGGAGACTCTGTTCCAACAGAAACTAAAGATGAGATTTTAGGATGACTCTAGGGCTTGATGAATCCCTACAAGACTATGAAGAGAGGTTCCAGATGAACTATAAGAGAGCCGAATGTACCCTTGATCATGAATCACTTAAATTAGTACTTATCTGAGGGATCATGGAGGAGGTGATAGAAACCCTCAATATGTTATTAGGAGAAGATATCTACCAACTGCCTTATGATACAATCAAAAATGTCTTTAGGAACCATTCTAGGGTAGCTAGGAAGAAAGGCAGAGCTAGCAAAAGTACAACCAATACCCCTTCCTCTTCCACCTCCATCAAGCATGAGATTGGAAATATGTTGGAAGGGTTCAAGAGTGACATGATGTACACCTTTGCCTTGCAAATGAACACAATGTACGTCAAGAGGAAACAAGAGGAAGCATAAAGAGCCTTGGCTATATTTTTCCCTAGATGTACTAGAAAACACCCTAGATATGAATGTCCATTAAATTTCATAAAGTTTTTCTTAGTCTTTGAGGAGAATAATTCCACAGAAAACGTCCCTCTTTACCTGGACTCAAATTTGTATATCAAGGTGGGGAAGTAGGACCAAAGAAACTCTGTTTCATCAACCAAAGAAGGCTTCAAGGCCCTAGGTCATATCAGCAGGGTATGCAAGGTGCACCTTATTCTTACTATCACAATAATCAGAATGCACCCATGAAATATTGTTACACCCCCACTCTTCCATCCTACCCTACACCTCATACTTGGCCTTACAACCATGCATATCATCCTCAGCTTGTGAACCAACCATTTCAGTGGTATGTTCCTAGAAAACTTTAGTGGAAAAACCCATCTCAAGGGTGGAGGCCTTAACATAATCAACTACCTACTCTAATGCCTCCACCCTAACCTCAACCTCAGCTTACTCATGCTGCTCCACCCAATTTGCCTTAGATGCCTACACAACCCAATATGAACTCGAACAATAGACAAACACAACAGGTGTATAGTGGAGAGACATCCTATCTAGCTTATGTTGTGGAGATACAAGAGATTAATCTCAGGTCGGGAAGAGTACTCCTAGACAACCACCCTCTATCTACACCTGTAGAGATTGACGAGGAAAAGGAAAAAAATAACACTCAAATAAACCAACCTTCTTTTCCCGAGCGCTTGATCCATTCCAGTCAACACACGCTAAAGGAGACCGAAATTCTGGGAGAACTGAAAAATTTGTGTGTAAAAATACCCCTTCTCCAGGCCATCAATAATTTCCCTATTTACAATAGGCTCATCAAGGAAAATTTCGTCAAGAAACCTGGGATAAAGAAGAAATATACCCCCACCATCAATTTAGTAGGACAACTGTGCGACTTAATGCTAGGAAGGGTGATATTTCTAAAATACCTAGACCCTGGAATTCAAGTTGTAGATGTGCACATAGATGGTGTCATAGTCCCCAATACTCTGATTGATATCAGGGTTTCCATCAATGTTATGACCAAGAAAACTATGTTGAAACTCAACCTCCAAGGGACTTTGAGGAAAACCACAACATTTTTTCAACTTGCAGATCGGTCCATAGTAACTACGGAAGGAATTGTTGAGGATGTTATGGTTTCAATTGACTCTTAAGAGTATCCTATAGATTTCCTGGTTCTGTAGCTAAAATCCAAGTTTAATGGATATTGTCTCATCTTAGGGAGACCTTGGTTATCCATCGTCGATGCTTATATCAGATGTCGGGCCGGAAACATGACTATTAAGAATGGTCCCTTCTCTAAAAAGCTGGTACTATATCCTCCATCCCAACCTTCCATTTATCATGATCTACCTATATGGTTGGAGGATTAAGAAGATGAGGTACACAACACTGCCCCATTTGTACCATAGATGATGTTCTTAGAGGGCGGAAGATTGATGAAGATGAACTCATCGACCATTTCATTCAAAACCAGTCCCCTAGTGATAGCTCGCTTGAAAACCTATTCAAAGAATCTGAAAGCCACCCTTGGATGGAACTGCACTCAGTTGATTCAACCTCTGAAACCACCAAGGCTGTGGAATTTGGCCCATTCAAATCTATGAATATTAACTCAAAACTCCCAGATAAAGAAGAAAATAAAGTATTCCAGATTTTGAAAGAAAACCTAGATGCATTTGCTTGGGATTAGAAGGACATGAAAGGGGTGCATCCCTCAGTATGCAGACATCATATTTAAATTAAGGAAGGATGCAAGCCTGTGTGCCAACCCCAAAGTCAGATGAAGCCAACTCTAAAAGACATATTCAAGGAAAAACTGCAGAAATTGTTGGATGCACGTTTCATTTATCCTATATCAGATAGTGGGTGGGTATCTCCTCTTGTTCTAGTCCCGAAGAAGAATGTAAAATGGTGAATCAGTGTTAATTATTGGGAACTCAACAGATCCACCAAGAAGGACCATTTCCCTTTTCCTTTTATAGACAAAGTATTTCATGGCCTTATAGGAAAGAACTTATTTCCTTCTTAGATGGGTTCAGTGGGTATAACCAGATCCAAATCAGCCCTGAAGACCAGGACAAGACTACTTTCACATGCCCTTGGGGTACCTTTGATTACTGAGTCTTATGCTTTGGGTTGTGAAATGCCTCGACTACCTTCCAAATATTTGTCTTGATAAATTTCTCTAAGCTAGTCCATGACTCAGTTGAAATCTACATGGATGATTTCACACCCTGTGGGGATGACTTTTAGGAAGCTATCTCCAATTTAGGAAAAGTTCTGAGAAGATGAATTGAGATTCATCTCTCCCTGAGCCCAAAAAAGTGTGAATTCTTGAAAAGAGCAGGAGTTTTATTGGGGCACTCGATCTCCCAAGCAAGAATATAGGTGGACCCGAGAAAAATCACCATCATCAAAATGGTACATGCTCCTCAAAAGTAGAGAGATGTAATGAGTTTCTTGGGGTTCTCTAGCTATTATAGAAGGTTCATCAAATATTTCAGCGAATTGGCTTCACCACTATTTGGTTTGTTGGCCAAATATTTTGAGTTTACTTGGTCCAATCTTTGTCAAGAAATATTACTGACTCCACACTACAGAAAAAAGGACATTGGTGAGGTGAAAAAATGTCACCATAAACTCTCGTGGTAATGAGTCTAAAGAACTACATCTGTAAAAGCTGACAATCACCAAGGTGATGTATTAAAATATAGGTAGATAAAACAGCATCAAGAAGTTCATCACCAATAATGATTGCTAATGACATATAGTGACGTCAAGATTTTATATGAAACAGTATTGGTAGGGACCTTAGCCTAGTCATAAAATTTAGCGTCACCAAAAGTAATCACCAAAAATATCGATGTTGTGGTATTCAAAGATAAATCCACGAAGAATAAACAATTATAATGATGAATAGTGACAAAATCTGTTTAATTAAACAATAATGAATTTATGTTGATGGAATTTTCATGGTAAGTCACTATTGATGCATATATATGTGGCGGTCGTTGACCTCACCATTTCATATTTTAGTGAGGGTCAAAAAATGTCACCATAAGCTCATTGGTGATGGTTAAAAGAGTCTTGATATGACTTCCATATGAATATCAAAGGCACGATGGAATTGAACCACCAACCTCTGTGCAGCAGGTATACCTTCGTTGAGCTAACACCCTTTAAAGACTAGACTTAAAAAAAATAAATCTTGAAACTTTATAAATTCTAAATTATAAAACTTTGTAAAGTCTTGAGAAAATATTTTACTAAACAAGCAAAAAATAGCATAAATTTTAGAAAATGCCTACCTAATGATTATGAAAGTTATGAAAATTAGAATTGGAGATTATTAAAAATGTGAAGTGTTGGGAAGTACTAGGCTGTAACTATAATACATTTATTCCATTTATAAGAATCTTAGAAACGAGTTTGAATGAATATAGATAAGTTTTAACTATTCTGTAAAATATATGTGTATTTGAATAAATCAAAATGGGCTAAATGCATATTTGTTTTATGAAGACTTGTATCTACCAATATGGAATAGGTAGTGTTAATGGCTTTATAAAGTAATGTACATGTCAAAGACAAAATCAAAGAAGTTTTTTTCTATGACTTTTGAGGCACAATTTAACTTCCCCTGCCTATCTTTGAATGTAGCGCATAAATGTTACTGTCTTTAGCTCTGTATATTATAGGACCAAAGAATACTTCTCTATTTAATGCGAGCTTCTCTTCCATAGGTAGAAGATTCCTATCATTTAAACAAATATTTTGATGACAGTCTTAACGTTGGATTATGATGACCAGGAAAAGACTGACATGTAGGGCAGAAATTTATTATTTTATGAAGATGTTTATTAAAACAAACAATGAAAGGCGAGAGAAAATGAGAGATGATCTCTGGCTTTTGGGGGCTTGCAAAATGATTATTTATATCCCATTGATAATGTTGCCTATTTTCAGCATAAAAAACTTTGTGATATATTACATGAAACTGGCTGCATTGAAAAACTGATATTTAAAAGTAGCAACTTTGAACCTACCATTAATGATACATTGTCACAGCGTTTAAAACAAAAAATATTTTCTTCTTCCTAATACAAAAAACCATCCTGCATTTGTAGGAGATTAAAAAAAAATTAACATCTTAGTGAATTAAATTGCCATTACTGGCGATTACTACTGTTCCCATACTAGTCTGTCTTCGGGGAGTTCGCTATGTGCAAATACAACATTACCAGCGATTGTTGTGTTCTTGTAAGCATTGCAAATAGTCTAGGAAACAAAAAAAAACAAGTTGAGTTGCTTAGGTGATAAATGATCTAGTTTCTATGGCCAAACTATTTCAACAGCTGACTATATATTGTAGTAGTGAATGAGTAATAATAAAATTGATCAGATGACACTATGTGAACGTAAATATGGAGCAATGAAGGAAGAATATATTTTCAGTTATAAACAGTACAGCATGTGTTCTGCAGCTGCAGGGATAGTACAAAGGACCATACCTGGATGGTTCCAGTGGGTCAGACCTTGTGTTTTAGCTGGAAACACACTGAAAATGAAGAGAAAAAGAGTTGAAAAAAAAAACACACATAGAAATGTAAAGGTATAGTTGAATGGAGTTTGGTTGGTTGGTAAAATAGGGGTGTTGTTATTCTGACCTGGTTAAATTCCCTAACATATTTTCTTTAGTTGACACTGTTCTTGAGGTGGATGTGATCTGGATGTATTTTCAATGAATATTCTCCCAATTGCCTTATTGGGATTGTTCTCATTGGGCCTTCTCAATTAGGTAGCTGCAATTCTTGGGAAAATTTTTATGAATGAATATTCTTAATCATGCCTAAAGAAAGATGTCCATGGGAAAGTTCTGAGTACTTTTGTCGAGATTATCCTCCGACTTCCAAATCCTATACCAGGGCTATTGCATTTATAGGAAAAACGAGAAGAGGAATATTTGAATAAGAGCTATCAATTGAATATTGAGATACAAAATCAAGTCAATCTATGCTTAGATGGGTGGTGAAACAAGGGTATTTGTTGTTCCTTAGCGAAATTAGTGTGGGTACGTGCAAGTGTGAAGGAAGATTTAGCTAAGTAGATGTTCTTATTTGTCCCCTAGTGACTGCTCATGGACTAGATACAAATATTGTGAAAAATTTAATTGAGTAGATGTCTTAATTTAACTACTAGCAACAATTCATATACGCTTAATTAGGGTAGAAAGTCCCTCAGAAGGATGAGATGAATGATAGCTCACACCCAATGGATCCTTAGTGGGCTTTCTCACTGGTGGTCTGCGAGTCTTAAGGTAAATTTGGCTCAATAGATACTCTTAATTATGCATAATTTTGTTACCTCACTTGGGTAGAAGTGATAGTGGAAAGACTGCAGGTGAATATATACTCTTAATGTCACTGAGACTGTGGGATGTCTGTGGAGAGTACAAATTGGAAAATTTAATTTGAATGAATCTCTAAATCAAGTTTTCATAAAATATTTGAAAAAATTAAAATAGACATTAAGTGGTGTTAGATACATGTAATGTATTGTCTCCTATCCTTTTAGTAGGTAAATTAGTAGTGATGGTAATAATAGTCATGGGATTATGGTTCAAAATAATAGTGATGGAGCTCATACTCACTTTCATTTAGCATTTTTATAATTAGTGTGATTGTGATGCATGGGTTCACACAATATGTTCATGTGACTACCAATGAATATCCCAAAGCACAAGATGCAAAGAATGAATGGCTGATTAACAGAAAAACATAATAAAAGGTAGAAATACCTGCTAGTTTAGGTAAACCATGAGGAGAGCGAACGGTTATACTTACTTGACTGCTTATGGATTCTATGATGGTGTCCTCTTGGTAGATTAACTTCCTGAAGCAATTCTGAAGGAGGAATAATCCCCATGGTGATAGAATCGAGACTCTTTTTAGGACATACTCGAGGCTAACAAGTAGGCCGACATCTATATTGTTGTTGTATTCAATAACACGAGGATTGCACTTAGTGCTTCCTTCTTCCATACCCATTGCTAACATAAACTTTCTTGGAAACCAGAATGGTTTCCCAACACAACCTACTTCCAAAGCAGGCAATATTTTATTAATCAAAAGTGGCTTGAAAAACTTGAGCTGTCTCACCGCATTCATCATTTATAATGAAGGGCAAATATTATGAAATGAGATCGAAGGAAACATGGAACACACTACCTTCGGTCAATTCCAATTTTTCACCATGTTTAGCCATGAGAGATAGAGATATATTTTCCAATGTTCAATAAATGCTTAGCCTCGCCACCTTCTTATATTTTCCCACAAAAGAGGGCTGGCTCCTAAAAGAAACACCTCTTTTCCATTTTCTAGTGAGGACAGCCAGTCTTCATGGTATGCAGCATACTTTCATTTTGATATAGTCAGATACTAACACAAATGTAACCCAAAACAAGTTATAAATGGTATTTCAGATCTTAAATTCCTTAAGCGTTTGCATGTATATATGTCAAATTATTTTAGAGTTACTAAATACAAATAAATACGAGACAAAACTAAGTGGCATGGTAAACAGATCCTAAATTTCAAGCATTTGACCTCAATGCAATATCTACTTCTTCTAAGGATAAACGCCATACAAAAATTCCAGGTTAAATTTGTTCAACAAGTTATAAATGAAATAATTTCAGATCTTAAATTCCTTAAGCGTTTGCATGTATATGTCAAATTCTTTAGAGCAACTAAATACAAAAGAAATACAGACAAACCTGAAATGTAAGCAGTGACACAGTCCTAGAACTTTCAGCAGCTTCCCTCCAAGTATAGTGTCTACTTCTTCTAGGGATATCACAACCTTAGTCCTTCTGGAATGAAACAAATTGTGGTAACATTAGAGTGAAATAAGATAAGATAATATTATTAATGTCAATTAGAATGTATTAATCAATGTACAGAAAATCACACACCTCGTCATCCAGCTTGCTTTGTTATTGCACACGGTAACTAAAGTACTTGGGTGGAGAACCTTCCACCTTTACACCAATAAACAATCTTCAAAGCTCTAGCATCCTTTGGAGTAGCCATCACTATGGAGCATTGTTTTTCTGAGGTTGCTTTCCATTACCTCTTCGTTTTGCAGCTGAGATAACAAAACTTGTGCCGATATGACTAGCAGAAACTTGAGGGTACCAATCTTGTTGCTAGTGCAATGAGCCAAATGTTCTTCTCAAGCACCAAAACAAAATTCAAACACCCAACATGTTCATAATGTTCCTTTACATTGACAATTACAGGATACACAATTCCACATTCAAGCAAAATGCTATGAAATAAAACATAATATGCAAGATTGCTGACAAAAGAAGCACATGTTTTCCCAAATAAAAATACTGTAAGAAAATTTAACTTATTGAGAAGATATCAGCCCAAGAAATTATTTTGCTTTTAGGACACTTTCTTCACTAAGAGTGAAATATCTGTTCTATAAATGGTGCACAAAATCAGTCTAAGAGGTTAGCTCAACCAATTATTGCCAAAGTTGTTGGCCATTATACTAGTTTAGTGCTAGTAGGTGTCTAGTTCAAATCCACCAAGGTGAGTTGCACTAGTCTACACCAACAGGTTTACTAGAGATGTCATCTACGAATATGGGGAAGAATTATTTGGATTTCCCCAAGAGGTGTTTCTTAGAAAATAATTGGTGTATGGACTCATCTTAGAGAATGCAAATTTTCTTCAGAAAACTCTGTTAAGGACTGGAAACATCAAGCATGTCTGTTTACTTTTCTTCATTGAAGATTTGATTTAAAGAATTGGTGTATGGACTCATCTTAGAGAATGCAAATTTTCTTCAGAAATCTCTGTTAAGGACTGGAAACATCAAGCATGTCTGTTTACTTTTCTTCGTTGAAGATTTGATTTAAAGCTTGCTTTGCTCCTCCTTCAATGGTTCTGTTACATTTTGGGAGAGGTAAATACCAAGTAGTGCTTTATCTTTCTATATCTTATCTACTATGAGCATAGTTTTAAAAATCGGAACTGACCACCTATCTAACCATGATTCCAACCAAAACTAGATCAAACTAAGATAGAACCAGGTTTAATAAACTAGAATTGGAAAAAATATATAAAATGATTAATTTTTAATGACAAAAAATATTTTTAAGATTATAAACAATGATTCCAAAACATTAGAGACAAAATATAGAAAGTCTTCTAATCTATATACCATGTAAGGGTGCATATATCAAAATGGCACCAAGTGAAATACATATCAATGATATCATCGACAAAATACATAACCAATAAGGCTCTAAATGGTTTCTAGAGTCCAAAAAAATGATGCAATGAGGCTTTTAATGGCCTCCAAAGTCCAAAAACAATGCTACAACTCGAGCTACTGGGCCTGAAGTGGTCCCAAACTAATAAGCACAAAAAAACCAAGATAAGTAGTTGTAGAGTGCTGAAACAGACAATGAAGAAACATTGTCCTTCATTTCATCGAAGGAGATAAAGACCTGTTGGAAAAATTGAGCCTCTTTTGACAGCTGATCTACTTCTTGATTCAATTCTCCAAAAAAAAGAATAAAATAAATTACTTTGAACATCAGGAATATCTCCTTCAAATGATCATCTGCAGGCCCAATATCAATATCTTGAAGTTGTTTGTTGCTTTGTATCCAATTGATAACCACCAACACTCAATACCTCCACTCTTAGTGCAACCCTTTATATGGGACTCAAACTCTGTTTAAAACCCTGGCCTGCCCATTATACCGGACTATACATTAAATGCCCACATTCTTCATTTCACTCTCCAAGACAACTAACTAATTGTTTAGATTCAAGACCAAACCAACTTTGATCACTTAATCTGTACACTTAGGACAAAAAGCTCATTAGTAAGTTGGTTTGTCTAATTAGACAAAGTCACATTTGATCATGGGCTAAAAGTTGATGCAACAATATAAAGGTAGTAAGTTATACTTTAGCTGAATTTTTCTTTCTGTTAAAGGTGAACTTCTGCAGTTCTTAATTGAAGATCTTCTCCATTGGGTTTTCTCACTTTTATTTTTTACCCCACAGCATAAGCTAGGTAGAGGACACCGAGACAAAGTCCAGCAATTCATGGCAATTACGGGAACAAGGTAGCGTGATTGATTGTGGTTTTTATGTTCTCACTTTGGAATGTGGATTTCATTTCCTTCCATGTGGATGCGTTGTTTAAAAGTTAATGTTAATGTTGTACAAGTTAATGTTTATAACATCATTATGTGTTATGAGAATCTGTTGCTTGTTAATTATAAGTTGTTATGCATGAATAAATTCATAAGGACGGTTTGTTTTGATGGATAGGTATCTTAGTCAGTAGATCACCAACTTGAACTCGTTAGAGTCTTGAACAACACAAGTGTCACCTTGCAAGAATTCCTTTGAGAGGGTGTTGAGAATGATTTTCTTCTGTGGCTATTAGTTTAGAGTGATGACAATGAAATGCCTCAACAATGTGAACTTGACTTAAATGAAAAGGAAAACACATAAAACAAAATTCAAGAGAAGAGAGTACAAAGGGTGAAATCATCTTTATCAAGCAAAATTTTCCATTTAGATGTATAAGTAATTAATAGAACGGAGGTAGAAGCAAATGGACAGCAATGATGCCTCTACTCGTAATGCTAACGCAGTTTGACAAAGGATAAAATCATTTTATCAAGAAGAATTTTATATTTCGATGTATAGGTGATTAATAGAATGGAGGTTGAAGCAAAATGCCAGCAATGATGCCTCCACTCGTAATGCTAAATCAGTTTGACAAAAAGGGAGGTCTCTTGTACTAATCAAGGCCTTGGTGAGATGAAGGTTGGGAAAATTGTCCCAACTCGCTACAATGATGACTTTATAAACATGACTTCCTAATCATGGCCTTTCAACATAACTTTATGACCCTTTATACTACTTAAGAAGCAAGCTATGCTTTTTGAACAAATAACTCCTTTTACTATATGTGCTTTCATAACAGTGCTAATAAGAGAAACAACACTAAGCAATAAAATAGACTAAAGGACAAAATAGGACTTCACTTCAAAATTGAAGTTCATTCTTTTTCTGTCCATTATTCTTGAGCATCCTGCTCAAGCAAAAACTTATATCTAATGCTAGCCTTTGGAGCTACATTTGTAGATTCATTGTTATCTAGAGTTGATCGTGTGATACCATTGTGGAGTTGATTGGCATTGCAGAGGATGTTGGTGCCACTTGTCATTGGGTGTATGCTCTTCGCATTTCCATGGGCCAATTCAGAGTGGGTTCTTATAATATTTAGGTAGACATGTAGAAATATTTGCTAGCTGGCAGCTCACCGCAGTTTCAATGTTTTTGCATAAATTTGATTCCCACAGTCCCAAACTAGTAAGTCTGATGTAAAACTTTTGAATGCAATTTATTTGAAACACATTTGAGTTACCTCTACCATTTAGTTTCAGCTGATATGAGCAATAAATGCAAGCACACACTTAGAAAAAATACACAATATTTTTGGTCTAATGACCCTGGAAAAAAATTTCACATTTGCAAAGGGAAGGTGGCACATTACTTTCATCTTACTAAATTTGGAACATATCCTTGTAGGGTAAACTTGTGGAGTCACTTCTTACTATTCTTGAAGGTGAATACTTATTTATTCCATGGAGTTTTGGCAATGTCAAACCCATATTTCACCCTTTTCTCCCTGGATTTGTATTGTTTGAGGTTGCGCACTTACTATTTTGGGATTTGACTACTTCGTTTTGCACATTCAACCATAAAGTTGGTTGCTTGGGATTTACTCATGTGAGGCTGGTGGAAGATTAATTAATTCATTGTTGTTAACTCTTTCCTTGGACAAGTCTTGAGGAGTTGTAACTACCTCAAAGATTATTTATTTATTTATTGAGGTAGTTGCATTGTTGCACATTGGAGAAAAAGTCCATGACAAATCTTTCTACTTTGAAAAAGTTTGAGGCTTTACCAAGCCTTTCTTGAGGAGCACTCCATCTAGTTGATATAGTCTTTTGGGGATGCAGTTGGACCCAAATGCTATGGTACAGATGGTTTTAAGCTTCTAATATAGAAGACCTAAAAATGAAAACATTCCAAGAAAATCTATATTTAAGAGATTTTTTATGTTCCCAAATCTGTTATAATTTGAAAGAGAGGTTGAGAAGGTTCAATCAAGCCAGGAGCCTAAAAGAACTGTCCCACAAGGCCACTACTTACACAATTTGGGAGAACATAAAGAATGCTTTATTTGATGAAAAAATCCCACTTTATGTGGGCCAAAATAGTGCAGGCAGTATTAAACATTGCACCTTGCCAAATAAATGCATTCAAGGTCTTAACCTTTCATTTTCAAAGGAGTTCCTTTCAGAAATAGCCTCTCTCAGGCTATCAATGCTTTTGAAGACAAATTATGGATAGCCCAATCAATAAATTAGTAATGAGGTTCAGATTACATTCAATGTGTTGTGTTTCAAAACTGCTATGGAGGTCCTCACGAGCTTGAATCCTTCAATGACCTTTTTTTCAGCCACAGCTAACATGGGTCATTATTAATTTAAACAAGTTGAAAGTTTAAAACTATATAAATTGTCATAAAAGCATCAGTGTAACAAAATAATCCTAGCGTCCATATAAATCCAGACATGAAGGGTAAAAGGTAGGCAAAAAATCAGGAACAGAACTTAAATCTGAGCTTCCTGGAATACTCCCATTATCATCCCAGTTTCCTATCTGTATTATGGGCAATTACTGTTGAAAGCAAAATCAGACTTTGAGGCTGACTTGAATCATGTTTTCATCTTGCTTTTAAGTTACCATATAGGTACCAGCCACTGGGCAGAGTTTAAGTGCATATGCTCCCTCAGAAATTATTGACAAGCCTAACTTGTTTGCCATCTCTGCAACCTTGGATAAATGCTCGAGATTGAAAACAACACCCCAAGGATTATTGAGATTGACAAGAACGATTACTACTGTGTTCATCTTAGCTACTGTTTCAAGGTGTTCTAAATTAACTTCCCAATACCTTTCTGTAATTAAAATTATATTGCCTAGCTTCAATGACATTGTATGCCAGCAATGCTTCATAAAGTGGATACCTTGGTCTTGGCAAAAAAATGTTTGCATCTTGATTCTTTACAGCCCTTGACTACAATAGCTACATCCATGGCTTGTATACAACCACAGGTTAAGTGGACATCATCTACAGCTAGCTGGTAAGGAATGTCAGGGTAAAGATACCTTGCCAATGCCACTTGTCCTCACTTTAGACCCATTTTGTAATAGTCTGTTATAGACAATATTTAAATTTCTTGCACGTATTTCATGGGGATCCACTCATTGTGGATATTGCTAACTTTGTTTGAGCAACTCTTCCCTAAGAAGTGTGTGACAGTTAGCATAGAGGTTTGTTACATTAGAAAAGGGTCCATTCTGGGCACTTTTCTTAGTAGTAGAGGACATCTTGGACGTGAAAGGGTCCATTCTGGGCACTTTTCTTGGAAACACAGGACATTCTGGAAATGAAGCTATTTGTCAAGATATTCCCCTTGTTATATTCATGAGTATGGAACGTAAAGAAGTATCAAGACCTTGAGTATGGAGCACCTACTTCTCTTTAAGGGTATTCATTAGTTTTGATGTTAGAAGAAATGATAATTGGGAGCAAAGTATCATAGAACCAATACTGCTCTGAGAGTATGACTGGACTGTTAAGGAGATAAGATAATTTTATTAATGTCCAAAGAATGACCACAAAAAGGTCAATGGGACTGCCGGTTACAATGATTACAACATGCCTAGCCTGTGGACCAAACAATCCCCTTTCATTATAAAAGTAGGAAATACAAACTAAAGAGTGTATATGTAAAGTAAAAGCTAGATGACTACAGCATCATGACAATGAGCTGTGAAGAAGAAGTCCTAGAGGAAAAAGAGGAGCCTCTTGAAGGGGGGGGGGGGAGGAGAGACTCCTACTCCTAGCATCTGAGGCTGATAGAAGAGGACTGAAGGAAGCTTGTCAAAGTCTGTTGCCCTGAGGAGGAACTGGACTGCTGCAACTATCGTCTGGGGGATTTGGGGCATCTCCTGGAGGGGGGTCTGGTCCTGGAGTGTTGAAGGGGTCTAGTGGGATGAGACCCTCAGATCTGCACTGATCTGGAATCATGATCTATGGATCGGTCGGTGGTTCTCTTGGTGCCCCGCGATGATGGGAGCGCCCTGAAGAAATCCGTGATCCTCTGTGTGGTGTCCGAAACTGTAGGAGGCTGGAGCAGAAGCAAACGGTGCCTAAAGGTCTCCTGAAGGTAAAGTGTCAGGCATCTCTGGTCAGTGTATCTGAGGAAGCTAGCAAGGCTCTGGGGGCCCCTGAATAAGCAATGAAAACGTCCTCGGATCTCATAGTAGACTGGGCATCTGAAGATGAAATGTATCTCAGTCTCCACCTCCTGTAAGTGAAAAAGTTGACATATCCTCTCCGTCCTGTCAATGTGATGATCTGTATCCACTCGAAGTCTGTGCGATCCAACCCTAAACTACCCGAGAGGGATCCTAATAGCATGCATCTAGTGCTGGAGGGTGTACTGGGGTCGAACAATGAATCCATCTCTGATCTCCAGAAGGTGCTCAGCGTAGAAGGCCATCTTTGGGCACAGTCCGCCTGGAGGATTGATCCATGTAGTCTAAATGTACTACCTGTAGATGTCCTCTCTGATGATTTTGTTGAGTTATTGATGGTTTGGAAGAAGGTGCCCTGGAGCGTTCAGTGAATACTGGAATGGCAGGAGGTGATCCATCTAGGTACCTATAAGACCTAGGAGTTTTGTCACCCCAGTGAACCAACATTTGGTTCGACATGTCTGTGTATGACCGATGCTCTCCAAGGAGCGATAGGCCAAGTATGGGTACCTGCCTCTACCCTCTCTTGTGTCTGCTAGCCCACGGATCCGATGAAGAAAGGAGACTATCCTAAAGATTGCTTCCAGACGGAAGGGCTTAGCCCCAAACTCTGCTAGGATGATGCTCTGGGGAACTGTCTGCTTGCACCGAATGAAGCGGTGTAAGAGAAGGGTCTGGACTCACTCTTCCGAGGCCCAATCTGACTCCTGTAATGAGGGGCCCCAAACCTCTGATCCATAGAGAACTGTGGGGTGGATCAAGGCATCCATGATGTTCATCTTGGATGAAATGTCCTGGAAGTGATGACGAAAGCACTGTCTCTCAAGAAGGGCAAAGAACCATATCCTTTTTTTATCCTGGGCTGAAGGACCGACTGAAGGCTGAACCGAGGACCCGTAAACTACAATCCTAAGTAGGTTTAACTGCTGACGACTTCGATTTCTTTTCCCTTGAATAGGAAGCTTAAACTTGAGGTCTTCTTCACCCCATTGAAAATTATGACTTTGGTTTTGCTCAGGTTTACCGTCAGATGCCGAAGATCACAGAAGGCTGCAAAGGCATCCATCTATCTTTGTAAGCCCTCCGGGGAGGAGGCTATGAGGGCAATATCATCGGCAAAGAGTAGGATGGAGAGCAAGACATGGTGAAGAAGGCACCCATCAGATTCTTGGATATGCTCTCAGAGGGAAGATTCCAGCTCATCAATGTATATCCCGAAGAGAATGGGGGAAAGAGGGCACCCCTGCTTGACTCCAATAGTGCTCCAGATGAACTACGACATTCCTCCAACCATGCGGAGCCGGCCAAGGACAGACTCATAGAGGCGCATAATAGCAGTTAGAAGAGTCGATGAGATGCCAATCTCTCTCAGCCTTTGAAAAAGGGCCTCCCTCGGGACCAAATCGAAGGCCTTCCTGCAATCTACAAAACAACAGTACACCTTGGAAGACCGATGCAACATGGAGAAAAAACACTTGAATTGCAACATGGTGTGATTCGTATCTTTGTCTAAGAATAAAATGCATATGCTTTTGAAGCCCACTGGAGCAACTTCAACCCTTACACTAGTCCAACTCATTTGTACCACATAAGAATAACTGAACACTGAAGGATAATATAATCTGAGAGAAAAGTTAACCAACAATATAAATTCTGGAGCAATATGGGCATTTGCACACAAATATATACCTGCCAGGCTGCCACATCTCCAATGGCAAAGGAACTTCTACTCAAATAATTTATTTTGGTAATTATCTCTAGTGATGCCCCTGTACATGGAGAACCTAAATTCAATAGATTAGGAATGCTATAATAATTCAAAGAAGTTGGGCATGATTTTTGTAAGGATAAACCATAGATACCAGGCTTCTGAAGTCTTGAGAACTACAAGTAGAGCCACAATGTAGGTATATTAGTATTAAGTTATAAAATCATTCTCCTAAAAAGAAGGATGTCCCTCAATCTGGGGTTATCTTTGGCATTGGAGAATGTGCCAATGCTTCTGAAGTCTTGAGAACTACAATTAGAGACACAGTGTAGGTATATTAGTATTAAGTTATAAAATCATTGTCCTAAGAAGAAGGATGTCCCTCAATTTGGGGTTCTCTTTAGCATTGGAGAATGTGCCAATGTGTCATATGCTGCCATGGGTTCTCATCTCCTTAGAACTCCTAAAAAATGCACATGTTGACCATGTCGAAGGGCTCCACACACTAATTGTCTTCATAGTGGAGCACTCTAAATAAGGCTAACAAACTCCATCAAACCTATAATAGATACAAAATTGAAAGTGTGAGTACTGCCAAAAGATACTCATGTAGATACGTGCAAGGTAGATCAAGGGTTGTTAAGACAACTCCATTTTCTGGTAGGGAGTCCATGGCTTGTCTACAACCACAAGTTAAGTGAACATCATCTACAGCTAGCTGGTAAGGAAGGTCGGGAGAGAGATACCTTGCCAATGCCACTTGTCCTCACTCTAGACCGATTATGTAATAGTTTGTTATAGATGTTAAACAAGGTTGTCATTGATGTCAATATGGCATTATTGGGATGGAAAATATTCTTGTGATGCATAATATGATGATGTCCTTGCTCATGGTGACAAGTCCCTCTTGTTTGATAAGGATGCCATTAATGAATATGACAAGCTATTAATGATGCCATTATGATGTCAAGCCACTAAGAAGATTTCTTGTCCTAGATGCTTGAACTAACCATGAACTAGAAATGATGATGATGTTATTACTCTTGATGAAGAAGCCTAGAACTCAGATGATGTCCTTACCCTTGATATTGAAGGACTATACATGAATGACCAAACTTGATGATGTCATAGGTTATGGCACTTGATGAAGGTCTTAATGACATCGACAATGATTGGAGACATGACATGAAGGACTTGGAAATATCCTAATGGAAAATTAATAAATGCTGCACTATGGTCGGTGACATATCACTGCACTATTATTGGATGGCATGGATGTCCTACATGATCCTATGATGATGAAGAAGCCAAACAATGGAGAAGCCATACTATCCCAAACATTCCTCATGCTGTCCCAAAAATTTTATGCATAAAATTTAAGGACAGTCACAAAGAAAAATCATTTTTGCCACCTTAAAGGCATATTTTCTCAATGCGACCTAGACCATCTTAAAGAGTATTTTTCCTATTTCCAATGAGCTCTTACTTGGCCTGAAACTCAAAATAGTTTGGGAGATATAGATTTTACAAGTTAAGGGTATTTATCTGGTCCTTGAGCCGACCTGTGCTAAGGCCTCAATTCCAAAGGACGTGTAACTTCATTCCAGTGTCGAATTCATATAAATGCAAGCAACATCTTCCATTTATCTCACCAAATTTTGGTCAAGGGACAACACAGCGAGGACAGGAATGTTTTGGTTTGGGTTAAGGATAGGATTATTTGTCAATTGAAAACGAAGACTCTTGTAGGACACTTACTCACGCGGCGACGCTATAACTATGGCGCCAATAAGCCTAGGATAATTGTTAAAAGGCACGAAGACTATGTGAGCTAGCTCGAACTTGGTGTTGAAGATAGTGAAGTGTGAGATTGTGCGTGTCTTCGGCTCGGACTGTGATAACTTTATGAACAACTAAGCTACGATTAAGTTTGTCTTAATACCTTGACTTATGTGTAAAAAGACCGGAGAAATTGCGGCTTGGGCTCGGACCACGATCCTGTAGCTACTTCTTACAAGAGCTGAGACTGTATTAGTCACTTGTGAAGGCTAAGCTTAAGGCAGGTGGGCGGTGTGTTATATCATACTTGTAAGACCTTGAACTTGAAAAGGGACGATCTCTTGTAGCATTAAAAGGCTAGGAAACGAGAGATATACACCTTGGAAGCAACACAACTCGGATCTCTTGGAATCTTAACAAGCTCGGACTTACAAGCTGTGGCCCATGCTAAGTGTGATAGTGAAGGCTCTTCATGTCCTAACATAAACAACAATCTCGGACTAGGTACATTGGTGGAAGACTTGAGATAATTCACCAATTAGATATACTTGTGATACAGCGCTATCGTTGACCCGAACTTTACATCGAGGTTTGAAGGCTCAGAGTCCAATTTAGGCTCGGACATCAAAATAGGGACCACATGCTTGGATTTCGAGTCCTATGAAGAATAATGAAGGAGCATTAATGAGCAGTGAACTTGAAAGGGTGTACAGGAAGTGAAGAAGATCTTGACGGTGGACATATTAGAGCGGTTACGATGATATTGAAGTATTTGGAGCACCATGTGAAGACACTCTTGAAGCACCTTGTGAACAATTTCTGGAGATTCTTGAAGAAGCCTTGAAGAGGCTTAGAGCGAGTGTAGAACTTGGGATGCTAATTGAAGACATCTTGAAGGTCTTAGAGATAATGTTGAATACCATGACGCATTAGTCATCATGAAGTAACCTTGGGAGATCTTTGTTTTGGGTACCATAAAAATGTGGAGACACCTTCTTAGGAGCAAATCTTCCCTAAGAAGTGTGTGAAAGTTAACATAGATGTTTGCTACATTAGAAAAGGGTCCATTGGGCACATTTCTTGGTAGTAGAGGACATCCTGGACATGAGTCCATTAAGACACTTTCTTAACGTGAGAGGACATCCCCAAATGAAGCTATTTGTCAGATATTCCCTTTGTTATATTCATGAGTATGGAACATAAAGAAGTATCAAGACCTTTAGTATGGAGCACCTACTTCTCTTTAAGGAGGTCATAATTTTCATGTTAGATGAAATGATAATTGGAAGCACTTTGTGAGATCATAGAACCATCTTGCTGAGAGTATGAAATTTGGTATTATGGAGCAAAAACACTTAGTTGCAACATGGTGTGACTCGTGTCTTTGGATAAGAATCAAATGCTTTTGAAAACCCATGGAGCAACTAGCCTTACACTATTCCAACTCATTTGTACCAAGTATAAGAATAAATGAACAAGGATAATATATCCGGAAGCGAAAGGGAAACCAACAATATAAATTCTGGAGCAAACTGGTCATTTGCACACAAAGATATACCTGCGAGATTGCCACATCTCCAATGGAAAAAGAACTTCTACTCAAACCATTTCTTTTGGTAGTTATCTCTAGTGATGCCCCTGTACATGGAGAACCTAAATTCAGTAGATTAGGAATGCTATAATAATTCACAGAAGTTGGGCATGATTTTTGTAAGGATAAACCACAAAAAAGGGGGTTCTCATGTCCTTAGAGCTCCTAAAAAATGCACATGTTGACCATGCCAAAGGGCTCCATACACTACTTGTATTCATAGTGGAGCACTTGAAATAAGGCTAACAAACTCCATCAAACTTGTAATAGATACACAACTCAAAGTGGGAGTACTGCTAAAAGATACTCGTGTAGATATGTGCAAGGTAGATCAAAAGTTGTTAAGACAACTCCATTTTTTGGTAGGGAGTCCATGGTTTGTCTACAACCACAAGTTAAGTGGACATCATCTACAGCTAGCTGGTAAGGAAGGTCAGGAGAGAGATACACAACTCGTGTAGATATGTGCAAAAAATATCAAGGGTTGTTAGACAACTCCATTTTTTGGTGGGGAGTTTCCTCAAAGTATGAGCTTATCTTCCAAACTCTATAAACCACACAAAGATTTTAGAGAACCTACCTTAATAATGCACTCTTTTTCCACCTTAAAATCTGTCATTGATTGTGTCATATTGCCTGAAATAACTTGCATAGTAAGAGAGTTTATCCTAGGGATTTGTGTGATGGATGAGTTAAGGGGTCCTTAGATCTCTCAATCTGGAATGTTTTCTTGATTTTTTTATTTTAAACAAACCTTATTCCAGGCAAGGCATTCTCCAAGATGGAAAAATAACTTAGTTTTATAGATCTAAAAGCATACCTTTCAGCTATTGTTTTGATGATCAAGACAATCTATAGGATCTTCCCACAAATTGATCTGCAAATTGTAGCCACATCATCATATCCCTATAGTCTCCTGCATTCTGAATTTTAATGTTGTCTCATTTAATTTCTGTTGTTATATGTCTCCCAAACGTGCTACAGGTCTAATCTTCATAGCAAATGCATTGTTTTTCTGATACAAAATCTGACCTATAAAGAGTTGAGTGTCCCAAAGTAATACAGTTACTATTCATGCTTTCTATGCTGCCAAACAGTCACAACGACAAGAGTCCTCCCTAGTGGAAATTGTTGAAAAGTGTAACAAGGTTGGTCTTCATATTCACTATGTAATTATGTATTTTATGTAAAGAAGAAGACAAAGGTAATAAAATGTATTTTGTACTTGCTTCATGGGTTTCATGAGCAAGATTTTATTATAAGTTAAATAGACTTCTTCTTGATGTCTATCTAGGGCTTTGTCTTCTAGATAAAAATGTAATTAAGTGTCATTTATATATGAAGGATCTAGTCAAAAGAGATGCTCCAAGACCTTGCAAAAGAATTCGTAAAAGGATGGCTTGAAACTGACTCAACTCAACACTGGAGATGGATGATAAAAGTCAGCTTATATGCAGCTACACATCGGCCTAATTATCAGCTGAGAATTCAGCCTTCTAGCTGACTGTATGGTTGGCCTAAAAGACTTGACAAGTGCACTATATATATACACACCTCTGCGGTTTATTTGAGTAAGATTTTGGTGAATCTCAGAAATAGAAGTGTGGGCTTTTCAGAGATACAGTGTGGACTACATATGTGACTAAGTGCGGATTTTCTTAGTAATATAGTGCGGATATATCTGAGCTGGAATGCGAACTTTTGACAGCATCTAATGGAGACTTAAGTTTGAAAAGGAGGCGTATATACTTGATGACAAGAAATATATTAAAGAGTTGAGGTCTCTAGAATAGAAATGCCACCATTGACTGAAGCAGAAGTGCAGATAACCTGAAGCAAATTGCGGATAACTTCAGGAGTGATATATATGCAAATTTAAGGAGATATAAAATGTGGACTTATTGAAGTTATAAAAACATATTTCTGAAGCTGAAGTTTGTGGATTCCTCTGTTTAAAAGTGCACTATATAAGTGATGTTTTCTCTGAAATGGAACAGTGTTAAGTTCAGCAGATCACCATGATGTATGTGGATTACCATGATGCGGATGAATTTATGTATGTTGCTGTCAAGTCTGGAATAAGAGATTCGGGCAATCTCACTAATATGCACCTACTGTCTATGACAGAATCAGGTCTGCAGTATGAAGGTCTGAAGTGGATGTGAAAATTAAGGGTCACTGCTGGATAAGAAAAGAGAGGAAGGATGATTTACCTTCCCTCTCACAGTTAATAAAAGAAAGGACAGTACAGACTGGTGCAAGAAAGAAAGATCAGCATCGAAGATCGACAAAGAAGAAGTAACAAGGGATTGGAAGCATCCATAGGTCAAGGGTCTAAGTCTGGGTCATGGTACTTGACATTTGAAGATCTATAAGAAGAATTTCTCGTGGGTTTTCCTCACCAAGAGGGAGAGGTTTTTCCCTGGATCTAGGAGCCTAATTTGTATGTCTTGTGTATTTTGATAATTGACTTGATAAAATATTAAATAAGCTAAAGAAGAGAAGACATAAATAACTTAAGTAAGCTCACAATTAATCTCCAGCCCTCCAAATCCTCAACATGGTTTCAGAGCTAAGGTGCTGAACACAAGGATGGCTTGACAAAGAGACACTCAAGGAAGCAAAAATTAAAGTTTGGGTGAAAAGTCAAATCAAGGAAATCATTAAACCATCTCAAGAAGACTTTCAAATAATCCACACAGCAAGGAGGATTCAAGATCACCTACTTTGAAATCAGTTTAAGAGGGAGTTCATGCCATCATGCTCAACAAGAAAGCTGATAGAAGAAGAAAAGCATCTACTCAAGTATCTTTATGACTTCATATGAATCTATCAAAATGTCTTCTTTGCAAAGAAAGCAACAAACTGGTTAGGGTTTCAAAATTTCCTACATAGAAGACAAGGACAATGAAGTCATGCCAAATACATGAAAGGAGATATAAGAGCCCAAAGGATTTTTACAGAATCCATAAAAAAATCTCTCATCTCTGATGTACCAAATCTAGAATCATCAAAAGGAATATATGAGAAATTGGTGGAGCTATTCTATGTGAGTACTGCAGGAGAAGCAATCTCTTTGAGATCAACTACAGGAACTAGGAGAAGTAATATTTGACACTGAGAGGACTACAGTGGTGCTGAATGCTCTGCTAGAAGAATAGGGAAACTTAACTTCAGGCTTATTCGAGAAGAAAGAAGCCGCACCATTCCACAATTTAGGGTCTCTATGTAAAATAGAGGAAACACGACTGAAAGCCAAAGCTGATACAGAATCAAGTGAAGGGAATCAAGCCTTTGCAGCCATGTCCAGAAAGAAAGGAAGATTCGATAAGTTTGGTCCTCAAAGTAGAAGAAGAAATATGGACAAAGCACGATGCTTTGGATGTGATGAACTTGGGCATTATAATAGAAATTGTCCTTAATCTAAAAAGGACAAGAGAAATAGGGAAGAAGCCCATGTCTCTGAAATGAGGGAAGAACCTGATGCAAAGTAATCTAAGAAAGAAGAAGCAAGGGATCTCCACTATGATTGAGATCATCTTCTCCTTTAAGTGATTTATGTTGGTTGTAAGATAGGAAGCAGTGTAGCACCCTGATTGAAGCATGGTAGGAGCTCCTGGTGAAACAGCTCCGGGAAATCCTCTCTAATAACATTACTAATGGAAGGTAGTCATCAAGATCAAGGGTCATTATGGAAACAAAATTCAGATGACATGTTGATGGAGCAAGTCAAGGGAATGAATCTCTTCATTCTAGAAAACCTGCTACAGGATGACTCAAGAAAAAAAAAAAATATGAGGTATGTACATATTTATATGCTGACACTGGATACTGTGAAGTCATGTCATATGGTTGCAGGTAATGAACTTCTGCATTTAGAAGTATGATCTACGGAGGAGTATCTCTCGATGCACTGACAGATGAAATCAACATATATATATCCTCATGGAATATGAGTTGGTTGTATATGAACGAGGAACTGGAAAATTTGTAAGTTCTTGGGAATGAAGAATGTGCAGAAAGGAAGAGATCATGAAATGCAACCATGTCTAAAGGCAGTTATCATCCGGAAGCCAAGAAGATGTGACTAGGAGATCTCCTGGGAAGATATGTAGACTCTAACAGAATTCTGGTAAAGAAGAAGACCCTTAACAAAACATATCATTAGGAGATGTGTCAATATGAATAAAGGATGTTGATGCCGATAGGAACATGTCATGGTGAAAGGTCATCACTGAGGTAACTTTGGTTTTAAAAGTTCATATGTCTATGTTTATCTGGATGAATTTGTGCAAGGCTGCTAATCATGAGAAATGATGTATGATCCTTGGAGATGATTCGAAGGAAAGCAACATGACATAACGATGGACCAAATGATAAAGATTGATGAATCACTTTCTGATAGTGGACATGACTCGTGACTAAAAGTGATGGATGGTCGGATGATCTATGCCCTGTGAAGCCAAAAGTTGAAGATTCCTCAATATCGATATCCATGACATCGAGGGGAGGAATTCTTCATGAGTAGTTGGATTGCTGCTACAGGACCCTGGTTGATAGGGAGCCTAGTGGTAAGTTTCTTGCTTGGAAGAAACTTGAAGTATGTCCTTCCTGTGTTAAGAGGGAGTGACGTATGTAATTCTCTATTACATGTGTCATGCACTAGACCAGGACTAACAGTCGTAAGTCTTAGTGAAGGCCATGTGAAGAGAATGGATAGACACATCATTTTGGTCTTCACTTGGAAGACAGAATAGAGGATTGGGTAATCATCTGGCATTCGATACTCTTTGAGAATGAGATCGGGCATTCAATATAAAAGTAGTCAAGGACCGATATTCTTTAAGGGCTGGCTACCCAAGAGAAGAATAATCCAAGAAGGTCATACTCTGGGAACACCTAGGTGGGGTGTGTATCTTGGAGAGACAATGAATTTGGTGTCTATAAGTCATGTGTCTCGCCAACGTTGTAGCCCATTGTCTCGTTGAGAGATGGGGTTGTTAGTCAAGGCCTTGCAGTAGGACAACGCTGGTTGATATGATGCTATATAGATGCGATTACCAATCTGATTCTTCTTATGAGATTCTTCAGTTTGAAAGTGACCAGGTACCTGTATGAATACCTCCCTAGTTAAAAGGGAGTGTTGAAAAGTGTAACTAGGTCAGTCTTCATATTGACTATGTAATTATGTATTTTATGTAAAGAAGAAGACAAAGGTAATAAAATGTATTTTGTACTTGCTTCTTGGGTTTCATGAGCAAGATTTTATTAGAAGTTAAATAGACTTCTTCTTGATGTTTATCTAAGGCTTTGTCTTCTAGATAAAAATGTAATTAAGTATCATTTATATATGAAGGATCTAGTCAAAAGAGATGCTCCAAGGCCTTGCAAAAGAATCCGCAAAAGGATGGTTTGAAACTGACTCAACTCAACGCTGGAGATGGATGATAAAAGTCAGTTTATATGCAGCTACACGTCGGCCTAATTATCAGCTGAGAAGTCGGCCTTCTAGCTGACTGTATGGTCGGCCTAAAAGACTTGACAAGTGCACTATATATATATATATACACACACACACCTCTGCGGTTTATTTGAGTAAGATTTTTGGTGAATCTCAGAAATAGAAATGCGGGCTTTTCAGAGATACAGTGCGGACTACATATGTGACTAAGTGCAAATTTTCTTAGTAATAAAATGCGGATATATCTAAGCTGGAATGCAAACCTTTGACAACATCTAATGGAGACTTAAGTTTGAAAAGGAGGCGTATATACTTGATAACCAGAAATATAATAAAGAGTTGCGGTCTCTAGAACAGAAATTCCACCATTGACTGAAGCAGAAGTATGGATAACCTGAAGCAAATTGCGGATAACTTCAGGAGTGATATATATGCAGATTTAAAGAGATATAAAATGTGGATTTACTGAAGTTATAAAAATGGATTTCTGAAGCTGAAGTTTGTGGATTCTTCTGTTGAAAAGTGCAGTATATAAGTGTCATTTTCGCTGAAACGGAACAGTGTTAAGTTCAACAAATCACCATGATGTGTGTGGATTACCATGAAGCGGATGAATGTATGTATGTTGCTGTCAAGTCTGAAATAAGAGATTTGGGCAATCTCACTAATATGCACCTATTGTCTATGACAGAATCGGGTCTGCAGTATGAAGGTCTTAAGTGGATATGAAAATTAAGGGTCACTGTTGGATAAGAAAAGAGAGGAAGGTAAATCTCTGTAGTTAATAAGAGAAAGGACAATACAGACTGGTAAAAGAAAGAAAGATCAGCATGGAATATCGACAAAGAAGAAGTAACAAGGTCTTGGAAGCATCCATAGGTCAAGGGTCTAAGTCTGAGTCATGATACTTGTCATATGAAGATCTATAAGAAGAATTTCTCGTGGGTTTTCCTCTCCAAGAGGGAGAGATTTTTCCCTGGTTCTAGGAGCCTAATTTGTGTGTCTCATGTATTTTGATAATTCACTTGATGAAAGATTAAATAATCTAAAGAAGAGAAGACATAAATAACTCAAGTAAGCTCACAAGTAATTATCAAGAAGAGAACTTGAATTAATCTCCAGCCCTCCAAATTCTCAACAAAAATAAGTATGCAATAGCTGGCACTACAGAAACAAGAGATATGGATCTGATAAGGGCTAACTTTCTACCACATGTGCCTACAAGAATGAAGGTTTACCTATTGTGCCTCCTATGCAGATTCCATGGAAAATATTTGACAGTGTCATTACAAACTCAGCCATACCATAATGCTTCTAGAGATAATGCCTATTGATGCTTCCTCATTGCTCTATAATAGGATAAGGATGAGCATATTAGCCACATATCATTAGATGCCACTGATGCGCAGATGATGCATCCACCTTTCAAAAGTCTGGATCAATCACACAGATATTGCATTTTCAGACTTGTTTCCAGCAGTAGGGTATGGTTCACACCACTATTGCTATATTTTGGCATGAAGTCAATTACAGTACCAGCCTACAGAGGTGTAAGTAAGGCATTAAAGAATTATGAATATGATGCAATGGAAGGATATACAAACACCAATTAGAAAATGTATATTCCCAGGCTTCAACCATCATTTTGATCTGTGCACCCATGTTGTAATGGGTATCCAAATAATCTGTTGATTTGTGCTACTTAATTGCTTCTATATCCAAAACCCTTATCTAGGGTCCACAGACACAAATAGTATTTTCTTACTCTGTGCTAACATCACTGGCAAGATAGATATGCTCATGCACATTGTCTTAGTCCAGCCTAGGATCTCGGAACAACATCCTTTTAGAATAGATTAAAAAAATAATTTGCATGTATATATATTACAATATTTAGAAACATTTTGGAGAATGCATGCTTCTAAATGTTGAATTTGTCCTCCTAACTGTTACACCAATCTCCTTTTTGCTTCCTTGATCTAAGATTAGATGAACTACTGGAAAAAATATGCTGAAAATGCATGCATTTTGAGGGCTAACAGGTTGCTTGTAAGCGCTAAGGCTTAATGTCCTTTCCTTTCAATTTCATTTTGTTTCTTTGGGTGTTAGCACTAGAACTGGGAAATGCATCTCTTATGGAGCTTTGGCAATCGGTTGAGCAACGAGTATCCGACTAGGTAAGAAAGTGGCTCTTGGCCAGTGAAAGACCCGCCACAAGTACCTCTACGCCAAGTAGATCTCTGCATAGCAGGAAATTGGTGACACCTGAATGCATTCACCAATTTTCGATAGCTTTCATAGGCAGGCATCGGCCTATGTAAAGCATCTAGCTCGTTGGGCTTCACTGTTTGTGAGAAAGGGTGAACAGATCACAGTATTTGTTTGTTTCACTCATTGCAGAATATCAACAATTTTTTTTAGGTAATTTCTACTTGTGAAACATACCTTTTTTTAAGTAAATTCTACTTATTTTCAAAATTTAAGGATTTCCAACAATCTAAAAATAAAAAATAAATAAATGGAACAAGAACTCACTGATAGTGACATAGCTGTCCGGGCTCTGCAGCATCTTTTCTATTCCCTTGAGGCAGAGAAAGGTGCGGAGATTCTGGCAACGGCCCTGGCGGTCGCAATGTTGGCCTTTTGAGCATATAAGCCTCACATTCGGGTATTCTGCTACTGCTCATTTATTTTGATAAATCGGACTCATCAAATGCCAATGCCATCCCTGCGAACAGTAACAATATCAAGCACAAAGATTAATCTCTAAACATACAAAAGTTGGATGCAAAAATACAGAGGATTTTGAACATGGAACATACATTGGCGCTGTCGAAAATCCGGTGGTGGGGTTCGATATCGGATCTGCTGCGGGTAAAACTATAAATCGCAACTCTCTTCAATCCCATTTTGGCGCCCTCCTTATGAAAAGCCAGTTCTGGAGGTTGGTTAAACAAAGAATGGCGTTGGGAGGGATTTCGTAATGCAAAATTAATACAACTTTTCAAAAATGATTAAATTTCGCTTCTTGTAAAACAATAATTACAATATTTTTTATTTTGACCTACATAGTAAGATCTTTGTTGTATTTGAGGAAGTCACATAGTACATGATTTTTGTTGTGGTGGAAAGGGTAGGGTTATTTATTATAATAATAATGATTTAATTTTTTTGGTATTTTCACTTACATATCTTTGTTGTATTTGAGGAATTAACAAGCTAGTGCATGATTTTGGTTGTGATGGAAAGGGTAGGATTATTTATTATAATAATGATTTAATTTTAAGATTATTAATTTTATGTAATGTTTTTGTTGTTAAAGTTTATGGAAGTAAATATGTATTTTTGGAATTTGAATGTAAGAGTGTTTTTAACTTGGTTGTGTTGAAAACATTTAAGTGTAAAGAGGAAATATGTGTTTTTAACTTGGTTATATTGAAAAAATTTAATTGTTCTTGTATATTAGGTGGGTGTACATAACAAGAGTATATAGTGAGTGGATTTGATAGTTAAAACAGAAGTATTAGTTTCTTGAAAGTCATGTGACAAATCTGAAAGGACTAGCATATGTACCATTTTCTAGGTTAAATATATTCAAATTGTTGTGTGAATGGGGTTGTAAGACCATGTGTTTTTATCTTGAGAAAATGAAGTCATCTCGAAGTCACTTGCATAGTTTAGGTTGTCATAAGCAAAGTAGGTGTTTTGCTTTAAGTTGTGAACATTTCATTTTAAGCAATGCGATAATGTGGTTTCAGCGAGGCATTAAAAGATGAAACGAGCATGCACATTTTGGATGCTTGTGTTACGTTTTGTTTGAGGCATGTGTGAATGTCTAAGAAGACACTAACAAGGGTTGAAGAGGTGGAATTGTTAGAGAGGTTGGGGGGTTGTAGTCTCACATAGAGGTACAAACTAGCAAGTTAAGCACCGTGAGAAGTTATGAAGCAAACTTAAGATATTTCAAGAGTTGCATGAAGGAAATTGGTAATGGTATTAAGTGAACATTCCTTGATCAAAGTTGATACCCTCACCTTAGCACTACCACTTTGCAAGACGAAGAAGAAATGTGAAATAGATGTGTGACCCACTAAAGAAGTTGGCAAGGTTGTTGCAACATATACAAGTGATTTTTTCATGTTGCAAAAAGATGTGTTCGAACTTGGAAGGTGACCATTGGAGTAGATTTTTCATGGAGTGTTAGTGAGGTGCAAGGATTTGATAAGGAGTGAATTACACAAATCTAAAAAATAGGCCATATTGGGTTAGGATATTACTGTTTTGGGACATCCAAAGTTGAAGGTGCATTTTATGGTGGTGTAGTCTAAAAGCAGGCCACATCTACGGGTATCTTGGACTTTTGGTGTGCGTTAGCGGTGTTGGTGCATTATTTTTTATGATCACTAGCTCGAATGTGTTCCATTAAGGTAAAACTCACACAAGTTTAAGATGGCTTAGCCATTTGGCATTGTAAGGTGTAGTATGCCCTAACTTTGAGGAGACAATTAAAACCATCTTAGAGTGTGATGAGTTGTACCATGGACTTAGGTCCACTTGCATTGGTTGAGGTGTAAAGGTACCCCATGAGTTGAGGAAAATGATTGCAATGCTTACCTATATAAATTTTTTATGATATAAGATTAATGCTTTTTTGTTGGAGAATGGAAAAGGAAGATAAGAAAGGAGAGCCATTAAGGTTTATTGTAAATCAATCAAAAGGAAGGAAAAATGTCTCCTATTAGTAGGATTTTTCAAGTTTCCTCTTCAATATGACTAAATTTTAGTTGGAGCTAGGGAGTTGGCCTCAAAAGCATTGATTGGGTACTCTAGAAATCCAACACCCAACATATCCAATATCCAAGCTAGTCCATTAGATAGATTGATATTAGGCACAGCTTGCAAAGGCTAAGGTGCAAATCTCCCCTTCTTAATGTGGGTTTCAAATCTAAAATTTGAGAATGGTAAAAACAAGGTCATAATCTTGAAAGGGGGTCATTGATTTTACCAATGCTTAATCCATGGTGTGATTCTTTCTATTTGGGTTTTTCCTTGAACATTGAGATCTATATTTAGATCTAGTTATCAGTATACCATTTCAATTATGCATTGAGAAGGTATTAAGGGCTACAGGGGATAAGATGGTTATTTTACAATAGGTGTTGTCATAATATTTCAACAATGATTTTTTCCTATGAGGATGCCCTTGAAGAGAGGCTATGTAAAGAAAGTGGAAAAACAAGGTGTGCTAACACATGCCAAATATACTTGTTAATGCATACCAAGGAGTGTTGGGGAGAGTCGGGGCATTACAAGGGAGAACTATTTCAAAGTGTGTGGAAACGAACGAATAAGAGTGTCTGCTAGGGAGTGTCAGTGAATTCCAGGTGTCCCATGGACAAAGTGTGTTAGGAGAATTTCATAATAGGACTTGCAGGAGGCAAGCCTACGATTGTGATAAGGGGATAGACAAAGAAGTTTCAGACAAAGGGATACTTTGGGCTAGACACAACACTATTTTTTCAATGACTTGGTTGGGTTCCCAAGTCGCAAAAAACGTAAGGCTATCTATGAGGGCATGACAACTAGGGAGTTCCAAGGTGTACAAGGAATCCCAGAAAGTGTTAACACATGCTAGAAAGTTCACAATCTTCATCTTTCACGAGTACTTGCTTTTTCATTTCTTCCATCATCCTTGTTGCTTCGTGTGATTCGATTTTAAGGGAGATGGTATTTGATTTCATTATGAATATTTCTTCATTCTCCTTTGCTAGAATGCTCTCCATTTCTTCTTTTATTATTGTAGCTTCGCATGTTTTAGCCTTGAGAAGATTGATGACTGATTTTAGTTTGAAGATTTCTTCATCCTTTTCTTCTAGTTGGCATATCATTGTGTTTCTCTTCTTTTCTGCTTCATCAACTTGTCCTTCTATGAATGCCAAAGTTTCCATCACCTTCTCGGTTCCTTGCGCTTGTTTTCTTGCTTCTTCTAGTTGAGATCTAAGAAAGGAGACTTCTTCCTTGTATTGACCAATCTCTGCTTGAAATTTGTTTAAGGTGGCATGATAGTTTCTTCCCTTTTCTTTGCCTTATCCAATTGATTTGTCATGGATATGACTTCTTCATGATGCTGTCTTTTGTTTTGAGGAAATTCCTCCTTGAGTTTGGCGAGCTCTTCATCTCTTTCTTGAGCTTGAATATTGACAAGGTCAACTTCCTTCCTTGTCTTGTTTTGGTCACCAACTTACGCTTTCTTATTAAGTTCCTCATTTCCCTTTTTCAACCTGTTAATCTCTTCCATGGAAGCCATAAGTTTATTCGGGAGATCTTCTTCAAAGTCTTCTTTGTTCTTTTCATCTTCTAAGTATTCTTTAGCCTTGTTGGCATCTCTCTTATCTTCAACTTCCTTAATGGATTGTGGACTTATTTCTTGTTTTCCATCATATTCTTGACCAGAGATCATTGTCAACGCTTCTTTTGAGCGAAGATCATGAAGATTGTCCCATATGACTTTTGCTGACGAAATTTTTTCAAAATTGGCCTTCACAGAATTTGGCAACCCATTCAAAATTGCCTTCATTGCTCTTGTATTGTGCTCCTTGGATTTTTCGTCCATCATGTCATCAGTAATCAATGATTTCCAAAATTCAATTCATTGTGTCTTCAAGAAATTCCTCATTCTTGCCTCCCATTTATCAAAATTTCCATTGAACAATGGAGCTTTGTTGACCTGGTTTACATCTGAATTCTTAACTAAGGAAGGGACATTTTCACATGCTTTGGAGCCTTTATTCCTTGGATTTTCCATTTGTGTTCTATGATCAACCTTCAAGCTGTTAGGCTTTGAATGAAGATACTGCCTCTGATTCCAATTGTTGGAAATACTGAGAGGGGGGTGAATTCGTATTTCTTTTCAATTGTTAATTTTACCAGTTTAGATCTCTTATAATTAGAACATAAAATGAACAATAAGAATAAATATTTTTATTAATCTCTTCTTTACAATAAATCCAATACAATAGTATAAAGATCCAACCCTAGATGAAGACACCAATCTTCAATCCTTCCAGGCACCAACTTGTACTATGCCAAGCACCAACTTGGTCTTCACTGGGCTCCGACCTCTAGTGCTCCAACCCTATCTTCCCAAAGCACTAACCTTGCCACTTTGAGGCTCCA
The DNA here is from genome assembly GCA_034641835.2 of Pinus albicaulis. Classification (NCBI taxonomy): domain Eukaryota; kingdom Viridiplantae; phylum Streptophyta; class Pinopsida; order Pinales; family Pinaceae; genus Pinus; species Pinus albicaulis. The sequence goes on along the minus strand of CM076574.1, from coordinate 432,280,431 downwards.
ACCTCTAGGGCTCCAACCCTATCTCTAGTACAGGCTCCAACCCTATCTTTGGTACATGCTCCAACCTGGTCTCTTGAGGACTCATATCCTTTAGGGCTCCAACCCTATCTTTCAAGGCACCAACCTTGTCTCTACAAGGCTCCAACCTCTTAGTCTCCAACCCTTAGAATCATTTCGTCAAGATGTGTTTGTTTATTCTTCACGGCTCCCAATGTCTTCTTCAATGAGCCCAATCACACTTAGTCTCCACATCACATCATCAATGACAACCTTTTATTTTTAGAAGGCGTCACCACTGCTCTCCATCGTACCGAAACAAAGATCTCCAAGGTTACTTCACGATGACATCATCGATGTATCATGATCTCCAGGGGTACCTTCAAGATGTCTTCAATTGGTAGCCCAAGTTCTTCACCTAGTCTAAACTTCTTCAAGGACTTCTTCCAGAACTTCTCAAGGGAGTCTTCACTTTACTTTCCCAACAAGGTATTTCTTCACAAGTTCTTCAATAGGTGCTTCAAGATGTCTCAAAGAATATCTCAAGACAACTCCAGATCTGCTTCAAGATGCATATCAATTCTACCAAGAAGTCTGCACCAAACTATGCCCAATATACTGCTCTCAATGTCAAAATATCTTCAAGATGTGATGTTAATGTTGCTTCAACAATACTTCTAAAGATGCTCCAAAGTGTCACAAAGGCAGCTCAACACAAGTTGTCTAAAAGCCTGTCATTGTCCTTTGGCAATGCCCACAAATCCAATCCAATTGGTTAAGCCATAGGAATGTCCACAACAAAGATAAGCTATAGGTCTAAGGTATCTTAGACAGTTGTCCTCAAGGTTTCCAAGTTGTGATGTATGTCCAAGACTAACACAGAATCAAGATTTTAATGAGCTTCCCCAACAATTTTGTGACCACATGTGACTGTAATTTTTATTCCTCCACTAGTTGCTACAGGACCGAGACTAAAGTCAGATGTTGGTCCAAGAGATAAGCTACGGGTCCGAGTTTCTTCCAAAAATTAGATTGTTCTTTGTTACTGGTGGTTTTCCTTCCTGAAGAGACTTGTCACAAGTTATTGTTTTCAATTTTTGCACACCCACAAACAAATTTTAACAAGTGCAAATTTTACTGGAGGTCCAAGTTTCCATAGATGATACCTGTCCACAGATTTTAGGATGGTCCAAACTACAGACAGTTTGATTTAAATTCTTCAGACGTCCACCAAAAACTCCTTTTCTCTTTCATTGTTCTACTTTGGATCTGCAATTATCTCAGATGAATTATTGACTAAATTAGTCGCTAGAAACATGTGCTCAAGACCCACAAACCATAACAAAATGTTGCCCAAATAATCTTCTTTTATGTCATCTCGACCTCCTTGTTTTTATGTAGCTTTTATCTCTAAATTTATACGACATGTATTCATACTTTTTTTGCGTGAAATCCAAGCATGTGGTCCCTGTTTTGATGTCCGAGCCTAAAGTGGACTTGAGCCTTCAAACCTTGATGTAAAGCTCAATTAAGGACTGAATATCTCCTTGGCCCGCTCAAGAGTGTCTTCACATGGCACTCCAAATACTTCAATATTTGGTCAACAATCTGCTCTAATATGCCCACTGTCAAGATCTTCTTCACTTAGAGCAGGTGTCTTCAATTGCCATCCCAAGTTCTACACATGCTCTAAGCCTCTTCAAAGGCTTCTTCAAGAACTCCCCAAGAAAGTGTTCACAAGGTGCTTCAAGAGTGTCTTCACATGGTGCTCCAAATACTTCAATATTTGGTCAACAATCTGCTCTAATATGCCCACTGTCAAGATATTCTTCACTTGTACACCCTTTCAAGTTCACTGTTCATTAATGCTCATTCATTATTCTTCATAGGACTGAAATCCAAGCATGTGGTCCCTGTTTTGATGTCCGAGCCTAAAGTGGACTTGAGCCTTAAAACCTTGATGTAAAGCTCAGTTAAGGACTGAATATCTCCTAAGGCGGGCCGACAGCCTTTAGAGTTGTTCACAGCTGGAAGATGGAAAAGCGCCCATGATTTGGGCCTGCGTGGTTCTTTTGTTGTGGAGTGGGGCAGTTTCACCAAATCCCTGATTGTTAATGGTCTTACACTATCTGCGGAGGATGATTCTTTTAAATGGGCCTGGAACTCCTCGTCCAGGCATGTCACGGCTCGCCATGCCTATTGTGTTATATCATAAAGCTACCATGGATCGTGACCCTTTACAATCACACTGACACAAGGAATAAAACTAGGGATTGGTGTTAATCCTTTTACAACCAATCTATCATGAACAAGACAACACTTGACCTACTTGCTGATGGTGACCACACACAACCCTTTCAGTCCACAAGTTTAATGAGAGCGCCACAAGTTTAATGTTTGGAGAACAAGGGGCCACCCCCTTGTCCAACACTTTTGATGGGTCCCATGCATCATTATGGCACTCATGGACCCCAGTATACCTCCTAGAAGGCCCTAAGACATCAGTTGACCTCTTATGAGGCTTATTATTCCATGTATGAGATAGTTTGGTGGGATTGTCACCAAAATTTAGGATTACTTGCATATTATTTTATATTTAGGGGCTAATGTAGGCCCATAAGCTAATTCGATCAACTCCTAATCAATGTATAAATAGGAGTTAGTTGGATTCATTTGTATCATCACTTGATTTGGGAGTGAAAATTTAACGCTATTCTTGTTGTTGTTGCATATTATTGAATTTCGCTATAACTAGGGTTAATTGCTGCATGATGGAAATGTGGAATTATGTGTCTATTTATCTTATTTAATGTATGGGCCATTGTTGGACGAATGAAATACAGTAGAGATCATTTTATCTCAATAAAATTTCACCACTTGTATGAAGTATAAATGCTTGAAGGTCACTTTTCGTTTTCCTCTAACATTGGACGAAGTTGACTTTCTGGGCCTCCATGGTCAAGAAACTGAATTATTGTTCATTATCACCCATGATTCCATATCCCCAAGTGAATTATTCACTAGTACCTCAAAAAGGGTGATGATAGCGCCGCCCCCTCCCCCCTTTTTCACAATTTTCCATTTTCCCCTAGGTCTAGCCCCATTAGGTAACCTAGGGCATCAATTTCCCAAGAATATAGCTAGAGGAAAAATTTGATCTCCTAGAAGAAACTACATTGGTGGGTGCCTTCACTCTCCTCATAATTTGGGCCAATTCCGACGATGGAATCTTCAGATACTTCAAGCCCTAGCTCTAGGATCAAGTTTTGCATAGGTGTTCCCAAGGCTAGAACCTAGTAGGATCAATTTGACCCATCGAAGTAAAAAATATTTCCTAATCCTTTCCCCTCACATTTTCCAAGATAGGAACATCATTGGTTGCTAAATTCCATCCCCGAACTTGGGTTGGGTCCACTTGGCCGCATGTGGTCCCGTTTGGTGTCAAAGGCCTTTCATCAAGGACCATTTGGGAATCCAAGTTCCCAAAGGATTTTAGGGATTGGTAACTTCCTTTATAAGTCTTATTCTTCTCCCTCAACCCTTCAATCCCCCTCCTCTCTCCCTAGAAGATCAAGTCCCTTGCTTAAAAGGAAAGCATGTCCCACTCTATATTCTATCTTAGGGAAAGGGATTCTAGGGTCACTTCCCACCTATTCATTGACCTATAATATACGAGTGACTTCCTAAACTACCAAGACTCCTCCCATCGGTGAAATTTCGTGAAGAGCAAGGAGCCTTAGCTATGGTGACAATGGGCTAAGCCTCCACCGTTTCCCTTGTCCTAGTTGTTTCCCTCTTAGGAACCCCTTTTAGGTCCACTACTAGTTTGAGTGGTAACAAGTTGTTCACAACTCCATTTGTGAACAACTCTTTGGTATGCCCACTTTTTCCATACTAAGGCTCCAAGATGAGAAGTCTAGGGCTATGGAGGTTTCCCTTCTTCTCACTGAATTGATCCTCTACAATATAGTGAAATAGGGCTAGTTGGTTGGCCCACTTGACTACTACTTTAGTCCTTCAAATTATGCACATCCTTAGGCCCTATACACCTGCCCTTCTACCAATCTTGTTGTCCTTCACAAGTACAAGAGTTAGGGCTCTTCTTTGACAGTCACCTAACAACCCTCCAACTATACTTGAACTACCATCAATCTTCCCAACCACAATCAATTATTTTTATTGATCTAGGGCTCACAATATTTTCTTCATCTAGGGCTCTTCAAATCTTCCACATAACAATGGTTTGAGTCCTCTCAAAATCATTGTTCTTGTGTATCGACAATTTGATCTTTGTTGTCCAATCTATGAATAAATCTGAACTACTCCTCTTATCATCCTTCTAACAATTTGTAGATGACTGAACTAGGGTCACAAATCAACCACTAATAGTCCATTGACTAATTTTTTATAGGCTTCTTCAGATATCTGTTTAAAAATCCATGGATAGTCCACCAAATCAACTCCTCTACATGTCAATCCATTCTTCACATGGCACATTTCTTCTGCATGCTCAATCTTCTACTTAGGTTCCACCCTCCTTTGGATCTGTTATCTCCACACATACTGAATTTACAAACCATCTTCCAGATCTGTGGTCTATATTTCAGAAATAAACCTCGCTTTAAGGGTCACAACTGCTCTTCTTCTATGCAATTTTTTCACAGTCTTAAGGGCATACCTTATGAACTAAACATGCTAGGAAACTATCCTAACTAGGGCACTATACTTATGTACTTCTAATTGTTGTAGAAAAAACCCTATCCACCCATAGAAAAAACCACGACTCTTGCCTCCATAAGAGACTCAACCTAGCTCATATGTATCCATATATTTTGGGCATTTCTTTGACTGAATCTTGTATTGAACTTCAGATCTCAATTTCAACCCTCAAACTAGGGTTAGCTCAGTCAATATTACACCTGCGTCTACTTTTGTTCTGGCTCTAAATTACAGTGCAAGCCCTCCTCCATTTATGTTTGTCTTTATAACCACTGCAAGACAAGATTGTATCAATCCTCTCTTATATTTCATGTATAAAATCTAACCAACGGGATTCAATTTGATCTTGTAATGTACTAAAACAAGATATTGAATCCTTCCTACAAACACGATCGCACAATCACATATAAGTAAGAGAAAGAAATTATCAATCGCACAACAAAAGATGTATCTGGAGTAAGAAACTGCTCAAAAACCCTCTGTCTCTATTGTGTATTAATTCAAGGAATCATGAAACAATACAATGCTTAATCTCTCTTGAGATTCTCCAGCACTCTGCCAATTGTCTCTTGTTGATCTAGGCAAAATCGGTCTAATACTTAGCCAATTCTCAGCCTTCCTTCAGCCTGCCTTGCTCACACAATTCATATGGAATTATCTCCATATTAATTAGGAAAATCAACCTTCCTTGATTGCGCAATCCATCATGGCATCCCAATGACTTTTTAATTGCACATGGGAAATTTTCTATAAAGACAACTAATAGTTATCTTCCTCTGAACTGTGTTACAATAAGGATGAAGGGTCTTTTTATTATTTAAAAATAAGATAAAACCATAAACAACCAAAACCCTAACACGAGGAGATGTAACACCAAGATTTTATGGGCCTCGTTGGGGTTAGTTGTGCAGCCAACTTCCCGGGGTCGTAACTTGGTCATATGATCTTCGTTTGACGCACATGATACCTCGTTAGAAAGATCTCTCTGAGGACTACAACTACTAATGCGATTTATATGAAATTTCCAAACTTTTCATGCCCAAAAAACGTTGTTTGGGGCCTCAAAACGGCTCTAGAAGTTCAGGACCCGAAAAATTGACAAAAATAGTAAATTATGCTATAATTAAGGAAACTAAAAAACTGAAAGAGACAATGGCGAGGGCCCGAGTGGAATAGGCGGGTGGCCACCAATATCCACCTCGATCACCTTAAATCGAATTTCTTGAGCTAACTCAATCATCATGACTTAGTTAACTGACACAAGTTGTTATGAGACGAAATTACAATTTATTGTCCAATTTATTCAAGGGAAAAATAAATTAGACGCCTCACATTCCTCACTCCTGGTACATCAAAATTCCTCACCAGTGTGGGTGCATTTTTTGTTTGTCCTTTCTAGTTGCCAATTTCACTGTTTCTTGTTGCAAATTTCAACACTCCCTCTCAACAAGAAAGGAATTCAATCAATCCCCATCTGATACCTTTGGAATGTTCTGCATGCTACACTTCTCTAGTGTTGTTTGCACCTGAAAATCCTGAAACTGAATAGCCTCCGAACAACTGAAACAATATAATGCATCTATCAACAAAGTATTTTGACTGCTGCTAGCTATTGTACCTGTCTAGTACTGGATTCTTTGCGTTGTTGCTAACATCTACATCCGTGCCCTTTGAACTGTTGCTAACTTTGATTTGTGCTCTAGTATTTGACATTTGTCACTCTGATTTCTGTCTTGTTGACATCTGACTACATCAATCTAACTGATCGTTCCTACTACTATTGTATTGTGGGCTCCTCGTAGCCAGGTTCGATCCATGAGACACGCCATCTCAATGGACCTTGCCCAAATTTCTTAACTTGGGATTATGTCTACACATCACCCCACCTTACACCTTGAGGTATGGTTGCTCCCTCTTCCTATCTGGCTCAAAATTCCCCCCTCATGGAGGTCTCTGCTTGAGTGGATGCTTCCACTCGGTCTCCTCTCTACTTCTCCAATTGTGGCAGCTACTCCACAACCTCCTGAGACTGCTTCTCATGAGAATGCATGTTGAGAGGTAATTTATGCTCCATCTAAACCACCAAGTCTCTAACTTCTGCCTTTCTCCTCAAAGCTTTGCATGCATCTGGTACCTCAAGTACATATAGGTTCTTGACTTGCGCACAATGTAATTGTCCCAACGTTACAAAAAGTTTCTAAAAAGGAGTTGATTTTAAATCGATGATATCTCCCTCATTCGAGCTCTGATTCGACCAATTTTTTTTTTCCATTTCGGTAGATTTTCGCAAGGAATCCAAATATTCTTTTTTTTTTTGAAAATTTTACACCAAAATCTTTAGATATTCTCTGCAAACTCACCGTCCAAAAAATTCCTGCTCTAATACCATGTAGAAAATCTAACCAGTGTGGGTGCATTAAACCATGCCAAATCATACCAAGGCATCTCAACATATCCCATACATGCTAATACTTTCCAAGCGCCAACACGTGCCAAGCGCCAATATGTGTCAGGGACTAGTGTTATGCATGTTATGAAGTGGAAGGGAATGTTGAAGAGTGCTAAGGTGTGCTAGAGAGTGATAATGCATGTTGATGAGTGTTAAGGATTACTAGGAAAAACATTAAGGGAGCACTAGGTAAAAATTCATGGAAGCTAATGAATATGAGGAACGTGTGCCAGAGACTAGTGTTAATGAGTGTTAGTTGTCATGCCAAGTAGGGAGTGACAAGGTATGATAAGAATTGGTAAGGCATGCTAGGGAATATCAAGGCAAGTAAATAATTCCCAAAGTGTGCTTGGGAGTTCTAGGGTGTGCTAATTATATCATGTGCCAATTAATAGTGCCAAGATATGCCAATACATGCTAGGTGCTAAGGATATTGTGGCGTAGGGTGCCAGGGTATGTCAATATGTGTCAAGGCAACAAAAGGAAGAACAAATATTAAGAGGGTTAATAAGTCAGGACTTTATCTTTTTGAAAAGGGGCATGCTAGGCACACTAATAATAGGTCCCAATACATGCCAAGTGGCATTGTGTACCAAGTGTTAATGTATGTTAATGCATTCAACCAAGGTGTTCCAGGGCATGCTAGGGACTATATGCAGTATGCCAACACATGCTAGGAGATTTCCATGTTGTGCTAGCGCATGCCACCACATGCTTGGGCGTCAGTGTCATCACAATATGTTCTAGGTACAAAGATGTTCCAAGACATGTGGGGTGCTAAGAAATGTTAGTGTGTGCCAAATCATTAATTTAAGGTGTGCCCATATTGTTGATGATTGTTAGGTCTTCCTCATTAATAGAATTGTCAAAGCTTGATTATGTATTAAATAATATATTTCCTACACACAATAGTGGAACTTTATCTAAAGGGAATTTGCTAGATAATAAACTTAATAGATATGAATCATGTGTTGACTCATAGGAAATCTCGATTCGACTAGTCATTACTTGAGGGAAATTATACACACTAATTACTTCTAAAAAAATTGATTGACCCTAACCACTATGGCCTTGGACATATTATAAAAAATACTCCACAATAATTGTATTAAATGGTTATCTTTTGACAAAAAATATATTAACATGCACATAGCGTCATCAAAAACTCATTGGAATCAATGATGACGGGCATATTTTGACCGTCACCAAAAGTAACAAAAAGAGCATTGGTGAGGGTCATTAAAATTTCGTCACTAAAAGTGTCACCAAATAGAGAATTAGTGATGGGCCTTTAATGACCCTCACCAAAAGTGTCATTGAAAATGTCTTTGGTGACGGACCATAAAGGACCATCACTATATACACTTACAGTGACGGTTTTTTAATGATCAATGATGGCGAACATTTTTTCACCGTCACAAAAAGTAACAAAAAGAGCATTGGTGAGGGTCATTGAAAGTTCGTCACTAGAAGTGTCACCAAAGGGAGAATTAGTGATGGACCTTTAACGACCCTCACCAAAAGTGTCATTGAAAATGTCTTTGGTGACAGACCATAAAGGACCATCACTATATACACTTACAGTGACGGTTTTTTAAGGACCGTCACCATATGTGACATTGGTGACGGACCTTACAGGTCCGTCGTAAGCATGACCCTCACCAATGTGCTTTTTTCTTGTAGTGAGGGTTCTTTATGACCACATGAAAAAACAAAATAAATTATGTTACCTATTACACAGTAACCTTGGACTGTGTATTGCCTTTTTGATTTATTGTCTTCATGTTGTTAAATCTACTGGTGAAGTGGCCTACAAAGAAGATAGGAGTGTCTTGAACTAAGAAGATTGTGGTTTTTGCCTTTGTATGAAATAAAAGGTTATATTGTTGTCCTCAAAATACCAAAAGGCAAGGTGACCTTACCACAAAACACAGAAAACATCACTTTAACTGTGTAGCTTTATTGACTATGATTTTGTTCTTGAAGTTAACTTGTTGAGTTGCATACCAAGTGGAAAGGCATTGCTTTGAAAGAATAGGGATCTTATATCAAAGGAGAATAACGAGGCATTACAAGAAGTTAAATTAGTTTGCCCGTCGCAAGTTAAAGGATGCCCAAGAAAAGCTAAAGGAGGCTAAAGGGAAGCGCCCAGAAAGGAAAGTGAAGAAAGACACATCAGGACTTCATATTTTCTCTTCTGCTTCAGACCATATTGCTTAAAACCCTTGAGGGTCATACACACCAATTTTGGGCAAAATTTGACATACTTTGGTTTTTTTGGCATTTTTGAGTTTTTGGTCAAAACTCATGAAATTCACCATTTCATTTTGTGAAATCGTCAAAGGAGGAGAATGGTATCATTAGATGCCATAATTTTAGGGGCACACACTCAGCGATTTTTAGGACATTTGGAGATCATTTCTTCCCCAAAATGGCAAAAACACTCGCTTTTTCAACATTCTGCCCCGTCTATCAGCAAGGTTTATCTTCTAGTTTTTTACACACAGTCCTATTTTTGGAGGACTTCTAGGCATCAGATTTGCAAAATTCCAGTTGTTCCAGAAATTAGACACTTATATCTTTCCAACGAGCTATTATGAGCCTCATTTCGACATCGGGAAGGCTGCCAAATGTTGCCGGAAAATCATGAGATCTTTTGCTGATGTAAATTTTGAATATTTTTGTAATTTTTGAACCTTTAAAAATTGATATTTCCTCATGTGCGTTTAGCTATTTTTGCACATGAGAAGTAAGGAAAAGTCAATTATTTTCCCTTTTTTAGCATTTTTTAGATATTTTATTAGATATTTTGTGCCTTGGGCTTTGCAAAGCCTCAAGGACAAGTTTAGATATTTTGATTAGGCCAATAGGATAGCAAGTTGAACCATGAGGTTTTCCTCACTTGAGCATATATATTCCAAAGGATTTCATTGTAAAACAAGGTTGAACTTGAGAAGAGAAGCAATATATGGTCATGTAAGCTTTGGAAGAAATACTTCTCTTGTGCTTTTGGATTGCCTCTTGGATGCTCTTGGATGAATGAAGAAGGATTGTTGTTGGATTCCATGACTTGGTAGAATGGTATAGTGTCTCTTGCTTTGTTCTTGTCTTCTAATTTTCATTCATCAATACATGTTTCTTTCTTGCTATAGATCAGTAGAGAACAAATTTGAGATATGCCCTTGGAGGCACCTCAAGTTTCCTCTTTCTTCATATCTTTCATGTTTTCCTCTTCCTTGGTTACATTAAAGAATTCTTAACTGCCCTTTAATAACTTGAGGATATTGTTTCTTGTTTCATTCATAGTTCTATGCATGCTAAGTATGATTTACGGTATGCCCTACTTACCTATGGCTAGTTATAGTTCCATCCATGAAATTTCTATTTGCCTAATTAGATTATCATTTTGTTTGAACCAAGGAGGCCTAATTTCGATCTAGCCCTTTTCCTAAAACTATGAAAATCTCGTTGTTCAAAGTGCCCAATAACATGAAGTATTTTGTTTAGGCATTCCGACATAGTAAGTTAAGTTGTTTGTCTCCCTTAAGTGTTTTCCCCAAAGTCTGATAGCCATTTCCCAAAGTTAGAGGGTCATATACTTCTATGCATGGCTTGAATGTTTATTTCTATGTATTGATTAGCTTATAGTTACATTTTTCATGATTAATGGTTTTCCCTACAACGTTTATGTCATCTATTGAACTATTTGTGCTTGAAACTCTTTTTTGTTCAAAAGATTGATGTCCATTTACTCCATTTTTCCCAAAGATGCTTTCTACCTTGAATCAAATCTGCCCTTCAACAGCCTTGTATCACCGTCTGATAGCTTTCTTGACCTTTTCGACCCCATAGCCCAATTGATTTGACATCTTTTTTCCTATCTTATATCTTTGATCAGTTTCATCCCTCACAACCTAAAAAAACAAAACCAAAAAACCTACTTCATAACTAGCCTAAAAGCAGAACACCATAAACAAACACATAGATATCCCTTACACATATAGAGAGAGCCCTCTCTAAGTCCAGGAAGGCTAGGTTATTGGGCTCCAAATATTGGTTTGATGTTACACTGTCATTTGCCTTGCCAATCAGCGAAATCACGGGACCCTAACATAATGGCAATCATTGTGGGACCTACTGAGTACATGACAGTCTAGAAAACTCTTATAGACTCTTTAGTCCTTCAACACTAAACTTATACCATCAATATTTAGAATCATTTAGAGTAAACTCTCTATTTCACCATCTTAGCAAAGTGATGAATCAGGTTTATAACACTCTTACAACCTAGGCTGCACATAAAACTCAAAAAAAACCACAAAAAACTCCTTTAGATTGGTTTTTGTCAGTACTGGTGGTGGACCATACACATATACCTCAAAACAACTAAAAATCCACCTGGTGACTCCACTAGCCTCCAGTAGGCCTTACTACTTCACTAAACTCTAGGCTACTATCCAATTGAGCCACCTCATTGCCACACTAACATAATGGCGATCATGGTGGGACTCTGAGTGATAAACAAACTTAGTTTCCCTAATCTTCAAAGCGGCCTTAAGAATACTATTTGATTGACTTATCCCACCGCTCACTAACATAATGGCGATCACGGTGGGACTCTGAGTGATAAACAAACTTAGTTTCCCTAATCTTTCCAGCAACCTTAAGAATACTATCTGATTGACTTATCCCATCGCTCACTAACATAATGGCGATCACGGTGGGACCTTCTGAGTTAGTGACAATCTAAGTACTCCATAGTAACTCTCGAAGTCTCATTCAAACTTAGAAAACTTAAGTGTTTTCCGAAGAGTAGAAAATATCTCCTTCACCGTCTTAGCAAAATGATGATTCAGTTATAGGAAACTCTTCCAAACCTTCGGGCCACATAAAAACTCAGAAAAAACCACAAAAAATTCCCTTAGATTGGTTTTTGTCAGTACTAGTGGTGGACCATACACATATACCTCAAAACAACTAAAAATCCACCTGGCGACTCCACTAGCCTCTAGTAGGCCTTACTACTTCACTAAACTCTAGGCTACTATCCGTTTGAGCCACCTCATCGCCAACCTAACATAATGGCGATCATGGTGGGACTCTAAGCTTTAAACAAACTTAGATTCCCTAGACCTTAAGAGACCTTAAGAATACTATCTGATTGGCTTATCCCACCGCTCACTAACATAATGGTGATCACGGTGGGACTTATTAAGTACATGACAGTCTAGAAAACTCTAATAGACTCTTTATTCCTTCAAACATTTAAATTATACCATCAGCCTTTAGAATCATTCAGAGTAAACTCTCTGTTTCACCATCTTAGAAAAGTGATGAATCAGGTTTATAACACTCTTACATCCTAGGCTACACATAAAACTCAGAAAAAACCACAAAAAACTCCCTTAGATTGTTTTTTATCAGTACTGGTGGTGGACCATACACATATACCTCAAAACAATTAAAAATCGACCTGGCTACTCCACTAGCCTCCAGCAGGCCTTACTATTTTACCGAACTCTAGGTTACTATCCGATCGACCTATCCCATCGCTCACTAACATAGCGGGAGATGGTGGGACACTGAGTACATGACAGTCTAGCAAACTCTTATAGACTCTTTAGTCTTTTAGATACTTAAACAAGCATGCAGTCTATAAGATCATTTAGAGTAAACTCTTTTTGTTATCGCCACCCTAGAAAAGTGATGAAAGAAGTTTAGAATACTTTAGATAAACCATAGGATGCACATAAAACTCAAAAAAACCCCAAAATATTCCCAAGTTGTCTTTACCCTAGTTACTGGTGGTCGAACATAGCTACGTCTTTACAAAAACAACCAAGTTCCACCTGGCGATTCCACTAGCCTCCAGTAGGCCTAAAAAATCCATAAAAAAAAAACCAAAAATTCATAAACCATACCTTTCTGCTAACTCATCCTTCCAGAAACTTAAACTTACAGTGAAAACTCTGTAGTCTATGACAATCTAAGTGTAACTTAACGATTCAGAACACCTCACCATAAACATAAGAGATCAGCAGAAACCTTCTTGCCAATAGAAACATTAGCTTGTCCATACAGCTTAGCAAACTGTAGAAACCAAATGAATCACTCTTCTTCACAAGTTTCCATCTCAAAGTTTGCTATAAAACTTTTTCCCAAAGCATCTTTGATAGTATTGGTGGTGGACCATAGTTCTCATAGAAATCCACCTGGCAACTCCACTAGCCTCCAGTAGGCCTATTTCCCCACTAGTCCTTATAAAGTCTCCTAGGAATGCAGTAAGCAATCCCAATCATGTTGATGGTGGACAACACAATGCAAATCCTCCACCTAAGGACACAATGGAGATATGCTCCGATGAGCAAAGAACATATCCTTGGATTCCCACATAAAATACCTACAGATGTAGATTGGATAGGAGGCCTACCTCTCTTTCGAAATGAAAATATTGACGACCCATTTTTACACCTCATCAAATTTCATATACATGTATGGAAGTTAAAGGTTGAATGGCATGAGGAATGCCTCATGAAAATTTTCATGGGTACATTAGAAGAAAAGGAAAGAGAATGGTATGAAAAGCTAGAACCTCGCACCTTATTTTCTTTGAAGGATTTCCACAAAGTATTTTGTAAACACTATATAGGGCATTGTCCATCTCTATCATTGGCTGAAAATTGTTGTGATCACTATGAAAACCTCATACAACACCTTGTAAGCATTGAAAAATTCTTTGGAAATTGGCATCCTGAGGAATTTTTAGAGGAGGTCCATAATTTTCTTACCCAAGCTAACCATAAAGATGACCAAGAAGAGTTGATCCTAGATGAAATCCATAAAAAAAATAAGAGAGGATCCACAAGAGTTCTTTGAAAGGGTTGAAACTAATAAAATTCCATTTGCCCTTCGTTGTAAAATGCAAGAGGACATTCAGCCACAAGATCAACCTCCACAAAAAATGGAAAGATATTGTTTCCCACTTCAAAAAAAACAAAAAATACCTCCTCCTTTAACTGAAGAAGAAATAGATCAACTTATAAACATGCAAACAGCCTCTAAAACTTCATATAACCAAAACTTCTCTGATATTTCTCTTGTTAATCCTGCAAATCATGAGTCAAAGAATAGATTTGTAAATCAAGTTGAAGAAAATAAATCTGATAGTCCAATATACATGGCTGATGACATTACTTATGTTAATGATTCTCCAATGTTTGATCAATATGTTGATGATTATGATTTCCAAACAAGAGCCAACTTTGCAGAAGACTCAGTTTTTTATTTTCGGGAGAAAGCTCAGTTTCATAAACTTGGTAAAAGTGAGCAGCCATTACAGGTCATCTACGACACTCATGAGAGAAGACTTGAGAGTTCAGAAGTAAGTGAATAGTCTTACACTCTTTTCTCTACTTCACTTCATTTTGTCAAATATAACTTTCACATAATTGGAAATCAATTGTTTTTCAACTTTGATGATGAGGTTGAGGAGGATGATGAAATTCTGGAGCATGTTGTAAATGAGAAACCTTCTCCTGAAATGGTTGAGGAAATCATTTTGGACATGGAATCTTCCTTAACTCCAGATTTACAGCCACCAAGTTCCATTGAGTTACAAATTACATATGAAGAAAAAGAGGCTGATAAACACATGAGAGTTGTCACACTATCCTTTCAAGATAAGTTACTGTGAAAGTGTATCCCTGCTCATCAACCTGCTGACCTTCACACAGTTTTCAGTCCACTTAATCAAAACACATCAGCCTGGAAAGAAAACTACACTGCAATATATGATGAGCTTGACAGTTCAAGTGATCATGAGCAAGAGGAAGAGTTGCTTTCAACCAGGAGAGTCCCAAATATAGCCAAGTGGAAGAAAGAGTAGTCCTGAATGAAGCCTATATATCAAATCCTCTAGATCAGGTATTATTCCAAGATCCATTTGTTGTTTTCCTTTAGAAATCTAAAGGAGTAGTGGGTTCTATCATAAACAAGTTGCTACCAAGAATGAGAAAAAACTCAAGGACTACTGTCCGAAAACAAACCAAATGGGAGTGGCTTTTTCATTTCTTCTACATCATAAAATAATTAAACCGAGATCAACCATGCAATCATCTACTTGACTGGCTATATTGGAAATAAGAGTTCACCAAATGAATGTATGTTGTGTATAGTTTAGAATAGGATAGATAGATAGTTGTTAAAAATAAGCTTATCCTTGTGAGCATCTTACCAGCTTTAGATTGTTTGAAGAAAAAGTGAAAAAGCAGAAAATACAAAAACAGTAAAAGTAGAAAAAGAGGGCAGTTTCTAAAAAGCAATGGTAAAGCCCCATGTTCCAAAAAATAGTCTTTCGGAAAGCGTGCAAGTCTAAATGCCGCTACTAGTACTCAAATGTCTTGTTCAACTATCTAGCCCAATCATAGCTGAACATGTTTAAATTTATTTGCTGATAAGTTAGTGAGTGAAAAAGATGGTCAACATTGTGTAAGATTGACTTATCACAGAGAGTAGATTAGGAAAAGATACTGGTTCCACACGCCCAAAATAGAACCAAAGAGGGAAGCGGGGATGAAAAACAAATTATGCATCTTAGCCCTGTTTTTCCTAGTTTCAATTTCATGCAGAATAATATTTGTGTGCAACTTGTCTTTTATGCCACAAATACATGACAAATCAGACTGTCTAATCCTGATTTGATCATATTTTAAATTTCGTGTTTTATATTAGAGAATAAAATCCTGTCAAACTGCTTAATCTTGACAGTTGATCTAGCATAGGTAGAGTAATGAAGGAGTTCATCAGTTTAATCTGAACTCCCGGCAGATATAAGTGTAGAATTAGATAGATTTATTTTGAAAAAAGAAAAAATATATATTGTCAAAAGGCTGCTAGTTCAAATGTGCCAAAAAGAAGAAAAAATGTTAGGAAAGATAGTGGGGTAGGTAGAAATGTTATTGATGCTAATCATGCTGTCACTTTTCAGAAGTAGCATCAAAGAAATGTGAAATTTTGCGTCAATGGGTAAGGCACTGGTCTTCATAAGCCAAAGATCTGAGATTCTGGACACCTCCTGAAAAGGAGCTGCCCTCCCCAAATGGAGCCACTGTTAGTCATCAATATTTTGCACCTGTTGTTGATGACTAATTTCTTAGCTGAGTTTTATAGAAGCTGATCTCCATATGTCAATTTTTCATCTAGAAAACCCCCATAAATTTTTTGGCTTCTTACCTTTTCAGTTCGCCCATGACGAGATGAAGCACCATTAATAAATCCTATCCAGCTTCAGCCATACTAGTCTGCCCTTCCGCTCTAAAGAGACAACCCAAATCTATTCAAACAGTCTCCCCTAAGTTAGGAAGTGCTGCTGTAAGGAATTTCTCCCTTGGCAAAACTATCCAAGAGCCAAAAACCTCCATCTGCTATAGACAAGTCATAACAAAACTTCCTACTCTACTAATGAAGTTAGTTACAGCCCTAGGTCACGCCACTAATACACCCTTAAGTCTCAGCAATACATAGACCATAATTCAAGCTGATTTTAGGTGTTTTTACAGTGTTTGATGAATCTTTCAAGGACAGAAACATCCCAGCATCTCAGAAGACAATTTTTGGCTCCACATAAGAAGACAACTACTTCTCAATGTGATCTTGAGCATGAGATGTAGCTACAGAGAAAAGAGTTTTTCATCAAGCTCTTGCGACCTCATTCAAAGCCTGAAAGGACAGTAGAAGAAAAAAAAACACTGTCAAGAGGCTGTTGATATGACATGAATAAGAAACTCCTTCATTTATAAGTAGAGGGTTTGAAGACCAAAGCAATCTCCTTCATCTATAAGCAGAGGGTTTTGAAAGTGCCTCCTTCATCTACAAGCAGAGGGCCAAAGTTAAAGTCTGTTTTTGAGTTTTTCACTAACTAAGAAGACAAACTTTGATGAACAGTGAGACAACAAATAAAAGTTCTCTGTATAAAAATGATGATTAAAGGCAGATAGGTTGAAAGAACATCAGGCATTTTTCCAAGGCAGGCCTCCATTCATAAATATAGGGCCAATGCAGTGACTGATTTCAGGGTTTAACTGGTCAAGAGATTAATGGTAAAAGAAGCAGAAGATAGTCTAAAGTTTCCAAACAGAGAAAGCATGTAAAAAACAAAGGGGAAGAATCAATACTGTAACTATCAAAGAGGATGGCTTATCTCATAAAAAAGTTTCTTTCAAAGATAGTCTGGAACCCAAATAAGACAACCTTGCTGATGATTGAGAGATGGGTCATAGCACAAGACAATGATGATGATTGTATTTCAAAAGGTTATGGCATGAGGCTCAAAGCTCTAAAGAAGCATTCAAAGCCAACAGGGCATGTCACGATTTCCAAAGAAAGGCATTTTCCTTAAAAAGGGGTCAAAGTCAGGAGAGGAGCTTAAAAGGCACCTAACAGTTTGGATCAGCCTCACAGTGAGCATTATCACCTTTAAAAGCAGCGGAAACAAGAGGTATCAACCAAGTTTTAAGAAACAGGTCATCTCCTTGCAAATGACAAAAGATGCCTCATCGATCATGGATGTATTTTTGATCGGCTTTTCCATGTTGAAATATCATTAAAGGGTCAACAGTGGCAGATTGTCTAGTTTAGAAAGCATAGTGAAAATACAGACGAAGAGTTTTGGAAAGTCCTAAACAAAGCCTTTTTTATCTAAACCAAGGTCCTCACTATGTTCTTTGTTCAAGTGTCCAACTTCGTTTTTTTTGTCAAAAGATTGGTGAAAAGGGTCGTTAAAAGATTCTCAAGGTTTCAAATAACCTCACCAAATGAGTGTGAAAGAGAGATTAGCTCTTTTCACTTTCAAAGGGTTTAAGGGTTGTTACATATCTCTTTTTTTTTGCATTTGCCAAAACAGGAGAAAACTCCCCTTGTTGTTCACTCGACCAAAAAAGAGATGTTTGAGCAAAAATCACAGGTTTTTTAGGCTTTCAAGCCAGCGCAGCGCACCTGGAAAAGTGCGTGGCGCGCTTAGAGGTGAAAACACAAAGGCGCATAACTGTGGCGTGGCACGCCTGTAGGTGCGCGCGGTGCGCCTGTAGCCTTGGGTCCTGTCGGCCTGACAAGTGACCCAACACCAGCTCCTGCACGTCACTCTTTCACACAAATATGTCGCGCACCTTTCCATGGTTCTAACGCCTCCAAATCACTTTTAAAATCTACTCCAAGCTCTCTAAATAGCCTGTCACTGTTTTTCAAGGTATTTCTGCTGCCTCCCTTAAGGTTTTTAAAAAACTGTTTAGCGATGCAAAAGGGTTAAAAATCACAGTTTAAACCACGATTTTCAGCTTTGTGTGAAAACGAAATTTGTTGTGTTTCTAGTGGCTAGAGATGAAACATCAAAAGTTTGTGAGTTTTATTGATATAGAAAAGCCCATTAAACTGCCCTCAAAGAACGATGAGAGATGAAGGCCGTGTTTTAAAGGTGGAAGCTTAGCATTTGAAAAATGAAACATTGATCCTAATTTCAACCACTGTGATCATACATGTATTACTTAGCCAGTATTCAAAGTCTGCCTCGGTGTGATGAAGAATAAGGTCATGGTTGCCCTTTGACCATAAACAAACCTTAGTGAGAAAACAATGTAAATAAGTTGGAGGTGTTTTTGTCAAACTTTGTGTAAGGGACAGTAGAGTCTAAAGGGAGTAGTGTTCTGATTGAGGAGGGGGTTGTTGCTGTTTAAATGCTACAGGGTTCTTTATGACCACATGAAAAAACAAAATAAACTCTGTCACCTATTACACAGTAACCTTGGACTGTGTATTGCCTTTTTGATTGATTGTCTTCATGTTGTTAAATTTACTGCTGAAGTGGCCTACAAAGAAGACAACAGTGTGTTGAACTAAGAAGATTGTGGCTTATGCCTTTGTCTGAAATACAAGGTTATACTGTTGTCCTCAAAATACCAAAAGGCAAGGTGACCTTACCACAAAACACAGAAAACATCACTTTGACCGTGTAGCTTTATTGACTGTGATTTTGTTCTTGAAGTTTACTTGTTGAGTTTCATACCAAGTGGAAAGGCATTGCTTTGAAAGAACAGGGATCTTATATCAAAGTAGAATGATGAGGCATTACAAGAAGTTAAATCAGTTTGCCCGTCGCAAGTTAAAGGTTGCCCAAGAAAAGCTAAAGGAGGCTAAAGGGAAGCACCCGGCATGGAAAGTGAAGAAAGACACATCAGGACTTCATATTTTGGCTTCTGCTTCAGAAAATATTGCTAAAAACCCTTGAGGGTCATACACACCAATTTTGGGCAAAATTTGACATACTTTGGTTTTTTGCCATTTTTGAGTTTTTGGTCAAAACTCATGAAATTTGCCATTTAATTTTGGGAAATCGTCAAAGGAGGAGAATGGTATCATTGGATGCCATAATTTCAGGAGCACACACTCAGTGATTTTCAGGACATTCGCAGATCATTTTCTTCCCCAAAATGGCGAAAAACACTCGCTTTTTCAACATTCAGCCCCGTCTATCAGCAAGGTTTATTTTCTGGTTTTTTACATACAGTCCTATTTTTGGAGGACTTCCAGGCATCAGATTTGGAAAATTTCAGTTGTTTCTGAAAGTAGACACTTAGAGATTTCCAACAAGCCATTATGAGCCTCATTTCGACATCGGGAAGACTGAAAAATGTTGCCGGCAAGTCAAGGGAGCTTTTGCTGATGTAAATTTTGAATATTTTTGTAATTTTTGAACCTTTAAAAACTGATATTTCCTCATGTGCGTTTAGCTATTTTTTCACATGAGAAGTAAGGAAAATTCAATTATTTTCCCTTTTTTAGCATTTTATAGATATTTTGTGCCTTGGGCTTTGCAAAGACTCAAGGACAAGTTTAGATAATTTGATTAGGCCAATAGGATAGCAAGTTGAACCATGAGGTTTTCCTCACTTGAGCCTATATGTTCCAAAGACTTTCATTGTAAAAAAAGACTGAACTTGAGAAGAGAAGCAATATATGGTCATATAAGCTTTGGAAGAAATACTTGTCTTGTGCTTTTGGATTGCCTCTTGGATGCTCTTGGATGAATGAAGAAGGATTGTTGTTGGATTCCATGACTTGGTAGAATGGTATAGTGTCTCTTGCTTTGTTGTTTTCTTTTATTTTTCATTCATGAATACATGTTTCTTGCTTGCTATAGATCAGTAGAGAAACAATTTTATATATGCCCTTGGAGGCACTTCAAATTTCCTGTTTCTTCATGTCTTTCATGTTTTCCTCTTCCTTGGTTACATTAAAGAATTCTTAACTGACATTTAATAACTTGAGGATATTGTTGCTTATTTCATTCATAGTTCTATGAATGCTAAGTATTATTTATGGTACGCCCTGCTTACCTATGGCTAGTTATATTTCCATCCATGAAATTTCTCTTTGACTGATTAGATTATCATTTTGTTTGAAACAAGGAGGCCTAGTTTCGATCTAGCCCTTTGCCTAAAACTATGCAAATCTCATTGTTCAAAGTGTCCAATAACATGAAGTATTGTCTTTAGGCATTCCGACATAGTAAGTTAAGTTGTTTTTCTTCCTTAAGTTTTTTCCCCAAAGTCTGATAGCCATTTCCCAAAGTTAGAGGGTCATATACTTCTATGCATGGCTTGAATGTTTATTTCTATGTATTGATTAGCTCATAGTTACATTTTGTATGATTAATGGTTTTCCCTACCATTTTTATGTCATCTATTGAACAAGTTATGCTTGAAACTCTTTGTTGTTCACAAGTTTGATGTCCATTTACTCCATTTTTACCAAAGATCCTTTCTACCTTGAATCAAATCGGCCCTTCAACAACCTTGTATCACCGTCTGATAGCTTTCTTGACCTTTTCAACCCCATAGCCCATTTGATCTAACATCTTTTTACCTATCTTATATCTTTGATCAGTTTCATCCCTCACAACCTAAAAAACCAAAACCAAAAAAACTACTTCATAACTAGCCTAAAATCAGAACACCATAAACAACCACACAGATATCCCTTACACATATAGAGAGAGCCCTCTGTGACTCCAGGAAGGCTAGGTCCTTGGGCTCCAAAGCTTGGCTTTATGTTACACTGTCATTTGGCTTGCCAATCAGCCAAATCACGGGACCCTAACACAACCTATGCAATGCAATACATGTATATATAAACTTACAACCCATGCAATGAAATACATGTATATATAATGATTATGATGCTCCCATGAGCTACCCCTCTTGAGATTTTCCATATTCGACTAATTCTATTAACCTACTCCATATAAATTTATTTACATGCAGACACATAGCTTTGATAATTTATGCATATAATTGTGAATTAATTCCTTAATGTCATGTTGACGAGCAAAATTTTACTGCCAACAAAAAGGGGGTCTCCTTGGTGAGAGGTCCCATTTAGAGCTCACATCGTGTGGGATAGGAGCCCCATTCGGTATGTGGGCCCGACCGTCGCCACAAGTTTTTTCTCTCTTGGTTGTCAGATGAGAAGGTGACGAAGCGGAGACAAGGGTGAAATGACAAAATGGTGAAACAAAATCAACCCAAGATTAACAAACCACAGACATAAATACAAGCAAGTTTAAATATCAATAAAAGGGGAGTACGCCATGAGAGGGATCAGTGAGCCAAAACCAGGTCAGGTGTGCATCAAAGATAACATGCCAAAAGTTAACTGCAAAGTAGTTCGTAACAAATCACTGACATGGAAAGAAAAAAGTTAACACCGATTCTAAAGCTAAATGTACATGCAACCACTATGAATCAGTCCATAAAAATTGCGTGTATGAAAGCACACATACAAATAGAGTCCGTCAAACACAACTATGTCAAACACACACACATAGGAAAGATAAGCATGAGATGTTTTTACCATTAACATGATGTCTATTTATAATACAATGTGGTGACCTTTTGATTCCACATTCAAAGGTCACTTGGACTCCTCTTTGATTTTTCGGGTTCCACACCTGCCCATAGAGGATTAGGTGTCCAACATTCCCCACCTTAATCCGAAGGGGCATGTCTTTGTCGAAGCAGAGAACTGTAATACAAATCTATAAAGTATACATGGCATCACTTAGGTTGAATGAGATCTCTAAAATATTGGCATAAAGAGGTGGTTTAAGGATGACCACCAACACTGGAACGCTTAGTGCAGTTCCCGAAACTCTTCCAAATCTGGCAAAAAGCTGAGATCTTCTGCTAGAGGAAGTGCTCCTCATATTTTGAAGAGGGAGACCTTCAACCTAGAAGAAGGGAGGTCTACAACCTGTGATGGTTTAAGGATGACCACGAACTCTAGAATGCTAAGTTAATGCATTTCTCGAAACTCTTCCAAAAATGGCAAGAAGCTAAAGTCTTCTGCTAGAGGAAGTGTCCCGAATTATTTGAAGAGAAAAAATATCAACCTTGCATAAATGGTTTGATGATGACCACCAATGAAAGGAATGCTCATGGGAATATGTGTCTCTAGCTACAACTTTGAATCTGGAATGACCGATTGTGGCTCAGGCTCGCTTGAATTGTTGTGTCTCTAGCTACAACTCTAAATATGGAATGAGAGATTGTGGTTTAGGCTCGCTTGATGTGGCTTCAAAGGTTGTAGATGACCACCATTTTCCCCCCTGTCAGGTACAAGGTGAGATGATGGTGAAAACTCAACAGCAAGATTGTTCAATATTCTAGAACAAGTTATTTTCTAACATATGAATTAAACATCTTCTTGGTCTTGATGCCCATTTCCAAGAAGCAATCCATCCAAGATGAATATTTGTTCTTGCGGGATGCTTGCTTCTAAAGAATATATGTAAAGAATAGGTGTGCTAACCACAGTTCGTGCATGGGTGAAGATCGAAACAATGATCTTTCATATGGCCAGCTCGATCATAGTGTTGGAATTTTAAAATCTGTTGTTTCTGTTGTGGAAGAGGAGCAAGATCTGGAATAGCTGAAGGTGAACTATCATAAAGAAATCCAGCACTCTAAAATTTTATGGGCTTGTATTAGTCCGGAATATGAAAAGACAACTCCCTGTCATATCCAAGCCCTATTTGGTGCTTGTTACGGACAAGCTCTTCCCAAGGTCTAATGATGGGCTTGGGAAGTGCAGGTTAGATGTTTACTTATGTGTAAAAATCTGCTCTTGTACAAGGAACATGATAGGAGTCAACCTCAATGTTATTGACTTGACCATTTGATCGTTGTTGATGGGTGTCATGATGCTTATGCTGCTATAACTCATCTTGTTGTAGCTGAGATTTAAGCTGCAAAAAACCAATTTTCTCATGTGCATTTTGTATACATATTTGAATTTCGAAAAGAGTAGTTTTTTCGATTTTGATTGTGTCTTTAGTAGAACAAAATATCAGAGTCTTCAAGAACTCTAATATAGTATTAATTCTAGTCATTTTCATAAGTACTACTCTGAAGAATGAAGATATTACAATAATCAATGCGTAGAACTAGGCCTAAGGTTCACGACTCATTCCAATTTGTAAATGAAAGGTACCCTCAAACGAAAAATGTAACACATATTTGTGTTTTCTAATCATGCAATTCAGCTAGTTCTTAACAATGGAACACATATATATTCCAGCATTATAATAAGAATATGAGAGGTCGGTTTTTCTTCCCTGAATGAAAATTATATTGCAAATTGTGCCTTATATGTTTCGCTCGATCTATTAGAGTAACCAAAAAACAAACTTGTCCCATGCACAGGGAATTAAACGTACTTTGATATTCTCTTTTGATAATTTAAACACACATGGTACTTTTTAATACCAATGAAACATTCCCTTTCATAAAAAAATACCAATGCATCATGAAATTTCAAAAAAACCCAATGCAGCATGGAATTTCAAAAATATTTAAAAAATGCATGCACTCACAGTCTCCACACCAGTGTTTAAATACGCACATGCAAACGTTGTGGTACTTGCTTTCACTCATATCAAGAAAATTTAGTGTGCATCCAACTGAGCTGGTTCAGCTCCTAATGTCTTAGAACTTCAATCGTCCTCCATGCTTTGATTCATTCTTTATGTTTGTTAAGGAGCTAAGCGGTGATGAGGAAAAAGGTTGTTATGGACTTGCACATGTTCTACTAGAAGGCGTTATGCTCAGTACCAAAAATATGTTATGGAGGTTTAGCTTGCTGGAAGGCACAAAGGTGGGCGAAGAGGTGTTTAAGGAGAAGCTATGGTGGCCACTTTACCAATCGAAGTGAAGCTCTTTAATATGAAATATGTAGTGTATTACATCTTGGTGAGGAGGAGTTGATCGGTGGTGAAGAGGAGTCGAGTTTAGAGACTAAGAATTTTGTCTTCAAGTACTAATCTGGAACCAAATCTTAATAGAGGGATAGCTAAATATTGCATAAAAAAATAAACAATTTTAGCTCATGGAATGTAACTCAATTGAAAATCACTTTCTTATGAAGTATTATGTTAAAACACAAGATTCAAAGTTCAAATCCCCTTGAGTGGCCAACAAAAAAATAATATTTTTTTATCTATTTATTTATTATATTTTTAAAATGTGATTTTAATGAAAAAGGAAAAATATAATATAAAAGAAATAAATATCATGACATGATCAAATTTCATGTGGTTTGAATATTTATTTGTAAAAATAAAAATATAATTATCCACTATCCACTCATGGCGAATGCTAATGATTTTGTCTTAATTGCTAACTATCTTAATTGGGTTTCGTCTTAATTGTTAGTGTTAAATCTCCATTGTCTTAAATATAAAGTTTTGTCTTAAATATTTTTGTCTCAAAGTGCTTTTGTCTTAAATCAAAAATTTATTCTTAAATTTTTTTTATCTCAAACTGTTTTTTTCTTAAATATAAAGTTGTCTTAAATATAAAGTTTTGTCTTAAAGTATTTTTGTCTTAAAAAAATGTCTTAAAGTACCCTTAATGTAATATAGTAGTCTGAGCCAAAAAAATAGAGAGAATAAATAAAATCACCCAAAATCTAGTAATAGGGCCAAGCTAGTCATTTTAACCCATGTACAAGAAGCCACTATGCTTGTAAAAGTCAGAGTTAGAAAGGTTTTAGTCCCATAGTCAAGTGATTAAAATAAATAGAATAACATGGGACCCGATTCTGTTGGAATATTGAAAATTCCAGAACAATAGAAATGGAGAGAGTAAACTCCCCTCTACAACATAGAGAAATTAAAACAGAAATTTCTTGCAGAGAGAGATGGCATAAAAATGCTTTCTTCTATTTCATTAATAGAACTTAAAAAAAAATGTTACAAATTTCTTCCTCAACACAGAGGGATACACAATATTGACTACTACAGACGCAGTGCTCCAAAAACTACTCTCTGTCTCTCAAGAACGCACAAAACAGTGCTCTGTTCCTTTTACTATGCTTTTCTTTGCTTGCGGGCTCACACAGCGATTACAAACGAAAAACAATACAATCTTACGGCACTCAGGCCTTTTTCACCTTTATATAGCGCAGCGGGAACCAAACCTAAAAAAAAAGAAATAAAACATTTACAAAAGAAAATCCTTTGCAGAACATAAAATTTAATATAGGCGCGACATACGAGTGGGGACCACATCGTAGTCGGCCATTTGCGATGTGCGATATGGCGGAACAACAAAACGTGCGACATGCGATATTGCGACATGCGATGGCGCGGTCGCGCGATCGCATCGCAGCTTTCACTTGGCGGAAAAACAAATGGACTTGCGATTGTGCGATAGTGCGATGGTGCAACGATTGCACATCGCAGCTTTCAACGAAACTCTGGCATGGGTGGAGGGTGATTGGTGAAAATGTGAAGTTGGGAAACACTTTTTGCCATTTTTTGACATTGAAAATTGTAATTTTCTATGTTTTTCAACTTCAACTCCACTAAACTCATATTTTTATCGCAAATTATGCTTTGACATAAAAACAAGAATTGTAGAGAATTGTCTTACCTCCATACCAATATTTTTTTTAAAAAAAAATATTGACATATAGAGGGGTAAATTTGTTGTTTACTAACTGCATATACTTGAAATTTTCAGGCAAACATAAATAGTCACTTTATTATCCTTAACTTTTTTTAGGGAAGGTTATTCATTTTTTGGAAAAAAACCATAGCATCATAATATACATATATTGCACTAGTGCACAGACTATTTTTTGGTAATTTTCGGATCAAATCACTATTTTTTTTTTTTTTTAAAATGGACAAAGACAAAAAAACAGTGATGTTTCAGTACATTTTATTATCCTTTGATTTTATTTTCAATGTGATCGTCAATAAGAAAAATGAGAGTACCCTTTTGAAGTAGATAGGGAGAGGAAGTGCACTATGAATTTTTTGAATTTTTCGGTGTCCTCATTTGAAAGTTATTTAATTTTCATTCAATGCAATTTTTCGAACAATGAAATTCCACAATGACACAGTTTAGTAAAAAATTAATAAAAATTTGAATTTTTTAATGAAACTCCATAAATATCACATCATAAAAAACTAGATTTAGAGACGAATCTAATGGTACTTGGTCCGATATATAACATTTTGTTTTTGTAGGTGTTTTGTCCCTCCAAAGTTGCAGGTTTCTCAAAACTGCAGAGTTTTCTGAGTTTTTCGTTGACCAGAAACTCTCGGCCGAGAAAAACTCTCGGCCGAGAAATTTTTAAAACTCTCGACAGAGAAATTTAAACCAATTTAACGCGGGAAAAATCTCGGCCGAGAGTTTGCGGCCGAGAGTTTGCGCAATAAAACTCTCGGTCGAGAGTTAGAAAAAATCTCGGCCGAGAGTTTTATTGCGCAAACTCTCGGCCGCAAACTCTCGGCCGAGAGTTTTTCTAACTCTCGGCTGAGAGTTTGCGGCCGAGAATTTTGTGACCACAACTCTCGGCTGAGGAGTCATATTCGCAAAACTCTTGTGTACGAGATCCATGAAATATTTCGTCACTGGGGCCCGAGGTTTGAAAACTCTCGGCCAAAGGGGCCCAATTGAATTTTTTTCTCGGCCGAGAAGTTAAAAATTTCTCCCGAATTCTATCTCATGCCAAAAAGTGTTTCCCAACTTCGCGTTTTCGAATGCGACATTGCGATGTTGCGATGGTGCGATGATCGCATATCAAAAAATCACATAAACAAGACACCTGAAACTTATAAATTGCGATCTGTGATTTGCGCTCAAGTGGTGGGGACCACTTGTCCTCCCTTTTCAGAAATTAAGGGACTTCCGCCTGTTTCAGTCAATTTTCTTCATATTTGGTTGTTGAGGGCTTTAAAGCCCTACATGACTATTTTAAATAACTCTGTTCCTCCGTAGTCTTGAACTACGAAAATTCTTCATTCTTCTGCTGAAATGACTTCGCCCATATCAAAATTAATTCCTCCTCTGCAATACTTGGCTATGACCCATCAACATTTAATTCTTCTCCTTACAGTTCTCCATTCCTCTTAAATACAGAGTGTTGTGCACTCAAATATTTGTTGATGCCTCTGTGTACTCTTTCTTCTGCTCAAAGGTATGCAGATGACTTTAATAATTTCAACACTCCCCCTTAAAGTCAGCTGCTGGGTTATCAATAATACCCAAATTTTTTCTTAAAAATTCAAAGGTCTTCTGCCCCAATGGCTTTGTTAAAATATCTGCATATTGCTCTTCTGTTTTACAATGATGTAAAACAATTTCTCCATTGTTTACCAATTCTCTGATCTAGTGAAACTTTGTATCTATGTCCTTCGTTCTCTTGTGAAACACAGAATTCTTTGACAATGCAATAGCTGAGCTATTGTCACAATAAATCACTGTCCCTTTTACCTGTTCTTGACATAAACTTCTCAGCATTCTTCTCATCCAAATTGCTTGACACGCTGCTGCTGTAGCTGCCACATACTCTGCCTCTGCTGTAGATAATGCTACAATCGGATGTTTCTTAGAAGCCCATGGAATGGCTCCTGAACCCATTTGAAAAACATAACCAGAAGTTCTCTTCTGATCATCTACACTTCCAGCCCAATCACTGTCAGTGTATCCAACTAACTCTGAAATTTTTGAAGTAGTATATAAAATACCAAATCTTTTTGTTCCTTTCACATACCTCAAAATTCTCTTTGCTACCTGCCAATGTGCTTCTTTTGGCTTCTCCATAAATCTGGAAATTAAACTAACAGCATGCATAATATCTGGCCTAGTTGCAGTCAAATACATAAGGTTGCCAACTATGCCTTTATACAAACTTGGATCAAAATCCTTGCTGCTGTCATCTTTACTCAACTTCAAGCCCATTACTGTGGGAGTAATTGCAGTTTTGCACTCCTACATATTAAATCTTTCTAAAACTTGATTCACATACTTTGCTTGAGAAATAAAAATCCCTTTTTCATTTTGTTGCACTTCTATTCCCAAGAAGTATCTCAATAAACCCATGTCAGTCATTTCAAATTCATCTTTCATGACTATTTTAAAATTTTCAACAAGGTAATCATCATTACCTGTAAATATTAAATCATCAACATATAAAACAACAATGAGCATCTTACCATCCTTTTCTTTGATGTAGAGGGTGGGTTCTCCCTCACACTTTTCAAATCCAATTTCTAGTAGATAAGAATCTATCCTACTGTACCATGCTTTTGGAGCTTGCTTCATCCCATAAAGAGCTTTCTTCAATTTGTAGACCTTATGCTCTTGGCCTTTCTTCTCATATCCAAGAGGTTGTTCCACATATACCTCTTCCATTAAAACTCCATTTAAAAATGCAGATTTCACATCCATCTGGTATACTTTCCATTTGTTTTGTGCTGCTATGGACAACACTTCCCTTATTGTCTCCATTCTTGCAACTGGTGCAAAATTTTCTTCATAGTCTATCCCTTGACAAAAATTCTGGCCTTGTGTCTCTCTATCTTTCCTTCAGCATTGTTTTTGGTCTTATAGACCCATTTAACTCCAATGACTTCTTTACCTTCTGGGAGATCAACCAACTCCCATGTTTTGTTCTTCTCTATGGAATTAATTTCTTCGTCCATAGCTTCTATCCATTTTCTGTCTTTAATTGCATCTTAAAAATGAATAGGATCATCAACTTGACAATACAAAGAAAATAGGGAATTCAAACCTTCATTTGCCGCTCCTTGTTCATAGATTTCTCTAATGCTTCTGAATCTTGTTCCACTTTCACTTGGTGTAGTCGTGCTTGATGAAGCACTCAATTCTCCTCCATGTGGTGTGGTAGGAGATGCATTCCCACTTCTTCTCAAGGGTTTTCTCACTGCTGCTTGAAGTGTCCCTTGATGTCCTTGCGTTGCTGGAGGTTGTGCAGTGGATGGGTTGTTAATTTCAACCACATCTCCTTCATCTTCATCATGAGACAAACAATTTTTAACATTGACTGTTTTATCAATGCTTCCATCCCACGCTTCCTCTTCAATGAATTGCACATCTCTGCTTATCACAAACTTCCTTGTGGATGGGTTATACAATCTGTATCCTTTGGAATCTTCACAGTATCCAAGGAAAATGCACTTCTCCCCCTTACTATCCAACTTCTTTCTCAACTTTTTTGGAATGTGTGCATATGCAACACATCCAAAAACTTTCATGTGGGTGACTCCCTGTTTTCTGCCACTCCACGCTTCTTCTGGAAATTTATTCATCACAACTTTTGTGGAGAATTTATTCAAAATATACACAGCACAGTTTGCTGCTTCTACCCAATATTCATTCGGCAAGTGCTTTGCCTTCAACATACTTCTCACAATTTCCATTATGGTTCGATTCTTCCTTTCAGCAACTCCATTCTGTTGTGGTGTGTACCTTGTGGTAAACTGCTTGTGTATTCCGTTCTCTCTGCAAAAACGTATAAATTCCTTTCATATATATTCTCCTCCTCTATCAGTTCTGAGAAATTTAATATGCTACCCACTCTGTTTCTCTACAAGAGCTTTAAAGTGGAAAAATTTCTGAAAGACTTCACTCTTATATTTCAGAAAATAAACCCATACTTTTCTTGTGAAATCATCTATGAAGGTCAGCATGTAAATACTGCCTGAAACTAACGATGTTTGCATCGGCCCACACAAATCTGAGTGAATGATTTCTAAGGGTGCTTTCGCCCTTATGCTTTTCCCTGATGGAAAATTTTCTCTGTGTTGCTTTCCTAAGATACAGCCTTCACATAGGCTATCAGTCTTCTCAATCCATGGCAAACCTCTTACCATTCCTTTTCTGTGCAGCAAATTTAATCCTCCGAAATTGAGATGTCCAAATTTCAGGTGCCATAACCAATTTTCATCTTTCTCTTCCTTCTGAAAGGCTTCTTGTGTTACAGCTGCTATGCTCTTTCCTTTTCCCTTCAAGTCAATGTTGAGCTTGAGTGGAAACATTCTATTACCGGTCATTTGTATTTCAGCAATAATTTTCTTGCTTGGAGGTATATCTTTTATTGTCCAGACATCATCCTTAAATATTACATTGTAACCTTTGTTTATGAGCTACCCAACGCTCAAAAGATTACACTTCAGACCTGGGACATAATACACATCAGGAACAAATTTATGCTCCCCATTTCTTGCTTGAATACTGACTCTGCCTTTTCCTTTGATAGAGATCTTAGTATCAGTCCCTGTGGTCACTTCAAATTTTACTTCTTCATCTAGATTGGAAAACATTGCTCTGTTTCCAGTCATATGATTGCTACATCCTGAATCTAAGAACCAAACATCATCCTCTCTATCTTGTTCTATATTACAAGCTAATAGTACATTACTTGGGTTCTTTTCTTCTTTTGCTACATTAGCATTTTACTTATTTTTCAGGTCACTTTGCTTCTTTCTACATTCATTGGCATAGTGCCCATATTTCTTGCAATAATGACATTGGACATTGGATTTGCCATATCTTTGTCCATGAGCATGTTGGTGTTGATGTCCACCTTTCTGGCTGTTGCATTGGCTGTGGCTCTGATTCTGACAGTTTCTCCTTCCATGTGAATGTGAAGAACTATTCCTTCCACCTTTGTTCTGGCTTCTGCCTCTTCCTCTTCCTGAAGGCATCTGGGTCTTGAAGGAGTGCTCAAGATATAAATGTTCATCTCTGCTCAATCTCTATTCATGAGTTATCAGTGAGGCATGTAGTTCATCTACTATGAACTGTGAGAGATCTTTGGTCTCTTCTATGGTGGTAATAATCACATCAAACTTTGAGGGTAAGCTTCTCAAAAGTTTCTCCACAATCCTTCTTTATTCAAGAGTTTTTCCATGGGATCTTATCTGATTTACAATCCCAATCACATGTGTAAAAAATGTGTCAACATTATCTGACTCTTTCATGCAAAGAGTTTCAAAATCTCTTCTTAGCAATTGAAGTTTTGTTGTTTTAACTTTCTTCATGCCTTGATAGGCTACTTTCAGAGTTTTCCATGCATCCTTGGATCTCTTAGCTGCTGCTATCCTTGGAAACACACTCTCATTTACTGCTTGATACAAATAGAAGAGGGCCTTAGCATCCTTCTTTCTATTGTTCTTCAATAAATCCTTCTCTGCTTGAGTTAAGGCATTAAAAGCCTGCTCATCAGCTGGCTCAACATAGCCATTTTCTACAAACTCCCATAAGTCTTGTGAGACAAATAGGGCTCTCATGGTAATGGCCCAATAATCATAGTTATTTCGATTAAATTGTGGAAGTTGAACATTTCTAATGTTCATTCCTGTACTTGGTCCAACCATTGCTCTTAAACTGAACTCTGAACTTAAACAAACTGTCTTTCCTTCTTTGAAAGAACAAACTCTTTTAAAACAAAACAACATCTCTATTATCTTTGAGAAATACCTAAACTTTTGACTTCTGTTGGGCTTTCACACTGCTGGAGAAAACGCTGCAACATGTCTTCTTCTTCTTCAGCTTCTTTGAAACCTTCAAAGAGCCTGAACTAGCTCTGATACCATGTTGGAATATTGAAAATTCCAGAACAATAGAAATGGAGAGAGTAAACTCCCCTCTACAACATAGAGAAATTAAAAGAGAAATTTCTTGCAGAGAGAGATGGCATAAAAATGCTCTCTTCTATTTCATTAACAGAACTTAAAAAAAACTGTTACAAATTTCTTCCTCAACACAAAGGGATACACAATATTGACTGCTAAAGATGCAGTGCTCCAAAATCTACTCTTTGTCTCTCAAGAACGCCCAAAACAGTGCTATGTTCCTTTTACTATGCTTTTCTTGCCTGCGGGCTCACACAGCGATTACAAATGAAAAACAATACAATCTTACGGCACTTGGGCCTTTTTCACCTTTATATAGTGCGGCGGGAACCAAACCTAAAATCAAAGAAATAAAACATTTACAAAAGAAAATCCTTTGTGGAACATAAAATTTAATATAGGTGCGACGTACGAGTGGGGAGCACATCGCAGTTGGCCATTTGTGATGTGCGATATGGCGGAACAACAAAAATTGCGACATGCGATATTGCAACATGAGATGGCGCGGTCGTGCGATCGCATCGCAGCTTTCACTTGGCGGAAAAAAAAATGGACTTGTGATTGTGCGATCATGCAATGGTGGGATGATTGCACGCCGCAGCTTTCAACGAAACTCTGGCATGGGTGGAGGGCGATTATGCGACATTGCGATGTTGCGATGGTGCGATGATCGCACATCGCAAACATCCACATCAACAAGACACTTGAAACTTATAAACTGCGATCTGCGATTTGTGCTCAAGTGGTGGGGACCACTTGTCCTCCCTTTTCAAAAATTAAGGGACTTTCGCCTGTTTTAGTCAATTTTCTTCATATTTGGTTGTTGAGGGCTTTAAAGCCCTACATGACTATTTTAAATAACTCTGTTCCTCCGTAGTCTTGAACTACAAAAATTTTTCATTCTTCTGCTGAAATGACTTCGCCCATATCAAAATTAATTCCTCCTCTGCAATACTTGGCTACAGCCCATCAACATTTAATTCTTCTCCTTACAGTTCTCCATTCCTCTTAAATATAGAGTGTTGTGCACTCAAATATTTGCTGATGCCTCTGTGTATTCTTTCTTCTGCTCAAAGGTATGTAGATGAATTTAATAATTTCAACACTCCCCCTTAAAGTCAGCTGCTGGGTTATCAATAATACCCAAAAATTTTCTTAAAAATTCAAAGGTCTTCTGCCCCAATGGCTTTGTTAAAATATCTACATATTGCTCTTCTGTTTTACAATGATGGAAAACAATTTCTGCATTGTTTACCAATTCTCTGATATAGTGAAACTTTGTATCTATGTGCTTCGTTCTTTTGTGAAACACAGAATTATTTGACAATGCAATAGCTGAGCTATTGTCACAATAAATCACTGTCCCTTTTACCTGTTCTTGACATAAACTTCTCAGCATTCTTCTCATCTAAATTGCTTGACACACTGCTGCTGTAGCTGCCACATACTCTGCCTCTACTGTAGATAATGCTACAATCAGCTGTTTGTTAGAAGCCCATGAAATGGCTCTTGAACACATATGAAAAACATAACTGGAAGTGCTCTTCTGATCATCTACACTTCCAGCCCAATCACTATCAGTGTATCCAACTAACTCTGAAATTTCTGAAGTAATATATAAAATAAAAAATCTTTTTGTTCCTTTCACATACCTCAAAATTCTCTTTGTTGCCTGCCAATGTGCTTCTTTTGGCTTCTCCATAAATCTAGAAATTAAACTAACAGCATGCATAATATCCGGCCTAGTTGCAGTCGAATACATAAGGTTGCCAACTATGATTTTATACAAACTTGGATCAAAATCCTTGCTGCTGTCATCTTTACTCAACTTCAATCCCATTACTGTGGGAGTAATTGCAGCTTTGCACTCCTGCATATTAAATCTTTCTAAAACTTGATTCACATACTTTGCTTGAGAAATAAAAATCCCTTTTTCACTTTGTTCTACTTCTATTCCCAAGAAGTATCTCAACAAACCCATGTCAGTCATTTCAAATTCATCTTTCATGACTGTTTTAAAATTCACAATAAGGTAATCATTATTACCTATAAAAATTAGATCATCAACATATAAAACAACAATGAGCATCTTACCATCCTTTTCTTTGATGTAGAGGGTGGGTTCTCCCTCACACTTTTCAAATCCATTCTCCAGTAGATAGAAGTCTATCCTACTGTACCATGCTCTTGGTGCTTGCTTCAGCCCATAAAGAGCTTTCTTCAATCTGCAGACCTTATGCTCTTGGCCTTTCTTCTCATATCCAAGAGGTTGTTCCACATATACCTCTTCCATTAAAACTCCATTTAAAAATGCAGATTTCACATCCATCTGGTATACTTTCCATTTGTTTTGTGCTGCTATGGACAACACTTCCCTTATTGTCTCCATTCTTGCAACTAGTGCAAAATTTTCTTCATAGTCTATCCCTTGCTTCTGCTTGTATCCCTTGACAACAATTATGGCCTTGTGTCTCTCTATCTTTCCTTCAGCATTGCTTTTGGTCTTATAGACCCATTTAACTCCAATGACTTCTTTACCTTCTGGGAGATCAACCAACTCCCATGTTTTGTTCTTCTCTATGGAATTAATTTCTTTGTCCATAGATTCTATCCATTTTCTGTCTTTAATTGCATCTTCAAAATGAATAGGATCATCAACTTGACAATACAAAGAAAATAGGGAATTCATACCTTCATTTGCCGCTCCTTGTTCATAGATTTCTCTAATGCTTCTGAATCTTGTTCCACGTTCACTTGGTGTAGTCGTGCTTGATGAAGCACTCAATTCTGCTCCATGTGGTGTGGTAGGAGATGCATTCCCACTTCTTCTCAAGGGTTTTCTCACTGCTGCTTGAGGTGTCCCTTATTGTCCTTGCATTGCTGGAGGTTGTGCAGTGGATGGGTTGTTAATTTCAACCACATCTCCTTCATCTTCATCATGAGACAAATAGTTTTTAACATTGACTGTTTTCTCAATGCTTCCATCCCACGCTTCCTCTTCAATGAATTGCACATCTCTGCTTATCACAAACTTCCTCGTGGATGGGTTATACAATCTGTATCCTTTGGAATCTTCACAGTTTCCAAGGAAAATGCACTTCTCCCCCTTACTATCCGACTTCTTTCTCAACTTGTCTGGAATGTGTGCATATGCAACACATCCAAAAACTCTCATGTGGGTGACTCCCTATTTTCTGCCACTCCACGCTTCTTCTGGAAATTTATTCATGACAGCTTTTGTGGGGAATTTATTCAAAATATACACAGCAGAGTTTGCTGCTTCTGCCCAATATTCATTCGGTAAGTGCTTTGCCTTCAACATACTTCTCACAATTTCCATTATGGTTCGATTCTTCCTTTCAGCAACTCCATTCTGTTGTGGTGTGTACCTTGTGGTAAACTGCTTGTGTATGCCGTTCTCTCTGCAAAAATGTATAAATTCCTTTGATATATATTCTCCTCCTCTATCAGTTCTGAGAACTTTAATATGCTGCCCACTCTATTTCTCTACAAGAGCTTTAAAGTGGAAAAATTTCTGAAAGACTTCACTCTTATATTTCAGAAAATAAACCCATACTTTTATTGCGAAATCATGTATGAAGGTCAACATGTAAATGCTGCCTGAAACTGACACTGTTTGCATCGACCCACACAAATCTGAGTGAATGGTTTCTAAGGGTGCTTTCGCCCTTATGCTTTTCCCTGATGGAAAATTTTCTCTTTGTTGCTTTCCCAAGATGCAACCTTCACATGGGCTGTCAGGCTTCTCAATCAATGGCAATCCTCTTACCATTCCTTTTTTGTGCAGCAAATTTAATCCTCTAAAATTGAGATGTCCAAATATCAGGTGCCATAACCAATTTTCATCTTTCTCTTCCTTCTGAAAGGCTTCTTGTGTTACAGCTGCTATGCTCTTTCCTTTTCTCTTCAAGTCAATGTTGAGCTTGAGTGGAAACATTCTATTACTGGTCATTTGTATTTCAGCAATAATTTTCTTTCTTGGAGGTATATATTTTATTGTCCACACATCATCCTTAAATAGTACATTGTAACCTTTGTTTATGAGCTACCCAACGCTCAAAAGATTACACTTCAGAACTGGGACATAATACACATCAGGAACAAATTTATGCTCCCCATTTCTTGCTCGAATATTGACTCTGCCTTTTCCTTTGATAGAGATCCTAGTATTAGTCCCTATGGTCACTTCATATTTTACTTCTTCATCTAGATTGGAAAACATTGCTCTGTTGCCAGTCATATGATTGCTACATCCTGAATCTAAGAACCAAACATCATCCTCTCTATCTTGTGCTACATTACAAGCTAACAACACATTACTTGGGTTCTTTTCTTCTTTTGCTACATTAGAATTTTGCTTATTTTTCATGTCACTTTGCTTCTTTCTACATTCATTGGCATAGTGCCCATATTTCTTGCAATAATGACATTGGACATTGGATTTGTCATACCTTTGTCCATGAGCATGTTGGTGTTGATGTCCACCTTGCTGGCTGTTGCATTGGCCGTGGCTCTGATTCTGACTGTTGCTCCTTCCATGTGAATGTGAAGAACTGTTCCTTCCACCTCTTTTATGGCTTCTGCCTCTTTCTCTTCCTTTGCCTTGACCTCTTCCTCTTCCTGAAGGCATCTAGGTGTTGAAGGTGTGCTCAAGAGATAAATGTTCATCTCTGCTCAATCTTTGTTCATGAGTTATCAGTGAGGCATGTAGTTCATCTACTATGAACTGTGAGAGATCTTTGGTCTCTTCTATGGTGGTAACAATAACATCAAACTTTGAGGGTAAGCTGCCCAAAAGTTTCTCCACAATCCTTCTTTCTTCAAGAGTTTCTCCATGGGATCTTATCTGATTTACAATCCCAATCACATGTGCAAAAAATGTGTCAACATTATCTGACTCTTTCATGCAAAGAGTTTCAAAATCTCTTCTCAACAATTGAAGTTTTGTTGTTTTAACTTTCTCCATGCCTTGATAGGCTACCTTCAGAGTTTCCCATGCATCCTTGGATCTCTTAGCTGCTGCTATCCTTGGAAACACACTCTCATTTACTGCTTGATACAAATAGAAGAGGGCCTTAGCATCCTTATTTCTATTGTTCTTCAATAAATCCTTCTCTGCTTGAGTTAAGGCATTCAAAGCCTGCTCATCAGCTAGTTCAACAAAACCATCTTCTACAAATTCCCATAAGTCTTGTCAGAAAAACAGGGCTCTCATGGTAATGGCCCAATAATCATAGTTATTTCAATTAAATTTTGGAAGTTGAACATTTCCAATGTTCATTCCTGTACTTGGTCCAGCCATTGCTCTTAAACTGAACTCTGAACTTAAACAAACTGTCTTTCCTTCTTTGAAAGAACAAACTCTTTTAAAAAAAAACAACATCTCTATTATCTTTGAGAAATACCTGAACTTTTGACTTCTGTTGGGATTTCACACTGCTGGAGAAAACGCTGCAACATGTCTTCTTCTTCTTCAGCTTCTTTGAAACCTTCAAAGAGCCTAAACTAGCTCTGATACCATGTTGGAATATTGAAAATTCCAGAACAATAGAAATGGAGAGAGTAAAATCCCCTCTACAACATAGAGAAATTAAAACAGAAATTTCTTGCAGACAAAGATGGCATAAAAGTGCTCTCTTCTATTTCATTAACAGAACTTAAAAAAAACTGTTACAAATTTCTTCCTCAACACAAAGGGATACACAATATTGACTGCTAAAGATGCAGTGCTCCAAAAACTAATATTTGTCTCTCAAGAATGCCCAAAACAGTGCTTTGTTCCTTTTACTGTGCTTTTCTTGCCTGCGGGCTCACACAGCGATTACAAATGAAAAACAATACAATCTTACGGCACTCGGGCCTTTTTCACCTTTATATAGTGCGGCGGGAACCAAACCTAAAAACAAAGAAATAAAACATTTACAAAAGAAAATCCTTTGTGGAGCATAAAATTTAATATAGGCGCGACGTACGAGTGGGGACCACATCGCAGTTGGCCATTTGTGATGTGCGATATAGCGGAACAACAAAAATTGCGACATGCGATATTGCGACATGAGATGGCGTGGTCGCGCGATCGCATCGCAGCTTTCACTTGGCGGAAAAACAAATGGACTTGCGATTGTGCGATCATGCGATGGCGGGATGATTGCACGTCACAGCTTTCAACGAAACTCTGGCATGGGTGGAGGGAAATTATGCGACATTGCAATGTTGCGATGGTGCGATGATCGCACATCGCAAACATCCACATCAACAAGACACTTGAAACTTATAAACTGCGATCTGCGATTTGCGCTCAAGTGGTGGGGACCACTTGTCCTCCCTTTTCAGAAGGGACTTCCGCCTGTTTTAGTCAATTTTCTTCATATTTGGTTGTTGAGGGCTTTAAAGCCCAACATGACTGTTTTAAATAACTCTGTTCCTCCGTAGTCTTGAACTACGAAAATTCTTCATTCTTTTGCTGAAATGACTTCACCCATATCAGAATTAATTCCTCCTTTGCAATACTTGGCTGCGGCCCATCAACATTTAATTATTCTCCTTATAGTTCTCCATTCCTCTTAAATACAGAGTGCTATGCACTCAAATATTTGCTACTGCCTCTGTGTACTCTTTCTTCTGATCAAAGGTACGCAGATGACTTTAATAATTTCAACACTCCCCCTTAAACTCAGCTGCTAGGTTATCAATAATACCCAAACATTTTCTTAAAAATTCAAAGCTCTTCTGCCCCAATGGCTTTGTTAAAATATCTGCATATTTCTCTTCTGTTTTACAATGTTGTAAAACTATTTCTCCATTGTTTACCAATTCTCTGATATAGTGAAACTTTGTATCTATGTGCTTCGTTCTCTTGTGAAACACAAAATTCTTTGATAATGCAATAGCTGAGCTATTTTCACAATAAATCACTGTCCCTTTTACCTGCTCTTGACATAAAATTCTCAGCATTCTTCTCATCCAAATTTCTTGACACGCTGCTGCTGTAGCTACCACATACTCTGCCTCTGCTGTAGATAATGCTACAATCGGTTGTTTCTTAGAAGCCCATGAAATGGCTCATGAACCCATATGAAAAACATAATCGGAAGTATTATTCTGATCATCTACACTTCCAGCCCAATCACTGTCAGTGTATCCAACTAACTCTGAATTTTCTGAAGTAGTATATAAAATACCAAATCTTTTTGTTCCTTTCACATACCTCAGAATTCTCTTTGCTGCTTGCCAATGTGCTTCTTTTGGCTTCTCCATAAATCTGGAAATTAGGCTAACAGCATGCATAATATCCGGCCTAGTTGCAGTCAAGTACATGAGGCTGCCAACTATGCTTTTATACAAACTTGGATCGAAATCCTTGCTGCTGTCATTCTTACTCAACTTCAATCCCATTACCGTGGGAGTAATTGCAGATTTGCACTCCTGCATGTTGAATCTTTCCAAAACTTGATTCACATACTTTTCTTGAGAAATAAAAACTCATTTCTCACCTTGCTCCACTTCTATTCCCAAGAAGTATCTTAATAAACCCATGTCAGTCATTTCAAATTCATCTTTCATGACTGTTTTAAAATTTTCAACAAGGTAATCATCATTACCTGTAAAAATTAAATCATCAACATATAAAACAACAATTAACATCTTACCATCCTTTTCTTTGATGTAGAGGGTGGGTTCTCCCTCACACTTTTCAAATCCATTCTCCAATAGATAGGAATCTATTCTGTTGTACCACGCTCTTGGTGCTTGTTTCAGCCCATAAAGAGCTTTCTTCAATTTGCAGACCTTATGCTCTTGGCCTTTCTTCTCATATCCAAGAGGTTGTTCCACATATACCTCTTCCATTAAAAATCCATTTAAAAATGCAGATTTTACATCCATATGATATACTTTCCATTTGTTTTGTGCTGCTATGGACAACACTGCTCTCATTGTTTCCATTCTTGCAACTGGTGCAAAATTTTCTTCATAGTCAATCCCATGCTTCTGCTTATATCCCTTGACAACAAGTCTGGCCTTGTGTCTTTCTATCTTTCCTTCAGCATTGCTTTTGGTCTTATAGAATCATTTTACACCAATAAATTCTTTACCTTCTGGGAGATCAACTAACTCCCATGTTTTGTTCTTCTCTATGGCTTTAATTTCTTCGTCCATAGCTTCTATCCATTTTCTATCTTTAATTGTATCTTCAAAATGAATAGGATCATCAACTTGACAATACAAAGCAAATAAGGAATTCTTACCTTCGTTTGCTGCTCCCTGCTCATAGATTTCTCTAATACTTCTTAATCTTGTTCCACTTTCACTTGGTGTAGTCGTGCTTGAAGAAGCACTGAATTCTGCTCCGTGTGGTGTGCTCGATGAATCACTGCCGCTTCTTCTCAAGGGTGTTCTTGCTGCACTTGAGGAGTCCCTTGTTGTCCTTGCGTTGCTGGAGGTTGTGCAGTGGATGGGTTGTTAATTTCAACCACATCTCCTTCATCTTCATCATGAGACAAACAGTTTTTAACATTGACTGTTTTCTCAATGCTTCCATCCCATGCTTCCTCTTCAATAAATTGCACATCTCTGCTTATTACAAACTTCTTTCTCAACTTGTCTGGAATGTGTGCATATGCAACACGTCCAAAAAATCTCATGTGGGTGACTCCCTGTTTTCTTCCACTCCACACTTCTTCTGGAACTTTGTTCATGACAGCTTTTGTAGGGCATCTATTCAAAATATACACAGCACAGTTTGTTGCTTCTGCCCAATACTCATTTGGCAAGTGTTTTGCCTTTAGCATGCTTCTCACCATTTCCATTATGGTTCGATTCTTTCATTCAGTGACTCCATTCTGTTGCGGCGTGTACTTGGTGGTAAATTGCTTGTGTATCCCGTTTTCTCTACAGAATCACAGAAAGTCCTTTGAGATATATTCTCCTCCTTTGTCTGTTCTGAGGACTTTAATGTGCAGTCCGCTCTTTTTTTCTACGAGAACTTTAAAATGGAGAATTTTTGAAAGACTTCACTCTTATATTTTAAGAAATAAACCCACACTTTTCTTGTGAAATCATCTATGAAGGTCAACATGTAATTGCTGCCTGAAACTGATGCTATCTACATCGGCCCACACAAATCTGAGTGAATGATTTCTAAGGGTGCTTTCGCCCTTATGCTTTTCCCTGGAGTAAAATTTTATCTGTGTTGCTTTCCCAAGATGTAGCCTTCACATAGGCTGTCAGGCTTCTCAATCAATGGCAAACCTCTTACCATTCCTTTTCTATGCAGCAAATTTAATCCTCCGAAATTGAGATGTCCAAATCTCAGGTGCCATAACCAATTTTCATCTTTTGCTTCCTTCTGAAAGGCTTCTTGTGTTACAGCTGCTATGCTCTTTCCTTTTCCCTTCAAGTCAATGTTGAGCTTGAGAGGAAACATTCTATTGCTGGTCATTTGAATTTCAGCAATGATTTTCTTGCTTGGAGGTATATCTTTTATGGTGCACACATCATCCTTGAAAATTACATTGTAAACTTTGTTTATGAGCTGCCCAACGCTCAAAAGATTACACTTCAGACCTGGAACATAATATACATCAGGAACAAATTTCTGCTCACTATTTCTTGCTTGAATACTAACTCTGTCTTTTCCTTTGACAGAGATCTTAGTATCAGTCTCTGTGGTCAATTCAGATTTTACTTCTTCATCTAGATTAGCAAACATTGCTCTATTTCCAGTCATATGATTACTACATCCTGAATCTAAGAACCAAACACCATCTTCTCTATCTTGTGCTACATTACAAGCTAACAACACATTACTTGGGTTCTTTTCTTCTTTTGCTACATTAGCATTCTGCTTATTTTTCATGTCATTTTGCTTCTTTCTACATTCATTGGCATAGTGCCCATATTTCTTGCAATAATGACACTGGACATTGGATTTGTCATACCTTTGTCCATGAGCATGTTGGTGTTGATGTCCACCTTGCTGGCTGTTGCATTGGCCATGGCTCTGGCTTTGACTGTTGCTCCTTCCATGTGAATGTGAAGAGCTGTCCCTTCCACCTCTATTCTGGCTTCTGCCTCTTCCTCTTCCTTTTCTTTGACCTCTTCCTCTTCCTGAAGGCATCTGGGTCTTGAAGGCGTGCTCAAGAGATGAGTGTTCATCTCTGCTCAATCTTTGTTCATGAGTTATCAGTGAGACATGAAGTTCATCCACTGTGAACTGTGAGAGATCTTTAG
Organism: Pinus albicaulis; assembly: GCA_034641835.2. Classification (NCBI taxonomy): domain Eukaryota; kingdom Viridiplantae; phylum Streptophyta; class Pinopsida; order Pinales; family Pinaceae; genus Pinus; species Pinus albicaulis. The sequence continues at coordinate 432,238,018 of CM076574.1, read as the reverse complement.
TCTCTTCTATGGTGGTAACAATAACATCAAACCTTGAGGGTAAGCTTCTCAAAAGTTTCTCCACAATCCTTCTTTCTTCAAGAGTTTCTCCATGGGATCTTATCTGATTTACAATCCCAATCACATGTGTAAAAAATGTGTCAACATTATCTGACTCTTTCATGGAAAGAGTTTCAAAATCTCTTCTCAGCAATTGAAGTTTTGTTGTCTTAACTTTCTCCATGCCTTGATAGGCTACTTTCAGAGTTTCCCATGCATCCTTGGATCTCTTAGCTGCTGCTATCCTTGGAAACACACTCTCATTTACTGCTTGATACAAATAGAAGAGGGCCTTAGCATCCTTATTTCTATTGTTCTTCAATAAATCCTTCTCTGCTTGAGTTAAGGCATTAAAATCCTGCTCATCAGCTGGTTCAACAAAACCATCTTCTACAAACTCCGATAAGTCTTGTGAGACAAACAGGGCTCTTATGGTAATGGCCCAATAATCATAGTTATTTCGATTAAATTGTGGAAGTTGAACATTTCCAATGTGCATTCCTGTACTTGGTCCAGCTATTGCTCTTAAATTGAACTCTGAACTTAAACAAACTGTCTTTCCTTCTTTGAAAGAACAAACTCTTTTAAAACAAAACAACATCTCTATTATCTTTGAGAAATACCTGAACTTTTGACTTCTGTTGGGCTTTCACACTGCTGGAGAAAACGGTGCAACAAATCTTCTTCTTCTTCAGCTTCTTTGAAACCTTCAAAGAGCCTGAACTAGCTTTGATACCATGTTGGAATATTGAAAATTCCAGAACAATAGAAATGGAGAGAGTAAACTCCCCTCTACAACATAGAGAAATTAAAACATAAATTTCTTTCAGACAGAGATGGCATAAAAATGCTCTCTTCTATTTCATTAACAGAACTTAAAAAAAACTGTTACAAATTTCTTCCTCAACACAGAGGGATACACAATATTGACTGCTAAAGATGCAGTGCTCCAAAAACTACTCTTTGTCTCTCAAGAACGCCCGAAACAGTGCTCTGTTCCTTTTACTGTGCTTTTCTTTCCTGCAAGCTCACACAGCTATTACAAATGAAAAACAATACAATCTTACGGCACTCGGGCCTTTTTCACCTTTATATAGTGCGGCAGGAACCAAACCTAAAAAAAAAGAAATAAAACATTTACAAAAGAAAATCCTTTGCGGAACATAAAATTTAATATAGGCGCAACGTACGAGTGGGGACCACATTGCAGTCGGCCATTTGCGTTGTGCGAGATTGCGGAACAACAAAACTTGCGACATGCGATATTGCGACATGTGATGGCGTGGTCGCGCGATCGCATTCCGGCTTTCACTTGGCGGAAAAACAAATGGACTTGCGATTGTCCGATCGTTCAATGGCGTGACGATTGCACATCGCAGCTTTCAATGAAACTCTGACATGGGTGGAGGGCGGTTATGCGACATTGCGATGTTGCGATGGTGCGATGATCGCACATTGCAAACATCCACATCAACAAGACACTTGAAACTTATAAACTGCGATCTGCGATTTGTGCTCAAGTGGTGGGGACCACTTGTCCTCCCTTTTCAGAAATTAAGGGACTTCCGCCTGTTTTAGTCAATTTTCTTCATATTTGGTTGTTGAGGGCTTTAAAGCTCGACATGACTGTTTTAAATAACTCCGTTCCTCCATAGTCTTGAACTATGAAAATTATTCTTTCTTCTGCTGAAATGACTTCGCCCATATCAAAATTAATTCCTCCTCTGCAATACTTGGTTGCGGCCCATCAACATTTAATTCTTCTCCTTACAGTTCTCCATTCCTCTTAAATACAGAGTGCTATGCACTCAAATATTTGCTGCTGCCTCTGTGTACTCTTTATTCTACTCAAAGGTACGCAGATGACTTTAATAATTTCAATAGATTCAAAACTTCAAAACCAAGAGCTTCTTCCACACTTCTGGAAATCGCTGTGCAGATATCCAATGTAAGTTGTGCAATTCTGGAGTGAACACATTGAAATATAATGCAACCTTTCCTCGCACAATACCATGGAACATTGCTTTCGTCGTTATACTCATCTTCATCTTCACGAGCAAAATGTTGAAACATGTGAACGATCTCTTTTACTATATTCAAACCTTCTCTCCCCAAATTAGCAGCTGATGGGCCTTCTGTCATCAGTATATCTTTGACTAGACGAAGGCCCTTTTCTAGTGCTTCCGAATTATGTCGCGCCTCTGCTAATTCGGCTTCCACTTGTCCCTCACTAAAACCTGTGGTCTCTTCTAATCTATTAATTTATCTAGCAATGTAGATAATTATTGCATTAACCAGCAATTGTGACTGATTTTGACCATCTAAAGATGATGATTTTTTAGTCCAAGATATTTGCAGAATAGAAATCCCATGATACAAATCTTCACTGCTGATATCCTCGGCATAATTTCCATCCAATTTCTTTGTAACAATGGAAGGACCTGCAACTGTTACTATACTTTAGTATGATTTTTAACCAAGGATTTGCTTAGTTTCCACATTCATGTCAGAGAAAATTTTGCAGAAAATTCACAACATAAGGGATTCAGTTTTGACATAACCTTCCTTATTGATATAAGCATATTTTGTCATTTCGACATAACCTTCAATGCGGAGAATTTTCTTGGATTTGTTATTAGGACAACTTTTTACATCACGTATGTCCTCTAGTTTCAGGCCTATAACATCAATTGCCCTGCTTATTTCCTTATACACTTCCCATGCTATTTCCTTAGTGGGTGTTCCTATTTTATAGTTGCTCAGAAGCATCGTAATTTTCAGAATGAATTTGTTTAAATATCTGAAAATATGCAAAGATCTGAATGTTTCTACATTTTTAGAATCAAACTGAAAATACAAACGCAATAGGTTAATTTTTTTCCAAATCGTCAAAGACTCCTTTTGGGTTGTCACCTTTTTTGGCAGAGATTTATCCAACATATCCAAATATTTCTTCACCTCTCCCTTTCCAAATTTTTTTGTATATTCTTGGATTACTTGTAACTTCGCACCTCTACATGAAGGGTATTTCTGAAGTTTAAGATAGTCTTCCATTTTCTGCATCAATTCTGTTTGGGGAAGGGCACTCTTCGCATTGAACCATTGTTTAGTAAACGGGTTCCTTGCATGACGTTGGGTTTCCCAGATGGTCTCCAATGTTTTTCTATTATACAGAATCTGAGTGGGATCTTGATCCACAGGTAACCGGACGGGGTCGTAAGAAAAATCACAGCTAATAGTGTCCACGTATTCAGAAGGCACCATTTCCATCTCAATTTCATTGCTCTCCATTGAATCACTAGTTCCCATATCAATTTCGTTGATGTCTAATGATTGTTCGGCTTCCATTCTGATAGAAAAGAAAACAGCTATAGCCCCCAACGGTTACTGCTTTTCTAAATTTTGGTACGCGCAAAGATAAAATAAAATACCTCCACAAAAATGGTGACAATTGCTCGTCAATTCTGGTTAAATACCACTGCAAAGTATTTGATCATGACGAAAGGCGTGTTGATTGTGATGAATATTTTGCCTTAATATGGCTTACCTATATTAGTTAAATAGCTATTTTTTCCCCTGGTAACACCGTCGGGAGGACAACCTAAGGCGCCTAGCCGACCCAATGAATCTATGGTTAAATAGCTAATATGTGTTGATTGGTGAATTATTATTAGCAGTTGCTCTAAAAGGTGCAAAGAAAGGCCAATAGGAAGGATTCTTAAATTGAAAATGTTGTAATCCGATTTCCATGATCAAGCAAATAATATGTGAATCTTGATTTGAAAGATTGAATTTTTTATGATGCAATTGTTTTTTACTAGAAACATTGATTGTTGTGTATTGCAATATTTTTTTAATAAAATGGTGGTCATAAATTCCCCAAGAAGAGTGCAGTTAACGGAAATGGTGAAGGAAAAAAAACATATCTCCTATCTCAAATTGAAAATGTTGTACTTTAGTTTCCATAATCAAGAAAATAATAAGTGAACTTTGATTTGAAAGATTGAATTTTTGATGATGCAATTGTTTTTGACCTTCACATTGATTGTTGTATATTTTAATAAAATGGTGGTCATAAAATGCCTGTACATTTTCTATAACACAATGTCTTAGCTTTGAGTACATCATAGATCAACAAATTTGGTGAACCTAATAGTACATCATTAACACAGTGTCTTAGCTTTGAGTAATCTTTTGCTTTGAGTAATCTTTTGTAACAGGTATTTGCCCAATACCTTATTTGTGTCTAGCATTTTGTTTTTACAACTCAATACACTTAATAGGCGTCCCAATTTTACTCTAATAAAACCCATCCTCCTAGAATCCTCCTAGAATATCTAGTGTTTGATGCCTATGTTGAAACGACCATTTTTTTGCAAAGGTTGGTTAACCCAATTTTATGGAAATTGAATGTGGTAAAATTCTAATTATTTTTGAAGGTATGGAGATGTAAGATTGTGCTTATTTTAACTCTACATTTAAATAGTATTGAAGCACTATTGAAAGATATAAAACCAAAAAATAGAAGAGGTTAAAGGATTTTTGTGTACTGTATTTTTGAAAAATTGTAACTTGGGGTTTGTGATATTTATGAAATCTCATAAATAATAGGTAATATTTAAAGAAATGAAAAAAAAAGGAAGACAAACTTAACAGTTAATGTACAAAGCATCCAACTGGCTTGCTTTCGTGTGTTAAGTAATGTTGTGGTAAAACTGGCATTGGTAGGTTAAGTAATGTTGTGCTACAACAGAGCATTGGTAAGTGGATGCAATAGTCAACTTTTGTGACCTTTTACATATACTTTGAAAAACATTTGCAGTTATATCAACACTATAAGAGTAAGAAATAAAGTGCTATCATGTGGATCTGATGAATTTATCTCCACATTTTTCACATAGAAACGATTGTGTTGGACACGTAACATAAAGGTCTTGTGAGGAATAAATTATGGAATTACCAGAGAAAGATATTTGAAGGACCACAGATCCAATACTTGCTAATAAAATTGCTACACAAAGCGCGATCTTTAATATAAAAAAAGGTAATCATCTTGTACTCTAGTGCAATAAAATACTTATATTTAATAAACTATATATTTTTAAGCTGTAGTTTTTTAAATTAAAAACTTTACAACAATATATAATTTAGGCTAAATAAAAATTTTAATATTTTAAAATCACATTTTTTTAAACTAAAAACTTTATGAACAAACTAACCCAAAAAAATATTTTTGTTAAATTGAATTGGAACTCTACAACCAAATACAAAATATTTATACAAATATTCACGTGAATCCAAAAAAAATAAAACTCAAAAATCAATTTCACTAAAGTGATTATTTCAAAATATTTCAAAAAGAATGCCTCGTTAAACTATAGCCATCGAGAACCACTAGTTATTTGGGTAATATTTATACAATCAAGAAGGATGAAGGATGTCAGATATGATATTAAATTTATCAATTCCCATTTCTTAAGAAACTCTTTTCATTTTCCATCAAGCTCACTTCCAATTTTTACGCAAGTCGCTCATAGTCACCAGCAAGTAAGAAACTCATTTCATTTTCCATCAAGCTCACTTCCAATTTTTACGCAAGTCACTCATAGTCACCATCAAGTAATCCAATCTCACGGTATCTCTTCCGTAACGCGTGTCACTTTTTAATTTTAACATGCAGCAAGCGAAGGGAAGAGATTCACATCCGTTCTAGGGCCTACTGGACTCATCACTTTAGTATCATTCCATTCTATCATTTTAGTGTTTTTGTGATGAAATTTAGTATCGTTCCAATCTGTCAAGTTGGTCAGCATAATTTTGTGCTTGGGATTGCCTCACTCTTATCGCTTCAGGATTTCAGCTTCCGTGATCGTTGGATGTGAAAACTGATGCACCCAAGCAGTGAAGTGTTCAATATTTTTCATTGGAATAGTGAGTGGATAGCGTTTGGATCCCCCATCCTTGCAAAACCATAAATGCCATCACAAGACTATAATTTTCACTACTCGACCATGCTATTTTTTTTTAAATGATGGTAAAGATTCTTTGTATATATATATTGTGATCTAAATAGAGAAAAAGGAGGCAAAAAATGCAGATCAAAATTCACGCAAAGCATGCTACAAAAACTGACCTCTTGGGTGATTCTTGGGTATGGATGCTTCTAGAAATGGTAAGACTTAGTTCCCCATTGATGATCAGAAAGTCTCGGGTATGTAACTTGAGCTCTAGCGTTGCGTGATATCTGCACCACAGGTTTTGGGTGAGACATCTTGGATTCCAGAGCGTGGTCATGGACACATAAATTTTCTTACTGCATGTCTTGTGCACATAATTTTCCTGGCCATGGACATAAATTTTCCTCACTACACATCTTCTGCACATAATTCACAATTCTCCAGAATATATTCTCATTGCTCCCCTTTTACTGAACATAAAGGGAGGTGGAAGTGGTGGTTAAGGCAACAGTTCGATTGAGGATTGAGCCTGAGAGGATTTATATGATAATATATTTATATTAAATTTTGTTATAGATGATCCATTATAATGCATTTATGTTAAATTTTCATATAGATTTTATGACTTTGAAACTTTTGACTTATTTTTTTCTGATACATAACATTGAATTATTTGTGCAATTTTTTCAAAACTGCATTGAATGGTTCAATTTATTATCCTAAATATGAATCACATCTAAACGTCTACACAAATAATAAATTCATTTGTGGGTTCTAAACATCTACACAAATAATCTTATATAAATTATGAAATATCTTTGCGTTTGGCACGTGTCTGAGATAATGTATTACATCTCTGTCCTTGCTTGTTGGATGGATTTATGATACATAACGACCAGCCTGAACTGTGCATAATCGTGAAAATAAAGGGGCATAATGTAATTCCTAGAACTTCGGGATAGATTTCAAGGGGAAAGCATAAAGACTGACATGAACTATGAATAATTGTGGAAATAAAGGGGCATAATGTAATTCTTGGAACTTCTGCACAAATGTCAAGGGGAAAGCATAACAACCAGCCTGAACTGTGCATAATCATGGAAATAAAGGGGCATAATGTAATTCTTGGAACTTTGGCACAGATGTGAAGGGGAAAGAAAAAGTCGTTAACAGGAAGCCTAAGGAATCATAAGTGCTACTTTCCTGGAACTTCGGCACATATGTCAAGTGGAAGCATAAGTGCCACTTTTTTAGAACTTCGGCACAAATGTCAAATGGAAAGCAAAAGGGCAGACCTAAAAACCTGTGCGCATATGTCAAACTGGTGTAAGATGTGTTGACAAAATCAGAAATGGATTGATTCAAAAGAAAAGGCCTATCGGCGGGCTTAGAGGCGAAAACACAAAGGCGCATAACTATGGCGTCGTGCTTGCTAAATTTTAGGCGCCTAGAAAAGTGTGCGGTGGGCTTAGAGGCGAAAACACAAAGGCGCATAACTATGGCGTCGCGCGGCTGTAGCCTTGGGTCCTGCCGGCCCGACAGGTGACTCAACACCAGCTCTTGCGCGGCGCTCTTTCACACAAAAATGTCGCACACCTTTCAACTGTTATAACGCCTCCTAATCACTTTTAAAAGCTACTCCAAGCTCTCTAAAAAGCCTACCACCGTTTTTCAAGGTATTTCTGCTGCCTCCCTTAAGGTTTTTTAAAAACTGTTCAGTGATGCAAAAGGGTTAAAAATCACAGTTTAAACCATGGTTTCGAGTTTTGTGTGAATTTTTTTTTTTTTTGTTTCCAGTGGCTAGAGATGAAACATCGAAAGTTTGTGAGTTTTATTGATATAGAAAAGCCCATTAAACTGCCCTCAAAGAATGATGAGAGATGAAGGCCCTGTTTTAAAGGTGGAAGCTTAGAATTTGAAAAATGAAACATTGATCCTAATTTCAACCACTGTGATCATACATGTATTACTTAGCCCGTATTCAAAGTCTGCCTTGGTGTGATGAAGAATAAGGTCATGGTTTCCCTTTGACCATAAATAGACCTTAGTGAGAAAACATTGTAAATAAGTTGGAGGTGTTTTTGTCAAACTTTGTGTAAGGGACAGTAGAGTCTAAAGGGAGCAATGTTCTGATTAAGGAGGGGTTTGTTGCTATTTAAATGCTACAGGGTTCTTTATGACCACATGAAAAAACAAAATAAACTCTGTCACCTATTACACAGTAACCTTGGACTGTGTATTGCCTTTGATTGATTGTCTTCATGTTGTTAAATTTACTGGTGAAGTGGCCTACAAAGAAGACAACAGTGTGTTGAACTAAGAAGATTGTGGTTTTTTCCTTTGTCTGAAATACAAGGTTATACTGTTGTCCTCAAAATACCAAAGGGCAAGGTGACCTTACCACAAAACACATAAAACATCACTTTGACTATGTAGCTTTATTCACTGTGATTTTGTTCTTGAGGTTTACTTGTTGAGTTGCATACCAAATGGAAAGGCATTGATTTGAAAGAACAGGGATATTATATCAAATTAGAATGACAAGGCATTACAAGATGTTAAATCAATTTGCCCGTCGCAAGTTAAAGGCTGCCCAAGAAAAGCTAAAGGAGGCTAAAGGGAAGCGCCCAACACGGAAAGTGAAGAAACACACATCAGGACTTCATATTTTGGCTTCTGCTTTAGAAAATATTTCTAAAAACCCTTGAGGGTCATACACACCAATTTTCGGCAAAATTTGACATGCTTTGGTTTTTTGGCATTTTTGAGTTTTTGGTCAAAGATCATGAAATTCTCCATTTCATTTTGGGAAATCGTCAAAGGAGGAGAATGGTATCATTGGATGCCATAATTTTAGAAGCAAACACTCAGCAATTTTCAGGACATTTGGAGATCATTTTCTTCCCCAAAATGGCAAAAAACACTCGCTTTTTCAACATTCTGCCCTGTCTATCATCAAGGTTTATTTTCTGGTTTTTTACACAGTCCTATTTTTGGAGGAATTCCAGGCATCAGGTTTGGAAAATTTCATTTGTTCCAGAAAGTAGACACTCAGATATTTCCAACGAGCTATTATCAGCCTCATTTTGACATCGGGAAGGCTGCCAAATGTTGCCGGCAAGTCAGGGGAACTTTTGCTGATGTAAATTTTGAATATTTTTTAATTTTTGAACCTTTAAGAACTGATATTTCCTCATGTGTGTTTAGATATTTTTGTACATGAGAAGTAAGGAAAATTCAATTATTTTCCATTTTTTAGCATTTTTTATATATTTTATGAGATATTTTGTGCCTTGGGCTCTGCAAAGTCTCAAGGACAAGTTTAGATATTTTGATTAGGCCAATAGGATAGCAAGTTGAACCATGAGGTTTTCCTCACTTGAGCCTATATATTCCAAAGGCTTTCATTGTAAAACAAGGCTGAACTTCAGAAGAGAAGCAATATATGGTCATATAAGCTTTGGAAGAAATACTTGTCTTGTGCTTTTGGATTGCCTCTTGGATGCTCTTGGATGAATGAAGAAGGATTGTTGTTGGATTCCATGACTTGGTAGAATGGTATAGTGTCTCTTTCTTTGTTGTTGTCTTTTAGTTTTCATTCATGAATACATGTTTCTTGCTTGCTATAGATCAGTAGAGAACAAATTTGAGATATGCCCTTGGAGGCACTTCAAATTTCCTGTTTCTTCATAGCTTTCATGTTTTCCTCTTCCTTGGTTACATTAAAGAATTCTTAACTACCCTTTAATAACTTGAGGATATTGTTTCTTGTTTCATTCATAGTTCTATGCATGCTAAGTATTATTTACGGTATGCCCTGCTTACCTATGGCTAGTTATAGTTCCATCCATGAAATTTCTCTTTGACTGATTAGATTATCATTTTGTTTGAACCAAGGAGGCCTAGTTTCGATCTAGCCCTTTGCCTAAAACTATGAAAATCTCATTGTTCAAAGTGCCCAATAACTTGAAGTACTGTGTTTAGGCGTTCTGGCATTGTAAGTTAAGTTGTTTGTCTCCCTTAAGTTTTTTCCCCAAAGACTGATAGCCATTTCCCAAAGTTAGAGGGTCATATACTTCTATGCATGGCTTGAATGTTTATTTCTATGTATTGATTAGCTTAAAGTTACATTTTGCATGATTAATGGTTTTCCCTACCATGTTTATGTCATCTATTGAACTAGTTATGCTTGAAACTCTTTTTTGTTCACAAGCTTGATGTCCATTTACTCCATTTTGCCCAAAGATCCTTTCTACCTTGAATCAAATTGGCCCTCCAACAACCTTGTATCACCGTCTGATAGCTTTCTTGACCTTTTCGACCCCATAGCCCAGTTGATTTGACATATTTTTACCTATCTTATATCTTCGATCATTTTCATCCCTCACAACTTAAAAAACCAAAACCAAAAAACCTACTTCATAACTAGCCTAAAATCAGAACACCATAAACAAACACACAGATATCCGTTACAAATATAGAGAGAGCCCTCTCTGAGTCTAGGAAGGCTTGGTCCTTGGGCTCCAAAGCTTGATTTGATGTTACACTGTCATTTGGCTTGCCAATCAGCCAAATCACGGGACCCTAACACAACCTATGCAATGCAATAAATGTATATATAAACTTACAACCCATGCAATGAAATACATGTATATATAATGATTATGATGCTACCATGAGCTACCCCTCTTGAGATTTTCCATATTCGAATAATTCTATTAACCTAGTCCATATAAATTTATTTACATGCAAACACATAGATTTGATAAGTTATGTGTATAATTGTGAATTACTTCCTTAATGTCATGTTGACAAGCAAAATTTTACTGCCAACAAAAAGTGGGTCTCCCTGGTGAGAGGTCCCATTTAGAGCTCACATCGTGTGGGATAGGAGCCCCATCCGGTATGTGAGCCCGACCGGCGCCACAAGTGTTTTCTCTCTTGGTTGTCAGATGAGAAGGTGACGAAGCGGAGACAAGGGTGAAATGACCAATTGGTGAAACAAAATCAACCCAAGATTGACAAACCACAGACATAAATACAAGAAAGTTTAAATAGCCATAAAAGGTGAGTACACCATGAGAGGGATCAGTGAGCCAAAACCAAGTCAGGTGTGCATGAAATATAATATGCCAAAAGTTAACTGCAAAGTAGTTCGTAACAAATCACTGACATGGAAGGAAAAAAGTTAACACTGATTCGAAAGCTAAATGTACATGCAACCACTATGAATCAGTCCATAAAAAATTGCGTGTATGAAAGCACGCATACAAATAGAGTCTGTCAAACACAACTATGTCAAACACACACACATAGGAAAGATAAGCATGAGATGTTTTTACCATTAACATGATGTATATTTATAATACAATGTGGTGACCTTTTGATTCCACATTCAAAGGTCACTTGGACTCCTCTTTGATTTTTCGGGTTCCACACCTGCCCATAGAGGATTAGGTTTCCAACATTCCCCACCTTAATCCGAAGGGGCATGTCTTTGTAGAAGAAGAGAACTGTAATACAAATCTATAAATTATACATGTAATCACTTAGGGTTAATGATATATCTAAAATATTGGCATAAAGAGGTGGTTTAAGGATGACCGCCAACACTGGAACACTTAGTGCAGTTCCCGAAACTCTTCCAAATCTGGCAAAAAGCTGAGATCTTCTGCTAGAGGAAGTGCTCCTCATATTTTGAAGAGGGAGACCTTCAACCTAGAAGAAGGGAGGTCTACAACCTGTGATGATTTAAGGATGACCACCAACTCTAGAATGCTAAGTTAATGCATTTCTCGAAACTCTTCCAAAAATGGTAAGAAGCTAAAGTATTATGCTAGAGGAAGTGTCCTAAATTATTTGAAGAGAAGAAATATGAACCTTGCATAAATGGTTTGAGGCTGACCACCAATGAAAGGAATGCTCATGGGAATATGTGTCTCTAGCTACATCTTTGAATCTGGAATGAACGATTGTGGCTCAGGCTCACTTGAATTGTTGTGTCTCTAGCTACAAATCTAAATCTAGAATGAGAGATTGTGGTTCAGGCTCGCTTGATGTGGCTTCAAAGGTTGTAGATGACCACCATTTTCCCCCCTGTCAGGTACAAAGTGAGATGATGGTGAAAACTCAACTGCAAGAATGTTCAATATTCTAGAACAAGTTATTTTTTAACATATGAATTAAACATCTTCTTGGTCTTGATGCCCATTGCTAAGAAGCAATCCATCCAAGATGAATATTTGTTCTTGCAGGATGCTTGCTTCTAAATAATCTATGTAAAGAATAGGTGTTCTAACCACAATTCGTGCATGGGTGAAGATCGAAACAATGATCTTTCATATGGCCAACTCGATCACAGTGTTGGAATTTTAAAATCTGTTGTTTCTGCTGTGGAAGAGGAGCAAGATCTGGAATAGCTGAAGGTGAACTATCATAAAGAAATCCAACACTCTAAAATTTTATGGGCTTGGATTAGTTCGGAATATGAAAGGACAACTCCTTTTCATATCCAAGCCCTATTTTGTGCTTGTTATGGACAAGCTCTTCCCAAGGTCTGATGATGGGCTTCGGAAGTGCAGGTTAGATGTTTACTTATGTGTAAAAATCTGCTCTTGTACAAGGAACATGATGGGAGTCAACCTCCATGTTATTGACTTGACCATTTGATCATTGTTGATGGGTGTCATGATGCTTATGCTGCTATAACTCATCTTTTTGTAGCTGATATTTAAGCTGCAAAAAACCAATTTTCTCATGTGCATTTTGTATACATATTTGAATTTCGAAAAGAGTAGTTTTTTCGATTTTTATTGTGTCTTCAGTAGAAAAAAATATCAGATTCTTCAAGAACTCTAATATAGTATTAATTCTAGTCATTTTCATAAGTACTACTCTGAAGAATGAAGATATTACAATAATCAATGCCTAGAATTAGGCCTAAGGTTCACGACTCATTCCAATTTGTAAATGAAAGGTACCCTCAAATGAAAAATGTAACACATATTTGTGTTTTCTAATCATGCAATTCAGCTAGCTCTTAACAATGGAACACATAGATATTCCAGCATTATAATAAGAATATGAGAGGTCGGTTTTTCTTCCGTGAATGAAAATTATATTGCAAATTGTGCCTTATATGTTTCGCTCGATCTATTAGAGTAACCAAAAAACAAACTTGTCCCATGCATCGGGAATTAAACGTACTTTGATATTGTCTTTTGATAATTTAAACACACATGGTACTTTTTAATACCAATGAAACATTCCATTTCATAAAAAAAATACCAATGCATCACGACATTTCAAAAAAACCCAATGCAGCATGGCATTTCAAAAATATTTAAAAAATGCACGCACTCACAGTCTCCACACCAGTGTTTAAATACGCACATGAAAATGCTGTGGTACTTGCTTTCGCTGATATCAAGAAAATTTAGTGTGCGTCCAACTGAATTGGTTCAGCTCCTAATGTCCTAGAACTTCAATCGTCCTCCATGATTTGACTTGTTCTTTATGTTTGTTAAGGAGCTGAGCAGTGATGAGGAAAAAGGTTGTTATGGACTTGCACATGTTCTACTAGAAGGCGTTATGCTCAGTACCAAAAATATGTTATGGAGGTTTAGCTTGCTGGAAGGCACAAAGGTGGGCGAAGAGGTGTTGAAGGAGAAGCTATGGTGGCCACTTTACCAATCGAAGTGAAGCTCTTTAATATGAAATATGTAGTGTATTACACCGTGGTGAGGAGGAGTTGACCGGTGGTGAAGAGGAGTCGAGTTTAGAGACTAAGAATTTTGTCATCAAGTACTGATCTGGAACCAAATCTTAATAGAGGGATAACCAAATATTGCATAAAAAAATAAACAATTTTAGCTCATGGAATGTAACTCAATTGAAAATCACTTTCTTATGAAGTATTATGATAAAACATAAGATTCAAAGTTCAAATCCCCTTGAGTGGCCAACAAAAAAATAATATTTTTTTATCTATTTATTTATTATATTTTTAAAATGTGGTTTTAATGAAAAAGGAAAAATATAATATAAAAGAAATAAATATCATGACATGATCAAATTTCATGTGGTTTGAATATTTATTTGTAAAAATAAAAATATAATTATCCACTATCCACTCATGGCGAATGCTAATGATTTTGTTTTAATTGCTAACTATCTTAATTGGGTTTGGTCTTAATTGTCAATGTTAAATCGCCATTGTCTTAAATATAAAGTTTTGTCTTAAATATTTTTGTCTCAAAGTGCTTTTGTCTTAAATCAAAAATTTTGTCTTAATTTTTTTTTATCTCAAACTGTTTTTGTCTTAAATATAAAGTTGTATTAAAATATTTTTATCTTAAATATAAAGTTTTGTCTTAAAGTATTTCTGTCTTAAAAAAATGTCTTAAAATACCCTTAATGTAATATAGTAGTCTGAGCAGAAAAAATAGAGAGAATAAATAAAATCACCCAAAATCTAGTAATAGGGCCAAGCTAGTCGTTTTAACCCATGTACAAGAACCCACTGTGCTTGTAAAAGTCAGAGTTTGAAAGGTTTTAGTCCCATACTGAAGTGATTAAAATAAATAGAATAACATGGGACCCAATTCAAAACTTCAAAACCAGGAGCTTCCTCCACACTTCTGGAAATAACTGTGCAGATATCCAATGCAAGTTGTGCAATTCTGCAGATATCCAATGCAAGCTGTGCAGATATCCCATGTTGCATACTTTCGAGGGACCCTCCTACAAGAAAAATGAGAAATACATGAAAAACGTGATTGCAATCACGTTTTTTCATGAATTTCTTATTTTTCACTTAGCAGGGTCCATCAAAAGTATGCAACATGGGTACTCCTTGGATACAAAATTAAATTTTGCATCCAATGAGTACTCCCACTTGAAGTTTGAGTAAAAACTTTGAGAGATGAGTTGAAAATACAATTTGAAAAAGTAGTTTTATTATTTTATTATTTTTTAATATTTTTACGCTTTTACTTAAAAAATGGTGAATCATCCCCCATGGTTGACATCATCATATTGAATCCTATTAGTTCTTATAAAGTTTATTTTGGTTGTATATTTTTCTTAGAAGGCACATTTTAAACCGCAAAATTCCCCTAATGCTAGGTAAAGGACATTGGTATTACTATTGTTAAAGGGGGTGGCCTCCAAGGATACATTGGTAGCTATTAATGAAAGAGCAAAATTTCAACAATTTATTTCAAAATTTATATTTGTATTCCATAATATCTTAGAGATTTATTGAAGAGGAAGTTGGTTTCCTTGTTGCCCTATAATTTTGTAGAATTTCTAATTTCATATTTGGGATAGGAAATTTTAGTAATTTTAGGCATAAGTTAAGATGTTGTTTGATTTTTAAGGCCTCCTAGTCATTAGGAAAGTTGAGTCTTATGATTAGGATTACTTGTGGCATCCTATGTAATTTTCGAACTCCAACACCAAGGCCAATATGTGGAGGACATTTGGGAGAAGTGTGATTCTCCATAAAATGTAGATTGGATTTGGGTAACTTGTAGCTCTTTTCCCTGGACCCTAATAGTTATTAAAGGTTGTAATTGGAGTGGTTAGTATGAAAAAGCATAATATTCCCAAGAATATTAGTGTTGGAGCACCTATGGTTTGGGAGAAAAGATAAGGGGTTCTAGGAGTTAAGGGGTTTAAGGGTTTAGGAGCAAGGGGTTAAGGGTAAGGGTTTGAATATCTATTTTTAAAAATAAAAATATAATTATCCACTATCCACTCATGGCAAATGCTAATGATTTTGTCTTAATTGCTAACTATCTTAATTGGGTTTCGTCTTAATTGTCATTGTCTTAAATCATCATTGTCTTAAATATTTTTTTCTCAAAGTGCTTTTGTCTTAATTTTTTTTTATTTCAAACTGCTTGTCTCAAATATAAAGTTGTCTTAAAATGTTTATCTTAAATATAAAATTTTGTCTTAAAATACCCTTAATGTAATGTAGTAGTCTAAGCTGAAAAAATAAAGAGAAAATATATAAAATCACCCAAAATCTAGTAATAGGGCCAAGATGGTCGTTTTAACCCATGTACAAGAAGCCACTGTGCTTATACAAGTCAGAGTTTGAAAGGTTTTAGTCCCATACTCACTTGATTAAAATAACTAGAATACCATGGGACCCGATTGCAAATCATGTATAAATATTCTTGCAAGTGTTACACTCTGCAGACGGTTTAGTTAAGTCTGCAATAAAATAATAATAACGGTCGTAACTATCCATTGCGTTTCACCAACCAGACCTAGTTATTTACACAACACTCTAATTGTAATTCTAATTTAGATCGTAAATACCATTGGCTAAACCAAAAAAGAGAAAAAAACCCTAAATATGTCATTTATCCACTCATTCAACTTTGATGGTAATAATGCTTTTATATGCACCTAAATACATGACACGAATAACATTTCAACAATAACCACAACAATTCAGATGAAAATAAATGAATACGTGAAGCTTGAAGGCTATGAAGCAGCTATATAAACACAAATTAGGATAAATGTAGTTTTTTAGTTTTTTTAATGAAAGTTTCACTACTAATTCATGGGAAAAAAATTAGAAAACAAATCATAATGTAGCAATACACTATGTGGTTGGAGGCTACGAAACCAACTATATAAACACAAATTAAGATAAATGTAGAAAAAAAAAACCCTATTTTATAAATCTAATTTCAGAATTGATAAAGATGATTCAGTTTAAAAATTTTGAAAGAACTTCAAAACCAGGAGCTTCTTCCAAACTTCTGGAAATAGCTGTGTAGATATCCAATGCAAGTTGTGCAATTCTGGAGTGAACACATTGAAATATTTTGCAACCTTTCTTCGCACAATACCATGGACCATTGCTTTCGTCGTTATTCTCATCTTCATCTTCACAAGAAAAATGTTGAAACATGTGAACGATCTCTTTTACTATATTCAAACCTTCTCTCCCCAAATTAGTAGCTGATGGGCCATCTGTCATCAGTATATCTTTGACCAGACGAAGGCCCTTTTCTAGGGCTTCCGAATTATGCTGCGCCTCTGCTAATTCGGCTTCCACTTGTCCCTCGCTAAAACCTATGGTCTCTTCTAATCTATTAATTTCTCTAGCAATGCAGATAATTATTGCATTAACCAACAATTGTGACCGATTTTGACCATCTAAAGATGACGATTTTTTAATCCAAGATATTTGCAGAATAGAAATCCCATGATACAAATCTTCACTGCTGATATCCTCAACATTATTTCCATCCAAATTATTTGTAACAATGGAAGGACCCGCAACTGTTACTATCCTTTCATATGATTTTTTTCGAAGGATTTGCTTAGTTTCCACATTCATGTCAGAGAAAATTTTGCAGAAAATTCGCAACATAAGGGATTCAGTTTTGACATAACCTTCCTTATTGATATAAGCACATTTTTTCATTTCGACACAACCTTCAATGTGGAGAATTTGCTTGGATTTGTTATTAGGACAACTTTTTACATCACGTATGTCCTCCGGTTTCAGGCCTATAACATGTTGGAATTATTGGAAATTCCAAGAAAACAGGAGAGAATGACGCTCTCCTCTAAACACAGAGAAGTTTAAAACAAAAATTCACTTTCAGAAAGAGATGGCATGAAAATGTGCTTTCTATTTCATTAAACGGAACTTAAAACTATTACAAATTCTTCCTCAGTACAGAGGGATTCACAAAATAAACTCGAGACTGCTACAGACACAGTGCTCTAAACAAATCTTCTCTCTCTGTCACTCAAGAACGCACAAAAACAGTGCTCAGTTCTTCTTACTGTGTTATTCTTTGCTTGCGGGCTCACACACAGCGATACAACAACATAACAATGCAATCCAATGGCTCTCGGGCCTTTTCCCTTTTTATATGGCGCGGCAAAAAAAAATACATATAAAATATAAACCAAACAAATAAATGAAATACAAAGGAAAACCTTGCAAAACATAAAAATTTAAACATGGCGTGACGTACGAGTGGGGTCCACATCGCAGTCGGCCAAAATGCGATTTGCGATGGCGCAAACGGTAGAACAATTAAACTTGCGATCAAACAAAATGCGACGGTGCGATCTGCGATGGCGCATATCGCAACTTTCAAACCTGCGATAACTTTTGGCCGACGAAAAATGAAAATGCGATTTTGCAATTGCGTGATGGCACGACGATCGCACATCACAACTTTCAATATTGCGATGATATATATATATATATATATATATATGGCTAAAAAAATTTGCGATTTTTCGATTGTGAAATCGCGGGATGGCGCGACGATCGCACATCGCAATTTCAATATTTGCGATGACACATGTTGGATGGGAGGAAACACATATAATAGAATTGCGTTATTGCGATATTTGCGATGTTGCGATGATCGCACATCACACATCGCAGATTTCCACATCTACAAGACATTTAACACTTCAAAAAATGCGATCTGCGATTTTGCGGTTTTGCGCTCAAGTGGTAGGGACCACTTGTCCTTCCGCTCCATAAGTGACTTCCGCCTGTTTAATTCAATTCATTCATTTGGTTGTTGGGGCTTTAAACGCCCGACTTGACTGTTTTAATGAATTCGCTCCTCCGTAGACAAAATCTTCATTTCTTCTGCTGAAGTAACTTCTCCCCCATAACAAAATTAATTCCTCTACTATCTTACTTGGATGTGGCCCATCAAAATTTAATTCTCCTCCATTCCTCTTTATTATCGGTCTTTTGCACTCAATATTTTCTACGTTGTTGCTTCTGTTGTACTTTCTTCTCCTTCCTGTACAAGGCACTGCAGGTGAATTTAATATTTCTAACACTCCCCATTAAAGTCAGCTACTGGGTTATCCATCATACCCAAAAATTTTCTTAAAAATTCAAAGGTCTTTTGTGCCAATGGCTTTGTTAGAATATCTACATATTGCTCCTCTGTTTTACAATGCTGTAAAAAAATTTCTCCATTGTTCACCAATTCTCTGATATAATGAAATTTTGTGTCTATGTGCTTTGTTCTCTTATGAAACACATAATTCTTTGACAATGCAATAGCTGAGCTATTGTCACAATAAATCACAGTGCCCTTTACCTGTTCTTGGCACAAACTTCTCAACATTCTTCTCATCCAAATTTCTTGACACGATGCTGCTGTAGCTGCCACATACTCTGCTTCTGCTGTAGATAATGCTACAATCAACTGTTTCTTAGAAGCCCATGAAATTTCTCCTGAACCCATATGAAAAACATAACCGGAAGTGCTCTTCCGATCATCTACACTTCCAGCCCAATCACTGTCAGTGTATCCAACTAATTCTAAATTTTCTGAAGTAGTATATAAAATGCCAAATCTTTTAGTTCCTTTCACATACCTCAGAATTCTCTTTGCTACTTGCCAATGTGCTTCTTTTGGCTTCTCCATAAATCTGGAAATTAAACTAACAGCATGCATAATATCCGGCCTAGTTGCAGTCAAATACATGAGGCTGCCAACTATGCTTTTATACAAACTTGGATCAACATCCTTGCTACTGTCATCTTTTCTCAACTTCAATCCCATTACTGTGGGAGTAATTGCAGCTTTGCACTCCTGCATATTAAATCTTTCTAGAACTTGATTCACATACTTTGCTTGAGAAATAAAAATCCCTTTCTCACTTTTCTCTACTTCTATTCCCAAGAAGTATCTCAACAAACCCATGTCAGTCATTTCAAATTCATCTTTCATGACTGTTTTAAAATTTTCAACAAGGTAATCATCATTACCTATAAAAATTAAATCATCAACATATAAAACAACAATGAGCATCTTACCATCCTTTTATTTGATGTAGAGGGTGGGTTCTCCCTCACAATTTTCAAATCCATTTTCCAGTAGATAGGAATCTATCCTACTGTACCATGCTCTTGGTGCTTGCTTCAGCCCATAAAGAGCTTTCTTCAATTTGCAGACCTTATGCTCTTGGCCTTTCTTCTCATATCCAAGAGGTTGTTCCACATATACCTCTTCCATTAAAACTCCATTTAGAAATGCATATTTTACATCCATTTGGTATACTTTCCATTTGTTTTGTGCTTCTATGGACAGCACTGCTCTTACTGTTTCCATTCTTGCAACTGGTGCAAAAGTTTCTTCATAGTTAATACCTTGCTTCTGCTTATATCCTTTGACAACAAGCCTTGCCTTGTGTCTTTCTATCTTTCCTTCAGCATTGCTTTTGGTATTATAGACCCATTTAACTCCAATGACTTCTTTACCTTCTGGTACATCAACTAACTCCCATGTTTTGTTCTTCTCTATGGCTTTAATTTCCTCATCCATAGCTTCTATCCATTTTCTATCTTTAATTGCATCTTCAAAATGAATAGGATCATCAACTTGACAATACAATGCAAATAAGGAATTCATACCTTCATCTGCTGCTCCTTGCTCATATATTTCTCTAAGACTTTTGAACTTTGTTCCTCGTTCACTTGGTGTATATGTGCTTGATGAAGCACTCATTTCTACTCCATGTGGTGTGCTTGGAGATGTACTCCCGCTTCTTCTCAAGGGTGTTCTCGGTGCTGCTTGAGGTGTTCCTTGTTGTCCTTGTGGTGGTGGAGGTTGTGCTGCAAATGTGTTGTTAATTTCAACCACATCTTCTTCATCTTCATCATGAGATAAACATCTTTTGACATTGACTGTTTTCTCAATGCTTCCATCCCATGCTTCCTCTTCAATAAATTGCACATCTCTTCTTATCACAAACTTCTTTGTGGATGGGTTATACAATTTGTATCCTTTGGAATCTTCACAATATCCAAGGAAAATGCACTTACCCCCCTTACTATCCAACTTCTTTCTTAACTTGTCAGGAATGTGTACATATGCCACACATCCAAAAACTCTCATGTGGGTGACTCCCTATTTTCTGCCACTCCACGCTTCTTCTGGAACTTTGTTCATCACAGCTTTTGTAGGGCATCTATTCAAAATATACACAGCACTGTTTGCTGCTTCTGCCCAATACTCATTCAGTAAATGTTTTGCCTTTAGCATACTTCTCACCATCTCCATTATGGTTTGATTCTTCCTTTCAGCAACTCCATTCTGCTGTGGTGTGTACCTTGTGGTAAACTTCTTGTGTATGCCATTCTCTTTGCAAAAACGCAGAAAATCCTTTGATATGTATTCTCCTCCTCTATCAGTTCTAAGGACTTTAATGTACTGCCCACTTTGTTTCTCTACAAGAGCTTTAAAGTGGAATTTTTTTTGAAAGACTTCACTCTTGTATTTCAGAAAATAAACCCACACTTTTCTTGTGAAATCATCTATGAAGGTCAGCATATAATTGCTGCCTGAAACTGATGCTGTTTGCATCGGCCCACATAAATTTGAATGAATTATTTCTAAGGGTGCTTTTGCCCTTATGCTTTTCCCTGAAGGAAATATTTCTCTGTGTTGTTTTCCCAAGATGCAACCTTCACATAGACTGTCAGGCTTTTCTATCAATGGCAAACCTCTTACCATTCATTTTCTGTGCAACAAATTTAATCCTCCGAAATTGAGATGTCCAAATCTCAGGTGCCATAACCAATTTTCATCCTTTGCTTCCTTCTGAAAGGCTTCTTGTGTTACAGCTGCTACATTCTTCCCTTTTTGCTTCAAGTCAATGTTGAGCTTGAGAGGAAACATTCTATTGCTGGTCATTTGAATTTCAGCAATAATTTTCTTGCTTGGAGGTATATCTTTTATTGTGCACACATCATCTGTAAAAATTACATTGTAAAATTTGTTTATGAGCTGACCAACGCTCAAAAGATTACATTTCAGACCTGGAACATAATACACATCAGGGAAAAATTTCTGCTCACCATTTCTGGCTCGAATACTAACTCTTCCTTTTCCTTTGACAGAGATCTTAGTATCAGTCCCTGTGGTCACTTCAGACTTCACTTCTTCATCTAGATTGGCAAACATTGCTTTGTTGCCAGTCATATGATTACTACATCCAGAATCTAAGAACCAAACATCATCATTTCTATCTTGTGCTACATTACAAACTAATAGCACATTACTTGGGTTCTTTTCCTCTTTTGCTACATTAGAATTCTGCTTATTTTTCATGTCATTTTGCTTCTTTCTACATTCATTGGCATAGTGCCCATATTTTTTGCAATAATGACATTGGACATTGGATTTTTCATACCTCTGTCCATGAGCATGTTGGTGTTGATGTCCACCTTGCTGGCTGTTGCATTGGCCATGGCTCTGACTTTGACTGTTGCTCCTTCCTTGTGAATGTGAAGGGTTGTTCCTTCCACCTCGTTCTGGCTTCTGCCTCTTCCTCTTCCTTTACCTTGACCTCTTCCTCTTCCTGAAGGCATTTGGGTCTTGAAGGCGTGCTCAAGAGATGAGTTTTCATCTCTGCTCAATATCTTTTCATGAGTTATCAGCGAGGCATGAAGTTCATCTACTGTGACCTATGAGAGATATTTGGTCTCTTCTATGGTGGTAACAATAACATCAAACTTTGAGGGTAAACATCTCAAAAGTTTCTCCACTATCCTTCTCTCTTCAAGAGTTTCTCCATGGGATCTTATCTGATTTACAATCCCAATCACATGTGTAAAAAATGTATCAACATTATCTAACTCTTTCATGCAAAGAGTTTCAAAATCTCTTCTCAGCAACTGAAGTTTTGCTGTCTTAACTTTCTCCATACCTTGATAGGCTACTTTCAGAGTTTCCCATGCCTCCTTGGATCTCTTAGCTGCTGCTATCATTGGAAACACACTCCCATTTACTTCCTGATACAAATAGAAGAGCACTTTAGAGTCCTTCTTTCTATTGTTCTTCAATAAATCCTTCTCTGCTTGAGTTAAGGCATTAAAAGCCTGTTCATCAGCTGGTTCTGTAAAACCATCTTCAAAAAGTTCCCATAAGTCTTGTGATACAAACAAGGCTCTCATGGTAATGGCCCAATAATCATAGTTATTTCCATTAAACTGTGGAAGTTGAACATTTCCAAGACTCATACCAGTGCTTGGTCCAGCCATTGCTTCTTAAATTGAACTCTGACTTTAAATAAACTGTCTTTCCTTCTTTGAAAGAACAAACTCTTTAAACAAAATAAATACTCTGTTATCTTTGAGAAATACCTGACCTTTTGACTTCTGTTGAGCTTTCACGCTACTGGAGAAAACGCTTCAACGAGTCTTCCTCTTCTTCAGCTTCTTTGAGAGTTTCAAAGAGCCTGAACTAGCTCCGATACCATGTTGGAATTATTGGAAATTCCAAGCAAATAAGATAGAATGATGCTCTCCTCTAAACACAGAGAAGTTTAAAACAAAAATTTTCTTTCAGACAGAGATGGCATGAAAATGTGCTTTTTATTTCATTAAACGGAACTTAAAACTATTACAAATTCTTCCTCAGTATACAGGGATTCACAAAATAAACTCGAGACTACTACAGACACAGTGCTCTAAACAAATCTTCTCTCTCTGTCACTCAAGAACACACAAAAACAGTGCTCAGTTCTTCTTACTGTATTATTCTTCGCCTGCGGGCTCACACACAGCGATACAACAACATAACAATGCAATGAAATGGCTCTCAGGCCTTTTCCCTTTTTATATGGTGTGGCGGAACAAAATACATATGAAATATAAACCAAACAAATAATTGAAATACAAAGGAAAACCTTGCAAAACATAAAACTTTAAACATGGCGTGACGTACAAGTGGGGTCCACATCGCAGTCGGCCAAAATGTGATTTGTGATGGCGCAAACGGCAGAACAATTAAACTTGTGATCAAACAAAATGCGACGGTGCGATCTGCGATGGCGCATATCGCAACTTTCAAACCTGCGATAACTTTTGGTGGACGAACAATGAAAATGCGATTTTGCGATCGCGTGATGGCGTGACGATCGCACATCGTAACTTTCAATATTGCGATGATATATATATATGGCGAAACAAATTTTCAATTTTGCGATTGTGTGATCGCGTGATGGCGCGACGATCGCACATCGCAATTTCAATATTTGCGATGACACATGTTGGATGGGCGGAAACACATATAATAGAATTGCAATATTGCAATATTTGTGATGTTGCGATGTTGCGATGATCGCACATCGCACATCATAGATTTCCAAATCTACAAGACATTTAACACTTCAAAAAATGCGATCTGCGCTTTTGCGCTTTTGCGCTCAAGTGGTAGGTACCACTTGTCCTTCCGCTCCATAAGTGACTTCTGCCTATTTAATTCAATTCATTCATTTGGCTATTGAGGCTTTAAACGCCCGACTTGACTGTTTTAATGAATTCGCTCCTCTGTAGACAAAATCTTCATTTCTTTTGCTGAAGTAACTTCTCCCCCATAACAAAATTAATTCCTCTGCTATCTTACTTGGCTGTGGCCCATCAAAATTTAATTCTCCTCCATTCCTCTTTATTATCGGTGTTGTGCACTCAATCTTTGTTGCGCTGCTGCTGCTACTGTACTTTCTCCTCCTTCCTTTACAAGGCACTGCAGGTGACTTTAATATTTCTAACACAATTTCCCTGCTTATTTCCTTACACACTTCCCATGCAGTTTCCTTAGTGGGTGTTCCTATTTTATAGGTTCTCAGAAGCGTCGTAATTTTCAGAATGAATTTGTTTAAATATCTGAAAATATGCAAAGATCTGAATGTTTCTACGTTTTTAGAATCAAATTGACAATACAAACGTAGTAGGTTAATTTGTTTCCAAATCGTCAAACACTCCTTTTGGGTTGTCACCTTTTTTGGCAGAGATTTATCCAACATATCCAAATATTTCTTCACCTCTCCCTTTCCCAAATTTTTTGTATATTCTTAGATTACTTGAAACTTCGCAACTCTACATGAAGGGTATTTCTGAAGTTTAAGGTAGTCTTCCATTTGCTGCCTCAATTATGTTTGGGGAAGGGCACTCTTCGCATTGAACCATTGTTTAGTAAACGAGTTCTTTGCATGACGTTGGGTTTCCCAGATGGTCTCCAATGTTTTTCTATTATATAGAATCTGAGTGGGATCTTGATCCATAGGTAACCGGACGGGGTCGTAAGCAAACTCACAGCTAATAGTGTCCACGTATTCAGAAGGCACCATTTCCATCTCATTTTCATTGCTATCCATTGAATCACTGGTTCCCATATCAATTTCGTTGATGTCTAATTATTGCTCAGCTTCCATTCTGATAGAAAAGCAAACAGCTACAGCCCCTAATGGTTACTTCTTTTCTAAATTTTGGTACGCGCAAAGATAAAATAAAATACCTCCACGAAAATGGTGACAATTGCTCGTCAATTCTGGTTAAATACCACTGCAAAGTATTTGATCACGACGAAAGGCATGTTGATTGTGATGAATATTTTGCCTTAATATGGCTTACCTATATTAGTTAAATAGCTATTTTTCCCCTGGTAACACCGTAGAGAGGACAACCTAAGGCGCCCAGCCGACCCAACGAATCTACGGTTAAATAGCTAATATGTGTTGATTGGTGAATTATTATTAGCAGTTGCTCTAAAAGGTGCAAAGAAAGGCTGATAGGAAGGATTCTTAAATTGAAAATGTTGTAATTCGGTTTCCATGATCCAGCAAATAATAAGTGAATCTTGATTTGAAAGATTGAATTTTTTATGATGCAATTGTTTTTTACTAGAAACATTGATCGTTGTGTATTGCAATATTTTTTTAATAAAATGGTGGTCATAAATTCCTCGAGAAGAGTGCAGTTAACGGAAATGGTGAAGGAAAAAAAACATATCTCCTATCTCAAATTGAAAATGTTGTACTTTAGTTTCAATAATTAAGAAAATAATAAGTGAACTTTGATTTGAAACATATCTAGTGCTTGATGCCTATGTTGAAATGGTTGTATGTAAATAGTTGGCATCCCAATTTTATTCTAATAAAACCCATCCTCCTTGAATATCTAGTGTTTGATGCCTATGTTGAAACAACCATTTTTTTGCAAAGGTTGGTTAACCCAATTTTATGGAAATTGAATGTGGGAAAATTCTAATTATTTTTAAAGGTATGGAGATGTAAGATTGTGCTTATTTTAACTCCGCATTTAAACAGTATTGAAACACTATTGAAAGATATAAAACCAAAAAATAGAAGAGGTTAAAGGATTTTTGTGTACTGTATTTTTGATAAATTGTAACTTGGGGTTTGTGATATTTATGAAATCTCATAAATAATAGGTAATATTTAAAGAAATGAAAAAAAAGGAAGACAAACTTAACAGTTAATGTACAAAGCATCCAACTGGCTTGCTTTTGTGTGTTAAGTAATGTTGTGGTAAAATCGGCATTGGTAGGTTAAGTAATGTTGTGCTACAACAGAGCATTGGTAAGTGGATGCAATAGTCAACTTTTGTGACCTTTTATATATACTTTGAAAAAAATTTGCAGTAATATCAACACTATAAGAGTAAGAAATAAAGTGCTATCATGTGGATCTGATGAATTTATCTCCACATTTTTCTCCAGATCTGATGAAAATTTTGACTTATTTTTGTATGATACATAACATTGAATTATTTGTGCAATTTTTTCAAAACTACATTGAATGGTTCAATTTATTATCCTAAATATGAATCACATCTAAACGTCTACACAAATAATAAATTCAGTTGTGGTTTCTAAACATCTACACAAATAATCTTATATAAATTATGAAATATCTTTTCGTTTGACATGTGTCTGAGCTAATGTATTACATCTATGTCCTTGCTTGTTGGATGGATTTATGATACATAACGACCAGTCTGAACTATGCATAATCATGAAAATAAAGGGGCATAATGTAATTCCTGGAACTCTGACACAGATGTCAAGGGGAAAGCATAAATATTGTCTTGAACTGTGCATAATTTTGGAAATAAAGGGGCATAATGTAATTCCTGGAACTTCTGCACAAATGTCAAGTGGAAATCATAACAACTAGCCTGAACTGTGCATAATCATGGAAATAAAGGGGCATAATGTAATTCCTGGAACTTTGGCAAATATGTCAAGGGGAAAGCAAAAGCCGTTAACAGGAAGCCTAAGGAAGCATAAGTGCTACTTTCTTGGAACTTCGGCACATATGTCAAGTGGAAGCATAAGTGCCACTTTTTTAGAACTTCGACAAATGTCAAATGGAAAGCAAAAGGGCAGGCCTAAAAATTTGTGCACGAATGTCAAACTGGAGTAAGAAGTGTTGACAAAATCAGAAATGGATTGATCCAAAAGAAAAGGCCTATCGGCCTAAATTTATATATTTTTAAAGTAATTAGTCTTTATTTATTTTGATTCTGAATATATCATATCAAAGATGGAGAGGGATGAATCTCATAAAAAAAATTTCATTTCAAAAGAATATTACAGTTCAAAATATTTTCGTGATTTAGTTATTAATTATTCAGTGTAATTATTATAAAAAAAATAATTATTATTTTTATAATAAGATAAGTTTTATATAATAATTATAAATATTTATTTTACTATTTTATTTTTCAATTCATTTTAATTTTTATGTAATTTGATTAGTCAAAATATTTACATAACAAGATAAGATAACACAAGGCATTACAACAATATCTTCCATATTAGGTTAAAGAGAAAGGCCCAACTAATCTAGATCCATCTTATCTCTCAATCTATCAAGTGTGTAGACTATGAGATCAAATATTTTGAGTTGCAAAGATGTTTTAAAGTCCAAATAAATTTGATCTTTGTGAGGGCTTGCTAAATCTGTATTTAAAATTAAGTATCTATATTGATTTTGTTATTAGTTTTTGTGGGTACCTATTCTTATATATATGTGTGTGTGTGTAGTAATTAAATTTAAATGGTTATTTCACTCTTCAAAATTATATATATATATATATATATATATATATATATATATATATATATATATATAGATATATCTATATATCTATATATATATATATATAACCAAATTATTATTATTATAATTGAAACTGTTATAAACAAACACCTTTTTTTGGTATTTATGATTTGATTTATCAATGTTTTATCTAGCATAATTGACAACCATAATATAATCAGAAGCCATAAATATGGTTGTATTTCCTTATCAAAGCCATCAACAAAGTTTTAATAATCCCTCCACAAACCTCAAACCAAGGTTTTGCACACCATTACAATTTAGATATTCGAAACTCTAAAATCAAAATGTAAAAACCTCTTCACACAAAGGAGTTATACATGTCTCAACTCTATCAATCTTCCTGTTGTGGACAATGTTGTCACCCCCTAGAGACAGTCTAGAGTTTACATAGACCAGTGCCTAGGACATCTTAATATAGCAAGGAGATCTTTGTATAATTTGGATTGTCAGTCCAAGAGCTCACTTACTATCTCTTGTTTGAACAAGGAAATTAGTTTTGAATGGGACCAATCTCACTCAGAAGCTGATACAAAGATAAGAATAGTGTAGGGACATTATGCAAAACTCCAATACAAAGGCATCAGACAGTTAAGAGATAGCTTACTGTAAAGAGGGCCAGTTCAGATAATATATCACAGAAATCAATCATCAAAAAGTGAGTGTAGTGCAGAAACATAAGAAGATATTAGCTGACATGAGACTGATACCTAGATACACAACAGAACCATATAAGGGCATACCAATTTATGAATCCTTATATGACAATGGCGTTTTAAAAGCACCCTCATCAAGAAACTAATATAGCAGAAACTCTGGATGAGGTGAACATGGAACAGTATACCATGACTAGGCCTATTTAAAGCGCTTGACTAATTCCAGAAAGGGAATCAACAAGGATGAATCCTTACTGCAAACTAGTGAGCCACTCGCATTCTAGAACATGATACAAGAAGATAATAAGCATGAAAGAGATATTGTATTAGCACATAAGAGAAAATTACATACTGTGAGATACTAGAGACCAGAATCCTCATTACAGTTATAACTCCTCCTCACTGAGACCCTACGAGCTCTGAACCTTCATACAGAAATATTACAGAATGTATACAAAAGCCTTTTCACTGCACAGTCTGCTGATAGAAATCTGGAACCCTTACAATGTCTTCTTTTCGGGCCTTTATAGAAAAGATAGAGAATTCTAGAGAAGGCGGTAGATAGAGTACATTTAATGACTTATTTTGAATAAAATGGTGGAAAACATTCGCGCCCACGCTATGAATGACTAAAAATAAATGACTGTACTTTACAAATTATTTCTGGAAATGAATGCTGGAAATGAAAATCTGCTTATATACAAGACATAAATAATAAAATATGTAAACATTCGGCTCTTTTCTGGAGGAGGAAGATCTGCGGCAATAAAACCTTGAGGCGCCTGCTTCTGTACATGGTACTTTCGATCTTCAGATTTTGAATTTAAATTTGAAACCTTTTTCATGTCAGACATTGAATTCATTGCTCCTTCATTAATAATCTGCTGCTGCATTAATGTTTTCATCCGCCCAAATGTGCCTTTTTTATTTTCTCTGGAGAGTTCTATATAGATCTGAATCCTCGCCTTATTTAATGGTGGTCATATCATGGCTGCTTCCGGATCTTTCCTCACCAATTTTCCTCCTGGAACATAGTCCTGCAATGCATCCTCGGCCTTTGTAATGGAAATCATGAATCATGGTAATTATTGGGCGTAATAAACCTGCAAAAACCGAAACCTGTTAAATAAAACCCAGCACAGAGGCGGCGAACATGGTGGAGCCGATGGAAATGGTGAAGATGAAGGCATGGATGAGTAGACGAAGGCACAGATATAAAAAAAACACACTAAAATGTGACACCTAAGCGTAATATGTGGATGGTGGAGAGAGAAGCGGATAACACGTGGGCAGATGACGAAGAGTGGCGGAAAAACGCTAACAATTTAAAGACCCAAAGGTTAACTTTTGGAGATATTACAAAGGAAAACGTGACAAAACAATGGAGTGAGAACTTTGGAAGTGAGACCCGGAGCGCACATCGCAAATTCACAAATGGAGAAAGTGTGATGGAGGGAGCTATGGAATAACCAGAATCTATGATATGCGCTATGTGATGGGCGTGACCGGTCGAGCGCAGATCGCAAAAATGAAAAATGCGATGGCGAAGAATGGCATGAATGGGAAACTGCGCTTTTGCGATGGGGCGGATATGCGATGAGTGCGATTTGCGATGGCGATCGCATCGCAAATATTTGCGATGGATCATCCAACTACAAAAAACAAAAATGCAATATGTGATAAGTGCGATCTACGATGGAAAAGCAGCCGGGGTTATATAATACAAGACCTTATAATAAGGTTTATATTGTATGGCGGAAATGAAAGGGGAAGTGGTTAAGGGGCTAGGTCTGTGAGGTTTTCGACTTAACGACCTACAGCTTCTCTTTTATAATGTAATTGAAGGCGGAGGGAGGTGGCAGCGATAGGCATTAAAATAGGTTTAGAGGGCAAAGGGGAAGGATCCAGATTGTTGAAGCATATTTCCCATGAAAATTAGATAGAGATTTGATTGTGAACAACACTTCCTAATATCGACGTCCACTACGAAAAACCTTTAGGGTCCTAAGACAAAAAATAACCCATTACTTGATGATTATGATCTTTGTTTAATGCTGACAGACAATTATGTTAGATCCAATTGTTGGGTTGTATGAGTTATGTTCTGATGTATCTAGAGTCCCTCGGGTTGAATGAGTTATTTTTTGATGTATATAGAGCCCCTCCAACACTCAGGCCTGCACAAAATCCCTTCTAAACTTACAACCTGTGCAATGCAATACATGTATATAAAAACTCACAACCTATGCAATGCAATACATGTATATATAAACTTGTAACCCATGCAATGAAATACATGTATATATAATGATTATGATGCTCCCATGAGCTACCCCTCTTGAGCTTTTCCATATTCGGCTAATGCTATTAACCTACTCCATATAAATTTATTTACACACAGACACATAGCTTTGATAAGTTATGTGTATAGATTTGAATTACTTCCATAATGTCATGTTGATGAGAAAAATTGTACTGCCAACAACAAGGGGGTATCCCTGGTGAGAGGTCCCATTTAGAGCTCACATCGTGTGGGATAGGAGCCCCATCTAGTATGTGGGCCCGACTGGTGCCACAAGTGTTTTCTCTCTTGGTTGTCAGATGAGAAGGTGACGAAGCGGAGACAAGGGTGAAATGACCAAATGGTGAAACAAAATCAACCCAAGATTGACAAACCACAAACATAAATACAAGAAAGTTTAAATAGCAATAAAAGGGGAGTACGCCATGAGAGGGATCAGTGAGCCAAAACCGAATTAGGTGTGCATGAAAGATAGCATGCCAAAATTTAACTGCAAAGTATTTCGCAACAAATCACTGACATGGAAAGAAACAAGTTAACACCTATTTGAAAGCTAAATGTACATGCAACCACTATGAATCAGTCCATAACAAATTGCGTGTAGGAAAGCACACATAAAAATATAGTCTGTCAAACACAACTATGTCAAACACACACACATAGGAAAGATACGCATGAGATGTTTTTACCATTAACATGATGTATATTTATAATACAATGTAGTGACCCTTTGATTACACATTCCAAGGTCACTTGGACTCCTCTTTGATTGTTCGGGTTCCACACCTGTCCATAGAGGATTAGGTGTCCAACATTTCCCACCTTAATCTGAAGGGGCATGTGTTTGTCCAAGAAGAGAACTGCAATACAAATCTACAAAGTATACATGGAATCACTTAGTTTGAATGATATCTATAAAATATTGGCATAAAGAGGTGGTTTAAGGATGACCACCAACACTGGAATTCTTAGTGCAGTTCCTAAAACTCTTCCAAATCTGGCAAAAAGCTGAGATCTTCTGCTAGAGGAAGTGCTCCTCATATTTTGAAGAGGGAGAACTTCAACCTAGAAGAAGGGAGGTCTACAACCTGTGATGGTTTAAGGATGACCACCAACTCTAGAATGCTAACTTAATGCATTTCTCGAAACTCTTCCAAAAAGGGAAAGAAGCTAAAGTCTTCTACTAGAGGAAGTGTCCCGAATTATTTGAAGAGAAAAAATATCAACCTTGCATAAATGGTTTAAGGCTGACCACCAATGAAAGGAATGCTCATGGGAATATGTGTCTCTAGCTACAACTTTGAATCTGGAATGTTCGATTGTGGCTCAGACTCGCTTGAGTTGTTGTGTCTCTAGCTACAACTATAAATCTAGAATGAGAGATTGTGGTTCAGGCTAGCTTGATGTGGCTTCAAAGGTTGTAGATGACCACCATTTTCCCCCCTGTTAGGTACAAGCTGATAACTCAACTGCAAGATTGTTCAATATTCTAGAACAAGTTATTTTTTAACATATGAATTAAACATCTTCTTGGTCTTGATGCCCATTGCCAAGAAGAAATCCATCCAAGATGAATATTTGTTCTTGCAGGATGCTTGCTTCTAAAGCATCTACGTAAAGAATAGGTGTGCTAACCACAGTTCGTGCATGGGAGAAGATCGAAACAATGATCTTTCATATGGCAAACTCGATCACAGTGTTGGAATTTTAAAATCTATTGTTTCTGCTGTGGAAGAGGAGCAGGATCTAGAATAGCTGAAGGTGAACTATCATAAAGAAATCCAACACTCTAAAATTTTATGGGCTTGGATTAGTCTGGAATATGAAAGGACAACTCCTTGTCATATCCAAGCCCTATTTTGTGCTTGTTATGGACAAGCTCTTCCCAAGGTCTGATGATGGGCTTGGGAAGTGCAGGTTAGATGTTTGCTTATGTGTGCAAATCTGCTCTTGTACAAGGAACACGATGGGAGTAAACCTCAATGTTATTGACTTTACCATTTGATAATTTTTGATGGGTTTCGATGCTTATGTTGCTATAACTCATCTTGTTGTAGCTAAGATTTAAGCTGCAAAAAACCAATTTTCTCACATGTCCATTTTGTATACATAGTTGATTTTCTAAAAGAGTAGTTTTTTCGATTTTGATTGTGTCTTCAGTAGAACAGAATATCAGAGTCTTCAAGAACTCTAATATATTATTAATTCTAGTCATTTTCATGAGTCAATAAACAAAATTATATAAATCCGAAGTTAAGATGCTCGCTTTCTCTCTCTCTCTCGCTCTCGCTCTCGCTCTCGCTCTCTCTCTCTCTCTCTCTCTCTCTCTCTCTC
Source organism: Pinus albicaulis (assembly GCA_034641835.2). Classification (NCBI taxonomy): domain Eukaryota; kingdom Viridiplantae; phylum Streptophyta; class Pinopsida; order Pinales; family Pinaceae; genus Pinus; species Pinus albicaulis. The sequence goes on along the minus strand of CM076574.1, from coordinate 432,204,776 downwards.
TCTCTCTCAACCATTAACCATTAAAATATTTTTATTTTCATTTTTTTTATATAATATTTCTCATGAGGGCATCTCAGTTGGTGATCATTGTGTTATGAAATATTAATTAAACCATGAGATTGAAGGTTCAAATCCCATATAGGTCAAGCCACATTGAAAATGGGAGGAATTACATATCTACTTCATTTTTTAGCAACACATCAATAAAATGTGTTAACCATAAAAGTATTTTTATTTTCATTGTTTTATATAATATATACATAGTTGATATTTCCCACCGGAGCAACTCAACTCGTGATCATTATGTTATGAAGTACTATGTAAACCATGAGATTCATAGTTCAAATCCCATATAGGTTAACCAATGATACATACATACATATATATATATATATATATATAGGTTAAGCCAATGATAATCACTTTGAATTTCTTGATCTCAATTGGTGATCGTTGTGTTATGAAATATTAAGTAAACCATGAGATTCAAGGTTCAAATCCCCTATAGGTCAAGCCACATTGAACATGGGAGGAATTTCATATCTACTTCATTTTTTAGTGACACATCAATGAAATGTGTTAACCATAAAAAAAAAAAAAATTCATTGTTTATATAATGTATACATAGTTGATATTTCCCACTAGGGAAACTCAATTGGTGATCATTGTGTTATGAAGTACTATGTAAACCATGAGATTCATAGTTCAAATCCCCTATAGGTCAAGCCAATGATATATATATAATCAATTTCAATTGCTTGATCTCTTTGTATAATGTTGAACATAACTTAATATGAACATTGAAATATCTTATTTATGGTTGAGAGAAAAATATTTTGTTACTATTATTACTTTTAAATACTATGATTTTTTTTTAAAGTGAATGTAAAAACCTTATATTACGATAGAACAGTAAAATACATCATAATGTATTGGTCTGCAAGATTGGAAACCAACCAACTACAATAAAATATAGCCTTCATAAAAAACTTAGTCGTAGATGCCATAAGGTTATCTTGTCTATGGTATCTTCTAGGCATATCTACAAAATTTAATATTCTTATATTGTTATTTAGCCATTTAACACTTGAAGGTGGCATATATATATATATCTTTCTGTTCTACACCTGCAGACCTACCTATCATCATATTACTATGAATTGGCCTACACAGCCAACCGAAAAAATAAAACAAAAATAGATGCAGACTCATGATCATTTATCCAGGGAAATTTATGGATCTTCCACCACACCTGGCCTAAACTCAGTTGAAATCTTCTTCGTTGGAGTTGTTGTTACAATCACCCCTGCTCTCAGCGTCACCGTTTTCTTGCTGCTACCTTCGGTTACCTCTCTGACCCTCTATTTCGTTAGTTTGGTAGGATCTCCATAGCCCTATCCTAGTGTGATATCCAAGTTATGGATTTATTTCAGGTAAATTGAGAATATTTTGTTCATATATCCAATTATATCGTCTTGCAGGCACTCTATGTTTTCCACCCTATGGATTTCCTCCTCTATCTCCTGCATTCGCTGATAAATTGCCTTCAGTTGCAGCTAGTGTTCCATTTGATGCTTGGTTGTCTCTTTCACTACCTCTACCTACAAGTTTCTCACGAATTTTTTAACGTGTCATGCCATATCCAAAATTCGTTTCTAGACCATCTACCTCGATTGGGATTTCCCCGATTCTATGATCTAATCAACCTCTTCTTTGACTTTGTTGTCTGGGATGCTCCTTCGTAGGCCCCTCACTTCATTTTCCCATATTTTGACCATTTCTTTGCCTTTATCCCAGATAGTAACGTGACAGTTGAGTGTCGGCTCCCTCTTTGCATCCTCCATTCTAGTTCTCTTACCATCCATGGAGCTATGAGCATCCTCTCTCGGCCTCCCCCATGGCCTACCACCCAAATTTCCCCCTTTAGCCATAACTGTCCTAGAGGTCATGATTCTCTGATGAACAAATTTTCCCTCGATATTTCTCCACCTTTTATCCTTTAAACTATGTAGTTAATGTGTCTTCCATCCTTAAAATATAAAGGAAACATCCAAAACAAATCATTCAGCCCCATCCTTTGAGCACCTTCACTATCTATTTCTGACAACTTCTTCTTAGCAATGATGTTAGAGTACATTTGAGCAAGGATGGGGACATCTTCCTTCTCATTCACCTCTTCATATGGTTTGTGAAGGCTCATTATTGCCATAGTTTTGTTTCAATACAGCTTCGCATTGGGCATTGTCCTTCTCCACTTCTTAAATCATCCTTTCCAATTAATGTGACCTCCTAACGAGTGATTGACAACCTGGGTTCCACTCCTTCCCATCAAAAACCATCATGTCCTTCATATATTGATGGCACATACCTCCTCGACCTTCCCTAACAACTACTACTTCTTGACTCATGATGATTATTAAAAATTCATTTCACCAGGTGGGTCACTTCCCTCATCCTAACCCACCCTATGTTTGTCGCTTCGTCCTTTTGACATGGATTGATCTCGCTCCACTAGTGCTCAACAATATTCCTTTAGTTTTGCATCCACCATGCCCTCCAAGGTCAGCTCAGTGATCAACCTGGTACTCTCAACCCCTTTGTTTGCCACTTTTTCCGCTAATGCATTATTCAAGTGTCGTACTAAGGAAAACTCCACCATTTTCAACTCCTCCAAGTAGATCTTAATCCTTTGGATTATCTAGGTGAGACACTAGTTATTAGTGACCTTATTCATCTGAGAGCCACATTGCAATCCATGTGTCACTTGGATAGCTAATGCAGAATCCCCCTCCACTATTAAATTCACCATTATCTCTCGTCACAAATTTTCCAATCCGTACCCAAGGACCTGGAACTCCACTACATTATTTGTGGCTTGCCCCATATTGATGAAGTGTATCCTTTGAATTTTACCTGTCCAGTACTGAATGATTCCTCCCGCTCCAACCTTTCATGGGTTACCCTTGGACACTCCATCGAAATTCAATTTCTAGAAACCCTCTAGAGGAGCCTGCCACACTATAGAGCCCAACCTTATAGGGCTTTCTTTGGGTCCTTGTTTCATACCCCTCAGGTAATTTGGGTAAAAAAAACTTTAAAATTCTTGCTTTCTTAGGGGGTGGTTGTTCCTTTGATGTTTGAATTCTTCTATTACTGATGGTTTCCTTAAGATGAAGATGAATTATTTCCATCAGGTTTGCAACTAGGAGCTTTTAATCATGGAATATTAGGTGGTTGTGTTCCTTCCAAATTGGCCAGAGGATAAATCTTGGAATTAGGTTCCAGGTCATGTTCACCACTTCATTCTTGGTATATTGCAACCGCAATTTTTTAATTGTTTCATGTATACCTTCCTTGTTTCTATTAGTTTTTTTGTAGATGATAATAAACAAATACCACAAAGATTATGTGTATCTACATGTCTTCATAAGGTGGTTAAGGATATCTTCTTCCCTTTCACATAGCTAGCACCATGATGAGCCAATCATCCCTCCCTTAACTAAATTCTCTTAGGTTATCACCTTCCTATGCAACATTAACCACATAAACATTTTACTTTTCGCCTAGTGAGAGGCCACCCAAATTTTACTCCAAGATGGGTCCTGAAGTTCAAGATGTTCAGTGCAAAGGTAATAATTGGATTCCTTGAGGTTGAATTCTCACTATTAACACTGGAAAATATTTACAGGGAAGAAATACATTACAAGAACTAAAAAGTTTAACTTTTCCTAGGGCCAAGTAGGAAAATTTATTAAATTGCAGAATGGAAGCACTAAACCCAGGCGATCATTGCAGATTTTTCTTTGATAGTCGTGAAGATCATCACGACTATCCCTAAAAGAGTCGCATGGTGCTAAGGATGAGGAAAGTTACCATCCCACTTGGCACACTCGGAGAAAAATATTCTCACTCAAGCTATCCAAGAACAACCGCCTTTGAGCCATCTTGAGGCTTTAGTGAAAAACACAAAGGAATCATACCCCCACTCTTGTGTCAACATCCATCTTGTACCAAGAGAGGAAGGGAAAATTTGAAATTTGTCTATAAAATCTAGCCATGGGAAGAGAAACACGAGAACACATTGTTATGCTGGCCAAATTTCTCAGAAGCAAACCAGCTTGTGTTGTCCAACAGCAAGAGGATTTGAAGGATTCATTTGTTAGCCATCCAACACCTCAATCCAAGAGAGAAGAGTTCACCACGTGTCCATCGTTCTAACATCCTTAGAGAGGGAAGAGAGGCTTGCTAAAAGCTTGAGGGAAAGAGATCAACTTGTCTTGGATATTGGAGCTCTATAGCTCTAAGGATACATTACAAGAGATTTATAATTCTATCCACTACTACCGCCATAACCTAATAAATGGAGAGAGCTCTCCATTGTTGAATTATTAGTATGTTTGCTCGATTTAGCATGGTCTTTTACATGTTATTTTGTTTTTATTTCTTTTTTTATGTAGCATGCTATGTTTCCATTTAACTTATCTTATTACATGTTGAACTTATTCCACTAACGTTTATCAAACCAATTGACCTATGACTTTCTTGTAGGAAGGTAGCCTCCCTGTTAATCATAGCGTATTTCGTCCACCCATGCATCAAATAAACTACAATAGGAATAGAGACTAGACTATATTATTTATTTTGAGCTAATGGTTGTTGATGCATGTCCTCTCTCCTACTCAGAATTGCTGCAAAATCACTCCTGCTTCCTCTCAGCACTTTTTAGTCACCCTCAATGAGAAATTTAGCTCAGAGAAGGTGGAGTTTTCAGTTTCTGCAATCAGCGCATATAGTTCAAGTAGACACGCGATCTTCATGACTATGTGAAGATAATACACGCAGTAGGCAGTGAGCTCAATTTTCAATGTTTTTTCTCAATTTTTTGTAGTTGTAATGTGTTGGCAACCCATAAGAAATTTTCCATCACTGTGCTTTGGTATTTCATGACTGGTTAGGACACTTTTTGATGGATTTTAGCTTAGCAAATAGCCTGTTTTAATTTTATTTTTTTATCATTGCAAATCACACATAGTTTAAGTAGGGGAAAGTAAGTGACCTTCAATCCACATATGTTATTTGAACAAACCATTTGTTGGTAAAAGATATCAAACACATAGAGTAATTAGCAGATAACTAAGTGGCCCATACAGTCACACATATTTAGCTAATTTTTTTTTTTCCTATTTTGCATTAGATTAGTTCAATTTTTGCATTAGGATTCGGGATTGAGACTGTAATGTTCCCAAAATGGATTTCTTAGCAAGACATGCCTGAAAAACACATTTTTTAGGAATGTGTTCTTTAGCTATCATAAAATGTGTTTAAAAAGACTCAGAAACCAATTCCAAGTGCTGCAAAAACATTTACTAAGCTTTTATGGGCAAAAAGGTGGGGAAAAGTGAGGATTTTGGCCCTAAAATGAGTATAATCAGAAATATGCATAAAAATAAGGTTCATGGCTCTGGGATATGTTATATTAGTTCAATAGGGATCCACGTGCCAAATTTCATAAAAAAAAAATGTGTTTTTCTAAGTTAAACAGTTCCTCCTTCCCGACTAGTCAAGAAAAACCCTAATTTCCCATGACTTGGAAGATGCAAAAATTTACTGAAGTAAGGGAAGCATATTTTCTGAAGGTGTAAAATTTAAAATAGTATGAAAAAACTGAAATTTTTTTTAATAACATGGCATAAGAATTAGGCAAGTTTAAACAACAGTTTTACATAGAAAATCCCTCAAGATTGAGGTGTTGTAACACAAGAGAATGACCCAGAAACCCTTCAGCATTAGTTACAGGAGGTTGAAGCTTATTTTTATTAAATTAATGATCTGAAACTGATAATTACATGAAAATAAAGATCTATAATGAATCAAAATGCCCAAAGGGCTCTTTATTACATTCCCCTTGGGGATTTCAGCAATACATGAAAATGCCAGAGCAGATCTGAGATTTACTGCAGCATGATTCAGAGAATTCTGAAGCAAAAACTTTAGTGAATGAATTATACATTAAATATACATGGATTGGTTTTCCAATCCATGGATCACCCTTGATGCAAGGAGGCTTCCTTCACATCAGAGATCTAGCTCCAAAATGATGCTAAAAACCTTGCAACACTGCTCCTTCAGCAATAATGCAGATCTAGGGAAGGAACTACGTAGTATACCATGAATAATATATTGGCCTAATGTCAAGATCTAAAATGAAGCTCAAATCATTCAACACAACTCTCTAATGGATTAGAACCCTCCTCCACTGAAAAGAAGTACTGAAATGCTTTAGATCTTAAATGATCTGAATCCCATTTGCTGCAGCCTACAAAGGAAATCAAACCATAAATAGGATCTGCATTGTAGTTGGAAGTAGAAGCTTGGCCAAATTCTGGATAGTGGATCAATGTAGCACATCCTCCTCCAAAGAGCTACTCCATGGAACGAGAGAGAATTCCTAAATAGGAAACCCTCTTCCCTTTGGCTAACCAACCAAGAGAACTCGAGTTGCTCAAGCAACCACAAATCATCAACAACCCTTTCTTGAGTCCTCTCCCTCCCTTTTATAAAATGAGTAAGTGAAAAACCCTAAACCACTTCACTTGAATTAGCCCCTTTCACATTTAGAAGCTCCTTCTAGAACTGCGCAAATCACTTAGGAGGTTCAACGCACCTAGACTGTCTTATGATTTGATCATGTTGACCCATTCAAATAGCTCAGCCCTATTCACATACAAGTGGTTTTTATGCAACCAACTCATATCTAATCCTGTTCACATTGAGCATGTATTTATTTTTAGATCTAAGGAGTGTTGCATGTCCTCCATTAGTCTATTATTCATAAACATGAAAAATAAAACAAAATTCTAATGTTCCAATTAGCTTAGCTAATTTAGGAACATTACAGTCCTCCCCTCCCAATGTTTCTTGTCCTCAAGCAACTGCAAGGATAGAACTGAAAGATGTCTCCTCCTCCTACTGTATCATCCCCATATGATGAAATCCTCCAAATAATGAGATGTTGTGTCAATAATGAATCTTCATATTGCCCCTCCCAAGCATGCAAGTTAGTTGAATAGCTATCATCATGAAACAGTCAAATACTTAAGAAGGCAATAAGGTGTTGCCTAGAGGCTCCCTTAAGGCATGGAATATGAAGTTTATTGGGAAATATCATTCCCCATGTGAGTTCTCCATCCTCAAGCAATCATCCACCAAAAATGAGTCACCTCATGACATGGCAACTCTATGAAAATGTTCCTCCACCTTGAGCTCCTGCAAAATAGGTGGGATGAAATTCTACACATGGTAGAAAATATAGCCTATCCCACGCTATTCTCCTCTCCACTTAAGATAAGTGTTGAGTGAAAATTAATCTTTGGCTACAAGGACATTGCCCTCAAGTGGCATCATGAGGATTAGATCTGCAAAGTTCCTCCCTCCAACACTGTAAAACCAATCATCCCAAAATGTCTCATATGTGATGGATAGAAGAGTATCACCATGAGGTACTCCATCACACACATGGTTCACCTCCAAAAGAAACTAGTGTTTGCTTCTGGTGGCCACAATTTCTCCCATGTTCCCATTAGAACATGTGCTGTAGAAAATGTGGGAATCTCCTTCCCAAAAAGGACACACTCATCTCATGTGTCTCTTTCTCAATCATGCTCTCAAAAGACATAATGGAAATATTAGAAAAGAAAACATGATCATCATCATAATGGGGGAAATACTGAAGGTTCTATGTAATGCAACAGATTACCAACAGTTCCCCAAATCCTCACAACGTAATCTTCTCAACTACTGCTTAAAAAGAGTATATGGCAAATTGCTTCCTGTGACATGGTTAATCATATGAATAAAGAATCCACATGTAAGGAAAAAATCTTTTCCCAGGGCTGCATAATATATGGTTGTCTCCATCATGCAAATTGGCCCAATGAAGTTCATGGAGCTCAATAAATAGCTTTCCCTCTTGTTGAGCAATGCACTGTCAAGAAATGGTAAGAGAATGCAAGCAAAAGCTCTCACCATATGTTGGAAGCAAGAAGATGCATGGATTCATGAGTGAACCCTCAAGTGTAGTTTGGCACACTTCCATGAAGAGAAATGAACCAAGCTCTGCATGCAAATACTCTCCTCCATGCTTGGAAACCCAATACAAGAAGAATACATCATCTTCCTCACCTCATCTTAGCTCAGCAAGTGCATTGAATGAGAAGTGATCCTGGGAATACCCCATCAATAAATCCCAGCTCCACAGTGACAGTGTTGTTGGCCTATGTAAATAGGCTCCCATCAACAAACAGCTCCAATATTTGACATGCAGAATGTCAAAGGCATCTCCCATAATGCTTCTACAAATGAGAAGTCCTCCCCATGAAGGAAGTCCTTCTTAAACATCTAAGACCAAGGAGTGACCCCTTTTCACTATGATAGTTCCATCTTCTACTCCTTCAACATCATGAAAACTATGAGAGAAATTTTTCCCTTGCTCTCTCAAGAACATCCCAAGCAAAAAAATCCTTTGCTGCTTTCTCATACTTCCATCATCCATCTTGGTACTCCTCCCATGAGGGCTACCATCATCCCAAATCAGATTTCTGCATTTCATGGGCTATTGAAATGAAATCTTCCCGAGGATCAATTTGACCCTATGAGGATTCAAATAGGTGGTAGGAAAAAACCTCCCATCATGATGTGCATGGCTCAAGAAATGTCCAATACAGTCATGAGAGATTTTATCCATCCAAAGATGTACTCCATCTATTATCTACTCGTGTGAGAAGGGAAGATCCTCCTCAAACTGTTGAATAACTTTTCACTCCATGATGTGCTGAAGTGCACCTCCAATGAATTATTCCCATGAGGTCTCCGCCTCATGGATGACCTTCCAAAACCAGAGGGGCCTTGGATTTTCTGCAAGTAGAATTTTCTCTTTGAGCAAGAGCTTGCTCACTGAGAAAGAGTCATCTGGAAGGGAGAAAGGGTTTCTCACTCCAAGAATTCAACCATCCATCATTCCATCCTTTATTGCTTCCTGAATGAAGCTACCATGTGAATGCTCCAATGAGGAATGGTTCCTCTCTTCTTCCTCACTACTTTGGCACAGCGTAGTGCAACTCTGTTTCTCAAAATAAGCAGCATGCAAAGATGTAGATCTCTCCATACAATGTGTTGAAATGACAATAGATGGATTTTTAATCATACCTCGGTGAGATGTAGAAGCAAGAGCTTCTTCTCCAACTATGTAGTATTCCTTCACTACTAAGCATGAAGGCTTCTCTTCCAAGGTTGTGCCAGCGTTGGTACAAGTCTCCACCTTCTCAATCTCCCTGAGATCTTCCTCAATACCCTTAACGGCCTGGAAAAGAAGCAAGGAGATCTCCTCTTCTATCATTTTTCCAAGTGGTGGAGCCATGCTCTGTTTCCTTTCTCTGCATAGCTCTCCTTCTTTGTGAGGATATGAGGTGCATGGATCTTCCACTCCTTCTTGAAACCTTATGAAAGTCTCACTACAACTTTCTGCTTCTTGAAACCCTCTAGGAATTTCATTTTCTTCCTCCTTCTTTCTTCGATATAACCTCTTTGAAGAGGCTCTTCCTAGATCTGGAATATGATGAGGTAAAAATAATCTCCTTCAACTTCTGATCTCTATCTCTTCTCTTCTCTGATACTGCTGTAAATTTCCCTCTTCAGGAGTATCAAGATTCTATTCCAGAGATTGACTGTAGGGGCATTTACTGGATATTTCACCTCTGAGAAAAGGATGAGATCTAGAGGCTACTTGGCCATATGAAAACTCTGTCTATAGAGCTTGAAATATTCCTACTTCAGGGATTCAGCACTTTGGCTTGAATCCACAGGCTGAGCCAAAGATAATGCTCTGATACCACTGCAATGTTCCCAAAATGGATTTCTCAGCAAGAAATGCCTAAAAAAAGCATTTTTTAGGAATTTTTGCTTCATATATCATAAACAGTGTTTAAAAACACTTAGAAACCAATTACAAGTGCTGCAGCAACCTTTACTCAGCTTTTATGGGCAAAAAGGTGGGGAAACGTAAGGATTTTGGTCCTAAAATGAGTATAATCAGAAATATGTGTAAAAATAAGTTTCATGGCTCTGGTATATGTTATATTAGGTCAATAGGGATTTATGTGCCAAATTTCAGAAAAAAAAAAGGCGTTTTGCTAAGTTAAACAGATCCTCCTTCCTGACTAGTCAAGAAAAACCCTAATTTCCCATGACTTAGAAGATGCAGAAATTTGCTGAAGCAAGGGAAGCATATTTTTTGAAGGTTTAAAATTCAAAACAGTATTAAAAATCATTAAATTGGTTTAATAACATGGCATAATCATTATGAAAGGTTAAACAACAATTTTACATAGAAAATCCCTCAAGATTGAGGTGCTGTAACATAAGAGAATGACCCAGAAACCCTTCAGCGTTAGTTACAGGAGGATGAAGCTTATTTTTTTTAAAATAAAGATCTGAAACTGATAATTACATGAAAATATATATATATAATGAATCAAAATGCCCAAAGGGCTCTTTATTACATTCCCTTTGGGGATTTCAGCAATACATGAAAATGCTGGAGCAGATCTGAGATTTACTGCAGCATGACTCAGAAATTTTGAAGCAAAAAATTCAGTGAATGAATCAGACATGAAATATACATGGATTGGTTGGCCAATACATGGATCACCCTTGATGCAAGGAGGCTTCCTTCACATCAGAGATCTAGCTCCAAAATGATGCCAAAAACCCTGCAACACTGCTCCTTCAGCGATAATGCAGATCCGGGGAAGGAACTACGTAGTATAGCATGAAGAACATATTGGCTTGATGACAAGATATGAAATGAAGCTCAAATCATTCAACACAGCTCTCCAATGGATTACAATCCTCCTCCACTGAAAAGAAGTACTGAAATGCTTTAGATCTGAAATGATCTAAATCCCACTTACAAAGGAAATCAAACCCTAAACAGGATCTTCATTGCAGTTGGAAGAATAAGCTTGGCCAAATTTAGGATAGTGGATCAATGCAGCACATCCTCCTCCAAAGAGCTACTCCATGGAAGGAGAGAGGATTCCTAAATAGGAAACCCTCTTCCCTTTGGCTAACTAGCCAAGAGAACTTGAGTTTCTCAAGCAACCACAAATCATCAGCAACCCTTTCTTGAGTCCTCTACCTCCCTTTTATAAAATTAGGAAGTGCAAAACCATAAACCACTTCACTTGAATTAGCCCCTTTCACATTGAGAAGCTCCTTCTAGAACTGCACAGATCACTTAGGAGGTTCAATGCACTGGACTATCTTGTGATTTTCTCCTATTGACCCAGTCAAATAGCTCAACCCTGTTCACATACAAGTGTTTTTTATGCAACCAGCTCACATTTAATCATGTTCACATTGAGCATGTATTTATTTTTAGATCTAAGGAGTATTGCAGGTCCTCCATTAGTCTATTATTCATAAAAATGAAAAATAAAACAAAATTCTAATGTTCCAATTAGCTTAGCTAATTTAGGAACATTACAGGCGTAGATCTAACCACTACACCAAAATCTCGGACTGTTAGTGAGGGCGGCATCCTAGGGTGTTAAGGGTGGGCCTAACCTCACCATAGCATCTGAGGGCGGGGGCCCTTGTGCAGCGCCCCTCATTACACAAACCCAGACACGAGGTTGCGGGTCCTGCCTGCATATGGGATATTACAACCCACCACGCTCCGCAAGTCTCGACTTCAAGACCTCGGCTTTGATACCACGTAGATCCAACCACTATAACAAAATCTCAAACTATTAGTGAGGGCGGCATCCCAGGGTGTTAAGGGTGGGCTTAACCTCACTGGAGCATTTGAGGGCGGGGGCCCTTGTGTAGCACCCTTCATTACACAGACCTGGACACGTGGCTGCTAGCCCTACCCACACACGGGATATTACAGAGACCAAAATTTCAAAAAGAAGGCAAGTAATCTATGCCACCCTTGCACCTCATGATGAGCCTGGGTATGCATATGAATGATTTCTTAAGATAATTTTCCATCTCCCTATAGTGAAAAAATTATTCTAACTAGGCAAGGTGTAAGCAGCCCAAAATCCTCACATCGTTTATTTTTGAAAGGAGAAATCACGCATAAAGTAATTAGAGAAGGATTGTAAACAATCACCACATATCCACATCTCATAACACGTCTGTTGTACACTCCAAATCACATACGGAGCATCAGTAAGCATTGGACAAAAAGGAATCCAATGTGTTGGGAACTTTGTCATCTTCTTACAGTTACTTCACTAAGGTACAACCTAAGAAAATTTAGACTCTCTAAAAATAACCACTAATCAAATGCACTAAATTCGCCCCACAAAGGGCACAAAAGAAATTATAGTTAAGGTTAGGACCATCGGGGGTAGGCATCCAATAAGTCGTCGTGGTCATTCTACATTTTGAAACATATATGATGACCTTTTAGGGAGCTTAAAATTCATCTATCCGCTGATGGAATAGAATACCCGAGCATTACCAGAGTCCCGTTTCAGAGGGGGTTAATCCTAGGCCCAATGTGTGCGGTACTTTTTGGGGCTACCTGACCCATCTAGTTCTTGGTACTGGTATTTGAATACCAAGAAGATCAAGACTCGAACTCTCACGTGGGACGACGGTACCTTAGTGGCAAAATCTAGGGCATCCTTCCCTATAGGTGACGGTGCATGCAACACTAGATCCTATTACCATTACCTTGGTCGATTCTTTGGCTACTGGTAGGCGTCACCAATTCTTTCGACACATTAGCCCCAGTACCCATCAGAAGACATCTTCACAAGGCCTAGTTACATTTGAGAGTGTAAGGACGATTAGGTCTATTTAGGCTTTTGAGTATCATACGCAAAACAACCAAACCATATTTTTTGTTTACTTGATCACATAGCATTAATATAAAGGAATACTTACCTCTTATTTTTTTGCTTTGTTTTAAATGTGATCATATTCTCTTTGATAATAATCTTCCTTCTCTCAGTAAACCAAAAATATTTCCAAGATTAAGCTATTTGACACCATAATGGACCCAACAGGACCTCGTCAATCTAGGAGTTTTTTGGACCTCCCCCCATTAGAGGGAGGAGTGTCAGGTCTTTTGCCATTTAGGTGTCAAATATGACACACCACCACCATTATTGATTCATCCTTTATTGGGGCATATTTTGTTGGAAATCCCCAAGGGTCACCCAACACCACACCAGTGGAAATCCCAGCAGGGTCACCACACTCAACTCCTCCCACAACTCCCAGAGGGTAGAGGAGCACCACTCCTTCGGGGAGTCAACAGAACAAACAACAGGGTACGTCACATAGTAATATTCCCCAGGCATCCCCCATAAACCATTACACTCAGACACCTATGTTTCTAGAGTACGCAATGCCAGTCAATGCTCATTTACCCTTTTTAGCATCATTAAACCTTCGAGATATATCAAAGCTAACTAAATACCTCATTACACATAGCACTAATTTCCCCCCCATGCGCACGAAGCTCCCCTCAAACATACAAAAATTTGAAGGGAAGCAACCGAAAGACCCTAGAAATCATATTATGACTTTCCACCTATGGTGTTCATCCAATACTATTATTGATGATACTATTCAACTGAGACTGTTTCAATGCACCCTAACTAGGTCTCCTGCGAAATGGTATGTTGAGAAAGCTTATGCTTCACATGGAGCCTTTAGCGCCCTCGCTACCATGTTCCTAACTTATTTTTAGCTATCCATACACCTTGATTCGGGGATGGAGTTGCTAGCTAATTTTAGGAAAAACCCAACTATCCATATCTTGGACCATCTCCATGAATGGCGAAAATGTCGTAGTTTGTGCACCGTGAAACTCGATCATAGAGTTTTACTCGACTTGTTTTTGAAAACTCTCACAACAAATATCTCAAAATATGTGGTGACACAAGGACCTACCTCTGAGGAGGACGCCATTTGCAAATCCCAGCAGCTCGAACTCATCTATACCCAGTCAGGATATATCTATAATGTCCTGCCAAATGCCCTATGCCTGCAAACTTATAGAGAATTTCCAAGCACATCGAATACTGCAGACGGCTTGATCAGGCAATTAACGCAAGGTCACCTAGGCAGTAGTATCCAGTACCCAGGATATTCATATGACTCTACCTAGAACATGACGCAACCAAGATACCACCAAATTCAATCTACACCAATGCAGAATATGACGAATACGATGTCATCATACCACCAACAGTAGGGAGGCTCATACCCGAACCCAATACTCAACTAGGAATGTTGATGGAATAGATTCGCCCTACTAACCATACACCAACCAGGGACAAGGAAACCAATATTCTCCTTCCCCCGTGAAAAATCCACCATCGCAAAACAATGCGTCGGTGAACTTAGTGCAACTATGTCAGGCTCAATAGCACCAATATTATGACCAGGAGAACCGTAATAATCCTCCTAATGTTGCAAGAAGGAAGCCTAAGAATAAACAAAATGGATATTCTGGACAGGGGGGAAGTAACTAGCAATTCCCCCTGTGATCTCAGTCTGGGGGCAACCCCAACCGAAATCAGAACTCGGAGCCAAAAAACAACTCCCAAGGGCATAACAAGAGCTACAATCTAAGGAAAAACCATTCTTGTGCCATATTTGGTGAGTACATCCATTACACTCACCACTGTCCTGAAATACCTGAACTGAAAAAACTTCAGGGTAACCGTGGAGAAGGGGGACCTACACAGAAAACCACTGTAATGTAGGAGCCATCCCCCCACCAAGGAGTGGTTAGCACCCAACAACAGCAACTACCCCAAAATGATAACGGGAGCGGCGGCCAAAAAATTTTCATGACTGGCGAAGAAATTTTCTTCCAATCAAGGAATGGGAACTATGATGCCCATCCAGATACCAACCTATCAGGTACGAGCACGAGTGAACCTACTGCACTGTTGACCATATCCAAAGTACCTATTGAGCCCATTCTATAGGTAGTTAAGGGGCTAAACAGATGCATAGGACACCACTCAAAAGTTTCCCATAACTACAACATAGTGGATGATTTAGCACAATCTCCCACTGCCATGTCAGCCTTAGAAGTCCGAAAATCATGTCGAAAATAGTAGAAAGCCTTAATTTCTGCATTAGGTGCAATCGACCCCTCCGATTCATGCCTAATGGAATTTGACCTAGACAAAGCCACCCCCAGGCTTCCTTCTTTAGTCACCTTCCAGATATCGGTGTCAATCCAAAATATCACCATACATCGATGCATCAATGACGAAGGATCATCTACATGCATCATGTCCAAATCTGTTTGGAAAAAGTTGGGATCACATGAACTGAAACCATTTGACATCATCCTTAAAGCATACGATGGTCAACCTTAAGCTCCCATTGGTCTATATCAGAATGTCCCTGTAAACATGGCCAGAAACAAGGTACTTATAGACATTGAAGTCTTAGACGCACATCTTGACTAAAATATACTCCTTGGGCGAAGTTATATGTATGCCATGACTGCAATAGCATCCTTTGTCTTTCGGGTTATTATATTCCACCCATGAAGATCAAATCATCACCGTTGACCAACTTACATACTATGACAAGAAACCCTTGATGACTCTCGATGTCGTTCTACCTTGCGTAGACACAAATACATAATCGATCATGTGGTACCATGAATTTGGCCCCAGTCAATTCAAACCATCATCGATCCTAGGATCAGTCCTAGGAGATCCCCTTATCATACCAGAGGTAGCCCCAGAAATCAATGAGGGCACTGGTGTGCATGATGCTATCATCAAACACCAAGACTAGCCCAGAGATGGAGACCAGTAGTACGAGACCAAAGCCACTGACACATCTTTCCTACCCTACGCCATTGCCCAAACCCCATTTTTATAACCCCCACCTGGTTTTGTGTCAACGCAACTCTTGTCGACTAGTATGTTGTTGAACATGGCTTTTGCACTACATGTCTGGTATTTGGTCCCACCAGCCATGCTGGGAAGTCCTAGCATCACTTCTACAGGGATAACCCCTATCACCCCTCAGGAGGCTACACTGGTTAATGGAACTGTCTTAGTAGTGCCAGCTAAAGAAACCAAGAAAACCAACAAAAAAGGGAAGAAAATTGAAAACCCAACATACCTAGGGCATTACAACCTTTGCAGATTATGTGATATTGTAGGCCATCCTACCAATATCTCCCTGGAATTAGATGAATTAAAACCTCTTCTAAGCACCGGAAGAAATGGCATGACCTCAATTACGCATAGAAAGGAAGAGGCCATGAAAAATCAAGGCAAAGCATTGCACAACAACCACACATGCATCATATGCAATCGTTATGGGCATTACACCCATCATTACCTAGAGATGCCAAGATATAGGGATGCCCTGCAAGCCCTAGAGAAATCAGGATCCCTCAAATCCATGCATGAAAATGGATGAGGGAGAGCCTATAACCATACTATACCTACAAGAGGAGCCTACATCCTTCTCATACACATTCACTCCAACAGACCAAAGACAACAAACGGAGGCCACTCGCCCAACCCAGTTTGTGAATTGTGCGACGAGCCTAATCACTTAGTCACACAGTGTCCCAAATTAAGGGCGTTCACCCGTTGGTACCAAATCCCTCACATTTCCTGTTGAGCCTTGTATATGCCCATTTGTTCATCGCATAGTACCATTATTCATAACCTAAATTTTGACACCCTTACACTCATTTCACATCATAATTCCATCATTTATCACTAAATCACATCCTATGCCTCATGGTTGATTATCATTAGCTTTATTAGTTTTTCAATGATTAGAGATGATTTAGTCATGATTTACTAATGATGGTTTCACTAAGTTAATTTTCTGAAGAGTTCTATTACTGGAAGTCTCAAAAAGTCAATTTTAACTAGTTACTGCAAAGTTGAGTGCAGAATTGTTGTAGGTGAAAATATGACTTTTTTGATCAAATGGTGAAGAATATTGAAATTACAACAGGCGGATTTTGTTCAGAGCACCCTCATTCAGGTAACTAAAAAACGGTTTGTCAAAATTCGACATTATTAGGAAGTTATCATCGAGGGAATATTTCGTGCCATTTTAAGTACGAGACTGCCTGAAAGTGTTGGGTCAATTCGAGGTCAACCTAAATGGGTCAATTCAGGTTCGATTGTGCATGATTTTTCTGAATGACCTTGTGATAAATAGAGCAAATAGTTCCTGCATTCATGCATGGATCAGAACAAGCCCAACCATAGCTCTCTTGAATGATTGATTTAGGCATGTTTTAGTTTTGTTGTTACGATAAAATAGCAATACTTTTTGTTTATAAAAGGAGATTTAAAGAGATGAATAAGGTAGTATACAGACAGTAAGAGAAATATGTATAGAAGGAAGGGAGTAGTACGTAGAGGCGAAGAGCACGATGCACACCAACATAGGAGGGATTGATGTAATATTTCAGATTCTATATTCCATCGCATTGATTTAATACAAGTTCCAACATTTTCTCTGTTGTGAGTTATTTATGATTGCATCTTAGATTTCATTTCTCTTGAGTTAATTAACCTTGCTCCAGGCATGGCAAGGGCCCACCACTCTTGGAAATAAGGTTATCATTAGTTTACATTCATAAATAATTTATTTTATTAATTCCTCATAACGTAGCATTCAATTTAAATCAGTTGTCATAATCTTGTACTTAAAATCGTTTTGTACTTAAAACTGTTATGTACTTAAAATTGTTATGTACTTAAATCTGAATTGTAAATCTCATAAAAGTTTTGTTATAATATAGAACATTGATTTCAGAGTGCGTGCAATCATTTTAATTGTGTTTCGTTTTCATATAGTAGTTAGGATTTCTTAAATTTTTTATTGTAGATAATAATTAGAATTCCTTTTCGAATAATAGTTAAAATTTCAAATTTGATTGTGAATAAGTAATTGTAATTTAGGGTTCTTTCTGGAATTTAATAAGGTAGTCAATTTGATAGGTTTATTAACAGAATATTTTAGTTTTTTTTGGCATTATTAATTTATATTTCTTAAAGCAATTTGAGTGAATGTCTTTCCTTCATTGAATGTCTTTCTTTGATTTAATTGAAGTAGAAAGCTCCGGAGCTTAGTTCCAATTTCACATTCACTAACTTAACTTAGAGTTTGAGTTCATTAGCTTAGTGTAGATTTAATCTTTATGCCTTTTTGATCTACTTATTTATGTTTTGTCATGATCACCATTACAATAGATAAATCATTTGAATTTCGTAATCAACATTTTTAATTGAAATTATTTGTTTTTTTACTTAAATAGTGAGTTGATTTTTTACCCTAGTTTAGGATAGATGATTTGATCCTACATTACTTGTGCTTGCACCTCGAGGCTTACGAGCCCCATATTGATAATTTAATGTTGGAAATTATAGCAATATATTTCCCCAAAAATTTTGGTGCCATTGCCAAGGAGGTGCTTATAAAGGGATTAGATCCTAGTTTCTTTTAAAAGTTTTTTTTGTGTGTGATCTTTGTTGCAGGACAATCAAAGGGTGGAAAGTGTACGGTAGGACGTGAGTGAAGAGCCACGCATCCACTATGGTGGGGTTGCTCCAAAATTTGGTTGTCCGAGTAAGTTTGGTGAGTTTTATTGCAATTAACAGTTTTTATTCATTTAGTTTAAATTTGAAAGCTCTTTAAAGACAACATTTTTGGGGTGTTGTAATAACCCTTTGTACTAATCCATGTTGTGAGATAGGGATCATCAGCCAGTGGGATAAATTTAAGAATTATTGAGAACTTGAAGAATGTCCCTCAAAGCACTTTCTCAAATCCTAGTAGTAGTTGGGATATCTGCTTCTCAGGAAGAGTTCATCTTGACAACATTTAGGATATTATCTATCTCTCCACAACCAGAAAAATATTTGGAAGTCTCCCTTGATTCCTCCTACCTATATACCAAGGAGATCGATGAATCATGTACCAGATACGAAGGGGAGCATCTAGTTGAACCTGAGATCAAAGAAATTTCACCATGTCAAGTAGCAAGCCTTGTGTGCATTCGAGAGATAAATTATCCAAGTTTTCTTGGCACGGCCAAGGAGGAATTTCAAAGTGGTCCAAAAGAAGAAATGAGCCAATACCACCAGGATTACATTGAGCATTGGTTCCAGATTACAATTCAGTTAAAGTACCACTCTCATATTCAAATAATCTTTGTATCACATCTTTCAAAGGTGTTTATTGTTCATGCTCATATACCTTTTAAAGTTTATATGTTAAATCTAGGCGTGGTTATGTCTTTGTACCTGATCCACACATGGCTTCCTGAGAATTTATCTTTCACATGAAGAAGGATATCTTCTCTTCAGTGTAGTAGGAAAGTTATCATTGTAAATAAATAAATGGAATAGTAAAGGGAAAAATATTTCCTTTTGTGAAAACAAGCTTGTCTGGCATAACTGGACAGAGACTTTTCTTGAAAACCAAGTAACTGGCGGGCAAGGTTCCCAATCAATTTTTTAAATTCGTATGAGTTCTTCAAATCATGTATATTTCAAGTAATTATGTTTGTACTCAAGTTGGTTGATGTGGGATTCCTTAAGGCCCACCTTCCAATGAGCCTTGTCCCATTGACATCATCACATTATCTAGGACCAGGTTAGGGTTAGATAATGTACATAGGAGCCTGCATGCCTTAATGACAAGTATCCTCATCATCTACTAAGGAAATACATCAATGTTTCTTGGTGGATTAATTTTGCAGTCCATTTTACTTCGACAAATCCATTCATGGCTAGTAGAATGTACCTAGTGCCTTGATTCTCATTGACATCAAAGGTGGGATATATAACATTGGTTAATGATATCCTCAATGGTCAGTAATCCAATGATTCTTGCTTTTGTTCGAAATCAACACCATTTAATCACATAAAAAAGATTTCACATGGGTGTGTAGTCATTGAAGACTATATGGTTTTGAGATCTCGACACAAATTTGCAGCAATTTTTATTTTTGTATCAACATTTCCATTATCATTTGTAGCAGTAGTCACCTTTCCTCAGTTGTTTGGGGACATAGAAATCATCAGGTGTGTGGGAGAAAGGTATCTTCAACTAATTCTTCAGAATTTCAGTTCATCCTTCATCTCTTCGACTCATCCTTTAGCCTTCCTCAGCATATCAGATCATCAGTCACATCAGCAATCACATCAGCTCTAGCCATTCCATCCTCCACTTCATTTTATAGCCTCCGGCACATCAACGAGAAAGATAAAACTTGAGGTAAATTTGGCTTATGATTCTCTAATTCATTAGAATATTAAAGAAGCTTAATGATTCACCACTTCTCATTCCTCGCATTTCATCTTTCATAAACCATTATCCTTCTATTTCCTTCCATTCACTCTGCATATACTCTGATTACAAGACCATGTTAAAAGAAAAAGCCTTATGGTGCATTAATCAAAGAAGTGCCTATAGTGTCTTCTCCAAGAATTATATTTAGAGGATGAAGTCATTACTACCATGAAAGAATGAAGGAAAATACCTGTAATTATTGGCCTTACGATGATAGAGTATGCAAGTAGCCTTTCACCATCTCCATCACTACCTCATTTCATCCATCATCTCTCCCTCATTCATCCCTCTCTTGTATTGCTTAGTAAATTAGTATGATATGTTAATGTGAAGAGAGCTGCTCCATAAGAACTTGCACCTCCAAAATTTCAGGTGAGTGCTGCTCCACAAGAACCAACACCTTCAAATATTCAAGCAATTTTGTCCCACAAGAACCAACATCTACAAAATAATGTGAAGAATCCATCAATGAGCAAGAGATTTGTTTGCACGATGACATGAAAACCCTCAGGAATGGGGTATGTTGAGCCTCGTATATGCCCATTTTTCCATTGCGTAGTACCATTATTCATAACCTATGTTTCGACACCATTACACTCATTTCAAATCCTAATTCCATCATTTATTGCTAAATCACATCCTATGCCTCGTGGTTGATTATCATTATTTTTATTAGATTTTCAATTATTAGAGATGATTTATTCATGATTTACTAATTATGGTTTCACTAAGTTCTTTTTCTAAAGATTTCTATAGCCAAAAGTCTCCACAAGTCAATTTTAACTAGTTACTGTAGAGTTGTACGGAATTGTTGGAGGTGAAAACATGCATTTTGTGATCAATTGGTGAAGAATATTGAAATTATGACACACAGGTTTTGTTCAAAGCACCCTCATTTAGGTAACCTAAAAATAGTTTTTCAAAATTTGACATTATGCAGAAGCTATGGTTGGGGGAATATTATGCACCATCTTAAGTACATGACTGCCTGAATGATTCGAAGCTCAAATCCAAGCCATGGAAAAAACTCAAAATTGAAAGTGCTCAAAATCACTTTCAACCTGAACGATCGGATAGGCCTTAGCGATACGATCCTGATGCTGTGAACGACACTCAAATCCAACACTGTATGTGAAAGTTATTCAAGTTTGAAAATTCACAATTTCAGGCAAAAGACCAGTTTGACCAGGTTTGAATTCCAAATTGGAAAAAAATTTAAAAATTATATTTCGAGGAATATTCCTCGAAATATTCCCTAGAATATTCCATTCAGACCAATCAGATTTCGACATGTGGCAAGTGCAGGTTGGTCAGTGGGTTGAATTTTGAAATTTTTGCCAATCATTGGGTGCCACATGGCAAGCCCAGAGGCCACCACATGGCCCCAGGCCTTGGAGAAATTTTTGGTGGTAAAATATTTATGACTCCACAGGAGTCAAACCTCCGACCTCCCGCGAGCAAACCGAATGCTCTATCATTGCGCCACTGCTTTGGTTCTTAACCTGTTATGTTCTAAAGTCTTATTTAAATTTCAAATTAAAAAACTGGCAGAGGATTTAAGGTCTAGCCCAACTCGATGTGACCTCGCCACCAAGACCAGGAGCTAAGTCGCGGTTAACTCCGCCCTAACCGCCAGAATGTTTGCGCATGTGAACATGTCATGTGATATTTAATGTGATAGTTAGCGATTTTAGCTATTTATGGAGTGCACCCACCAAATCTAGCGGACGGGCCAAAATTTTCAGGCTTAACTAGAGTTGGCCCAAAATTAGTGGTGGTTTTCAAGGGTAGATTGGGCAAAAATGGTTTTTTCCTTAACTTTTGATAGGGAGAACCTTATGGAACAATTTTTATTTTTATTTTGGGTATTTAGATCATTATGAATCCATTGGAATAGGTTATAGAGCCATTTTATTTGATCTTTAGTCCCTTTTGCTTCAGGGAAGCAATGAGAGCCATGAGGGCCAAGAGGGAGTTGGAGCTGTGTTGAGCTATGGTTAACAATTTGTGGTAAACCAAGAGTCATTTTCGACTATTTTCTGCATTCTAGAGCCATTGAGATAGGTTCCAGAGGCATTACAGGTGTTCCACATCCATTTTAGCTTCAGTGAAGCTTTTTGAGCCATCGGGGCCATTTTGGAAATAGAGTTGTATTGGGTTTTACCTCTCTATTTGAGGTGTTCCAAAGACCATTTTCACCTAATTTACAAATTATGAACCTAATGGAATAGGTTTCATAACTCTTTGAAGACTTTTAGAGGCCAAAAACCTTCAGGAGAATTTTTAGGGCCACTAGGGCCATTTTGGGGTTGGAGTTGTTTTGAGTTGCACCTCTCTGTTTGAGGTGAACCAAAGATCATTTTAAGCTAATTTCAACCTTATGAACCTAATGAAAGAGGTTTTAGACCTGTTTGAGGACTTCTACAGCCTAAAAAGCTACAGATGAGTTTAAAGAGCCATTAGGGCCATATTGAAGAAATCACTGTGAGTGTTAACTTATACAAGTTCTAAAGACAGAGTCTGTAAAGGGCCAAGTAGCCTCTGGATCTCATCCTTTATCAAAGGTGACATATCCAGTAAATTCCCCTACAGTCAATCTCTAGAATAAATCTAAGTAGTTTTTTAATCAGCTAGACTTGGAGAATTTTGCACACATTTAATTAATGGAAATGGATACCTTGCACACATTTTCGAGTACTTCTATTTTTAGATTAGATGGTATTATAGCTTTGGTTAAGCTTGGTTTTTCTTATGTTGAGAATTTTTTTTTGCGAAAAAGGTGTTAAAACATTGTAAAATATTGAC
The DNA here is from genome assembly GCA_034641835.2 of Pinus albicaulis. Taxonomy (NCBI): domain Eukaryota; kingdom Viridiplantae; phylum Streptophyta; class Pinopsida; order Pinales; family Pinaceae; genus Pinus; species Pinus albicaulis. The sequence continues at coordinate 432,181,583 of CM076574.1, read as the reverse complement.
TATTTTATTGGTTGCAAAATGGTTGCTTGTATGAGTTTTCTTGAGTTGAAAAGATAGTTGTTGATAGCTAAGTCTTGGAAAGGAAAAAAGAGTTGTGGACTATTTCCTTATCACAAATTACCTCAAGATTATCTTTGGAAAACAAACTCACTTGATTAGTGTTTGCTTCAAGTTATTGGAGTTTGTGTTTTATGTTTGCTTGAATAAGAAGGGGTCTTTAAGGACATTAGGTTAAAAGCTTGTCATTTGTTGGAAAGCTTTGAGAACTTTTCCTCAGAAGTTCCTATTGTTAATTTGACCATTTACATAATGTCAAATTATTCTACAAGAAAATTTTCCTCTTTCACGAGATTCTTCAATGATGACATGAAGAATGAGTTCATTAAGGTGAAGGACATGGTGCAGATTCTCATTGAGGTTCATTGAAAGAGAAAGTGTTAAGCTTCATGCACAATTGTTGGCTATGAAGGATGAGAAGGAAGCAATTCTCAAAAGGTTGCATGACATGGAGAAACAACTCTTCAAGATCAAGAAGCTTTGTCCAAGAACAAGCGCGAGGAAGAGGTAAACCATTCCAACTTGTCTTCAATTTCCTCCATTGAAAAGTGTGTTGGTTCTTTTGAAAAACATACAAGGGGAATCGGGTCCAAACAGATGTTTAAGATGGGCTATCAAGAAGGAAAAGGTTTGGGAAAGCATGCACAAGGCATGGTTGACCGTATTTCAGTTGTGGAGCAACCCAATAATGTTGGTCTTGATTATGTGCAGTTTAATGGCAAAGACTCCAAATCCTTGAATACATGTGATGCAAATTTTAAGAGAACAGTTATTCCAAGTTATGAAATGCATATATGTCAAATTTTTTTTAAGGATGATTGCCATTTTTTTAAGCCATCATTGCAGCAAGTAGAGGGTAAACATGTCGATTATGGCGAGCCTTCAAGTTCAAACAGTTTTCAAGACAAGAATTGTGATGAAAGTTTGAAAAGGAAAGCTGCCTCCTCTACTAGTTCATCGTCTTTCGAAGAAAAAAAGGATGGACATTCCATGCAGCAAAAGAGTTATAATTATTCATCAATTCGATTATGTTTTAGTAAAGAATGACAATTTTTCTTGTTCAAATGAAAGAAAGTTTTGTTGCACATTTTGTGGTGGATTTAACCATGTTGCTTCAAGATGCTGGTTGAAAAATAAAGCACACAGGAAGCAGAAGAGGCAAAGAGAAATTTCTCAAAAAGTGCTTAAGAGGTGCACATTTTGTCAAAGGAAGGGACATGATGTCTCTCATTTTTGGACTTTGCATCCAACAAATCGTCCAAAGAACATGCAGCTAGAGGACAAAAATCTCGGTGTAAGTAGATCTATGGAGTCCATTATCGATGTGGAAATGGAAGATTCACATGAAGGTGTATTGCAACGGGAAAAGACGCCATGGAGTTGGCTTGGTAGGAAGTGGATTAATTTCTTATTGTAGTAAGTCATCTTCATTTTGTACATGCAAAATTCAGATTTTGTATGCATGTATTTCAGTTGAAAAGTTGATGCAATATTGCATGTAAAAGTAGTTTCAGATGAAGAAATTTATTTGTTGTTTCAAAATCTCGCCATGGAGGTGTAAAAGATGAGTATGATACTCACTTATGTTTCAGAATTGTCTTTCAGTTTCAGCTCTTAGTCACCAACATGATTTTTGGGATGATGTACTTGTTTGTATTTGAAAAGAAGAGTTGATGTTGCACATGTACATATAGGTTGTATGTGTAATTAGAAAACTATATATAGTTCATTCTACATGATACATACACATGTGTTTGTCAAGATGTGTCTTGTTGTTTATCGACTTGTGTCGATTATGTCACACAGGTTTGTCGACTTGTGTCGATCGTGTTACACATGATTATCGACTTGTGTTGATCATGTTCCACATGATTATCGACTTGTGTCAATTCTGAGGACACTTTTTACATTGATGGTTGTGTCAATTGTATAGCACATTTCATTGCCAACTTGTTTTTGATGTCACATGTTGCACAAGGTGCCTTTGGTGTCGATTGGTGCAAAGAAACAAAGTGTTAGTGCAAAGCGGTGCAAGATTCCATGAGATGGTAAAGAATGCAAGCAAAGAGGGCACAATTTTCAGCAAGGGTCATTGCTAGTTTTAGAATGGCAGATTGGTATGGTGAGAAAACTTGGTCGGGATTCAGCACAAGTACATGGCTCATTCAGTGAAATTCGCCATGTGAATAGTTGGCAATTCAGGAAAAATTTTGGAAGCTGAAGAGAAGAAGATGTTGTTATTCTCTCATTTTCTGTACTACAGTTCAGTTTCATCATTTCAGTGAGATTTTGGGGTCCAAAAGCTTCTCATTTGGGAGGTGTGATCAGGAGCTCAAGTCCAAGCCATGGAAAAAGCTCAAAATTGAAAGTGTTCAAAATCACTTTCAACCTGAACGATTAGATAGGCCTCATCAATATGATCCTGACGCTGCAAACGGCACTCGAATCTCACACTATATGTGAAAGTTATTCAAGTTTGCAAATTCACAATTTCAGGCAAAAGACAAGTTTGACCAGGTTTGACTTCCAAATTGGAAAAATAGAAAAAAAATATTCCAAGGAATATTCCTTAGAGTATTCCCTAGAATATTCCATTCATACCAATTCAATTTCGACGCGTGGCAAGTGCAGGTTGGTCAGTGGGTTGACTTTGGAAATTTTGGCCAGTCATCGGGTGCCACGTGGCCCCAGGCCTCAGAGAAATTTTTGGTGGTAAAATATTTATGACTCCGCAGGAGTCGAACCTCTGACTTCCCATGAGCAAAAAAGACACTCTACCATTGCACCACCGCTTTGGTTCTTAACCTATTATGTTCTAAAGTTTTATTTAAATTTTAAATTAAAAACTGGCATAGGATTTAAGGGCTAGCCCCAACCGATGTGACCTCGCCGCCAAGACCGAGAGCTAAGCCGCGGTTAACTCCACCCTAACCGCCGGAATATTTGCGCATGTGAACACATCATATGAAATTTAATGTGATAGTTATCTATTTCCACTATTTATGGAGTGCACCCACCAAATCTGGCGAACAGGCCAAAATTGTCGGGCTGAACTGGAGTTGGCCCAAAATTAGTGGCGGTTTTCAAGGGCAGATTGGGCAAAAATGGTTTTTGCCATAAATTCTGAGGGGGAGAACCTTTTGGAACAAATTTTTTCTTTATTTCAGATATTCAAAGCATTATGAATCCATTGGAATAGGATTCAGAGCCATTGGAGTTGATATTCAATCCCTTTTGCTTCAGAGTAGCAATGAGAGCCATGAGGGCCAAGAGGGAGTTCGAGCTGTGTTGAGCTATGGTTAAAAATTTGTGGTAAAACAAAAGTCATTTTTTACTATCTCCAGCATTACAAAGCCATTGAGATAGGTTCCATAGGAAGTAGAGGTGTTCTACAGCCATTTTAGCTTCAGTGAAGCTTTTTGAGCCATTAGGGCCATTTTGGAAATAGAGCTGTATTAGGTTGTACCTCTCTGTTTGAGGTGTTCCAAAGACCATTTTCAGCTAATTTCCACATTCTAAACCTAATGGAAGAGGTTTTAGAACTTTTTGAATACTTTCAGAGGGCAAAAAGCTTTAGGAGAGTTTTCAGGGCCACTAGGGCCATTTTGTGGTTGGAGCTGTTTTGAGTTGTACCTCTCTGTTTGAGGTGAGCCAAAGATAATTTTCAGCTAATTTTTACCTTTTGAACCTAATGAAAGAGGTTTCAGACCTTCGTGAGGACTTCTACAACCCAAAAATCTATAGAGGAGTTCAAAGAGCCGTGAGGGCCTTATTGAAGAAATCATTGTTTCTGGTATTTCTTCACTGTTTGGTGAATTTGGAAAAGCATTCTTAGCTTTTTCATGTCTTATGAATCAGTATTTTCATTGATATTTGTCTATTGAGACACTCTTAAACTTGTATTAGCATTTTGGAGCATTTTAATACAAGAATACAAGCTCATTTTGGGAGGATTAATATAGCAAACGTAGCCCAGGAGGAGTGAACTGCTCATCAAACATTTGTGTTATGTTATGCTGAAGCTATCTTGCTGTAAATTTCTGATTTAATATGTTAAACAACAAATAAAATTAACTTTCCTTCACATATAAAATCATAAACAATTTCCATAAACACTTTGTTTCAATTGCAAGACATGAATAACAATTTGCACATATAATTTGATGGAAATTGTGAGTGTTAACTTCTACAAGTTCTAAAGGCAGAGTCTGTAAACGGCCAAGTAGCCTCTAGATCTCATCATTTATCAAAGGTGACATATCCAGTAAATGCCCCTACAATCAATCTCTGGAACAGATCTAAGTAGTTTTTTAATCAACTACACTTGGAGAATTTTGCACACATTTAATTAATGGAAATGGATAACTTGCACACATTTTCAAGTACTTCCATTTTTAGATCATTGAACATGTTGGGTCAATTCGGGTTCAACCTGAATGGGTCAATTTGGGTTTGATTGTGCATGATTTTTCTAAAGGACCTTATGATAAATAGAGGAAAGATCAAAATTAACTTTAAAATGAATTAATGGTGTAGAATCCAACTTACCTGTCATTTCTTTTTTTTTAGAATTGTCCTCATTCTCTGCCTCAGAATCCTCAACTGATCTCTTTCCTGAATCACCTCTAGTATGTGACCCTTCCCGAACCTCACGAAAATAAGATAGACAAAGATCATACTTAAAAACCTTGCAGCTTCTATGGAAACTTACTAGAGATGTATTACAGTTGTCATAGTAATGATGCTCATTTTCTTCCTTGCCATTAGCCTTCGTAATCTCCAAGGCTTCAACTAGTTTACTCTGAATCTTGGCCTCTGCCTCGAGTTCCAGCATTTGCTCAAGATGAATCTTAGCGACCATGGGGAGGCCACTGCAAATTACGTTCTAGAGAAAATGGACCCTATCAGCTACCCCCAGTGTTTGCACTCTAACCTTTGGATTTCACCATAAACATGCTTTGAAATTACAGTGTCCCCAACAAAAAGGACAGACTTGTGCAATTTCCTCTTCTGTTCGCGAAGGGTACCATCTTCAAAGGCAGACAAGACAATACTTATTTGGACATTTGGAACAATAGGCCACTCTACCTTTGCCATCTCTTTTACACTGATGGCAATTCATATTTGCATTGTTCTGTGAAGATGCTTTCATTTTATTATCCTCTGCTAGAATATATCGAGAGAAATCACGGAATCTAGTATCAGGATCCACCCCCATCTACAATTTTCTAAAAAATTTCTTGGTATTCTTAACCTTGGAAACATCAGGATTTGGGGTAACCTTCAACCCCTCGTTGTGTAAATTCAGTGGCACAAGCCATTTAGGCTTTTTGTTCAAAAATAGCGCATTGTACTCTAGAAAGCCATTTTTTGCTTCCTTATTTCTACAATCCTCATCATTAACATAATCTTCATTGCCAGCATTCATCAAATTCAAACCCAAAATT